>OU538828.1:2584166-3230208 GCA_912999785.1 Hydriomena furcata | reverse complement strand
CGAAATAGCGGGGGTTCACTAGTGGTACATAAACTAGACATTGATTTGGGTCCGATCAGAATTCGTAATTAGTAATTATATTAGCAATTATTACTCGATTAAACAGGCAGAACTAAGTAACCCTGCTTATTTATGAGAGGTACATTTCATTTTTGTATTACAGCTAACGTAATATTCGTTGCGAAACGAGATATATTAGAGAGTACTTTAGTAGAATAAGACCTTTACAACCGACTTCAAAAGATGAGGATATCAATTTAGCTGTTTTTGGTCATCATCATCATGAACTTAAAGTAGTCCACTGCTGACCACAGGTATCTCCCAAGATGCGGCATAGTTTTTTTGTATGTTACTAATACTCTAAAAGGATGTCTACCGTACTTGGGAATCGAAGTCGTGATAAAGATGATATACTATGATGATGATATAATATATGTTATGCGATATCACCGCCGTTAACTGGTTTTGATTAATATTTTTGTAGTAATGGCTCTCAACCTCATCATATATCTTAATCGGCCTCATCCACAGGAAAGATATGGTCAATATAAGTAGAACCGCAATGACTAAGTCGCTGGTTTTCTCACGAAAGTTTCCTTCATTATTTTGACATACATTTTTCGAACAGAAAATCGTATCGAATTTAAGTTTCCTCCCACTGGGCTAACAGTTTTAGTAAAATTGAGAGACATGGGACGAAATAAAGGGTTAGTAAAAAATGTTTAATCGTAAATAAGTGCAGAGCTGCGATGACTAAGTCGCGGGTTTCCACCATTTCACACATACATTTTTCGAACAGAACATCCATCGTATCGAAGTCGAGATTCGTCCCATACGGAGTATTTTAGTTAAATGGAGAGACAAAGGACGAAAACAAGGGTTAGTAAAAAATGTTCCCGGTCGTTTGAACAGCTACGTATAGACATGGTTAATGGTAAATAAGTGCAGAGCTGCGATGACTATATATGGAGAAAGATTGACAAAACAGGTATATAAGGCGAGTGTGAATGAGAACGTTGAAAGAGGAAGACCCCGGCGTATTTTCCTGGACTAAATTGGTGATGTTTTGAAAAAAGATTAGGTCAAGAGTACTCTAAACCGACGAGCATGCATGAGAATTGTGATGAGAGTGAATGAAACTAAAGAAGTATGTCAGGATCGTAGCAAGTAGAAAGCTGTGATCTCTGCCTACCCCTCTGGGAAACAGGCGTGATTTTATGTGTGCATGTATGTATTTTTCGAACAGAAAATACGTCGTATCGAAGTCGACATTCCTCCCATACGGAGTATTTTAGTTAAATTGAGAGACAAAGGACGAAAACAAGGGTTAGTAAAAAATGTTCCCGGTCGTTTGAACAGCTACGTGACTAAATCAAGTCATATAAAACATGTTTACTCTTCTCTAGTATTCTAGGATAGCACGAGTTGGTAACTAAAGTTTTAAGTGGGCTTCGTTGCATTTCCGCTTTCATGATGCATGCAGCGGAGTCGAGTTTTGTTGTTTTGTTTTTTAGTTTACCAAATTAATAATTTTATGATGTAGCTAATAAAACTTTACGATGTACGTTGAAGCTATATCGAAAACATATGATATTATATCATAGGATCACGACTGTGCTGTAGAAATCTTCTCAGATCTCCAAGCGCTCAGATCATCAGAGATACGTCCGAACAATACATTATTTCATGAAAATTCAGGTTGTTTTTTAGTAAACCAAATTAATTATTTCATGAGTTATAACTGATGTATAGCTTTGACTTTACGATGTAACTACGAGTGGGTAGGGTATGTCGAAAATACAGGATCATGACGCCTACATCATAAAAATAGCATCACGACTGTGATCTCCTAGTGCGGTAGACATCCTTTCGGATCTCCAGGCGCTCAGATTAGGCGCTCAAACATTACATCATTTCATGGAAATTTACGGCGTGGCGAAGACACCATTTATAGAAACTGCCACTTCACTGGTTCGAGATTGAATGAACATAGAACCGGAACTTGACACCACGCCGTGCCGTAAATTCTACATCATAAAATTGTCTGAAATCGACCAATCAGGACAGCAGTCAGTCCGTTTCTACACGGCACTTATTTCCATTTATACAGTTACTAGCTTCCACCCGCAGCTTTGCTCGCATGGTACCTGGATGTAAAATATGCTATTCCAGGACTTAAGCTAGCTATATTTCAAGTTTCATTCGTTTGGTCACAAATATTTAAACATGCTAACATCTTCAAAAACTTATTAACTTATTTACTTATTCAAAAAATATTAGTAAGGTAGTAAGATATTCTATGAATCTGTAATATAAAATAACAAAACTCGCAACTGTATTCTTCTTAGATACGGTACTCTTCATCTTTACTGTAAATCTCGCTGCAAAATGAAAATAAAAAGATTTCAAATAAAAAATAGATTTAAAGAAGGATCTATAGAAGAAGTTCCAATTATATCGAATAGCCAACATCCGTTGCGGGCTATTAATTGGTTTATTTTTACAAAATGAAAGTTCCCGCGACTCTGTTTAGATGCAAATTAGTCCCATCATGACGGAACCTTTAACCGGCGCGGCACACAGGGCGAATAAAAACAATAGGACGATTACTTCCAAAGGCAAATTTATTCATGGTCCAACGTATACAACAATGAACGGACCCTTTCAATGTAAAATTTTGCATCATTACACATATTCGCGTATATATTACAATATTTACAAACGCATAGATCACACGTAAAATTGAACACCGAAGGCGGCGAGCGAGACTTAACGATCAGCCGCTCGCGAGAATGGCGAGCGAAGCGACAGCCAACGCCAAACGCGGCGAGGCAAGCGCGTCTCCTGGCCGAGCGCCTGCCGCTGCCGCAGCGCGTGCGCGTGCGCTTCCGCCCCCTTCCCCGCGGCACGCGCCGCCCGCCGCCGCACTTGACAGGCTGCGCCCACGCACTTGCAGCGGTGATATGCAAAAGTTCTCATCCGCGAAATCGAACGTCAGCGCCAACGGATTGGCCATCGGATCAACCCCGCACTCGCACGGTACGTGGTTTCCGCGGATCACTACGTTCTCTACTTCTAGCAAGACCGCCTCCGGGCTCTCCAGCATGTGGTTACCTGTCAGTTTAAAGGTGTTGACGCTGTTGTTAGCTATCAGAGACAGCTCCTCTATCCCGTCGATCTTGTTATTGCAGATCTCAAGCGTTTCGACGTACCGTAGCCCGTCGAAGGCGCCGACCTTGATGACGCCCAGATCTGACTCACGTAGTGCTAGGCGGCCGACGCGTAGCATGCCGCGAAAAGTGTCAGCCGCCAGCGCCGGCAGGTCCATGTACGCCAGCTCCAAGGCTGCTACGCCCTCGAGCCCAGCAAACGCTTGTGCTTCGATCGTCTTAATACCGGAAGGTAGCTCGATTTGCCCCACATCGTTTAATCCGGAGAACGCGTGAGTGAGAATCCTTTTTAACGGGTTGTTCCTCAGCGATATCAGTTTTATATAGTTTGTACCGGCGAAGGCGTACGCTTCGATCTGCGCTATCCGATTGTGAGTGAGAATGATCGAAGTGATGTTCTGTAGCGCGGCGAAGGCGAAGGAGTCGACGGTAGCGAGCGGTGCATGCTGGATAGAGAGCTCTCGCAGGCGCGGTAAGCCACGAAAGGCGAAGGGCCGGATTCGCGTCAGGTTGCAGGCGTCGAGAGCTAGCCGTCGCAGCATGCGAACGTGTGCGAACGCATCCGAACGCAGCACGCGGATGTCTGCGCGAGACAGAGATAGCTGAGTCACTGTGGGGCTCAAAGCGGTGGGGACGCCACGCAGCAGTGGGCTGTTGCATACCACCTGCAACAAAAAATAGTCTTCATAAATAAAATTCAATCATGCATGATTGTAAAAATGTATTGGGTTCGTTAATAAAGTACATACTTCATATCTGACAAGTTTACTATATCCTGCATGCCTACGGACAAAGACATAAATAAATTGGCGAAGGACGTGTCCGTAACTACGAGTATTACTGTATTCTAGTGAAGATGAGATTTTACGTCTGCCCCTAAAGTAATTGATTTTGGCATGACGCTAGCCCAGTGTTTACGCTATCGATATAATTAATCCCTTTTGAAATATCACCATGGGCACGCACGGGCGTGATCCTCTGATATTTTGATTGAATTCTATCAAACTTGAACAAATATCGATATGATATAACTGTTTTTGTTCTCGGGAATTGAAATATCGATATGGTGATAAGTAGATTGATATTTTTATCATTAATAATATTTGATCCATAGAAAGTACATGAAACAAATATAATTCAAACCAAAAACAGACGTTCGATAATTCATTCATACATACTCGTAATTGGTTTATTCTTATTTGGTTTTTTGCGTTCATGAAATTGAAATTACGAGTATGTTTGCTCTGAAAAATTTTCTATGGCACATAGTAAAAAATCATCATTGTGTTGTGAAGTGTGGTTTCATTAATTCAGTTTGCGAAGGAATCTCATTTATTTTTAATACAGTTTATGTTAGGTATTTGCTAATAATATGGCTTTTAATAGGTAAAATATGTTTTTTTAATTGGTCCAGTAGATTTTAGGGTTCCGGTAAAAACGGGACCTTAGTCCGTCTGTCACAGGGCTGTATCTCATGAACCGTGATATCTAGACAGTTGAAATTTTCACAGATTATGTATTTCTGCTACAAATACTAAAAACAGAATAAAACAAATATTAAAGTGGGGCTCCCATACAACTAGCGTGTTTTTTGCGTTTTTAATAGATAATGGTACGGAACCCATGGGTACCTGTGACTGCGAGAGGCAGATGCAGTGCGCAGGGCAGGGCGGTGAGAGCGCAGGCGTCAGCGGCAGCGTTGAGTGCGCGCCGCACAGTGCGCCCCACGCCACCACCGTCACCAGCCAACGCACTATCCATCTGGTGAACAAAAACGTACTCATTTATATTTTTCTACTACTGACACGTGAAATAGCGTTGGACAGGACACATGACAAGAAAGAGTGGTTTAAAATGGACAGCAATGATAACGGAATGACTGCCGCGGGACGGCAAAAGAAAAAGAGACAAGCTTAAAGATGGATGGACGATATTAAGAAAATTGGTGGGAATACTTGGTCTAGGAAGGCCAAAAACATAGTAGAATGGAAGGAGCTGGAAGAGGCCTATGTGTCACAAGACACGCTGAGAACTAAACCGGGAAATCCGATGAATTATTTTTAAGAACTATGTATCCTAATCACTACATAGTATAAAGCAAAGTCGCTTCCCGCTTCCCGCGTCTGTATGTATGCTTATATCTTTAAAACTACACAACGGATTTTGATGCGGTTTTTTTTAATAGATAGAGTGATTCAGGAGAAAGGTTTGTATGTATTAAACCCTTGCGAAACCGTGGCGGGTCGCTAGTAATATTATAAATGCGAAAAATTGTGATAAGGCTAGCAGCCTTATCACAATTTTTTGTTCCCTAATCAAAAATAAACGACAAAACGGATTAAGATGAAATTTGCTATATGTAGATAAAAAATCAGAATTAATAAAGTGGGAACATAACAACCTCTAAATAGTAAAAAAATGCAAAAAGGATGATTTTGGTATAGATGGCGTTGGTGTGCACAAAATCTAACATCACAGACTAAAAACATTTAGTCGTCATAGCAACGCAGTTTTGACTAATGAATGATACGCATTCTACCAAATTCGTAATTTTTTATCAGTACAAGGTTTGTAGTGAAAAAAATTGAAGTTGCCTGAAATAACATTTTCAATGCGATTAATAAAAATTGACAGAACAACGTCTGTTCACGGGTGGGCTAGTATCTCATAAATGCGGGTGAGCAGTACCTACTTGTTGTATGTGGCTGTGGCTCATACGATACCAAGCGCTACACACACAATTAAGGCCAACCCGCCTTCGTGAGATAGAATAACTGTAACAGCGCTGTTTCGCATTCTATCTCTTCCTAGATAACAGCTTGCAACAAGGAATAACTATTTATTTATGTGAATCTATTGTATCGACTCGAAACTGACACTTATTGTATTGTTTAAGTGTCAGTTTTGACGTTTTGACAATACGATGTTGATACAATAGTGATTCGTGCTCGGGGGCCATCGACTGATAAACAGGTTCAAAGATAAAAAATCGAAAAATCTTATATATTATTTACCGAAAGACCCGTTCACTAATTCAACATTTGAATAGTAGGTTGATTTAAAATAATGAAGCTGTTCATGGCATGTTAGCTTAGGATGCTTAACCCTTTTACGTTTGAGAAGTTTTTGGTTGTTAAAGGGTTCAATACAAGCTACGGTGAAATTAGTTGTTGTATTGTGACATTAGTAATGTCCCTTCACTTTTTAGGGTTCTGTACCTCAAAATAAAAAACAGAACCCTTATAGGACTCGTGTGTCCGTCCTTCCTTTATCATCGAAAATACTCAGCCTAAATTAAAAAAAAATACAGTAATTAACTCTTTACACATAGATTACAGGACAACATACTTGAGTACGACTCGCATATATTAGTTTTTAGGATTCCGTACTCAAAGGTTAAGAACGGGACCTTATTACTAAGACTTCGCTGTCCGTCTGTCCGTCTGTCCGAATGTCTGTCACGGGGCTGTATCTCATGAACCGTGATAGCTATACAGTTGAATTTTTCACAGATATGATGTATTTCTGTTGCCGCTAACAACAAATACTAAAAACAGAATAAAAAAAATATTTAAGTGGAGCTCCCATACAACATACGTGTTTTTTGCCGGTTTTTATAGATAATGGTACGGAACCCTTCTTGCGCGAGTCCGACTCGAAAATGGCCGGTTTTCTTTATAAAAATGCTTTTAGCTCCAAATAGAAAGCAGAATGTAAATGAAAATTAGGCAGCTAGACACGCTCAAACACACACAAGTTTGATTAAACTAATGCCAAGGGAGTCCTGGAAATAGGTACCGCAGAAAGGACAATTCTAGAGTTGTGGCCATTGTACAAGTACAACAGAAACTCAACGATACCCTTGGTTCCTAGAACTTGTGCTTTCATCACGTACACACTATACCTACATAATATATAAAACTTGGAGATTTCATACAGCGCAATCTAGCTCTTAATTAAGCAAAGCTTGTACTATCCTAACCAGATTACTGATAGAGATTACTGTAAGTTTTTTTTTTTAAATACGACATATTTAAACGCAACAAAACTTCCCGTTAGAAGATTTAAAGCCTACATAAAGAATAATCTTATAAACAAAGCGTATTATACTGTAGATGATTATATAAATGATAAATCCTCGTGGCCTGATGTCGCTCTGATACTCGACAGCTAAATATTAATTTACTTAATCTGCACTATTTTATTTTGTGTAACATTTGTCTACTTTAATTATTTTTTAACAAATAGTTATTTTATCTTTAAGTTTTATTTCTAAATCAAGTGTAGCGTGTGCTGTTTTTTGAATTTGTGCTGAGGCTCTTTAGTTATTATTATTATTATTAGTTTTTATTGTTTACATACTTGAGTAGTACTTTTAATAATTATTCTTGTTTGAGCCTTCACCTTGTTCGATTGGCATCACACTGGAGCTCTACATAGCTTTAAGAAAAGGATCATTAAAAAAAAGGTAGACCCCAAGCCGTGTTTGTTGCCTGATTCTTCTAGGCTTGGTCGCGTGGAATCGGCGTAGCTTCACCTAGTTCCTAAGACGTTTCAAAGTGATCCTTGTGATTTTATTGAAATAAATGATTTTTGAATTTGAATTTGAATTTTGATTTTAAAAAAAGGTTCCCTACCCATAGGGTAAAAACGGGACCCTATTAGTAAGACTCCGCTGTCCGTCTATCCATCTGTCCTTCTGTCTGTCACAAGTTTGTATTTCAAGAACCGTGATAGCTAGACAGATGAGATTTTCACAGATGATGTATTACTGTTGCCGCTATATAACAAATACTAAAAACAGAATAAATTAAATATTTAAGTGGGGCTCCTATAAATCAAACGTAATTTTCTTGCCGTTTTTGTGTCCGACTCGCACTTGATCGGTTTTTATACATAACATATAACACAGAAAAAACCTGCTCTACAAATATTCGTAGCATTCGCTACGAAAATGCTACAAATACGTAGCGTTGTAGTACAAAACAAAAAGCTCATTGTTCGTAGTAAACAAAATGTAACTTAAATTAATGCAACTTCAAATAATAGTCTCAACCCGCCAAAAACTTCATCAAGAGCCACCTTAAAAACGGAACTATGAAGCTGTTGTGCAATAGAAGCGAACATTACTTCCCGCAGCCCTAATTAGTGGGCACCTTGGCAGCAAATAGCGCTGTACGAAATATAGCGGCTTCCCCATTCCGTGGGGCAGTATGAAACATTAACAGGACACATAAACAACTCAATGTTAAGTGGCTTGTAGCTCGTAAAAAATGTCCTCACATTGATGCACCCCAAGTTTACGTATTGTTTACGTCTTTTTCGCCTTTAGCTGTGACCCTAACAACTTATGCGGAAAATTAGACGGGTCAAAGGTCAAAGGTTTGTTTATGAGGCCTTGAATTTTATTGCTGCATATTCATATTTTCTGATTTTTTAGGGTTTTGCTTTTATACACTGACATTTTCATAGCTCAATATACTATTGTGTTTATGGAGAGCGTGCAATTAAACTTCATGCTTGTATTTGCATAGATCATCAGTGTTTGTCTGTCTATTTGCATACATCAATGACAAGACTCATTAGAGATTGTTATCACTTGCTTTCTAGTTACCTAACATAGTTTCCTTAGGATCATCGTTTTATTTTACCTACAACTGAAGTGAAAAGTAATATGTTTTTTGTCTGTTAAATATCTAGCTGAACTCAACATTTGAATTTAATTTCTGTAATTATTTTATCCATTACTAGCGACCCGCCCCGGCTTCGCACGGGTTTAATACATATAAACCTTTCTCCTGAATCACTCTATCTATTAAAAAAAACCACATCAAAATCCGTTGTGTACTTTTAAAGATATAAGCAAACATACATACGCGGGAAGCGGAAAGCGACTTTGCTTTATACTATGTAGTGATATAGCAAATTTTTAAGTTGATATAGATTGTTGCATGTTTAAGATGACATAGATTTTATGTTTTAAATAAATAACCTCGTTGGTAATAGCTGAATTATTATAATTACTAGCTTTCGTCAACAGCTTTGTTTGCAAGATACCTGAAGAAAAATTACCCTATTTGCTTTTCCTGGGCATAGGCTATTCCAAGTTTTACATACGTTTGGTTGTTTAGACTTAATTAAGGGTACAAACCATCCAAATATCCCTATGTATATACTAAGTTTTTTTTACAACCATTCGGTTTGGTGATTGGGTACAAACATCCAAATATGCTGACGAACATTCGGATTTATATTATTAGTAAGTTTATGGTGTAGACTTACCTGAGTCTGATAGTAGTGGCCATGGGCGGGCGCGAGATAGGCGCCCCGCCCTGCGCGTGCCTTCACCTGCGCACCTCCATCTCACCGCGATTGCCTGTGGACAATACATTTAAATTAAAAAAATCGCCCAATAACTTGATTCATAACAATCTTATTAATGATAATGGCTAGTGCACATTGGCGGACGGAATTCTCGCAATATTGCGCTTGCATGCGAGCCCGATCACCGAGCATTGAAATATATACATTACTTCGATTGGATAACTATTAAATTCAATTGATTAATTTTAAATCCACTGCGCCTCTATCCGCCACTGTGCGCACTCCCTAAGTCTTCCTTATCGTCTAAGATTTAATAAAAAAAAATATAAAAGCTATTTTGCATTGCCAACGTATCAAAGTCAAAAGGTATTTATTTCAATAAAATCACAAGGATTACGTACACATTAAAATGTCTTAGAAGCCTGTTCCTCGCAAACTTCGCGACTTCGTATGACCGCGCACACCGCCTGCGGCAGACGGATAAGCGGATCCAATGTTTTACTGCTGTTTATGTAATCTCCTGACACCTACTAACAGACGCCAAACGCCCTTCGTGCCAATTGATTTGATTATACCTGTAGTCTCGTTACACTGACACAAAGTGCATTCAATTGAGGTAATTTATACTCTGCGGTGGCAGCCTATCTTGTGTGCCATATAATAATCTATAGATGGCACACGAAGTATGTACATCTACTATCTATACACATATACAGACTGCTCTCGAAACCTAACAATGAATGTTCAGACTATGCATCGATTAATACCGAACAAAAACGAAAACTAATGTGGTTATTTTACAAAATCCCGATGCCTGAATGAAAATGATCATTTTTCATATTGGATTTAGTTTGTTAGCGGCCATTGCAACCACTAATAGTTTAAATCCATCAACCACACAGCCTAGACTTCTCATTCAAACACTGTCAGACAACACATATGGGCTACAGATCCTGTGTAAACCACACAGCGCGATTCAAGACGCGCCCCGCGGCGGTCTGAGACATTGAACTTGCCAATCAGTATGCATTTTTGTATCGCTCCCCCTGACCCGCACACCTTAACAACTTGACAGAATTGTTTGTTTGAAGAAGTGAAGCCATTAGGCGTCTATTGGGCTATGTGGTCGATGTTTTAGTATTAGCTATAGAGCAGTATAGAGGAGATACTGAAGTGTTATGTACGCACTATACACGCTTATTATTAATCGGACATGTACGCGGCCTAATTACTGACCTTTGTCAGCTTGTTTGGATTGATTAGTTACTCTCCCGATCGAGAAAGTGTTTAGCGATACACTGATTGCGTGAGATTGAATATTGGGACATGCTTCATTACTACCGTAAGAAATAAACCAAGGACTGGGGGGTTAGCATGAACCACTATCTTATCGACAACGTATATTTATGCCAAAACTGACACTTTTATTATGCAAAAAGCTCATGATCAGGCCACTGGTAGTTCTTATCTGGGTAAAGCGAGACAGATGAATCAGGCTTAAACTACATAATTTTTAATTAAGAGTAGAGTTGAGCTTTCATACAAATACCTACTTGTAAAGATATTTAATATAAAAATAGTATAATAGTAGTACCCTTAGGCTTTTGTTGTTAGTCGGAGAGAAAGGCATTTTAAAGTAAAATTAACACAAAATAAAGAAAATTACAGCTATAAAATTCATTTCAGTCATGCTACTTTGAGTTGATTGAAAAAATACACTAAACGAAAGACACGAGAGTTAGAGAACTAATTATATTATCTATCTATTAGTTAAATAAAATATTTTTAAACAGGATCTTAATTGCAATTCTTTACATCCTCTCAAATCATCAGATGCTTAGCTCCTTGAAAAAGTGAAAATGTCCTAAGAGTATTCAAAGGCATGTCCAAAGATTATATTTAGCACATTACCAACATTTAGCCGTAGTTAGCGTACGTGACCAGTTGCTGAGCTCAAATAATCTCAAATCCATGCACAGCCGGAAGTCTAACCCGCTGTCAAGCTACCTCCCACTCAACCAACAGGGCTACAGTAAAAATGGCCCATTATATTCAAGATTCAATTACATCTTAAACGGAAATTGAAAACGAAAACTCGATAGGACTGCGCGCAGACGCCACGCCGTCTCACGAGACGAGACTCTATTAAAGAACATTCTCCAGCATACGGATCTGTGTGGAATAAAATAATGGACACATCAAATTCACTCAATTTTTAATGATTGTGCTGTTATGGCCGAGTGGGATATACCTCGACTTTCAATCCGAAGGTTGAGGGTTCGAATCCAGGCGTACATCAATGGATTTTTCTGTTCGAAAATTTATATGCGCATCAAAAACACGTGCTTACAACGGTGAAGGAAAACATCGTGAGGAAACCAGTTAGTATTCTTATAAGCGGCGATGGGCTCGCTACCTGTCACGTATGGAATGCTAACTACTGCAAAATGTGGGCATGTGCCAAAAATAATGTTTGGACGTGCCTCTGACTACCCCCGCTAGACATCTTCAAAGGATCTAAGCATTTGGAGATCTGAGAAAATGTCTACCGTACTTGGGGATTACAGTCGTGATCCTATTTATTTTATTTTTTTAATGATTGTAGAATACTTAGTTTATTCGCAAAACATACAGTTTTGTTTTTTATGACAAAGATAAATGAATAATAGAAACACGATTGATGAAACTTTTATCGATAGATATATCTCCAAACTTGGCTCTTCCAAAACACTATTTATTTTTTACTCAAAACTATGAATAGCCGAACTGTTCATTATTATTATTCGTTAGACAATCATACTAGCTACCTAAATTAAAGGCAGGTTCTTTATAAGTATGATAATTTTCTAGATAATGCGGTTTTATTACTTTTTCTTTCTTTTCCGGGTAGACTCAGCCCATACAAAAATACTAAACATTCCAAACATAATATTCTCGTTGACATAAAAGAGCGCATGTACTGTTAAAGTTTGTTGCTACTTACTGTTTGCAAGTTTCTCACGTCATGGCGATCTTTATTTACGAGAAATACGTACATATTAATTTTTAGAATTTAGGTCATCTTACCTAAAAGTGCTTCTTACGATAAGCAGCTCTGCTGTTTCAAAAATATACAAAAAACCAAAATTATCAATAGCGTTTCACACACTACATAGCCTGGTAGCGCGCACCTTATTCAACCCACAACACAATCATATATACACGCTTATTTCATTATTTATTGTGATTTTAACCAAACCAGCATTTACGGCCCTCCAAGGTGCCGTACGTCGATTTGAATAGGAGTAGTAACCATCATACAAAACGTAAACTTTAAAATCACCTATTATCAAGCATCTTAGTAGAATTTACCGCAAACTTTAGAAATAGCAGTAACATTTCCAACAAAGCGGTACTTACTGAAGTGGAGAGGCATTATAGAGCGCTAGGAACATTGGAACGACTATGATAAAAGACTAAAAGGCTACAGACGTCGGTTGTGCTTCCTTGTGATACAAAACACTTTGAATAATGTTCGGTTGGAAGCCAAAAACTTAAAACCATGAATAGGTTTTGTTAGTATATAACATCAGGAGAACTTGCATCACTTTTAGGAAGCACAGCGAAAGAGCTTTGTACACACCCACTAGTGTTTAGTTTAAGTGAACACTTATCTGTTTTTAGTGAACTAGTCTTTAAACAAACTCTCAAGCTCGTAGAGATAAATTATAGCGCTTATACTTTCCTAATAGTTCATAATGTGGTCATACCTAGTATTAATTATAGAGTAGGTATAATCAAAAATCACGCAGTGTGCTTTCACATTCAATATATACAGACATAAAAGAAAAAACCGGCCAAGTGCGAGTCGGACTCGCGCACGAAGGGTTCCGTGCAATCTATATATATAAAAGAAAGTCGTGTTAGTTACTCCACTTATAACTCAAGAACGGCTGAACCGATTTAGCTGAAAATTGGCAGGGAGGTAGCTTAGAGCCAGGAGATGGACATAGGATACTTTTTATCCCGGAACGGGAACGGGAACGGGAACGGGAACGGGAACGGGAACGGGAACGGGAACGGGAACGGGAACGGGAACGGGAATTAAAATTTGACAGGACAACGTCTGTCACGGGTCGGCTAGTTATCTATAAAAATGGCAAAATTTGTTATTCTGTTATTCTGTTTTTAGGGTTCCGCATCCGAAGGGTAAAAACGGGACCCTATTAAACCCAAAGGGTAAGACTCGGCCCTTACATAAAAAAACAAAAATTTCAAGCATCACCTTTAAGAGTACGAGTAACATGTCTAATTTACTGTCAATTGTTGAATAGGGTATGCCAAAACACCACCAACCCACACAAGATACACCAAATGCATTCCTAATTTGATGCGCATTTCGTTTTGACGGTACTTTTTCCAAATCAAAATGCTAGATTTACACTCTCGCCTCGTACCTCGCCTCGTGCTTCGTCTCGTGTCTCGGCTCGCAGCTCGCGTGATCGATAGTAAAGGAGAGAGGCGCGAGGCGAGCCACGAGCGTCTATTCACACTCTCGTCTCGTGGTTCGCCTCGCACCTCGGTCTCGCGACTCGTACGCGAGTGTAAATCTAGTATGACAGCATTTAACAGATAACGTACCACTCAGCAAAGCCGTAGCGGATATTTGAATGACATTATTTTTCATTTATTTTAACGGCGATGGACTTGCATCCTGTCACGTATGGAATGCTAACTACTGCAAAATGTGGGCATGTGCCAAATATGTTTGGAGGTGCCTCTGACCACCCCCACTAGATTATATATTCCCCCATATTCAAAGGATCTAAGCGCCTAGAGATCTGACATGATGTCTACCGTATTTGGGGATTACAGTCGTGATCCTATATATATATTTCATATTAGATGCCATAAAATATTCTTCAAAATAAAATATTACCCTTTTTTGGTTCGCGAAAACCAAAAAATAAGGTACAATAAACTACGAGCCTCTTATTATAATGCGCTTGGATATTCCCAAAAGCTGATGCTGTGTTTTCCTCCAAGTAATGACTCCGTATGAAGATTCTAGTCCCCGGGAGCGCCATTTCGCTCTGCAAGACACAAACGTTTTAAAACTTAACTGTTCTTAAATTTTTCCGCCGCAAATATGAATAGACACACCATCGTTTTGCCGCAATAAGCCGCAGCGTTGTTTATCTCGCAAATTGCTAGAACACATTTTGTTTTGTTTTATTTTTATACAAAACATCTACCCACTATCAGGATTAAAAAAACAGACAAGGGCGATAGGACTCGCGCCCTTCGGGTTTCGTACAATCCTACATACACCTACGAACCTTCTCATTACAAACTTAGTATGAAAATATTATTATATTACTAGCTGTCCCGACAGACGTTGTCCTGTCAAATGTCAATAATCCCACAGAAAAAGCAATTTCCGATTTTCCCGATCTTTACGCCATCCTTATCACTTAGGGGTATGAAAAATAGGTAGTAGCCGATTCTCAGACCTACTGCCTACAGAATATGCATATAAAATTTGGTAAAAATCGGGAAAGCCGTTTCGGAGGAGTAAGGTAACTAACATTGTGACACGAGAATTTAAGATTGATTTTTTAACATCTCTAAGAGACCATAGGAATTGGTATTCATTTCAACTACCTCTACATCTACACGTTCCCGAGAAAAGGGTCTTAACACGGCTGGACAGACAGACGGATAACAAAGTGATCCTATAATTGTTCCTTTTTTAGGGTTCCGTACCCAAAGGGTAAAAACGGGACTCTATTACTAAGACTTCGCTGTCCGTCTGTCCGTCTATCCGTCTGTCACAGGGCTGTAACTCATGAACCAGATAGCTAGACCGTTGAAATTTTCACAGATTATATATTTATGTTGCCGCTATAACAACAAATACTAAAAAAAACCGGCCAAGTGCGAGTCGGACTCGCGCACGAAGGGTTCCGTACCATTATCTATAAAAACGGCAAAAAAAATCATGTTTGTTGTATGGGAGCCCCCCTTAAATATTGATTTTATTCTGTTTTTAGTATTTGTTGTTAGAGCAGCAACAGAAATACATAATCTGTGAAAATTTCAACTGTCTAGCTATCACGGTTCATGAGATACAGCCCTGTGACAGACAGACGGACAGACAGACAGACAGACGGACAGCGAAGTCTTAGTAATAGGGTTCCGATTTTACCCTTTGGGTACGGAACCCTAAAAAGAATAAAATAAATATTTTAGTGGGCCATACAAAAAACGTGTTTTTTGCCGTTTTTTATAGATAATGGTACGGAACCCTTCGTGTGTGAGTCCGACTCGCACTTGGCCGGTTTTTTTTTTCTTTTGAGGTACTGAACCCTAAAAACTATCATAATAAAAACAGCTTGCAACAATGTATTATCAACATCAACGATCTAATCAACGGTATTATCAACGGTTAAATTAATCAATATCAGATTATTCAACGCGTAACAAAATGTGTTATTTAGAAAGCTGTAAGGTCGTTTATACACTCAGGAACTTTATTTGACAAAACGACAACAAAAGCAGAGTCCTGAATCATTAGTCGTTGTTGGATTTAACACGCTATAAAGTGTTTATTCTCTTCATCGAATACGGTACAAAGTTGTGTACGGGCTGCTAAATTCCAGGCACGATTTCTAACTGAAACTACATAGCAGGACGAAAGACTGAAAAATGTTTTTATAGTATAAATTATTTGTTTGAACATAAACTGTAATGGCAATGGTCTTGCAACCTGTCACGTGCCTCTGACTACTCCCACTAGACATCTTCGAAGGATCCCCAAGTACGGTAGACATTCTCTCAGATCTCCATGCGCTTAGATACTTTGAAGATGTCTAGTGGGAGTCAGAGGCACGTCCAGACATTATATTTGGTGGCACATGCTCACATTTTGCAGTAGTTAGCATTCCATACGTGACAGTTTGCAAGCCCATAGCCGCTTATAAGAATACTAACTGGTTTCTCACGATGTTTTCCTTCACCGTTTTGAGCACGTGTTTTTGATGCGCATATAAACTTTTCGGACAGATAAATCCATTGATGCACGCCGGAATTCGAACCCACGACCTTTAGATTGAAAGTCGAGGTACGTCCCACTCGGCCAACACGAAACTTCATGCTTGTATTTGCATAGATCATCAGTGTTTGTCTGTCTATTTGCAAACATCAATTACAAGACTCATAAGAGATTGTTACCACTTGCTTTCTTTAAAATTGCGCTCCAAAATATTATTAACATAGATACAATACACACAAATAGGCCAAGCTTATTGGCCTCTCTGTTTCCGCCTAGTCGGGAACAATGCAGGATTTATTATAGTTCTGACACGACCACGGGACAGAGGGACAGAGTTGCCGATCCCCGAGTTTGTCTTATGACTACTCGATTTACAAGATCTGGGTTTACATTCGTATCCCACACATACCTACACCAGTGAAATGGCGTTATAAAAGTAAGTATTTTACGTGCGCAATTTGCGATCGAAATAGCTGATGTCCTGCGATTTTACTTACTAGGCATTTACAGTTGTAATAATGGCCGCAAAACAATGCTTCTTATAATAATTAACTAGATATATTATATATGTATAAACCGGAAGCGTAGAGTGGACGACTCTTGTCATGGACCTCCTACCACCATTATACGACTTGATAAAGGTTGCTATGTAACTATGTAACTATGTTTGTTATGATGGAATCTTGCAAATCAATTTTGAAGCAGTTATCCCCAACCGATTGAGCTGATATTTTGCATACTTATGTAACTTCGGTGACAATGCAATAATATGGTGACAGTGAGCTGATCTGGTGATGGAGTCTGGAGCTGTTCAACAGACACTCACAATGGAACTCCTTAGTAAATACTTCGATTGAGTAAAAACTTTGCATTCTTGTCAACTTTCAATGACAATGTTAAATGACGTGATAGGTGATAGCGCGCTGGAGCTCGATGGTTTGAATGATTACAAAAGCTTGTCATTGAAAAATATTTTTCAACAGAAATCTTATTTAGCAATCGTACTACGGCTGAAATGATGATGAAATGAATGAATGATGATGATGATATAAACTATCACGCTATACGTATACATACCTGCACAATATCAATCGCTATAAATTTTAGGTCGTCAGTGTAGGGGACAAGTTTAATTGGTCTCGGCGGCGGCACTGCGATCAATCATAGAAATAACGTTGTGGTGCAGTCTGTCTGTAGCAGTATCATCGGATCGTCAGCGTGTAATTTATTGCTCGTCCCTTATTTGTAACCGTCTAACCTATCTATATTAGTGTGCACCTCTGTATCTTCGAGACTTAGAATTTAATAGTAAAGAAGGACATCGTTGTTACAATAGGTTAAAAATTACAATTAAAAAAATATATGAAAACCATTTGATACATATAACTATAGATTTTGACACGGGTCTTTATCACGTAATTACCTTTAATTTACTTTCCCGACGTTTCGGCTATGTTACAATAGCCATGGTCGCGGGCAGACTCACTAATTATGTGGGTAATTACGTGATAAAGACCCGTATCAAAATCTATAGTTATGTTGATAGTTTGAAAAATAATATTTGATACATAGATTAAATATTATGTCAAAAAAACCAGTGAGAGGTCGAACTCGCGCACCTAAGGTTTTGTACCATTATCTACCTAAATACATCATCTGTGAAAATTTCAACTGTCTAGCTATCACGGTTCATGAGATGCAGCCTTGTGTCAGACAGACACGGACAGACAGACGGACAGCGGAGTCTTAGTAATATTTATATATAGGTCCCATTTTTACTCTTTAGTTACGTCCTAAAATGATCCAAAAAATTGATTAATTATTATTATTTTTAATTTTTAATAGGCGGATTGCAAAACAAGATTTTTTTAACTAACTATATTACATACTTTTGTTGTTTAATATTTATTATACTAAAATTGTACGAGTATGTTGTCTTTTGTTTTAGAAACCAACATTTTAAAATTTTGGTTGAGTTTCCACCATCCTAATCTCTACAAATCTGCATGAAACAGACACTGGCAGAATGTTTTGACAACAAAAGCTACAAAAGCCAATATAAATAATTTTTACATTATTACAAAAAAAATCCACGGTGATGTGACAATCTATGCTGTCATCGGGTCTTGTCGCTTCCAGACGGCTCGTAGAGTTGTTACATTTTTTTGTAGAGCTCTGAAGTTGAGCTCTGAAATAGACACCAGAAAATAAAGAACTAAATTTTACTCTTTGAAGTCTGTATATTGTAGTTTTTAAAAACGTCTGTTAACCGAATAAATAATATTGTTTACTCGCCTGTTAGTATGCTTAGTTAAATAAAATAACATAAATCCGTAGGTTTGTAATAAAACTAAATAATGGTGGCAATTTTGTTGAGTCGGCCTAAAGCTAAAACTTCGTAAAAATACGATCGCTCTTATTACAATAAGCTGACTAAATTTACGTAAAAAATCGTTTAAATTACTTAAAACTAGGCTACGTTTTAGAGGCTACGCTGTCCTCCTGAGGCTACGCGAATTTAGACTTTAAACTAAAATAAATAAGAACTATCATTTTTTTACGAAAATTTATGTTGTGTCCACAGAGTCGTCACCAATGTCTATTAAGTACACACAAGCACCTAGTTTCAACTCTAAAGAAAAACATTATTACAACAACGGGAAATTACTCACGTAAATGATAAATTGTCAATGAGGACACGGTTGTGCGAGACGGCAATGCGAGCAGGGTAGCGCGCGCGTTATGGTCCACTCACCCTAAAGAAGATTCTCTAGATGAATCGAAACATTGTCGGTGTCCTCATTGACAATTTATCATTTACGTGAGTAATTTCCCGTTGTTGTAATAATGTCTAAAGAAAAAGTAGATACTTACTAATAAAATAAAAAACTTAGCATGCTATCATTTAATTTTTGTACCCCACCTACTCTTATTTCAGTTAAAGAAGTCGACAGGAACGCAATGGTACAACTTACAAAGCAAATGTTCTTTGGAAAGTTATTTATGTAGGTACATCTAATGTCTTAAAGTTTAGTAGATACTTCCATTCTGAATTATGTTGCGTACAAATAGATGTAAAGACATGAGCCACGTCAGTAGTAGGTACGTATACATTTCGATACTAAAAAAAATACATTAAATTGGAGGAATTTCGTTCTTTAAATCACCGAAAACTTTAATCAGAACCCAACTAAAGTTATTATGGTAGTTCAATATAACTTTAATGCGGATATATTCTAACAAATAAAAACTTTTATAATAACATAACACGTATCGTAAAGTTCGAGTGAAGATGTAGTTTTATAAGTTTTATGGAAAAACTACTCATTCTACTACATAAGTTTAAATTATGTGAGATAAATGACAATACGGGATCATCTCGACGCCATCCTCTATCCGAAAGCATTAAAAAACCCCATTAAGAACTATTTCGATTACGTCAGTTTTCAACCGTATCAAAATCAGTCTATTATTTCAGGAGCTATGATGCGACAGACACATAAAACGTATAACATCGTACTTGAGTAGTACTTTTAATTATTATTCTTGTTTGAGCCTTCACCTTGTTCGATCGGCACCTGACACTGGAGCTCTACATAGCATTCATTAAAGGATCATTGAAAAAAAAGGTAGACCCTAAACCTACGTTTCAAAGTGATCCTTGTGATTTTATTGAAATAAATGATTTTTGAATTTCAATTTGAAATTTTCATCCCTCATAAAAAAACCGAATCAAAATCGGTATATTCTTCTAGGAGCTACAATGACAGACACATACAATAGATACACAGATACACAGATACACACTGACACGTCAAACTCATAACATCCCTCATATTTCGTCGGAGGTTAAAAAAACATTGAAATCGGAACATCCGTTACAGACTAATTGGTGTAGGTACTCCTATGAAAAAATACATAGCTACCGAACTGAGAACCTCATCCTTTTTATAAAGTCAGTTAAAAAGGATTTCGTCATTATCGGACAAAATGTTAAACGTTTTGGAAATATAATGAAGCTTGGAACAGGGCGAGTTAATAATGAGATTTTACTGTTGATTTTACAGTGAAATTAATTTATACGCAATATTCCTCTGGTCTCGAAGCTTTATCCCCATATTCTTAGTTGTAAACTCAACTCTACCTTGACTCAAACTCTTTTGGGGTCCCTTGAAAAGTACCTCATGTTTGGTATCATAAATCGATATTTTCGAGGTTCTACAATTACGTCATTACGTCATCAGTCTGAAGAGATTTTCATCAAACCAACCGTCACATGCATGTGTGTCATTCAGAAGCTGTCGAGGAATGTAAAAGTACATTTCGAGGTACCTCGAGTTGACAGTTCTGTTGCTGAGGCTACTAAAACATGGTTTAGAGGTCGAGTCGAGGTGACAACTAAGAATATGAAGATTAGTTATTCCGAGAGTTGATTCTGCTTTCTACGCTGTTGGTTACGAGTTCGATTCCCACCTAGGACAAACAATTGTGTGATGAACATAGATATTTGTTCTCTTTCTGGGTGTTACAATGTATTATTTAGTACTTATTATGTAAAAATGTATGTACAATACAAGATTGGTGTCGTTTCTCACTCCATAATCCGAACCTATTAAGTACCCCGTAGTATTCGTAATACTTGATTATTACCTGTTTTCCATACAATCACTTTATTAACATGTGATAGAATAACTCTCCGCGCAAGTTAAACCAAAAAGAAATACGAGTAGGTGATAAAGAACGATATTCCTATAGCAAATTCAACTTTTCGTCAGAGCAAATGTTTGATCCGCAAACATTTTTGCTCCGAGTCCGAGTGTTGTGGGACCTATAAGCCTCGTAGATCGTGATTCGTAAAATGGAATGAAGTGAAAGACATAGCTACGATGCTACTGTTGGGTGTTATTATTTACCAATATGGTTTATTTACGCGTCTCACAATGCCTTTCAATATTGGATACCATATCTACTGATTGATCTTGACATAAGTAAACTGCTTATATTCTTCTACTAGCTGACCCGTGCCCGCTTCGTTGTGCGTAAGACATTTCTAATACCATCGTTGACTTTTTTGTAGACGTTTTTAAGGTGTACAATACTGTAGTACATTATTTTGATATATCTCGTGGGGTTCAGCCAGCATTTGCAATGTAAGCGCAAAAAAACGTGTTTATTTACGACATCACATTAGAAACCTCTAAAATTATCAGTGTTTCTCTACTATATTATGCATGTATTATACATATAAACCTTCCTCTTGAATCACTTTATTTATTAAAAAAAACCGCATCAAAATCCGTTGTGTAGTTTTAAAGATATAAGCAAACATACATACGCGGGAAGCGGAAAGCGACTTTGCTATATATCTGACATCAGTAGTCTTGCAACGTGCGTTACTCTATGTATTGAAATTTGGTCAGGACAAAGTCTTTCTGTCGTGGGTCTGCTAGTAGTTTAGAAAGTCAAGTACATACTCAAAGTTACTAGCTTTACGCCGTAGCTTCTATTTTTTTATAAACAGTCAAGGAAACCGAGTCTCCAACAATAGTCCAGCTCCGGAAACACTGTTTACGAATAAAAAACCCGCGACTTAGTTGGCTTGAATTTATTTTCTTACAAACTTCAACCCCCTTGGGACTTAAATTTCAGGAATACATTTTCTTAGCGCTCCCCTACATTACAAAAGGAAGTACTCTTATTGCACGCTTCTAAGTGATTGTCAGTCACACACACAGTTTTATATATTTCCAAACTAGTTGACCCGTGCCCGCTTCGCTGGGGGACAGATAGTTTTACGACTTCATATTAGAAATCTTAAAATTATCAGTAGTTCTAATATATTTAGCATGTTATTATACATATAAACCTTCCTCCTGAATCACTCTATCTATTAAACAAAACCGCATCAAAATCCGTTGTGTAGTTTTAAAGATATAAGCATACATACAGACGCGGGAAGCGACTTTGCTTTATACTATGTAGTGAAGATAGGTATCTTGTTCAAAGCGTAATGCGATTCTTCAGTTGACTCTGTAAACTTGAGCCTATTAGCAGAGTAAAAGCAATAGGCCCCGTTAAAAGACTTTGTCGAAACATCGTTATGACATGAATAACTGATGGACGAACGACGTCGCCTCATACTGATTAACATTCAGAATGGCTCGCAGCGTTGCCGCTCGGCATTCTTGTTACAATGCCGGGACAAAATAAAAGCTTTGCACGTCCACTTCTGAAAGTATCTCAACTCACGTCATCACAGTATCCGAAAACAAAAACAAGGATGTTGGAGTTTAAAAAATCATACATATTCAAAATCCATTCATAGTTTGAAATGAAGACTTCATAGAATTAAAACTGTCGGGGTTGTTAATCATTTTAAACAGATATACGGCTAATAACAACGTATTTTTTTGTATTTCTGTCGTTTCGGGACAATTTAGATGCTCTTCATTAAGAGCATCATCCGCGACCGCAATCGACGATGCGATCGAGTATTCGTCGCGAACAAACAAATACAAGAAAAAACGTGGTAATTAGCCGTATTTCTGTTTAAAATGAAGACTTTAATCCCCAATTGCCTACGGTAGATATCCTCTCAGATCTACAGGCACTCAGATCCTGAAAGATGTCTAATGGTGGTAGTCAAAGGCACGTCCAAACTTTGCATTCATTACATACCCACATTTTGCAGTAGCTAACATTCCATACGCGACGGGTTGCAAGCGCATCATCGCTAGTAGGAGGAGTTCTAGTAGAAGTTTAAAAAGACCTTTGCCTTTGAATAATTAGGAATTAGTACCTACTAATAATATCATCATCATCATCATCGTCTTGCTCTTATCCCACTTAACTGGGGTCAGCACAATATGTGTATTTCTTCCATTTCCCTCTATCAGCCGTCTTCTCATCACTCACTGCTTTCTTATCCATGTCATCTTTCACACAGTCCATCCATCTTTACTTTGGTCTACCTTTACGTCTACATCAATAACAATGGTTAAAAATAAACAGTTGAATTAAAATATCAAAAGTCGTCAGATAGAACATGCATGGCGAGAGAAATAGGTATGGTGCTAGCTACCCCGGTCGAATTCCTTCACGAGTTGCTACGTTTGGCTCAAAGTTGAACTCGGACGTAACCTCTTAATGGACTGTTCACATTTAACCCATTTAAGTACTCTCAAAGCAACGCTGTCAACGGTTAGCAACAGGAAACCCTACTTTGTAGGCTTACCAACTGTGGACTTACTTGCTGTATAAGCTACCTACTGTTTATGCAATCATTACACTGAGAAACTTGTATCTTGGGAACGCTGAGTTGAGCTACCTCCGATGAGACTGTTTGCAATGGTCTTTTGTTAGCTCAACTGGATTGTAAATATTCTGTAACATTACGTATGTTAGATGTTTAGATTATTTCTGTAAATAAAGATTTATAATCTACTAGCAGACCCGGGCACGCGTTGCTGTGTCAACAGATATTGCCATCTGTTAGAATCTTTTGGAGCTAACAGATAATTGTGTCAGATAATAAACAAATAATTTACAATAAAATAATATTGCGACTATAAATTGAGATGTAAGCTATCTTTCAAGTTGGATGAAACTGCACACGGTGTGCAAAGTTTGATTAAAATCGGTTATGTAGTTCAGGAGTCCATCGCGGACAAACAAAGTGACGCGTAATTTATATATATTAAGGCCCTGTATGTCGACGATTGCTGTTTTTCGTAACGAAAAAAGAAATACTTCTGAACAAGCCACATCTCCTATTTTTATAAATATATTACTTCAGGTTCCTACCTAGATTTCTATTAAGCTGAAAACATAATAGCAGAAACTTTTCACGATAAAGATATTATTTCAAAATGATACGTTTTTGAATTTATGATCGAAATATTTTGATACCTACTATTAAGATCAACTTGTGATTTATTGTTAAAGATAGGTAATATGTAGATCTAGATTTCTACTAGAATAGGTTTTTGATAAGTAATTATACATAATTTATATCATTAATTTATTCGAAAAGCAAAGGCGCACCACGGAAAATGGTTATGAGGGCTGGGTAAAGCTACCCCTATTACTTGCCTACGTAGGTACCAGCAACGCGATCTCATAAAAACTGTCGATAATATTTACGATACGCATACGCCATCTAGAGCTTGCCGTTGTTAACTGTCTTAGTCGTTTCTGTCTCGGTTTTAGGAACTGGCGCCTTAAGAAGATGAGAATCCACACATGTGTGAATGGGACCGTTGGAACAGGAAGAACTTGGCGTATTTTCTTAGACCAAATTGGTGACGTTTTGAAAAAAACGTCAGGTCATGAGTAATCTAAACCAACGAGTCTAAACCAAGAAGTAAGTTAGGATCGTAGCAAGTGGAAAGCCGTGGTCTCTGCCTGTTTCTCAGAGAAACAGGCGTGATTTTATGTATGTATGTTATTAACAACTTTCTTATATTGGTTTGGAATACTTTTAAATCTTTGTTTATAATTCTCCTATATAGTACAAACCCTAAGATTCTTTAAGAAACCCAAAACGTCACTCAAGCGGGATTTGTTATGATATTATTTCATCGTAACTGTTGATGGATTCTACGGTCGCTATAGAACCTTTTCCATAAGACCCAAATCTTTATTTCCTCGAGTGGAAATTGAACTTAATGGTGGAAATGGTCTCTGTATCTACTGAGATAGGTGTGGGTTCAAATCCCGCTAGTGATAATATTTCCGGTTTGATTTTCCATAGTAAAAACCCTGACAAAATCCGTTTTTAACATGTCAAAATTTGCCCACACAAACATGGTTATCTATGATGTGACAGGTGGCGGGCTGTAAACTATAATATTCGTAATAAAGCTATCGTAAACGGCATAAATTTTAACAGAAATTTCACCCTTCACCAAATATCACCATTTCCGAGGGATTTCCTTTGCTTCAGTGATATTGGGCGACTAGTTGTTGCCTGCAACTTTACTCGTGTTGTATCCAAATAAAAAGTAACCTATATTAATTAGCTAACCTTTACGTAATAACTTAAGACAGAAGGAGCCTTAAAGTAGGGACTGAATAAATTAACCGACTTGGTATTACATAGATCTCACTACTTTTTACGGTAGAAGAACTGAGTTGCGTTGCGAGTCTTGGCTTTTTTTATAAGTTATGTTTTTGATGGCATTTATTCTGTTCCCTTTAAACTTAGCTTTAAACTTATATTTTTATTTATGTTTTCGTTTTATTTATCGTTCACTACACCGAATCACAGAGTATTTTTGTCATCAACTGAACTCCAATTTTGAACCTTTGCTAAATATAGAATTTCGAAAAATCTTTTAGTCACCCCTACATTTCATATTAAAATTATATTACACCCTCTTTAAGTCCCTAAGACCGGCGGTTTTAGCTGAGCATTGTATATAATGTCAGTCAGGACTTTGATTCTTATATAATAATAGCGAGCGATTCACGGTTCTATAGCAGCGTCGTAGCCTTCTTTCCTGTAACATACCCGACCAATTGAGAAAAACGAGCTAAGCAATATAATAAACTACGTCGAAACTTTCCCGGTTGCTTATATTTTTATGCGGAAACTTTTTCTTGAACCAACCTATCAACAGTTAATATTATAATGCTTATACAATATGGTGTTCAGCGGACAAATTCAAAGAGCGTTCGATAGTTATCACTATCACACGTTAACGTTAAGGTATGGCTAAACATAGCGCGGCATTCGCAGTACACAAGTTTGCCGCTTGACTATAGTTTAAACATAAACTATAGTTTTAACATACGGCCGCGCGTACATTTAGTACGCGCGGCCGTAGTCTAATACCGTACCGTACCAGCCGTAGGCTAGCAGCGCGCGGCTGCCGCGCCCAAATGCTGCGCTATGTCTGGTCACACCTCTACTATACCGCCGCTATTATATTGTTATGTCGTATCCATACATTCGAGAGAACGCGTCTCGACACGCTGCGCTTTAGTAATATAATTCTAATCTTACTAAATGTATGGATACGATATATTTATGGCGCGTCATGACACGCCCCGACATAACAATATAATTGTGGGGTAAGTTTGCATCTAGTGATCGGAAATGAATAAAATAAAAATAAAATAAACTTTGTAGATGATCATTAAATGCTCATTCACACATTCATCTTCTTCATCGAAATAAAACTATAAAAATATAATTAATTATAACTTAGTCAACCCTAGTAAGCTGTCTTGTCAGGGAACCAGGATTATTTAACAAAAAGGCCTACGTACCTATTTTACCTAATAATTGTCTAGATACTTTAATCGTTTTTATATTTTTGAATCAAGAATGTTTTTTTTTTTTTTGCATTTTTAAATGGCGAGTCCATTTATATTATATACTAGCGACCCGCCCCGGCTTCGCACGGGTAGCATGTTATTATTATACATATAAACCTTCCTCCTGAATCACTCTATCTATTAAAAAAAACCGCATCAAAATCCGTAGTGTAGTTTTAAAGATATAAGCAAACATACATACATACAGACGCGGGAAGCGGAAAGCGACTTTGCTTTATACTATGTAGTGATTATACGGCCCCATTTAACCTCCTTTCGGCTTTACGGGTAGTTTTGTAACATTGTATAGATATTCAAAGTAACTTCATAAGCCAATCAGAATCACAGTCAATCCCCACATTAGAAGATAGGTTTGCAATCCGATTGTGTGTCAGATTAGACAGAAGCGACGCATGCCAGCAAGGTGGAAACAATGTGGAACAGGCTTAGTTTCATCTAGCCCCAAAGACGTTTCAAAGAGATCTTTGTGATTTTATTAAAATACAAGCTGTCCTTTTAACAGATGAAGATAATAGGCAAACTTTTGATACTGTAGGTGCAATTTTCATAGGGATCTATTTTTAAATATAGCATGTTACTCTCAAATTAGGTCAAAGAAAAACTACTAATTAGCCTGCCATATGGCAAAAAAAAATATAAATTATTCGCTGATAGTGCAGCTTTAGATAAGTGTATGAATTTTTTAAAATTGGTCCCGAAGTTTTTTTTGTTCGGTACAAACATAATTATACACAAATTTTATTAACCTCACTAAAATAACAGTGTAAATATTATGTTTTTCGACTTTGAACCTTAACTTTGGTAAGCATAGTCGTTAAGAAGTAATAAATGTTTTTGATGAATGCAGAATCGTTTTTTCTCAATAACCGCAAAAACATATAGTTTTGTTTTTTATTAAAAAAAAACTTAAGGCGCTCCCAGTCGACGATTATTTTTGTTCGAAACGAAAAAAGAAATACTTGTGAACAAGCCACATTTCCTATTTTATAATGTATAGTATATGTGAATAAAGATGTACCCATCTTTAATCACTTCGATAAATAATCCTACCGACCGCTGCAATGACGACAAACACACGTCGGCGCGTGGTCCGCCTTAGCTTTTCGAATAAATTAATGATATAAATTATGTATAATTACTTATCAAAAATCTATCCTAATAGAAATCTAGATCTACATATTACCTATCTTTAACAATAAATTACAAGTTGATTTTAATAGTAGGTATATAAAATATTTCGATCATAAATTCCAAAACGTATAATTTTGAAATAATATCTTTATCGTGAAAAGTTTCCGCTATTATGTTTTCAGCTTAATAGAAATCTAGGTAGGAACCTGAAGTAATATACTTATAAAATGTGACTTGTTCAGAAGTATTTCTTTTTTCGTTTTGAAAAAGAGCAATCGTCGACTGGGAGCCCCTTAAGGATATAATCTAGATAAAAACACGATTGGTGAAACTTTTTAAACTTTATATTTGGCACATGGCCACATTTTGCAGTAGTTAGCATTCCATACGTGACAGGTTGCAAGCCCATCGCCGCTTATAAGAACACTAACTGGTTTCCTCACGATGTTTTCCTTAAACTACACGTGTTTTTGATGCACATATAAATTTTCGAACTAAAAAATCCATTGATGCACGCCGGGATTCGAACCCACGACCTTCAGATTGAAAGTCGAGGTACATCCCACTCGGCCAACACGGTTAACACGGTACACACGGTACACGGTATTAAAAGATATACAAAATTCTGTTCTATTTTTCTCTTAGACGCGTAATCTAATTTCTATCCCTTGAAGCATTACAAATGTCACTATAATTTCCTCAAGGCGTTTCATTTTAAAAGATATCATTTTCCGCGGTTGTCTCCCATAGTTCGCGACGTTAAGATATTTTGGCTGACACGTGTAATCTCATTCTCGTTCTGTATAAGATTATATGTGTCAGCAAGCACCTCGTTTATCTTAAGATATAATGGAAAATATACCGTGGCACACCGTGGTACGCAAATGAAAATAATTCAATAAAGGTACACAAATTTACCTATCCTAATCCTAATAATAATATTATAAATGTGAAAGTTTGTGAGTTTGTATGTATGTTTGTTCCTCAATCAGGCCTAAACGACAAAACGGATTAAGTTGAAATTTGCTGTAGATGTAGATATAATGCCCGAATAAATAATAGACTACTATAAAATATGAAAAACATCCCAAAAAGGATGATTTCTGTATAGATGGCGCTGGTGTTCAACAAATCTGACATCAGTGCTGACATCAGTCGTCATAGAGACGTGCGTTACTCGATGCGATTACTGAAATTTGGACAGAACAAGGCCTGTCGCGGGTCTGCTAGTAATAAATAAAATAATAATAGGATCACGACTGTAATCCCCAAGTGCGGTAGACATCCTCTCATATCTCCAGGCATTTAGATCCTTTGAATATGTCTAGTGGGTTCTATATAGTTCGCATTTTATACGTGACAGGTTGCAAGCCCATCGCCGCATACAAGAATACGAACTGGTTTCCTCACGATGTTTTCCTTCACCGTTTTGAGCACGTGTTTTGATGCTCATATAAATTATTATATTATTATACGCCGGTATTGAACCCACGACCTTCAGATTGAAAGTCGAGGTACCTCCCACTCGGCCAACACGGCCAATGTTAGTAATCTCCATGTGGGAGTACGGATCCTCGCAGATCTCTGCGTTAAGATTCTTGAAGACTTAAAAGGGGTAGTCAGATGCAAGTTCAAACATTATATTTGGTACATTGATCTCATATGTCAAAAAAAACATCGTAGTGTTATTTGTTTGTTTTACAATTTCGACGGAATTTGTTATAAAGATTGATTATGATCTTGATTGACACATAGGATACTACATATTCAACGTATGTGAAGCTGCGCGTGGTTCTACTGTATTTATTACTATGTTCCACAATAAATTAACCAATGGAATATTTTTAGCCGACTTAAAAAAGTTGCAGGTTTAGTTCAACAGTTTTTTAAATTTAAAACACTCAAAAGAAATTCACAAAGGACAACTTTGCAAGTTTGATAAGCAACATTTATCGCAATAAGGAAGAACCAATTTCTTGCTTTACCGAATTTTCGGTTAGCGTTTTTAGGGTTCCCCCAAGGGAAAACGGGACCCTATTACTAAGACTTCACTGTCCGTCTGTCTGTCCGTCTGCCCATCTGTCCGTCTGTCTGTCAAAGGGCTGTATCTCATGAACCGTGATAGCTGGACAGTTGAAATTTTCACAGATGATGTATTTCTGTTGCCGCTATAACAACAAATACTAAAAAAGAATAAAACAAATAATTAAGCGGGCTCCCATAACACAAACGTGTTTAATTTTGCCGTTTTTTATAGATAATGGTATGGAACCCTTTGTGCGCCAGTCCGACTCCCACTTTTCCGGTTTTTTAAACATTTGGTCACGACTTTTTTTTGTAAATAGAAATGAAACCTACCTATACCTAGATAAACGAGGGACTACTGTAAAAGCGAAAAAGGATCCCTCCAGTTCTAAATTATGGTAACTATTATGGTACCTAATAACTAAGTACTCGTTAGACATAATAATAGTGCCGATTCTGTTGATGCCAGACTAAACTACAACTAAACTTAACGGCATCCATCTCGCTCTGTTTCGTGTAGAGTAAAAGAGACAGCAATATTTCAGAGATATCGAAATCGTTTTTAGTTCACTTTGTTACCAACAAAATCGACGCCAGCATATTGGCGTCGATTTTGTTGGTAACATGCTCTATGTGTACCTATTATAGATTACGAAGCCGCAGAAACTTTGCCACAGCTGGTTACCTACGAGTAGGTATGGTTTGAATTTCGAATATAATAAATCATAAACTAATTTTAGAAAACGTCACAGTACTCAACTCATAAATTACAAAGCGGTCTGCCCACTTTCTGAAGTTTCCTATTCTGCCATCAGTATATCAATAGCATGATAGAGCCTCGTTTAGACGTAACGAGTTACTGAGTCGAGCTACACGGTAGAGTGGTTCACATTTATTTAATCCTTTGACGAACACTAACCCTCGTATTCAAGAACGACACTATGAGAACACGCACCCACAGTGGACGAAATCTTTTTTCATAAAAATCACTTTATGTGTTGAGCGGCACTATGGCGCATGCTACCGTGTGACTTTAGAGCTCAACTTTGGCTAGAGGTACACGACAATGTGCCTCTAGTCACACTATGTAATTCCAACCAACACCCGTACTGAAAACAAAAATGACTTATCCTGAAGATTTTTCGTTGAAATTATGGCCGTTTTTGTATCGATGCGATAAATGGAATATTATAATGGCAATACTTCACATACGTCAATAGAGGAAGCAATAACGATCGCTAATAAACCGAATCCAGAGTGAAAAATTATTATATTCATTCGAGCAACGGGATTTTGGAAATGGGCCAAATTATGACGTTGAAAAATTCACCTTTTAACCATCTTCTGAATTTTCAGTGATAACCGATCAAAATGCATGCTCAGAACAGTCAGTTTCAGTTTCAGTGTGCAGTTTTAATTCACCCTGTATATATTTTGAGTTATCAAATACCATAATGAAACGCAATGTTTCTTTATAGACGTAATCCTTTCCTTCAATAGACGGAAGAAAAGACGTCGAGCGAACCTCTTCAAATTATTGAAAAGTATTTATTTAAATAAGTAGGAGTTGGTAGGTACTTATATAAGATTTTCTTGGTATTCCCAAGAGTTTGGAAAAGTAAGCGACGCGACGAGACGACGCAAATTTTAAAATAGCGATACAATGGTGTCGATTGTGTTGACAACAAACTAAACTAAACACATATTAAAAATATGGCTGTCTCATTTACTCTACACGAAAAAGAAGAAGACGGATGCTTTGGTTTAATGTGGCAACAAAATCAGCACTAATATAATAGATCTTGTTTACTACACAAAAAGGTATAAATTTTAGTGTGAGCGCGAAAACGAACTGGATATGTGCCAAAGTACGCCATGTTACGCCGCGCAAAGCCGTAAATATACGCTCAGCGACGTCGCGATACACCTCGCGATGTTACTATGAGCAACTTTCTTCTAGCATCGTGTCGCGTCGCGTCTCGATGTGAACTGACCTTAAGTTCCAAATAATTTATTTTGTCATTTGTGTTATACTTTTAAACAAAATTTTCTATAGCGATATCGTTAGATTTTCTTACTTCAATACGAATGTTTTTAGGGTTCCGTACCCAAAGGGTAAAAACGGGACCCTATTACCTACTAAGACTTCGCTATCCGTCTGTCCGTCTGTCTGTCCCAGAGCTGTATCTCATGAACCGTGATAGCTAGACAGTTGAAATTTTCACAGATTATATATTTCTTGTATTGACGCTATAACAAAAAATACTAAAAACAGAATAAAATAAATATATAAGTGGGGCTCCCATACAACAAACGTGATTTTTTTGCCGTTTTTTAGATTTTATGGTCGGAACCCTTCGTGCGCGAGTCCGACTCGCACTTGGCTGGTTTTTTATTCAAGGGATGGGCAAATTGGGCAACGATTGAAGGCTACAATATGATATACGAGTGGGTAAATAAATGCGTTTCAACCGACGAAACAGGAGCTTCTCGATTCGACGCGCTTATTTCTTTATCACAAAAAGATTAGTTGGTAGTAACTCTGCCTTCTGCGCTGTAGGTTGTGGGTTCGATCCCCACCCAGGGCAAATATTTGTGTGATGAACATAGATGTTTGTTCTGTGTCTGGGTGTTACTATGTATAATAAGTATGTATTTACAAAAAAAAAGTATATAAGTATTCTATCAGTTATCTGGTTCCCATAGTACAAGCTTTGCTTAGTTTGGGGCTAGATGGCGCTGTGTGTAAAGTCCGCCAATATTTATTTATTTTTATTTTATTTAATTAGAACTTCTCAAGACCAGCATTATTGCTGTCAAACACTACTTTCGTATTACGTCATTTTGACGTTAAGTGACTGATCTTTGTGCGTCTAGTGTCGCACTCTGTTGCGCTATTGTACGTAATAAGAAGGTGGTTTTTAGGGTTTCGTACACTTTCACAGGACTAAGTTTTCGCTGTCCGTCCGTCTGTCCGTCAGTCTGTCCGTCTGTCTATCACAGGGCTGTATACTGTGTACATGAATTATGTATTTCTGTTGCCGCTGTAACAACGAATACTAAAAATAATAAAATAAATATTTAAATGGGGCTTCAATACAACAAACGTGTTTTTTTGCTGTTTTTATAGATAATGGCACGAAACCCTTCGTGTGCGAGTCCCAATCGCATTTGGCCGGTTTTTTAGTATATACTAATATGTTTGAAAACAATATGAGTAACGATAACGGTACCGCAGCTAGCTTTCCTTAATTTCACAACAAACCCAATATGGGCATACGAAATCCTACACCCTATTTAACCTACGCCTAGATAAGATTATATCAGAACCTAAAATCTATATTATACTAGCCGACCCGTGACAGACGTTGTCCTGTCAATAGGAATATCGCATAGGAAAAAGCAATTTCAGGCAACTTCAAATTTGTTCCCTAGAAACTTTGATAAAAAAAATTACGAATTTTGGTGGAATGCGTATCATTCATTAGTCAAAACTGCGTTGCTTTATATTTTTTGGGTTGTTTTTCGGATTATAAGTTCCCCTTTTATTTATTCAGATTTTTTATCAACATACTACAGCAAATTTCATCTTAATCCGTTTTTTCGTTAATTTTTGATTAGGGAACAAACATAGCAGCCTTATCACAAACTTTCGCATTTATAATATTATTAGGATAACCGTCAGAACGAAGGGACTATATAGACACACGATTTTAGAAAATGTAGTAAGTATAAAACTTTTTCCAAAAATATTTAAGACAAAGAAAGCATTATGTAGATTGGTAGATTGGCTAAGAGGTATTTTAAAACGAACCTAGCTTTTGCGCTTCAAAATATCTATGAAATACAAATACCTACATAATGTTCGTTCAAATTTTATCGAGAAACATTTTCACTAAATGTAAATGGTCCAACATTTCAGATCTACATGATCGGATGTGCCTTCGTAAAAACTAACGATGCTATTCGTTTCCGAGTTATCTTTTCACCAAAAATTAAAAGGTGCATTTTTTTTTATTCTATTTTCTAGCTAATTTAGTGTATGTGGCAGATAGCTAAGGGAATAACAAAAAAAAATAGGGTCACTACTGTAATCCCCAAGTACGGTAGACATCTTCTCAGATCTTCAGGCGCTTAGATCCTTTAAGATGTCTAGAGGTGGAAGTCAGAGGCATGTCCAAACATTATATTTGGCACATGCCCACATTTTGCAGTAGTTAGCATTCCATAATAGTACAGTATAATACTACAGATAGCTAATACTAGAGACCCATCTTCTAGGAAATGCTTAAAATACGAACCGAGTTAAATGAAGTCTCCGAAGAAAATGAAATTAAATAGAATAGGATCACGACTGTAATCCCCAAGTACAGTAGACATTCTCTCAGATCTCCAGGCGCTCAAATCCTTGAACATGCCTAAAGAGTGTAGTCACATTTTGCAATAATAAGCATGTATAACAAGCTACAAGTCTATCGCCGCTTATTAAAATGCTAACTAATTCTATTTGCGAAGAAAATGTTATAGTAAAAAATCTTTTTGTAATTGGAACCTAGATTACCCAATTGGAATATAGAGAAATCTTTATAAACAAAACCTCACACATCATATAATATAGATGTGCCTGCGCGGTCTATGGTCTGCGTTAAATGGCGATAAAAAATATCATAGATCATGCACGAATGGCCGCCCTCGTATCCGGCGACAGAGGAAGCCTCTTGCATTCTGCATCGCATACTCTAAAAAGTTATTAAATGCAGTTTTGTGTTATTTAGGGTTCCGTACTCAAAGGGTAAAAACGGGACCCTATTACTAAGACTCCGCTGTCTGTCTGTGTGTCTGTATGCTAGCTAGACAGTTGAAATTTTCACAGATGATGTATTTCTGTTGTCGCTATAACAACAAATACAGAAATAAAAACAAAATAAAAAAAATATTTAAGTGTGCTCCCGAAACGTGATTTTTGCCGTTTTTTATATATAATGGTACGGAACCCTTCGAATCCGACTCGCACTTAGCCGGTTTTTTGGTTACCATTTACCTATATTTATAGCCTTATATGCTCGTAGGTAGAGCATATAAGTCTACAAATATGTTAGTATAGTAATTCTTTAGCCCAATGATTCTCTATATCAAACGTAAAAACCGGCCAAGTGCGAGTCGGACTAGCGCACGAAGGGTTCCTATATTATTATCTATAAAGAACGCCAAAAAATTACGTTTGTTGTGCGGGAGCCCTACTTAAATATTAATTTTATTCTGTTTTTAGTATTTGGTATTATAGCGGCAACAGAAATACATCATCTGTGAAAATTTCAACTGTTTAGCTATCACGGTTCATGAGATACAGCCCTGTGACGGACAGACGGAAAGACGGACAGCGAAGTCTCAGTAATAGGGTCCCGTTTCTACCCTTTGGGTACGGAACCCTAAAAATCGCTTTTAAAGTAAGCATTTTGTTTTCATAAATCACTTAGGTACCTCTTGCTCATAATATGTTTTCTTTGAAACCCGTAGAAGCCTACTAAAATATTCCTTTCGTGTGGGTGACACTAAGCTTACCTTTGTTGTTGTTGAACTGTAGTAGGTAGGAAAATTACCAATAAGTTGATGTTAATTTAATCTGTGTGTCCCATATTCGAAAGGATATTTAGACGAGTAATAAATGTTTTTGATGAATGCAAAATCGATTTTTCTCAATAACCGCAAAACATACAGTTTTGTTTTTTTATGACAACGATAACATGTTTCTGTCTATAATTTATCTAGATTATAGCCTTATATAAGGCCTTATATTATAGCCATAAGGCTATAATCTAGTGGGTGAAACTTTTCTTGATAGATTTATTTTCCAAAGTTGGCTCTTCAAAAACACTAGTTTTGTTTTTAATCAAAACTATGAATAGCTAAACAGTTCATTTTAATATAATTCGTTAGATAATCATACTAACTAAGTAAATTACAGACAGTTTCTTTTTAAATTTGATGGTTTTCCAGATAATGCAGTTTTATCACGTTTTCCGTCTTATCCGGGTAGAAACACATAAAGTGATTTTTTATGAAAAAATATTTCGTCCACTGTGGGTGCGTGTTCTCATAGTGTCGTTCTTGAATACGAGGGTTAGCCCATACAAAAAGTCAAAAATTTCACTTAACACCTTAACTTCAACTCTTTTGGTTTTTAAAAATGTCAAAAGTGTAAAGGACGGAGTGTGTCACTTTCAATTATTTTAGCGACATTTTTCTATTTGAGTCTTTTATTGTCACTTAAGATGTCACAAACTTAAAGTGGTATTAGCAATATCACAAGCTGCAGACATTAAATCCTAGAAAAGAATTTTCGATAGCTGATTCAGTTTCTACGAGAAGAAAATGTCTACGTGAAAATGATTTAAAGTATTTTGTGACACGAGATAGAAGAAAGATATTGTAGAAATGTATTATTAATATCCACTTTATGTACGTAAATACTGATTCATTATTTCAACCTTGGTATTATTTAGTAGGTAAATACTTATATTTCCTTTTTTCCCTAGATAGTTTGAAGGGATAGGATCTTAAAGCTTCGGCTACGAAAGATACCCTCGTATTCAAGAACGACACTATGAGAACACGCACCCACAGTGGACGAAATCTTTTTCATAAAAATCACTTTATGTGTTACCGGCACTATATGGCGCACCCTACCGTGTGCCTTTAGAGCTCAACTTTGGCTAGAGGCACACGACAATGTGCCTCTAGTCACACTATGCAGTGTCGCACAACACATAAAGTGATTTTTATGAAAACGACTGTGGGTGCGTGTTCTCATAGTGTCGATCTTGAATACGAGGGTTAGTCTCCTAGGATTAAAAGGATTATACAATAATAGAGCTATAGAAGATTCTTGGTGATACGGGAAATAGGGTCACAGACCTGGTGGGTATTTTCAATTTACAGTCAATAAATAAGCATAGCAAATAAACTTGTTTAAAGTCTACAGTTAAAACAATTATTTGTCTATGGTTAGTTTTGATTAGTGACATTTGGGGTTGAATAGTACCTCTAGATTGTTTTTCCCACAACCAATGTTTCCTCCTTTTGTCTATTTAAATATAAATAATTAATAAATAAATACCGCCTGTTACAAAACCTTTGCTTAACCTAAGAGATAGAAAGACTCTATTCTATATTGTTTAAAAATCGACGTTTTTAGGGTTCCTTACCCAAAGGGCAAAAACGGGACCCTATTACTAAAACTTCGCTGTCCGTCTGTCTGTCTGTCTGTCTGTCTATCCGTCCGTCTGTCTGTCCGTCTGTCTGTCACAGGGCTGTATCTCGTGAACCGTGATAGCTAGAGAGTTGAAATTTTCACAGATTATGTATTTCTGTTTCTGGTATAACAACAAATACTAAAAACAGAATAAAATAAATATTTAAGGGGGGCTCCCATACAACAAACGTGAGTTTTTTGCCGTTTTTATAGATAATGGTACGGAACCCTTCGTGCGCTGGTCTCTCGCACTTGGTCGGTTTTTTCAATATAAGCCGTTTATTTGTAAATTAAAATATAGTTAAAGTGCCCACAACCAGCGCTCTTGCCCTGCACTAAATTCTATGGTTTCTGTGGCTACCTACCTGGTAATTCCTAAACACATTATTGTGTCTGACATTTAGCTGGCAAGTGAAAAGGTTAATCTACAATGTAGGTACTCGTATATCTATATTGGTAGGCATCCTACGCATTTGTTAAGTGAATAGCTTGGTTTCAATATTCGATATCAATATTCAATAATGTTAAGTGCGCTGAAAGCTACTAAGCTATATATAAACAAACTAGGTAAATGATAAAGTTTTTGAATCGCTAGCTCGTCGGACTAAACATAGGAACATGTTTTTTATTGAAAATAGTGGCGGTTTTTTTCTTTCTCGGCTTCGAGATGTATTTTTTTAGTCATGCCAAAAATCACTTATACTATACACCCACATTTAATTATCCACACACAACATTATATTATTGTAAGCATGCCACTAAAATTACATACTAAAACCGCAAAAAAAACAATAAAATATTATATAATAATTTCGTTCAAAAAAAATAAAAAGAAAACCGTCGAAAATGTTTCAACCTATCTAAAAGTCAAGGAAATATATTCGTTTTCTAAGTTTTGTGAAAGTAAGTGTTTTTGAGTCCTATATTCATATAATTTAAATGCGACCAACTTGGGACTATTCTCTACACAATAGAAATAAAATAAAATAAAAATTGCACCTATCTGTATAACATCGTCATATTCTAGTTTTCGGTAAATGGCCAAAGCTAGCGGTTTTTTGTCCAACGTAATGAGGGAGCTAAATCTCACGGTGCTGTAAAAACACGAGAACTATTAGCCTAAGGAGAAAACTATTTATACAGGTCGCGAATCTGAACGAGCGCGACGAATAAATGTTTTGTAAATTTGCCCCGTGTCCCAACATGATGGATGATTCTAACATGTTACGCAAACTGTGCAACTTTAATGGTCTTAGTACATCATACTCCCAGCTTTTATTTCGAACAAGCATTCCAGTAGATGCTATTTAAATAAAAATGGGATCACGTGTATAATCCCCAAGCACGGTAGACATGCTTTCAGGTATCCAGGCGTATAGATTCTTGGAGATGTTCAAATAGGTTAGAAACACGTCAAAATCACATTTTGCAGCCGCTTTTACAAGAACATTAACTGGTAGATATTTAGATGCTATTTAAGAATTATAAAATAAAAAGTTCAGTTGTTACAACGAGATTGAGTTACAAACAAAAGTAACAAAACATTTTTGTCACAATACTTTATTACTAGCAATTCAAAAACGTTTGAATTGTTAAAAGCCATCTTTTATCTTTCAGTTGGTATATGTCAGTGCATTGCAGTATTAAACATTTTAGCGGATATAATCCAATATGACAAATTGCCACCGCAGTGATTGCAAATCAAGCCAGGCGTTGTGCATGACGGAAATCGAGTGTAAAATATGCGCATCTCGTTTTATAAATGAATAAAGTATCTTTGTATTTTTGATAGCGTTTCAATCAAAAAACGCTTTTAGACCAGTCACAAAACAGTTGAATTTTCACATTCCCACTAAGATTTTAATAGTAAAAATAGAAATGGCTACAAAATCCTTCTGAAACTAGTTCAAAGAGAAAGCTACATCATTGTTGTGAGCACAAACGAAGCAGATGAGCAAAAAAGTGTCGGCGGACCGGGCACTGACAATGACTTATGTTCGCCGCCCTTTCGCCGCCCCCCACAATTGTCGCTACTCATTCCCTCAAATTGTCCGAATTTATTTTGGTCTTCTTGATCTTTGTGTTGGGAATTTACTTAGCATCGTCACTTGTGGATATATTTTTTCTTTTAGCTTTTCTTTACATATCTGTGGTTAAACGCAAAATGTTAATAAACATATTTTACAATGACAACTTTCCTAAATCTCTATTAGCAAAGTTAAGGAGACAATTAAATGGCTTCATGACGTCACATAATGCCTTCACTATCACTACATAGTATAAAGCAAAGTCGCTTTCCGCTTCCCGCGTATGTATGTTTGCTTATATCTTTAAAACTACACAACGGATTTTGATGCGGTTTTTTTTAATAAATAGAGTGATTCAAGAGGAATGTTTATATGTATAATACATGCATAATATAGTAGAGAAACACTGATAATTTTAGAGGTTTCTAATGTGATGTCGTAAATAAACACATTTTTTGCGCTTACATTGCAAATGCTGGCTGAACCCCACGAGATATATCAAAATAATGTACTACAGTATTGTACACCTTAAAAACGTCTACAAAAAAGTCAACGATGGTATTAGAAATGTCTTACGCACAGCGAAGCGGGCACGGGTCAGCTAGTTACCGATATGACAAAGTAGTCAGAATGTAGTAGCGTTTGGAGTATGTTGTATTTCACTTAAAAATAATACATGAAATGCTAAATCATTTCCGAAAGGGTCACCAAGACGTAAGTCTTGGTATATTCTTAGATGCTACGACGTAGCGTCGGGTGTTTTGGAAACGGCGTAATACATTTCCGTTTTATGGTAAGTGAATCTTCTCTTGAGGAGATCGAATACAAACACGTGATTGAAAATCCTTTGGAAGGCCTCAATCTTTTCCTCAACTTTCCAGAAGCATGTTTTCAATAATCACGACGGAGCGGATGTCTCGAAAATTCATTGTGTAGGTGCGATATCTATGGAGCAGATTTGTTTTGTTTGAATGAACATGAACAAGGATTTTCATGTTAACGTTTTCGCAACTTCGAAATAATCTTTAGAGATTTGTTTCTATAGAATTTGAAAATTTCACGTTTGTGACACGTTTTATGTTTTATCCCAAAGTGGATAATTCAAGTAGAGTTTTGACGAAACCTAATGGCATATAATATTTCTTATACGAATACTTACATAAAATTCTAACTATCCCTTTCAGAGATCTCAAAGGATCTGAGCGCCAGATGTCTGCTATGCTTGGGATTACATTTGTGTGTTTATTTTCTTGGAATCAGCATCTAAATGGTTCTACTTATTTAGTAACAAAAAATATTTCTTGAAATTCTTAAAATTGATTCAATAATCTTTGTTAGCTTTTCTATAATAGCTATAGTCCTATGTCCTATGTATGTCTAAGCTATAGTCCTGTCTTATGACAAAAGTTGTTCCCTATTACGGTAGAATCATCCCTTCCGGGTCAATATAGGTATAAGTACCTACCTACTCGTACATGTGTGTGTATAAAGCAGTTTTCCGGCACGATGTGGCTACTACTTAGAGCGCCATTATGCGCTCTAAGTAAGTAGGTTAGTAGCCACATAGTAGTTGGTTAATGAAACATTTAACGAAGAGCTTGTCTAATTACGGTTACTAAACTTAATACAAACAAACTCTTCATTCACGGCGTGATGATTAACATTACTATTTTTTAAGGATTAACTTAAGTCTCACTGAAACCCCTCTTAAAAGCATTTTCTATATTAATGTATTCTGCCATTTATGTTGTAAGAATCTTTGTCGTAGATACGACTACGAGTATGTCTACGTACTAGTCGTACGAGTTCGAGTGTCTTCAACAATGAGTTCAAATTATAGCCAAAAGTTAAGAGAAAATTAATCTTTCGAAATGTCGCTTTTCAGTCCGTTTGAAGAGAGCGGTCTATCGTGGAAGTGACGTATGAGCCGTCCTTCCACTCGGCACTCATGAAATATGCCCGGGATTAATTTGCACGTTACCGAGCGGACGAACTAATTCCCAACCGTTTTAGTGTTCCGCGCCGCAGAATGCAAAAACGGAATCCTTTAGAATAGATTTGTTTATTTTGTGTCACAGTGAATTACATTACAAAATTATATTTAAACAGGGTATAAATCAGGCCATTGAGCTATAGTAGCAGCAAGCCTACGCTGCTATACCGATGGTATTCCGTGACGCCATAATCGTAATCTTTAGAAGAATTTCACTGTTGTTCGCCTATATTTCATGGAAATGGCTAGAGGAAAAATAAATAAATACTGTGAATTCATAGAGTAGAAATTAATTACAAAAATACATATTTGAAAGGACTCGCTGAGAAATACATACATACATAAATCACGACTGTTTCCCAGAGAGGTAGGCCGAAATCACGACTTTCCACTTGCTACGATCCTGACATACCTCATTTGCTTCATTCACTTTCATCACATTCTTCATACAGACTCGTCGGTTTAGAGTACGCTTAGAAATCGCTATGCAAATTCCGTTAGTGATAAAATCTTAGGGTAGGTTGGTATCTAGATTATAATAGATGATAATGATGATAATGATGATCCTAGGATTTTTATAGGATTACACAGCACATACATAAGTAGGTAGTAATCGTTAGATTTTGACTAAACTAAGCAGATAATTCTTAAAGAACTTTAAACTAAAAAATTGAGCAGTTCAGTTTCCCTACACAAAAAGATAAACTGAAATAATCTACGACTAAACCGTACAATACAAGCTCTACTCACACTTTCCTCCATTTATTATTTATACAAGGCGTACCCGAATTAAAACAACAAGTAAATAAACTAACATTCAACTTGTGAGCTCGGCCGACGGCACGTGTTTATTTTCGCCGAATTTGATTTTAGTACCTTATTAATTACCTTATTAACTTCTATCTAGCCAGTGGTTATTAGTACCAGACGCCATTTTTGTTAATGTTCTTTGTGTGTTTAGTATCCCAACTAATTTGTTCGCATACAATTGCTTTTAGTATCCCTATATATTTAGAAAGCCGTGTTGGCTGAGTTGAAGGTACCTCGGCTTTCAATCTGAAGGTAGGTTCAAATCCTAGCTATGCATCAAACAATTTTTCTATTCGAAAAATTAAAGGAAAACGTAATGAAACCAGTTAGTACTTTTATAAGTGGCGATGGGCTTGTTATCTGTCACGTGTGGTGTGCTAATTACTGCAACGTAGTAATTAGCACACCACACGTAGTGTAACTGTAGTGTAGGCATGTGAAAAATGTATTGTTTATAACTCTTATGACTTTAGACTTTAGACCCCCCTTTAGACATCTTCATGGATCTGAGTGCTTAGAGAACTGATATGTCTACCGTACTTGAGAATTACAGTCATAATATGCATATAATTATATTATTTATATACTTTAGGGGTTTGTTTGCACCCAAGGAGTATCACCTGCGCGCCCTTCCTCTAGATCCGATAAATTCACGCTAAAAAGCGATTGCATCCACGCAAATTGGGTTGACGCCGAAGCATAAGTATAGGTACCCTAATTATGGCAGACTGCGGTAGTGATTTATTAAAATTCATGTTCAATAAATTCCGACGACATTACACCCGCCAAAGACAGACGCTGGAGAATATACTGGACCGTGCCAAAGCTAAATCATCGTCTTCTATGAGGCGGTGACCGTCATATGATCGATGGAACATGCACAAGCTGAATGACATCAAATGAAATAAATTGAATTAAAAACATAGTTTACCTACTTCGTACACAAATTGGAATTTGGAAAGTTTTTAGTTACTGCTTTACATAATTTAGAGCCACGCCCTAATATGATGGTGCCACTCTTTTACGACGCTTGTCACTTATTTATTAGAAAAGGTAAAGGACTCTAGATTTTTTTAGTAAAGAAAAGAAGAGTCTAGGTTTAATTCGTTCGTGGGTAATAGATTTACTAACCTATTGCTAGTTTTAGTTACTTCTTTAGATAGATAAATTTGTATCACAGAAAAATAATGCAATACAAAACTATACAAAACGCTAGTAAATCTTTAATGTGCCATCATTATTTTGATTGAAACAGTTGTTTTGTGGCGATAACATAAATAGATATGTAACGATAATATTGATCTCTTTATCCATACAGATACATATAGAGAAGAATAGGTACAAGCCTCAAGGTTCTTCCTGTGTCACAAAACAACGAAACTGCGAATAGATAACTCTTTCACGTTATAACTCTCTAGAATTATTTCGTGTACACACATCACGCATCAACATAACAGATTCAGGATTAACCTTACTGATTCCCCTTAGTAGGTAGGTACGAGACTGTATATTTGTACCGGTAATGTTAGGTGCCTTTATTGAATTTTTGATACTGAATTTAGAATGGAGATTAATCGTATTAAGGTGATAAGTGAAATTTTTGACGTTTTGTATGCTGAGTCTACCCGGATAAGACGGAAAAAGTGATAAAACTGCATTATCTCAAAAACCATCAAACTTAATAAGATACTGTCTGTAATTTATTTAGCTAGTATGATTATCTTACGAATTATGTAAAAATAACCTGTTAAGCTATTCATAGCTTTGATTAAAAACAAAACTAGTATTTTCGAAGAGCCAACTTTGGAAAATAAATCTATCGAGAAAAGTTTCACCAATCGTGTTTCTGTCTGTAATTTATCTAGATTATATCCTTAAGTTATCTTTGTCATAGAAAACAAAACTGTATGTTTTGCGGTTATTGAGAAAAAACGATTCTGCATTCATCAAAAACATTTATTATTAACACCCAGACACAGAACAAACATCTATGTTCATCACACAAATATTTGCCCTTGGTGGAGATCGAGCCCACAACCTACAGCGCAGAAGGCAGAGTTACTACCATCTGAGCTGTGAGGCCAGTCAAATATAGATGTTTGTTCTGTGTCTGGGTGTTAGTATGTATCACATGTACGTATTTACAAAAAAAAAGTATATGAGTATTCTATCAGTTATCTAGTCCCATAGTACAAGCTTTGGTGAGTTTGGGGCTAGATGGCGAAGTGTTAAAATGTCCACCAATATTTTTTTTTTTTTTTTACAATAGTTACAGTAACTACTTATAGTACAAAAATAATTCTTGCGTGTCGGTAAACGTTTTTCATCGTTCTTATAAATTTACTAGTCATTTGTCAGAAACAGGAAAGAACTGACATCAAACTTTCGACCAACTTTAAAAAAAGGTGGAGGCTATCAATACTGTTGTTATTCTAGTTTTGATTTATAATATTTACAATAAATATGAACTCCGTTTCAAATGTTGTTTTTTCTCGACAAAAGGTAATCCCGTTCAAGTATAGTGTTTATTTATGTATTGTTGCTTCTAGGGTGTATGGTTCAGGCTGTGCGTTGAATGTTAGTCAATAACGTAAGGGTTTTAGATATTTAGATTGCCGCACATAATGCAGACCGCACGGTTCAAGGCATAAATAAAGCGTCATAAAACCTAATTTACATTTGAATCTGGCACTTTTCATTGTAATATGAGTTCTATCACGGTGTAGTGTAGATTCATTATGCAATGGACTGTAAGGTCTGCAGTCTGAGGTCTGTAGCTGTGAAATTCAGATTCATCTGTATGAACATAAGCATTACAATTTATCAAAGCAATGTCTGGTACTTAATAAAACAAACGGTGTATTTTGGTTTTCAAATGAAATTAAATAGGATCACGACTGTAATCCCCAAGTAAAGCAACATCCTCTCAGATCTTTACGTTCATTTGTGCGAAATACTACCTAACAAGTAAAAGCCAAAGCCAGTCTTTAAATAAATAATACATTTAAATATAAATATTGATGGACATTTCACACATCGCTATCTAGCACCAAACTAATCAAAACTTGTACTATGGGAACCAAATAACTGATAAAATACTTATATACTTTTTTTTTACATATATATATTACTTATTATACATATTAGCACCCAGACACAGAACAAACATCTATGTCTATCACACAAATGTTTATCCTGACTGGGAAACCCACAACTTACAGCGCAGAAAGCAGAGCTACTACCAACTGAGCTGTGAAGCCAGTAAAATAAAATAGCTTTATGTTCATTGAAATAATAATTTACTTTAGAAGTAACACGGTAACGATGCTATTAATAAAAATTTACTTATCCAAAGATCATCTGAGGTTACATCAAGACTTGTTAATACCAGCTTAATGTAAGCAACTCCATTTCTAATCCTTGTTTATTAATATTGAATTCGACTAGTCCAAACGTAAGCGTTGGACTAAATTTAATCCTGCGCTAGTCTACGTTTATTAATGAGACGGTAAGAGTGTAGGCAACGCTGTACCTGGGTCTACACAGGTTTACGCGGATTTTCTCTATGCTATTTGAAAAACACTTTTCAATAGATCGTTAGTAGGTACATTTTTTTTTTACTTAGGTACTTACCACAGTACATCTAATTGGGTACTAAATAGTAGTTTGATAGATAATTATTAGAATAGATTGTATTGTAGTGCCCCAACGGGGTCCATGTTGTTAAACTCTGCAATACTATTAGGCTATTTTTTGTAACCAACTGGAACAATAAATGAATAATGAATATGAATAAAAATATTGCGATGTAGGCACTGCTTTGTCGGGAATATTGAGCGACAAACCAACTAAGGTTTTAAGGTACATCATTTTCAAAATGGTGTCACATTACGACATAAAATTACACAGCAAAAAGTTGAAAATTAAGCCAGTTTACCAACAACTTATTTCAACTTTGTTGTGTCGGTACATCCTTATAAAACGTAGGTAACTAACGACTTCATTTTGTAAATTATAGAGTGTACCTTATTTTAGACGACTGTATCTGAATAAAAAGTAGAATATTCACGTAAGTAAGCAATTGTATAGAGAAACTTAAATAAATATTGATTAAATAACTACGTTATTGTGTTGGTAGTGTAATATTGACGCATGCTATTAATATTTGCCGAGAAGTTATACAAAAAGCGAGTTCATAAAGTTTGCAAATATTACCAAACCATACTGCAAAGTTACACCGACCCCGGGAGAACATAATATAAAATTAAAGAAGGCTATTAAGCAAGAAGCCCTAGTGGGAGTTGCTTTCTGCAACGTTGCTAACTTGCTACGCTGAATACTTTCGATTCAAACTTGAAACAAAGATACTGCTTCCGTTAAAGAAGTTAGCGTAATTTAACTAATTTAGAAAAGTTGCGGGGTGTAAATCGACTACAGTGAAAATATTACGTCATAACTATGTATGTATCAAAAAATGTCAAAAAGAAATTTATTAAAACATATATTTGGAGTATAGCGCTGTATGGGTGTGAGACCTGGACAATGACCCAGAGAGATAGGGAGATCCTAGAAGCTTTCGAAATGTGGTGCTGGAGAAGGATGGAAAGGATAAGCTGGACAGAAAAAATTACAAATATAGAGGTTTTACGTAGAATACAGGAAAAAAGGATCCTATTAACAACGATTGAGAACAGAAGAGGGAAGATGGTTGGCCACCTTATACGGCACGACAGTTTTATAAAGACTATAATGGAAGGGAAGATTGAAGGGAAGAGAGGAAGAGGAAGGCCACGAATAAGCTACATGAGCCAGATAAAGGAGAAAATAGCTGTCGTGTCGTATAAGGAAGTTAAAGAGACGGCACTGGAGAGAAATAGATGGAGAGAGCTGCATCAATTACACCGACAAGAGCACAGCTCTTAAGTTAGAAGAAGAGAACTATGTATTTACCTATCCTATGAGCTGGTAGTTCTGGTGACGAAGTTTGTAGGCCGTCCAAATGCCTCAATAATAGCTTTACAAGATTTTTTTAAGATGAGTAATATTTTTTATGATGAATGCAAAATCGTTTTTTCTCAATAACCGCAAAACATACAGTTTTGTTTTTTATTACAAAGATAATTTAAGGTTTTAATATAGATAAATTATAGACAGAAATACGATTGGTGAAACTTTTCTCGATATATTTATTTTCCAAAGTTGGCTCTACCAAAACACTAATTTAGTTTTTACTTAAAATTATCAGTTAATTTTTAGATAATTCGTTAGATAATCATACTAGCTACATAAAATAGAAGACGTTTGATGGTTTTTAAGATAATGCGGTTTTATCACTTTCTCCGTCTTGACCGGGTAGACACAGCCCATACAAAAAAAAAAAAAAGTATCACCCCTACATTTTCACTTAGACGAAGTAAGAAATTGCTCTGCTGATAATTCTATTATACCGTGTAAAATGTGGAATACCAGCCCTTGTGACGTAGCGTTCCAGGTATTTCCTACTAGATCAACGTTCACAGCTATTTCTATAGCCGATGTCATACTATTGTCAAAGTAGGTATAGTTTTTTACTACTCTTTTAACTAGATAGAAAGACTGAAAGCTTGCGAGGATACTTTGACGTTTGTGGCTCCTACCGATCAAGATAAGGTAGTACCTACTCTACCTACATCATAAACATGATAATATGTACCTATATGATGTAGGTGAGAGTAGGTCCACAGGAAGTTAGTAGTACTTTGTGAAGGTATATTCTCGCCAAACCACAACTCGATAACCACAAACAAATCAATACATTCAGACCCTCTGTCTGTGTAAAAAATAACGGCTTTTATTCTCCTCGTGCCCTGAACGGACAGATGGAGGACTGTTGTCGGCGTATTCGTCTTGCTTTCACGAGGAAATTGGGTTTTCGGTGCACTGTTTTTATTTATTACTAGCATTCCGCCCCGGCGTCGCACGGGTCTATGATTTTATGGGTAATTTTTTTACACCTTGGATTACATTATCGAAGTTTTCATACGGATCCCTAATAGTTAGACATATGATATTATAGACTTTTTTGTAAATATTGATATTATCTATAAAACTGTAGCACATTACTTTGCTCTATTGCCAATTATTTCCGCAGCGTAAGCGATATATGGATTATTTTTGTTTTTTTTTTCACACGTTGGGTACATTTATTGAAGTTTTCATAAGGATCCCTTACGTTTTTGAATTATTCTATAGCCTGTTCGTCAAGGATAATTTAGAATCCCAATGATAAAATAATTTTTCAAATCGGTTCAGTAGTTTCGTAGCCTATTCGATGCAAACAAACAAACAAACAAATCTTTCCTCTTTCTAATATTAGTATAGACTAGCTGTAGCCCGCAGCTTTGCTCGCGTAGTATCCAAACTGAAATAACTTATGTTATTGCAGATCACATCCTTGGTGGTCAAAAACGATATAAGTATGTAAAAGAATCCAAATTCCTACATGTTAATAAATATTGCAAGTATATGATTGAAACTTACTGACTCCAGGATTTTTAGATGTGACACTCATAATAAAAGTAAATAAATAGGATCACGACTGTAATCCCCAAGTACGGTTCAGATCTCCAGACGCTTAGATCCTTTGAAGATGCCTAGTGGGAGTAGTCAGATGCACGTCCAAATATTATATTTGGCTGTCTGCTGTGACGTTATCACGGAACTTTAGTTGGCTGCATATTTCATAGCAAAAAAATAAATAAAGTATATTATTTTTTGTAAGTAACTAGCTGCTCGCCTCGGCATTGCACGGGTGGTATCTGGATAAAAAGTATCCTATGTGTTATTCTGATGTACATATAAGCTATATTACTGTAAAGTTTCATTTTAATACGTTCAGTAGTTTTTGCGTGAAAGAGTAACAAACACAAACTTTCGCATTTATAATATTTGTAGGATTATCCCACCTTTAGAACAAAAATGACGTATTCCAAAAGTTTTTAGAAGTGAGTTTAACCAGTCAGTAAAATACAGGCACATTTACGCCGGAAAAAGACAAATTCAATATCGAGTGTGCAAGCTTTAACACTATTTGACATTTCAACAATAACGCGTTTATATTGTAAAGTTTTCGAAAAGTAACCTATTTTCGATTCGGTTATTTTTGTAGTGAATATTGTTATATTTAAAAATAAGTCATGAAATCTCTTTGACATAAATCCATTTCTTCGTCTTCTTTAGAATTGGAATATCGCGTTAGGACACTTCCGTTCTAAGGGGGCGATTGTATTATATTATACTAGCCGACCCGTGACAGACTTTGTCCTGTCCTGTGTGGTCAAAACTGATGTCAGATTTTTTTCACACCAGCGCCATCTATACCAAAATCATCCCTTTTGCATTTTTTATCATTTTGGGATTTTTTTCGGATTAGAAACCACCCTATGTTTTATTCGGGCATTATATCTACATCTACAGCAAATTTCATCTTAATAAAAATACATACAAACTCACAAACTTTCACATTTATAATATTACTAGCTGTCCCGACAGACGTTGTACTGTCAAATTCTTTTTTTTTTCCTAAGAACCTTCTCCTGATAATCACTATCACTACATAGTATAAAACAAAGTCGCTTTCCGCTTCCCGCGTATGTATATATGTTTGCTTATATCTTTAAAACTACACAACGGATTTTCATGCGGTTTTTTTAATAGATAGAGTGATTCAGGAGGAAGGTTTATATGTATAATAACATGCTACCCGTGCGAAGCCGGGGCGGGTCCCTAGTAACGAATATAATAACGAATATAACAAAAAAATCATTAACGAAATCGGTTCAGCTGCTCTCGAGATTTGCGCTTAGCAACACATTCAGCGATTCATTTTTATATTAAAGATTAGGATATCTATAGTATCTTTCCACATTTCGATTGACTGTTGGAATACTATTGGGTCAAAATCTATAGTTATGTCTACTAATCACGATAGTTTGAAAAATAATTCTACTCATGGTAGTATTCACACCATAATTCCGATTCGTCAAACTTATGATTCACTTACTTCCCTCGCCCGATCAATTATTCGTAGCGTCTTATTGAAATTGCTTATTGCTTTTGACAGGTTCAAGATGATATATTATTAGGTAGGTACCTATAGCAAACACATTAAGTTACCAGTAAATTCTTCCAATAAAAAGCACTTTAGGTTGGTACTATTACCCTCGTATTCAGGAACGACACTGTGAGAACACGCACCCACAGTAGACGAAATCTTTTTTCATAAACATTACTTTATGTGTTGTGCGACACTGCATAGTGTGACTAGAGGTACACTGTCGTGTGCCACTAGCCAAAGTTGACCTCTAGAGGCACACGATAGTGTGCGCCATAGTGTTGCTCAACACATATGTATAGTGATGTTTATGAAAAAAGATTTCGTCCACTGTGGACTGTGGGTGCGTGTTCTCATAGTGTCGTTCCTGAATACGGGGGTTAGACAATTCAATTCAATTCCTTTCGACTATAGCAGAGGTCTCCAAACTTTTTTCTCTCGTAGACCTCTTGCCATGTTTTCCGTTTTGGGTAGTTTGAAAAACTTTAAGAAACACGTTAAGTTTTATACATTAATTAAATAAAATAAAATGAAAACAGACCAATTTAAATCACGACCTGAAATGAGATCCATTATCATTTACAACTCATGAACCCCCAATTTTTTTTTGACCTGGTTAACCTACTAAGTCATCGGCGACTCTGGGGGTCAATATAGACTACTTTGGGTATCAATGATCTATAGTAACAAAAATAATTAATTTGTCCCTTATTTCGGATATAAATAGGATCACGACTGTAATCCCCAAGTAACGGTAGACATCCTCTCAGATTTCCAGACGCTTAGATCCTTTGAAGATGTCTAGTTGGGGTAGTCAGAGGACGTCCAAACATTATATTTGGCACATACACACATTTTGCAGTAGCTAGCATTCCATACGTGACAGGTTGCAAGCCCATCGCTGCTTATAAGAATACTAACTGGTTTCCTCACGATGTTTTCCTTCACCGTTTTGAGTACGTGTTTTGATGCGCATATAATTTTTTCTAACAGAAAAATCCATTGATGCACGCCGGGATTTGAACCCACGACCTTCGAAATGAAAGTCGAGGTACTTCCCACTCGGCCAACATGGCTTATATATGGCATTGGATATGGCAAAAGTGTAGGATGTAGGTAGGTATTCATGAAAATAATTGTGTAAGAACCTACCTACATAGATCAATATTGAAATTTACTCACTTCGGGTTCTGTGACCCCATTGTGCTTTAAAGCAAAGTTGACACAGTGCCTGTGATTTCAATGAAATGTATTTCAATGACAGACCGATCCATTGTTGATATTAATGAGTATGAACGATGAAAGTGAAATAGTTCAGCATTTCAAAAGTTACTATTATTACAGCTATGAGGCAAGTTTTGCAATTGAATAGAATCATCACTCAGATTTTAAACTTAAGGTTCAAAACTAAGTCAGGTTGAAGATAAAACTAGGATTGTAATTTTCAACTTTTCATTCTAAGTTTAATGGCATTAGCGAGTGTCGAAAGAAGTCATTCATTTCATATCACTTTTTTTTTATTTCAAATCCCAATAATATTCAAATCCAATAAACGCAGCGCTATAGTCATGCGACGGAATGTCAGTTTTGTAGTTTCATGGTCGATCAGCCATATTTATTTCAACTAATTACCGCGGAACTTCTTTGTGAAAAGCACTCTACCTCGACTTTTGATCCAAACTGCGTTCATTCAAGTGTGGATAAGGACAAAGCTAAGAAGAAAACAGTTATGTCTCTTGACACTATGGCAGCGTTTTCTCATGTGTCTCATACCTAAGCTAAGTTCCATTAAAAGTTGCATAAATTATACTTTTACTATTATGAATACGAAAGTGTGTTTATACTTACGTTTGTTGGTTTGTTCTTCTTTTTCGCAGCAAAAGCAATCAAATTGATTTAGCATAGAGATATTTCATAGACCGGAGTGTGGTATAGGCATTATTCGGATACCACGCTTGCGAAATCGCGGGCAGAAGCTAGTCTATAAACATAAAAAGACAAGCTGACCCCGCGAACTTCGTATCGCTTTAGAATTAACAAATGTTGTCTTAAGTTCCCGTTCCCGTTACCGTATTATCAAACCAAATAAAGCTCAAATTGACTCTACGTTTTAGTTAAAAAACTTTTGTACGGGAAAAAGAAAAGGGCTGTTTTTAGCGTTTCTCCGGAAATTATTCGAATTTTTCTCACCTTTTAAACCTTCCCTAGACCTCCACGAATATTTCAAGACCAAGATAAGTTAAATCCGTTCAGCCGTTCTCGAGTTTTAGCGAGACTAATGAACAGCAATTGATTTTTATAAATATAAAAAGATGTACTACGCATTGAATCCTTTCATCACACCCAAATTTGTTGCTCATGCATAGCTCTTTCAGAGCCTCTACACCAACCGGATTACTAACCGAAACCCGATGAAAACAAAGGTGTGTTCCAATCCAATCAATTAATTTGCGGGATTTCACTCAGAGGGTATATTGGAACTTATAAGCCGTAGGAGTACATACTAATAACTCGATTACTATAAGTAAGTACCTCGCTGAAATGTATGACTCTAAAGAGAAAATAATGAACAGGCTTATGAAAAACACTAGATACACTAACCCTCGTATTCAAGAACAACACTATGAGAACACGCACCCACACTGGACGAAATCTTTTTTCATAAAAATCACTTTATGTGTTGTGCGACACTGCATAGTGTGACTAGAGGCACATTGTAGTGTGCCTCTAGCCAAAGTTGAGCTCTAAAGGCACACGGTAGCGTGCGCCATAGTGCCGCTCAACAAATAAAGTGATGTTTATGAAAAAAGATTTCGTCCACTGTGGGTTTGCGTGTTCTCATAGTGTCGTTCTTGAATACGAGGGTAAGTATGTAGTCAATCAGTTCCATTGCGATATAGTCGATATAATCGAAACTACCCTGTTATTATGATATAGACGTCAGGATAGCTATTCTAATAGAGATCTAATCGTATCGCGATCTAAGCTTATTGGCTATCTAGACATTGATGTGTAGACCTAAAGATACGAACTCGTAATCTCCAGGTATGGAAGGTAAACACAGGTCTATATAAAAATATGACCTCTAAAACTTATTTTCTTTTAGGTAGTTAATATCAATAATAATGTACAGTGTAAACTTATAGGAGCCTGGTAATATAGGTAAGCCATAATCCACCTTGCGAAGCTGTGCAGTTCAGTGGATTTTATAGTTTATATTATACAATATACATGGGATTCAATCTCTCAACAACAAGGTACTCGGTAGGTACCTGATAGTAATTGCATTTGTAGAAGACGGGTCTGCCGTAATCCCCTTAAACTCGGCTTCAGTATTAGGAGGATCTGCTAATGATTTTAATAGCAAATTCGTATACCTACCTGTTATGTATTCATATTTTACCTATTGCGCGAATAATATTTATCCATCGGAGTCAAAAAAACACAAACATTCAACGAAATTTGATGACGATGTAAATGATCTTATGGATTTCAAAGAATAAACAATTTTTTTAATTAAAATATAAATTTTAGCTTTGCCGTTGGTTACGTGAAAATGGGCTAATGTCAAAAATAGCTGTACAAAACTACATTCTACCACATTTCATTTAGCTTTCTGTCGGGAGGACTTGAAGTACGTTTGAGATAGGTTTATAGGAGCCCTCTGTCTTGCTCTAACAAATTGCCATTCTAAGAAAAATATTTCGGTAGTAGAAATGTGATACCTCCTACATTTTTTACGTGTTTTGGCAGCATCATGGATCTATCGTAGACTAACTATAGACTAACCGCGATCAACGGCATAAATAACGAATATTCGCCGATCTGCCGTTGATCGCGTTATATTTATAGTTAAAACTGTGATGATGTTAAACATTATGTTCATACTTCGTTTTATTCGCAAAATGAAAAAATGAAATAGAAATAGGATCACGACTGTATTAACGGTACACGACATCCTCTCAGATTTCCAGACGCTCAGATCTTTGAAGATCTGACTTTGAAGAGGTTAGTCAGCTAATGCAAAATGTGTGTTATGTGATGTGTAAATGTGTGATAGGTATGTGTGCTATAAGACCATGATAAACTGAATAAGTAAACAATTTTATCAAATTATGTATTAAATTTAAACCGCCTGTGTTCATTTTGATTGTTCTATATTTCGGACTTAACGTAGAGGATGTTACACAACGTCTTAGCCAGATTATGTAGATGATGTTTGTTGAAAGGAGAACGGGCAAAAGCGATATAGGTACTTATTATATATCTTCTCTGAAAAAGTTCATTTCAATAGTGGAAATGTTACAGGAAAAACAAAATCAAAATAATTGCCTTGTCGACGAAATCACTACTTTTTGAGTTATTTAAATCACTAACTTGTTAAGTAATAATTGGATAATTATAATTATAGTTTCCAAATGTGTATAATTATATCCATATGGGTATATTATGTATGATATAATTAAGTTTCTAATACGTTAAATACGAGACTTATATGGATAGAAAAATAACGCTTCATTGCAAACCACATTAACTTAAAATGACTTAAGTTTTAGATGTTAAACATTGAATTTTACTTAAGTTTTTCATACATAATATGTATTATGGAATAAAATGTAATAGGTAATTTGTCTTCATTATTGTGTTATGTAGTTGTTGTAAATAATTTATATTGAGAACCTAGTGTTAAGACAAACCTTACTTAAGTTTAATAACACTATCTCACATTAATCGTATCCTTTCTGTGTTTTGTAAATAAAATAATTAAATACTAATAATTAAACATTATCAAGTTTTTATTGAGAAACCATACGGTGCTTTGAGTCGAATAAATTCTAAGTAGGTAGGTACATAATTTGTTCCAGTTATGTGTGAAAGTGATAAACGACTCTCCTCAAGCAGATATAATCTGTTTGCCCGGAATTTGCTGTGCGCAGTCCAATATACCAACAATATAATAATTGTTTGGTTCACGGTAAGACTATTCCGCAACCAGTTCATAGCATAGGTTGTGATAATATATGTCTTTACTAGCCGACCCGTGACAGAGTTGTCCTGTCAAATTTCAATAATTAATTGACAGCAAAATCCCCATTTACAAAATGATCCGCCATTTATTGAATTATTTTATTACAAAAAATGTGATAAATGAAGAATCGCTCTACCGATTTTGTGCAAACTTCACATAAAGCCTAAACATTTGGTTTGGATAGGTGAGCCCGTTCTTGAGTTATAAAATTACAACGAAAAGTGGCATTGATTTTTATGTATATAGATAATTATATTCGATAAATTTTTCGGCTGAAAAAAATATAATACCTATGAATAAATGATTGAGATAGACATAAATCTCAATTGTCCGAGCATTTGCTAATGCAATGCGCACTTCACGTTTTCAGTTGAAATTAGTGCGTGCCCGAGATTTGTACCGACGTCTATCAAAAGAAGATCCCATTCAGCAAACACAAACCACTACTAAATATTATATGTCATATCTCATCTCACCTGCGCGTAAGATATGGCAACAACCGTATTTTCTCATTCCGAAAACATATATTTGGACAACAGAATCGTTCCCGCTCGCTAAATATTTGAACAAACCGAGAACAAAAATAGAATGAAAAAGGTCGGCTCCAGATAATAACTTTGTTATTACAATTGTACCTACCTTACCTACATACCTCTTTACGACATAAAAGTAATACCTACTTACTCAACTTACCAAATTCAAAGTAGTCCAAGTAAGCATGACTTGTGCTTGGGTTAGCTATCTACTAAAGTTAAAATAACTTACAGAGCTTCAATAAAACAGTTTCGAACATAATCCATGCAAAGTTGCAAAGTTTAACATCTATTTGAGGAACTTCTAACAAAGTGACAACATAGCGTATGATAAATCGTAAATTTCACCTGTTTTGATGTTAATATTAATCACTTGTGCCGTCACTTTTTAAGTATTAATAACCATGCGAACACGCGCGATGTCACGTTAAATTCGCGGGGATTCAGTGTTGAGGGGAAATCCGGGATCGCGTAGCTCGCGCCGTAGCTACGATTGCCGACTGTCGTAGCGTCGTAGCTTCGTAGCTTCGTAGCACCCGTTGCACTCGGTTCGCGTAGTCGCATTATACTCCCGAGCATTTTCTCACGTGAGAATTTGAGAATGTGTTGTGAGAACAAACACTGAACCTTACGCAAATAGTGAGACGATATTCTATACATATGTATACCTAATCTTTGAGTAGGTATCGTCAGTTCGGCAGGCGGTTGTTATGTTATGTAACAAAAGAAAAAACGCCTTTGTGGATAAAAAAAGGGCTTGTTTATAAAATAGAAAGTAAGATAATGTTAATCTGCTCGTTATTGTTTAGAAGATTATGACGAATAAGTTTATTAAAAAGAACAACCTATGCCTTTACGAAGAATAAACGAGCTAAGTAGGTAAAAACACGGGTTCCTCAACTCTCAGGTGGGTGGAATACAACTTTACAGAACAGCTTTTACAGTAAAGAACTTTTGGAACTTTGAAGAAGGTTTGATTTTGGTTTTCTTTGATGTATTTTTTATTATTATGTTCGCAGTATGTGCAACACGTACAACAGTAGGTAGGTAGTAGGTATGGTACAGTAGGTAGGTAAGTATCTACGAATAAAAATATGCTCAGTTTTTTGAGGACAGAAAAAGTATATAAAATTACAATACAAAACTTCCAGAGATGCCTATTATAGGTACACTCAATGGGCCGTCAAAAGGGATAAGTGGAGTTTCTTCCAGTCGTCAATTCATTTCTGGAATAACCCGTCAGAAGTATATTCTCACTTTTTCAAACCTGACGACTATAGGTAATCCCGTAGTATGGCAAACATTCTCTAAGATCTGGCGCTTCAAGCTATAAAAACAACCAGCACTCGTAAACTAAATGTTACGTCTAAGTACCTACTATTATGGCCATGGATTAGGACGTACATTACCTATCTTGAATAAGTATACTTAAGTAAACCTAAATAATCCAATGGATCTTATTCTTAAGAAAATACCTAATAAATTCCTACTCGCGAACGGCAATATGGTCATCAAATCTCTGGATGTTCAAGATATCTTAGACGATTAGTCATTATGCATGTCCTTTCATTATAATAATGGAGAACACAACTGGGTCAAAATATTACTATCAAATACACCTAAAATCGGAGCGTAGATCATGTACATTACATGAGTTTTTATTTCACTCTAATACATGCAGTATTTCCGAAGTTATAACGACGAGAAGTTGAAGCCCTTTTTTGAATTTCTAAGATTACGCGCGCTCACACTATGACGTCACACCCCGGGACGACCGCGACCGCGACGCGGGTTGCGGCGCTTGGTTTTGTTTCGATCGTAATATCTTCTGAATGGAATGTCCGATTTGAGTAATTCAAAAAGTTTTCTATTGGTATTGAAACAGTTTTGAATATGAAATGATTTATTTGGATGAGGATTAATACGAAGGTATAGTTATCATGGTCTGATATTGGTCAGCTTTTTTATTAACTTTTAAAATGTAAAAAGTGGTTATAGTGACATAACTACAATAGTTGGATATATAGTATTGCAATGTTTTTTGTAGATATTGATATGTTCTCTAATGTTGTAGAACATTTTTTTGTTCTACAACATTAGAGATCTTTAATAGTTTCCGCAGCGTATAACGATGAAAGGAATTTTATGGCAATTTTTTTAACACCTTGGTTACATTATTGTAGTTTTAGTAAGAATCCTTATATATTTTTGTAATAATTATAACCTATTTAATTAGTGATAATGTAGTATGTAGAATGGAAGAAGGTTTTCTAAAAGGTCAGTCGGACAATCTGCTAATAGTGGATAGTTTGATGGTGGCACAATATTTCATGAAGGTTTTTGAGAAGGTATGTATGTTCTAAGTTTCTAAGTAAGCATTACCTACTCTTGGGTAGGTATTTGTTCCAACATAAACATAACTGATAGTTTTTGTTTCATTTAAAAAAATACCTAATACGTATGTACTCGCAATAAAGATCTGAGGTTGTAGATGATTATTTTATGTGATAATGTTGGTAAAAAAAAAATGTTGGTGTTCTCCATTGGTAAAGCTCACTTTTACACCTATCTGGTAACTAGTACTAGTACTCTGGTAACTGGTACAAGCACAAAATTATACTAGATTACGCGACTGCAGGATTTTAAACATAGATGTTTGTTCTGTGTCTGGGTGTTAATATATATAATAATAAGTATGTATTTACAACAAAAAAGAAACGTATTTAAGTATTCTATCAGTTATCTGGTTCCCTTACAAGCTATGCTTAGTTTGGGGCTAGATGGCACTGTGTGAAATGTCCACAAATATTTATTTATTTATCTGCTTAAAAAAATTATATTTAAAATAATAAATGCTATTCAAAACCTTATTGATGATTTTCTTATGAAAACCTACCTACTTGTTTGCTTACCTTGAGTTAATAATTATGCTCCCCATGCAACCGGAAGTAGATAAAATCATCGTTCTCAAAACACTAAATACCTACTGGCCACCTATTACCTATAAAGCCGCAATAAGGGGACATTTATCGCGCGGGACATCGCCCGACATCGCAGGCGACATCTAGATACGAGTCGCGGCACAGCACAGCGCGATAATTATGCGATATGTCTGTACATGTCACATAATGCAAATGCGGCATAAATATTATTTCTTCGAAATATAATTTTACTGTTTGTAGGTATTATATTTCTAGGCATATATGTATTTATGTACTATTTGGGTATGCTAAAACCACTGACCTCAGACTCTATTATACATTATACAAGTACGCTGTCTAATAGAGGTCAGTGGCTAAAACCTACTGCCCGATTTCTGAATTCACAGTATGTCAATAATGTCAATGTCAGTTCGCTTCGCTTCATCGAGTCATTGTCAGTCAAACTGAAGTTACTGACTGGTGACTGTTGACTGATTACGGTTTATTTGCTGGTCGATTGGTCGGCGAACGAAACATACTTCAAAAGTTCAAAACTTGTTTGTTTTTAAATTATTTTACTCAAGGAAGGAACCTCCTTGGACGCAGAAAGAAAGTTTTCTAGGTTTTACCGAAAGTTATTCATTGAGTGAGTTTTTGTTTTACCTACATCCGTTGTCATTGGCATTGTTGTATATATATTTTCTCAGTAGTTTAATCGGTAATTTTACGCGGCTACAATTTTTTTTTATAAAACTGTAAATTCAAGAACAATGAAGCCAAAAAGCCACCTAACGCGTTTCCAAAACTGTCGTATTCTTCGAGATGGCAAAATTATCAAGGAAGACTTCTGGATAAGAGATGGCAAAATAGCGAATCCTGAAAAAGTTTTCTATGTAGAACAGCTCGAAGCAGACGTAACTATAAACTGCGAGGACTTTTTGATTGCCCCTGGGTTCATTGACTTGCAGATTAATGGTGAGTGACCTAGAAAAACAACATTGCATGTGCAAAAAAGATAAACAAACTGCTTGTAATTGGAACCTTGTAAGAGTTCCGTAGATACATCAGATAAAAAAAGAACCTTTAAAGGTCCTTTCTGGTCCAGTCTATACAAAAAGAGTTGGAAATTGGTATAATGGTACCTATATGCACAGGAATTTGTTGACATAACTACGTAGGTCTATAAATAATTGTAGTATCTATAGAAGATTAAAATAAGTGCAAAAAAGGAAAGAGTTATAGTTTAGAAGACAAATGAAAATAGAGTATTCCCTGCTTATCTCAGACACTTATTGTTTTTATTAATTAGTAAATTAAGTGGGATAATAATATAATAAGTCAATTATGTTGTTATGTTATCATGTGTGTCAGTTGTTTTCAAGACAAGCAAAAAAATTGTACTTTTCAGGTGGAATGGGTGTTGATTTCTCGTATGACTCTGAAAATGTTGAAGAGGGCATTAACAAGGTAGCCAAAGAACTAATATCCCATGGAGTCACGTCTTTCTGCCCAACAATGGTGACTTCCGACGAAGAGAAATATCACAAGATCCTGCCGAGGATTAAGAAAGCTCAAGGTGGTAAACATGGGGCCACTGTTCTTGGGGTGCATTTAGAGGGACCGTTTATAAGCTTAGCTAAAAAGGGGGCTCATATGGAAGATTACATTCAGGTACCTAATAAGGTGAGATTATTGGCTAAGAATTTAAAATTGAGTAAATTAGAATCTTATTCTGTTCTTATTAAAGTCTAAATTACTAGTAAACCCTAAAGAGATACAGTCATAAATTTGGTACCTATAGCGCTGATAAAATTAAAGATATAGGTATTCGTAATGTGATTTAGAAACATCTAAGTTTTAAGCTAGTTTTGACTCAGATAACCAGAAAAAAAAATTCAAGTTAAAATTATACTAAATTTAAGTTGGCTTTTTGAGAAAAAAGAATTGCCATCATTTTTTTGTAAGATTTGGGGAATTGCCATAATCCACTGCAATGCAATTAGAAATCTTAGAATTTGTAGTGAAGTCTCTGGATAAAGAATACTTAACTAATGATATATTTACCCAACTTGTTTATTTAGTGTAAGTAATTACTCATAATGATTTATTTGCTTTCCACTACATTATGACCTAAAAACCATTCATTATCAATAAATACCTATTGTTAGTGGTTTGTGTTGCAATTTTATTCAAGCAGATACTTATCTGTAACCCAATTGTGGACAAGAAATGAACTTTTTATATGGTATTGAACTTGTTATCTATTGTATGTCTGGTAGAATACTGTTTATTGAAATTATTTAACAACAAAACTATCAGTTGGCTTCAGTTTGCACAGATCTGATAAGAAACATAATTAAGGGTTTGATTTTTAAGAGTTTACCTATACTTTCAATCTGAAAGTGGTGTGGCCGAATCCATGCATCAATGGATTTTTCTAGTTGACAATTAGATATACTCAAAACATGTAGGAAAACATCATGAGTGTGCAGTATATTCATTTAAAAAGTTTTTTATATTGTCGATGAAATTGTTAAAAAAAAATGCAGAATATTAAAATAACACAATAATTTTTTTTGTTATTATTGTGACTTGCTTTTTAAATGTATAAACATTTTTCTTTCAGGGCTTTGAATCAATCAAAAAAGTCTATGGCTCACTGGAAAATGTTATTAGTGTCACCTTAGCTCCTGAGTTAGAAGGGGCGACTGAAGCCATTAGGGGCCTTACCAGTATGGGCATCAAGGTAGCTCTCGGACACTCAACAGCCAGCCTAGCCGAGGGAGAAAAAGCAGTGGCGAATGGAGCCAACATGATAACGCATTTGTTCAATGCTATGCTGCCTGTGAGTTATGAATTGTTATCAAGCCATTTATTTCAGAACTTTGGATACAAGAGGAAATGTTTGGACCAACAAAGTTTATATAATGTCTCGCAGGTCGGCATGCCTATTGGCATTGACCTCCTTTAACTCTCTCCATTGTGCTCTGTCCTCTGCAACTCTAGCCCAGTATTGGTCCCTGAGTAAGGCGGATATCATCTTCCTATCTCGTTTTTGGACGTTCCTGAAGTGAATATATTACCTACTTGAAATACTAATATGAATTACCTACTTTCAATTGTTCACAATGACTGAACAAATCTGGTAGGTAATCCAGATTATAATAAAAAACTTATTAGCTTTTTTTTTACAATATTCTGTCCTTTTCAAATTATTCATGAGATATTTATGGGTTTTTTAGTTCCATCACCGAGATCCAGGACTTGTGGGACTTTTGGCTAGTACTACAAACAAGCAAGTGTATTACGGCATAATATCTGATGGTATTCACACTCACCCTGCTGCTCTGAGGATAGCCAGCAGGACTAATAAAGATGGTAAATTTGTATCATATAGTTAGAATAAAATATCTAGTAGTTTAAAAAAAAAATATTGATTACAGCGCCATCTTTTGAGACCTTAGTAACAACAATAGTTCAGCTACTCCCCAATAGATGGTATCAATCAGCCAGTATAAAGCTGCCCCAAATTACGCTAGCAAACAGCTATGGATAACGCACTGGTGCAAAGGGAGCAGCTTAAGTTGTGAACTACGAATTGAGAAGTAGAAGTTGTACCTTTCTTATTAGACACCTGATTGTAATATAAAAAATAAATAAATAGGATCACGACTAACCCCTAAGTACGGTAGACATCCTCTCGGATCTCTAGGCACGTTCAAACATTACATTTTTGGCCCCCATTTTGCAGTAATTAGCATTCTACACGTGACAGGTTGCAAGCCCGTCGCCGATTGTATATAGCTTATTATTATTTTCAGGACTGTTGCTTGTAAGCGACGCGGTAGCAGCACAAGGCCTAGCAGACGGCAACTACCGCATCGGACCGCAAGCCGTGACGGTGGTCGGTGGGCGAGCCTTCGTGACGGGAACTAACACTCTTTGCGGGAGCACTTCGGCGCTTGACGAGTGCGTTGTCACCTTCAAGAAATCTATCGGTAAGCTGCAAACATTCTTTGCATTATCCCCTATCAGTTTATAAAGCGCCGTAACCCAGTAAGAGGTACCCTGACTTTCAATCCAAAGGTCGTGGGTTAGAATCTGATCCTGTCATAATTCGAAAAATAAAGTAGTAAAGATGTAATATGGACGTACTTTTGACTGCTTCTCTTAGACATCTTTGAAGGTCTGAGCGCCTGGAGATCTGAAAGGAAAATGTCCTTGGGGATTGATACTTATTTGTCCCAATGAGTATAATATAAGACTATTCTATTCTATTCTAGGCGCTCGCAATAAATAGCTAACACAGTAAAGGGCTTCACACACGGCAGTTAAAATGTATATTAATATTTTTAATGTACATTACATACCGGGATGTATAGCTTTAAATTATCTTAATGTATCACACACACAACAGGTAATGTAATGTATCTTTCCCTTCATTCCATTCTACGGAAATGTATTAAGATGTATCTAAAAAAAATATATTTTCGTATCGCTCTATCTTAAGATACGAAGATGGAAAAATGTAATGAGATGCCTTGACTAAACTATAAAATATATTTCTTTATTCCAGACTGTTCGTTGGAATATGCGTTAGAAGCTGCATCGCTACATCCCGCTAGAGCTTTGGGCATAGAAGAAAGGAAGGGCAAACTCGACTTCGGGTGCGACGCAGACTTCGTTATTCTACATCCCGAAACGCTGAAAGTGCAATCTACATGGATTGCTGGAGAGTGCGTTTTTAAGGCCGATGCGAAATAAGTCACGAATTACTATAAATTTAGTCAAAACATTAATATTAGAAAACAGAGGAGTAACAATTTAATGTGAGATCTCTTTCTTATCAAAATTATTAGGTAAATACATATTATGAGCAGTTTTGAACTGCTTTATTTTAAGTTTGAAAGTTTATTTTAATGTTCATAAATATCTTTTTATGCTACTTTTTTGATTGTTATATACGATAGCGACAATTTTGGAGTTACGAATACTAATATTAAGGTGCCGTTATCGCAAAGGATATTGTAGTTCGATTTATCTAGATTGTCTCAAGGCATTCCTTATACCTATTCTATATTAATTAGTAAAACTATATCTACGTGAGTAGCAACTTGTATAGCGTTATTGATTCATTTTTCATTGTTACCGTATCGTTTTATGAAAGCTAAGTTAAAATGTTACACTGCCATAGATATAAAGATTGTCTTCGTCGAATTTTTTCGATGATTTGTACAATTTATAAAAATTGTGATAAAAATTAAGGACAGAACCTATTTGAATTGTTGGATGTAAGAGATTATACAATTTTATGTATGTTATATTTTTTTTAATGAATAAAGTATAAAAAAAATCGTAAGTTTCATTTGTTTAGTTCAGTTTTAGTTTGGATATATTTCTCATTCTCAATGCCTACTGCCTAGCAACTTACTATTGGTCTGTTCCTATTCTAAAATTAGGCTGAAGCACGGAAGACCGTTATTTTTGTCCTGCGCGTTTCGTCTGGGATACTACAAGGTATCACCAGGACATTGCGCGGCAATCGATCGTAGCAGCCGCGCAATGGCTGGTCATACTTTTACAATACAAAACTAACAGTTAACCGAGCTAAAAAGCTCCCTTTAGCTCCAGGCGTTCTTTTTAATGGGACCTTCCCTCCCTACCTTTAAAGTAGGTACCTACATATTAAAAAAATGTTGTGGTAGATATACTTATATGATATGGTTTTTATACTACCACAGAAATATCACCTACACGTGTATATAAAATCGTAGGAAGGCTACATTGTGATAACAATGCGGTGAGTAAGTATCTAAAAACTAAGTCAAAATAAACGAATTATTTAGTGGCATGGAAAATCTTTATTGAAGTAAATATATTTATAAAGTCAGTACAATTTAAGTTCAATAGTTTCCAAAAATATTAAAGTGCAGGTTGCTGATCACCTGGCAATGTTAAATATGATTATTTCTTAATTAAAATACAAGCTAATATTGAGAAAACTGTAATATGTGAATAATAACATGTATGTATGTATATATATACCTAAATAAAATGACAAAAATATATTTTAGGCAGGCTCTGAAATGCACTGCTCTATGCTGTTGTTATCCTGGCCACAGTTACATTCAATAAACTTATAATTAAGAATAAAACCGCTAAGGTCACATGAAAACTTGCACTCATCGTTAAAACAAATAATAAAAAAAAACTAAAAACAAAAGAGTGCGTAAAGACTAACGCCCAAATTCTCAAGTAACTTCAGCGGTGAATAAATTTGGTCAAAGTAAGATGTACAACTAGTTTGAATATTTCCGCCCACAAGGTAACTAACACCACAAAGTATTTATATGGTATAAGCAAAGGGAAATTCCAAATTCGTGGACAGAACACCAGTTGAACATCCTAATTTTACATTAAAATTAATCAAACATCAAGTTACAAACCACGCAATGTATACCATATTACTAAGTGTATGTATATAACATGTAAATACATTTTCATGAAAAAACAATATGTAATAATATCATGGAATATTCAAAGAGCCAAAATATTTGAGATAAACTCTATCTTGATACCATTAACTTCTAAGATCTAGGCACAATGCAGCAGAGACTCCTGTATGGATTACATAACAATTTTCGTTGACTGTGGGGCGAAATAGTACATTTATGCACAATAAGACAACACCATCACACAAGGTATGCGCTGAAGACATCCGAAACTGCTGTATATTTATATTGAAAAGATAATGTACATAGGTTTGAAGATGTTTAAACTGAGATCAATGCAGACAAGCTTTGGTGTATAGAAGAGTAAAAATGCAGTTTTAGAATATCGGTTTCAGAGATGGCATGGCGTTCCGTGTGTGACACCCCGCAGGGCCAAGCTGCCCTCAAGGCAAACTACATCTAATTAACTTGAACTTGTACATATATATTTCAATGTTACGGAGGGTATTGTCTGTTAGATATATCGTGTTCTATATAGTCCACATTCACACTAAAAACTATGTGGACTACACCTAAGTTTAAAATACTTTTAACAGATTTTAATTATTGAGCAATATATTCTAAGAGAATATAGCAGAGATTTGCTCAGCTGCACCAACTCTACAGAACAACTCTTGTTAATTCTAGTATCAAATACCAATTCACACTCCACAAATGTCATTTTTTTAATAACGCGACTAAATAAAATTATAAAATTAAAGGAATAAATGAAATCTTTGGGTAAAATCAAATATGCATATGGAACTTGCACCTTTCACATAATAAACAATTACTTATACACAAAATTTCACGTTGAACATAAAAATGACAAAGAGACATATAAACTAAAATATACTTAAATCTAGAACCAAAACAATAGAATTAGCCATTTAACCATAAATCTAAGCCAAAGAGATAATAACGGGAGTTGCAGGCTTTGCGAATCGAACAAAATATTGTATCGGTATGATATGTGTTGTTATGCTATTCTGCAAAATTTATTGAGGTGAGAAATTATCTAAATGGCCGCTTATGTGAAAAATTATGCTTAAGTAATATAAGAATCAATAATTAAAAAATAAGAACACTACAATAAGTAAATACCAAGAATTGTATATTAAAATATTTGTACTTTTACTGACTAAAGGAAAAAACATTGGCATCTGCTAATAATCCTATAATTGTAAAAAAAAATAACTTGTATAATGTAGATTGAAAACTGACATCTCAAATTAGTTCACGCCTAAGATGTGGAATGCAATTAGAATTCTTTAACAATATTAAAAGGTATAATAATATATTAAATTTTTATAATCAGCTCAACAATGTATATAATATCTATAATAATTTAAAAGCCTAAATCCAAACTGTGATATTTATTGCACAAGCACACTGTGGCTAAAAAATCCAATGAATATAGAGCTCACAACCTTATTTGTTTGTTGTTTCATAACAGTGGAGATTTTAATAAAAGGTGGGTGTCAAATTAAATTAGATCGTTTCAATTGTTTGAGCATGTCGTATTTAAAATATCTAAAAATAATGGAATCATTTTGAAGACTTAAACGAGGTAAGTAAAATAAAAATTAATACGATGCCACCCACGAAATGTTAAAACGATAGTTGGATTGTTATGCCACAAAACTCCACCGAAACCAATCGAGCTGTGCTTGGTGTCGCTTATAGGCAATACGCCCACCTCCAATAGGGAGGGTAAGAAGAAACGAGAGCTCACCTTGTGCGCTGCGAACCCTACACGATGACTCGCAGACTCTGCGCGCGCTCAGTACGCTCACTCTACAGAATGCCTACATTACGAGCATACATAAAGAGTGCAAGACTGCAATCAACAGGCAGAGCCCGTGAGACAACTCTACAACTACAGAAGTTATTTATTGCTGGATACATAAGGGAATATAAGTAGATTCGAGAGACATACATTTATAAAATTGCTTTAAAGTGTATATAGGTAACTTTTAAGATTTTCAAGAAAGGCTACTGTAATGTACTCTAATGATACAATTATTATCGAGTAACGTCGAATGGACAATAGATACCATTTGACCTGCCATTCGTCCATGACAACGTGCTTAATTCTACGGCAAATAATAGAGCGGCGCGGGAAATACCCGCCGCGTCGCGGCCGCACCCACTAATAAACATCTCTAAACAACACCACCGTCCTAGGCAAACTTGTGATACTGTAATGTTTGTGTATATCAATTGAAAAATACCTTCTACATCTACAAAACGCTCTACTGATCCCTAAAAGATATTTATGGCAAGAACAGAGGAAACATCGTCGATGAAATATCACCAAGATTAGGTATAATGCAAATCATAAAATTTAAAAATAAAATAATACTTGTTATAATAATTGTAGAGATAAAAAAACATATTGTCATTTAAATATTTGAATTGAATTTATATAAATAGATATTAATTCAATGACATTAACTTGAAATTTACTCATATTGGAATTTACACAATAAAATATAATAATAATAATAGCAAATTTGTAAAATTATCCAAAACTTATCATATCATATCAATTTTGCAACCCTAAAGCAATATTATAATTAGCGTTAAACGCTCCCTTTGGGGCAATAGTAAGTTCTATTTTGGTTAATTTTACTCCACTAACACACAATAATTTTGATCAATTATAACGAATTAAAAATCGAATATTATAATATTTTAAACCCTGAATAGATGAAACAAAAAAATTGGCAACAATAACTAATTTTTACAAACATTAATTAATAAAATAAACGCTATGTGCATGCTCAAATATCGTAAGAAAATAATTTGGCAGTAAAATTCGTAACTCTAAAGGCCTAAACACTGGCCAAAATACTATTAATATATAGGCCCGGACATACAATTAAAACAAATTAATAGAACGACAAAATCAGAGTATTAATTAAACCTGCATATTAGCGAGGGTTATGTAGACTCGTTAGCCTAATTAAAATAAAGAAAAAAAAACTCCCTAATACTATTGGGACAAAAAATCCAGAAAACAACTTAAAAACAATATGAAAAAAATAAAATAAACACGTAAGTTTACTCACTAATAAAAGAGGATTCAGACTCAAACAAGTCAACTATAATCTATCACTGGATCGAACTCTAACCTCCCGCCCTGCATGTTAACACCTCACAAATGTCTTTCAAGTATTGGGTTCGTGTAAGTCTCACTACTTGCTTTCTTTGTTTTTTTTTAGTATTGCTCATATCACAAAAAAATCATGTAAACTCTGTTCCAATACGTAACACATACATAAAATAAATACCTACTGCTAATTAAGTACAAACATTTACATTACACATACGATGAATACGGGATTGACATTCATACATTTAATATTTTTTAATGTTTGAGGAGTGTAATTAATTATATTATTATTCAGTTATGTTTCGTATTTTTTTTTTCAATGAATAACCCATATTAGATAGGTGCGAAGTTGAATAAAAGCTTGTAAAATAGGCTGTCGCAAGTTGAAAATGAGATTAATTTTAATACCGCTGTAGGTTAAGTTTATTTAATTTTTTAACAATTTTTCTACAAATACCAAACAGGGCATTTAGAGAGCATTCCTAAAACTGATAAAATATCACAATAAATTTTAGGTAAGGTCTGGTTAAGTACAATATCCAAACGGAATAAATTTAATATCATTACAATATAATGGTCATGTACAAGATAAACATTAAATAATTTTGAGAGAAAAAATATATTGCTCGAAAATACTTTGTAATACATAGAGACGACCAATTCGTATCTCTTTTTTTTTGACAGGTCGTCTATAAAGCCTAATAATGTGGAAGACCATGGATTCGCGGTACCATAACATATTGACATTGTGTTATTGCATCTGACCATTACTTGTGATTTACAAAGACGTACCTACCATAAGTAAATGTTGGTGTGTTCCAACCACAAGAGATAATATCAATCTCTCCGATTTATTTCCAAGAGACTAAAGGGGCACCGTCGCCGTGTGATTATGATTATAAAGAGGTAAATATGGTGTTCACTTTTCTAAATCGCAAACATGTGTTAAAATTTCTAACTATGTACCTAAATCTATAAAATGTCAATTTTTTTAGAATATAAATATATGGTTAATTATAAAAATATATAATTTGGCGAACTGTATAAATACATAATATAATTGTGGAACAATACGGGCATGTGGTGTTATTGTGGCAAATTCATGTACACAACAAGTGAAAAAGCAATTGCATTATGTACTAACGGGATTAGCGCGATAGGCATGAACTCTCTACAATAAAACGACTTCTAACAACTGTCACACGACTAAGTAGTTGTGTCACAATACAACACACTTCGTTATAAACAAGTGTACCTATCTCCAGCCATGCCAGCTAATTTTAAAGGTTAATAGAAGCTTTCTCGTGCAATATTATTAATGTAAAAATCACAACGAATGACTACATTTTCTTAAATACCTCAATGTCAACCGTAATGACTACAATATAGTACTCGCCATATACAGGAACATGCCAGATAAACCAACTAAGTATTAATAGATATACTTCTTTTTTCTACCCAAATAACATTTTACAAAAATTATTGCGATGATTTACAGCGGTTTCTAATTTAGTGCATTACAATGTATTATTAAGATACATCTACTAAAACAGAGTCTTAATAATGTTAATCGTAATGCAATAATAGCCTACTCATGAAAAAACTTTCAAATATGTAATAGGCTCTCAAAACAAGAGAACATGAAAACATTTTGTATAGACACAAGAAATTCTGTAAAATATGGTAAATATATTTTAACGGACAATATATAATATTGTATACAAGATTAACCTAAACTAGATGGCACGTTTTAATTGTGTCGCCTCCTTTGGTCACGATAAAACATTTTAAAAACCAACTCAATTGTGCGCTCAAATATTTGTTCATAGTAAAATAATCACCAATTTCAACAATACAACATGGGAACTTTTACGTATTTGTAGTAGGGTTAGTTTTAAAAGTAAATTAGGTTTTACGAGGCGACACTCACGAAGTCCCCTAATTGACATGTTTTTTTTTATTTATATTACTCGAACTAGGAACCATACCAGCTGCTAAATTTAGAAACATATTATGTTAAACCTGTCGACGGGAGTTCTTTAGTTAAATTTGGTAATGGCAGCCGTTTTTAGGTGGGATACAATAAAGAGTTCTGATCGTTCGTTGCCACCGATATTTTTTTTTATCAAATACTCGTTCACTTTCCCCCAAAATCATAAACTTATCAATATGCATAAAATCCGAAACTAAAACCATCCATGACCAAATGTAACCAAAATATATAACTGGACTAAAACAAAAACAAATTAAATATGTATATTATACTAACCTTTGGATTTTTTTACAAAACTAAATGCAATAATATGACGTGAATACACAAATCGATCCGCAACAGTGAAGTAATGATGTTTACTTACTATATTCTAAAATGCCACAAACAAAAAAAAATCACCAAGCGTAAAATGATATCACTAGTTCACTGTGGGGTTCGATAAGACAACGTGAAAACACAAAATTAAGAAGTAGTCAAATACTGTTTAGCATAAAAGTTAAGCTTTGTAAATCAGCAAAATAAAATATTGGAAATATAATGTGAGATCTTGTAATGCAGACTTACAGCCATCTTGTTACTCCTCAGACAATGTAAAGGGTGTTGAGGACTAGAACGTGGTGATTATTCTTAGCCAAAGTGACGATGTATCCTTCAGAGGTGATCTTCAGGCCGCAACAACGTGATACCTGAAACAAAAAAACAACTTTATTATTCAGAACATAAGATACTCGTCACTCAACTAAGATATTTGTCGGGGCGTTAATACAACGATGATTACCTATTATTTAGTTCAGTTAGATGGACGATTGCAAATGATGGACTATTATTTAGAAACCAAATAATAACGACAGGCATCCATCTGCGTTTCTTAATTTTATTTCGGTAGCTATATTCTACAAACTTCCCAAAAGAAATTTACATTGTCTATTATTTAGTTTAGTTAGATGGACTATTATTTAGGAACCGAATAATACTATAGGCATCCATCTGCTTTCTCTATTTTATTTCAGTAAAAACATTCTTCCAATTCAACCAACTTCCTAAAAGTATAAGTTGAAAAAGTAGAAGTTACCCATCGGTAGACGGCAAATATGAAGTTTTGTATAACATTGACATACAAAAGCTGTATTTTATTATTCGTAACAAATACGGATTACGGAAAACTGAAGACACAAATACACCTACGATGATACTTATATAGATAGTATAAGTCCAAAAAGACGTAAGCAACGCTACAGGCAATAATGGCCGAAATATATTTAGTTAGTATTTTAGGTTGGCACCCAAAGTGAAATATTATTACTGTACATGAAGGGCATGGGGATTTTGAAAATGTTCAAATTATTAAGTCGATAAACATAAGTACAAATTATTTTAGTTTTCTTCCATTTTTAATATTATATATTTTTTTTTATTTTAGACCATGCTTATTTTTTAAAATTTTGATAATTCTTTTTTTAATGTTTTTGTTTACTCCGAAGCTGGTCCGATATTTTTTTTTTTTGATTGATCGGAACATTTTCGTAATTTTTCATTTTAGTTTCCTTAACGTAATTATTAACACCCAGTTACAGTTTTCGAGAGTACTCTTATTACACCCTGTATAAGAATCGGGTTACTAATTACCGACCTACTTACCAGTGATTTGACGAAGAGCAAAATAAGCTCGGTAAAGTATTCCTTTGAACAAACAAGCGACGAGAATATCGATTCAGACTGACTTTGCGCTCACCTTGACGTGCGGCATTGCAAAGGTTAAACCTTCTTCAGATCGAAGTAGACAATTCAATTTTTCTGTTGTTCTTAAGATGACATTAGAGGGTATAGCGTATCTTACGACCTGAGGTGTTATTGACTTATCGTACTAAACTAATAAGATAGGTCGACGACATATTAAAAGTACACTCACACTTTTTTGGGACGTTTCTGTTTTTTGTACATAACGTACTATTAGACGGTAGCGAAGAGAAAGACGGTGGTCAAAAGGTATTATTTATATTTCAATAAAATCCCTTTTTCTTCATTAACTGCTTGCAACCTGTCACATATTTAATGCAGTGTTGATATGTGCCAACTGTAGATAATGTTTGGACGTGCCTCTGACAATCCCCATCTTCAAGAACCTTTAAAGGATGCATGTATACCGTACTTGTCCGATTTTTCGATAACATGTTACGCAGGCTACGTAGCTAGCAAATATAGAAACGTTTATTTGATTATTGGAACGACATGGTTTTAAAATACAAATCAATACAAATTTAAAACGCAAGTAGTAAAAATTACAATATATTAAAGAAACATGAAAGCCAGATAAACTAATCCAGATTGTAACAGGACAATGTTTTACTTTTTTTGATACAATGATACATTTTCTTTTATATTTTATTTTCGTATATTAGTTTCTTAGGGTACCATAAAATGTTTAGGGTTCCGTATCTAAAGGGTAAAAACGGGACCATATAACTAAGACTTCGCTGTCCGTCTGTCTGTCTCAGGGCTGTATCTCATGAACCGTGATAGCTAGACTGTTGAAATTTTCACAGATTACGTATTTCTGTTGCTGCTCTAACAACAAATACTAAAAACAGAATAAAATAAATATTTAAGGGGGCTCCCATACAACAAACATGTTTTTTGGCGACCATTCGTGCGCGAGTCCGACTCGCACTTGGCCGGTTTTTTTTCTATTGTGTAGAGAATAGTCTCAAGTTGATCCCATTTAAATTATATTAATGTAGGACTAATAGTTACTTCATAAAACTTAAAAACTGATATAGTCTCTTTGCTTTTCGATTGGTCGAAACATTTTCGTCGGTTTTCTCTTTAGTTTTTGAAACGTAATTATAATATTTTCTTTGCCGTATCCCTACCCAATGTTAGTTAACGTCCTTACCTTAACATAGGGGCACTCAAACTCGGTGACAAGCACGCCCTCGCGCGAGAACACCGCCACGTGGAACTTGTTCCCGTGCGAATCGCCAATCAGCACATCCCCGGCGTCGGACACGTCGATCCCGTTGGGGAAGTTGGTGACATTCTCGCATCCGATGCGGCGAAGGAAGCGACCTTCGTCGTCGAACACCACGACGCAGTGGCCCTTGAAGTCGCACACGTAGAACTCCTTGCCTGGAATTACGTTTGTTTGGATCAGTTGAGCTGCCTATAGATTGTTTACAACGGTTCTTTGGGTTCCGTACCCAAAGGGTAAAAACGGGACCCTATTACTAAGACTTCGCTTTCCGTCTGTCTGTCTGTCACAGGGCTGTATCTCATGAACCATGAAAGCTAGACAGTTGAAATTTTCACAGATTATGTATTGCTGTTGCTGCTCTAACAACAAATACTAAAAACAGAATAAAATAAATATTTAAGGCTCCCATACAACAAACATGATTGCCGTTTTTATAAATAATGGTACGGAACCCTTCGTGCGCGAGTCCGACTCGCACTTGGCCGGTTTTATTATATATTACTAGCAGTCCGCCCCGGCGTCGCACGGGTGTAATAATGATATTATGGGCAATTTTTTTACACCTTTCATTTATTTATTTATTATGGGTATCCCAACAGTGATAACACAGTACATTGTAAAATAAAATATAGGGTAACTTAAATCTATGCGTATCACTAATTACAGAATACCACAGCATGCGTTAAAATAATTGATAACACCTTGGTAACATTATCGAAGTTTTCATACGGATCCCTAACGTTTTTGAAAATATTCTATAGCCTATGTTCATCAAGGATAATGTAGGATAGCAAACAATCAAATCTTTCCTCTTTATAATATCCTTTTTTCTTTGGAATAATTAAAACTAGCTGACCCGTGCCCGCTTCGCTGTGCGTAAGACATTTCTAATACCATCGTTGACTTTTTTGTAGACGTTTTTAAGGTGTACAATACTGTAGTACATTATTTTGATATATCTCGTGGGGTTCAGCCAGCATTTGCAATGTAAGCGCAAAAAAATGTGTTTATTTACGACATCACATTAGAAACCTCTAAAATTATCAGTGTTTCTCTACTATATTATGCATGTATTGTACATATAAACCTTCCTCTTGAATCACTATTTATTAAAAAAAAACGCATCAAAATCCGTTGTGTAGTTTTAAAGATATAAGCAAACATACATACATACATACATACGCGGGAAGCGGAAAGCGACTTTGCTTTATACTATGTAGTGATTTAAACAAGACAACGGTATATTTTGGTAATTTGTGACGCTGTCACCATATTATGAATTGCCAATGAATAACACATACAGTCGTGGTCAACTAATTAGGGACATGCAAGATAGTGAAGAACAATAACCGGTTATGTACATACAAATATAAAACCCTATTGATTTCTCAGTAACTATTATTATGCTTTAAATGGCTGTAAATAAAAGAATAAATAAATAGAAAAAAGTATTTAATATCAAAGGTTGAACATGTATTCAATTTTAAGGTATAATTCTGTAGCTGGACATTTAATTAAGGACAGTAAACTATAATGAAAAATAGAGTTAAACAAAACTAATAATCTGCAGTATTATAATATCTTTAACAGCTCCATTTTATTACGTGTAAAATCAGTACCCAGTAGCAAAACCTTTGTTAGTAATTACCGCTTGACACCGATGTGGCATAGACATTATCAGTTTCTGGCATGTTTCGACAGGAATGTTTGCCCATGCCTCACAAAAAGCTTCATTAAGTTCATCTAAAGTTGTGGTACGATAAGTGGCTACTTTTTTCTTGATTTCGTGCCAAAGGTGCTCGATTGGGTTAAGGTCCGGGCTATTTGCTGGCCAATCTAGCACCGATACTGACTGACTGGTAAGAAACGACTTGACTGAACGGGCGGTATGTTTCGGGACGTTATCATGCTGAAACGTCCATATAATAGGGAGATGCTCCTCAGCATAGGGAAGCATCGTTTCCTCCAATATTGCCTTGTATTGATGTTGGTCTAAGTTACCCTGAACTTTCCTCACAGGTCCCACTCCACTAGTGTTTCCGGAACCGGTATTCTTTGTAAGAACCGGGAATTTCGGTACTTTTTTAAATCGGTACCGGGATTTCCCGGTTCTTTCGGTATTTTCGGTTCTTGGCAGTTTTTAATTTATAAAATAAGTGATAAGGTTCAAAAGTCAACTACAATTAAGATCGACGAGAATAGATAACATTAAGAATGAATATATATCAGAAAACCGGCCAAGTGCGAATCGGACTCGCGCACGAAGGGTTCCGTACCATTATCTATAAAAACGGCAAAAAAATAGATAGATAGATAGATAGAAAATTCTTTATTGCACAATACAAGAACATGTACATAGGCGAACTTAATGCTAGTTAGCATTTTCTTCCAGCTAACCTTTGTGTAATTTGGAAAGGGAATGGTAGTGCTTTGTAAGAGAGAAATCATTGAATTTATTATATTTATACACATACTTACTAAAAAATACATAAACTTACATATATACCATACCATAATACCTAGTATCTACAAAAAAAAATATATATAGGTGCTCAAATTGGATGAGTATTTTGCAGAGAGAGATAATGTTGGTATAATTTGGACTTGAAGATTCCCATGGATGAGGCTTTGCGTATGTCTACAGGGAGAGAGTTCCATAGGCGGATCGCAGTAACCGTGAAAGAGTCGGTGTAAAAGTTTGTGTTATGTTGAGGCGTCATGAGAAGAAGGTGTTGAGAGGAGCGAGAAGGACGGTCTGGAGGGATGAGGGGAGTGAAACGTTCTTTAAGATAGTGAGGTGAGAGGGGATGATGGAGGATGTTGTAAAGGAGGCAGAGAATATGGGTGTTCCGACGATGGCGGATGTTAAGCCACTTCAGTTGTGTCCGATAGTGTGAGATGTGGTCGTACTTACGCAGACCGTACATGTACCTAATACAGAGATTCAACAACCGTTCCAGCTTGTTAAGTTGCTCTTCAGTGGCGTCGGGATAACACACATCAGCGTAATCTAGAATGGGGAGTAGAATGGAGTTGACAAGGGTGGATTTAGCGGAAAAAGGCAGAAAGTTTTGCATACACTTCAAGGCATGCATAGCACCATACATTTTGTTGTATCATGTTTGTTGTATGGGAGCCCCCCTTAAATATTTATTTTAGTCTGTTTTTAGTATTTGTTCTTAGAGCAGCAACAGAAATACATAATCTGTGAAAATTTCAACTGTCTAGCTATCACGGTTCATGAGATACAGCCCTGTGACAGACAGACAGACGGACAGCGAAGTCTTAGTAATAGGGTTCCGATTTTACCCTTTGGGTACGGAACCCTAAAAACGATATAGAGCCGATAACAGGACCAGAGGTTCAACGCGCGTGTTACCACCGAAGCCTTAAAAATCGGAGAACCATTACCACTCCCACACCTTACGAACCTTTGTAACTACATTCTTCAGACCGGTTCTTCTATCCTCATAATTTCTGCCACTCCACCATTATACTCATACATAAAAAGGGTGAAAAGTCCGACATTTGCAATTATCGTCCCATCAGTCTTATCTCACACCTTTTTAAACTATTCATGAAAATTATTGAAAATCGAATATCCGGTGAGCTCGATTTACATCAACCACCAGAACAAGCGGGTTTCCGCCGTGGCCTCTCCACGACAGATTATTTCCATTCCCTTAACCAGCTCTTAGAAAAACATGTAGAATTTAATATCCCACTTTATCTTGCATTTGTAGATTACTCAAAAGCTTTTGATAGCATAAAACATAAACCATTATTCGAGGCACTTTCTAATCAGAACATAAATTAAACGTACATTCAACTTATCCGTAATATCTATAGCAATAGTACAGCATCCATAAAAACCTCACTCACGGGGCTCTCTTTCCAAATTGCAAATTGCAAAAATACCGGCCCCTAAAATTACTGTGGTTTTGTTTATAATATCACAAAAATCATATTAGGAGTATGATAATACGTCGTATTTGAAGTAAATTACATTCTGTCACCATTGTTTGGTATGAGGAACAACGTAATACTTACCTTGAAGTCAAACGCGCGACACTTTTTCCTTACTTTTCGCACGTGGCGAGGCCTGCGAGGCCCGCCGAGTTATACAAATAAAATTCCCGAAAGTACCGAAAGAACCGGGAATCAAATTAGATTTCCCGGTTCCTTTTTACTGACAAAAGAACCGGGAATTTCCCGGTTCTGAACCCTACACTCCACGTCCAGAAAATGAACCCCACATTTTAATGTTTCCACCGCCATGTTTCACCTGCTTTTTTGTGAATCTTGGATTCATTTCCGCTTTTACTGGACGCCGTACGTATTGCCTTCCATCTGAAGAAATCAAATTAACCTTGGTCTCGTCAGAGAATAATACATGTTGTCATTGGGCGTAGGTCCAATGTCCATATTTACGTGCAAACGCCAAACGAGCATTTCTATGTTCGTTCTTCAACAACGGTACTTTGCGAATCACTCTTCCGAACAACCCTGCTTCTACCAGACGTCGTCGAACGGTCCTCGCTGAGACACCAGCTCTTTCGTCTGTCCCAAACACTTCGTGTTTAATTAAAATAAAGCCTAGAAACGGATCTTTCTTAGCTAACCTGGTTATCATTCTATCTTCTTGCGGAGTTGTTTTTCTCGATCTTTTTGTTCTGGGCACATTTAAATCTGTGTTATTGCGTCTGACATGTTGCACTGCATTGTATACCATAGTTTTTGAACAATTTAAATGTTCTGCTATCCTTCGGTATGGCCAACCATGCTCTACAACAAACTTCATGATAATTTTTCGTAGTGTTGGATCGCAACTTTTATTTTTACCCATTTTTCTTCAAAATATTTTTCAAAACTTAAAATAAATATCGGGATTGCCGCCAAAACTACCACGAAACAATAAGAGAAGAAGTAAAAAAGTATTGAGATTCAAATTTTGAAAATAGAACGCAATATCTCAGTGTCCCTAATTAAATGGCCAGCCAGCATTATTTGAACAAATAGCACTACGATAATCTATCAGCTATACTGTAAAGAGGTTTAATGTTTAAGAAGTTGTTATTGTTTGTATAATCGGGCACATAAATGACTAATTATACTTACATGTAAGAGATATGGTTTAGACTCGTTGGAAAATAAAAAATAAATTCACAATTCGGTTTAACCAAAGAGTGTCCCTAATTAGTTGACCACGACTGTATATGTTTAATTTCAGCTTATGGTAAACTGGTTTAAAATTAAATTGCAAGATTTAACCCGCACACATTAACACACGAACTAACAAGTTAAATAAAAGCTTGTAAAATTAGTATCTAGATCATACCACTGATGGCGATATCGGAAGGCTCGCGCATACATTCGCTGCAGTCGAACCAACTCATCAAATCGCCTTCCTCAGACAAGATGAACACGGTGGGAGTGACACTGTCCACGGCCACTATCAAACCTTCAGCTGTCACCGCGAGTCCGGCGACAATGTCGATGAAACGAACCTGTAATAGCATAAACATTTGTATTTTAAAATGGTTTAGGGGCCGTACCACAAGCTTTAAAGGAATAGCAGTATTACTCGCGGTGCGAAATTGAAAACGCTATACGGACTGTTTTAATATTACTTTAGAGCTTGTAAGAGAGCATAGTCTTCGAATCATTGTTTAATTTACTCATAATAACATTATCAAAAGTTAAACTATTAAAACACTTTTATAGTCTGTACTTTTATACTAGTATAGTACGATTGAATGCGCTGTAGTTTGTAGAGTGTAGACGTTTGTTTTGCGTCTTGGAGCATGAATGTAAAATTTTGCAAAAATAATAATAATAATAATAATAAGTATCAGTAAATATCTATCAGTAATCTGGCCCCAAAAAAAAAGCTTTGCTTAGATTGCGCCTTGTGAAATGTCCACTAAACAATATTTCAAAACTATTTTTATCTGATGTTTGAAAAATCAGACCATATCCTCCTAAGGCCACACCATACAAAAATAACAAATAGCGTTACATATATTACAAACACTGTTATTTCGCGCAGTAGGTATACGATAAATATTCAGGAAATAAAAGAGATCCAAACTTGTACCTACTCTGCTCGGAATACCGATACAGTTTATGCACACACGGAGCAATATATTGTCGACTGCACTGCAGATGAAGCTATGCGTACATACATTAGATACAGCGACTCGTAAGTAAAAAGGTAACCTGATACTGTATAAAATAAAATACATTATCTCTTTAATACATTATCAAAAACACATGCTTACAACGGTGAAGGAAAACATCGTGAGGAAACAAGTTAGTGTTCTTATAAGCGGCAATGGACTTGCAACCTAACACGTATGGAATGCTAACTACTGCAAAGTGTGGGCATGTGCCAAATATAATGTTTGGACGTTACTACCCCCACTAGACATATTTAAAGGATCTAAGCATCAAAGATCAAAAAATCTAATATCTGTATCTAAGCGTCTGGAGATCTGAGAGGTTGTCTACCGTACTTGGGGATTACAGTCGTGATCCTATTTATTTATATTTATTTACAAATCTAAATAAATATGAAACTCGTGCATACTGACTGACTGATCTATCAATGAACAGCCTAAACCAATGGTCCAAGAAATTAAAATTGGAGAGTAGATTTCTTTTTAGTATACTAAGATAGTAGACTAAGAAAGGAATTCCTAAAAGTCAACTCTTATAGGGCTGCAGCGGGTCTTGAAATCTATTTGTAAATAAGTTCACGTCAACGAAGTCGCGAGGGTTTACACTAGTCTACTATATAAAAGAAAGTCGGGTTTGTTACAACACTTATAACTCAAGAACGGCTGAACCGATTTGGCTGAAAATTGGTGGGGAGGTAGCTTAGAACCAGGAAGCAGATATAGGATACTTTTTATAACGGGAACGGGAAAGGGAACGGGAGTAATTCTAAAGTGATACGAAGTTCGCCGGGTTAGCTTGTACTGTATAAAACAAAATATAACATCTAAACAAAATTGGCTTCACTTAGCTTATCTTTCTATACATAAGATTGTAAGCCAAGACAGCAAAGTTCAGTTTTTGTTGCAATCCACCTAGAAGTCCGAGTTAGGTACGTTAAGTATGAATAAGTACTTACGGCGATTTTTTTCAAGAAATGTCCGTTCTTGGTGAATATTTGCATACGCGAGCGCTCATTCCCGCGATCGCAGACCACGAACTTTCCAGTAGCACGAACCACGGCCACCTTGCGAGGGTACCACAGCTGGCCTTCCTCCTTGCCCGCCGTGCCGAAGTTGAACTTGTAGGTGCCAGACTTGTCGAACACCTGTGATAAAGTTGCATGTACTATTCCCAATTTTATTGGAAAGTTCCTTATCGCGCGTTGTGAAAGGGGTCTAGACGGAAAAAATTCTTACGAAAAGTTGTCACGAAAAGTTGTCACGACACTTTTTTGCTATAGTATATGTATTAATATACATATCTATTAATTGTGTCGAGGTCGAGGTCGAGGTGGAAGTGGAGGTCGAGATGGAGGTGGAGGTCGAGGTCGAGGTCGAAGTCGAAGTCGAAGTCGAGGTCGAGGTCGAGGTCGAGGTCGAGGTCGAGGTCGAGGTCGAGGTCGAAGTCGAAGTCAAAGTTGATTCCCCTTCCCTTGTCCCACGTTATTTTGTGAGAACTTCGTTCCATCCGGGTGTCCCTTGACACCTCTCAAGTTTTTTTGTTCACTCTTTAGAGTTATTTAGTCTACAAGGAACCCTAAGCGCGTCTTTAGATTAGACGCTCGAGGAAGCGCCACAGAGCCAGCATACGAAGAAATTTTTCGATTATTATTATTATTATGATCACGCTTGTCTTTCTGTCTGTGGAGCTGTCATAGCCATATATTGAACGAAAATAATGAATATTTAGTTCTCATAATACAGAGTTAAGTAACCTAATCATTAATATAATGTCAGGGGTTGAGGCTGCTACAGTTTTTCATAACTTCGCGGCTCTCATCGTTTATTTTGTAACCTGTCTCATGTGTACTTTGTTCTTATTAAATAAGACAAATGTATAATGTAAATAGATGTCGTTATACATCGATTAACGACGAAGAATAAGAGTATTCCTGGACAGGCGTCTATACAAACGTATTCAACTGTTTTCTCTCTGGACTGACACTAGCTCATCTATGAGAACCACTGCATTATTTCTTATTTTTCTCCATAAATTTGTTATTATAAGTATATTATTAACCGTTTAACCGTTTTTTTGTCTTTATCTTACATTTGCATGCTAATTTTAGTAGAACATAATTGAATCTAAAATATTATTTATTATCATCTGTGTAACCTACATTGTGTTCAAGCAAATAAATGATCTTATCTTTATCTTTAACACCACAAAAATTGGCCAGTTCTAACCGCCCACTTTCGACGTCCAGTAAACAAATTTGACGAATATAATCAATGGAAGAAAGACATACACATACAGGCAAGAAAGATGGGACATCTTTCTTATTTTTGAAAACAAAATTAAATCGATCCAGTTTTGAAGAAGGAAACAGGTGAATACGAAATAGCAATTTCATCATTTTAAATATAGGAATATTGGGTCCGCGCTGTTGTTCTCTATCGCCACGTCATACGTTTATATCTTAGGCACAGCGCGACAGCAATAGATTTTTTAGATACCTATTTTTCAAATTTGTCGCTGCTAGGATTACCTCTTAATAGAATAGAATCAACAAATAAAGTGTCTTTTGATTTCTTAATTTTATAATCAAAATAATCGATCATTCGCGTATTCGGGTGGCGTGATCGATGGGTTTTCTGTGTATAATAATTATCCTTATCTAATAAAACAAGTATTATCAAACTGTAATACAATGTACGAGTACTTACCTAGAATATTATTATTTAGTAGATCCCAAATAAGCAACAAAAGTTTCCTGTTATTCCCTAATCAATGAGCATTGTTTCCTTATAAAGAGTAAGGCTGTTGTACATTAACACTTTATCGGTGAATATTGCAATCATTGGTTACACACAGTTACACAGTTACGAAAGTATGTAAAAAAATAGACAAGCTTTTATAAAATCCTAGGGTTATAGCACTCGTAAAAGAAAAATCCGACGAGCCGGTTTAAATTCAGTTTCAAGATATGACCCAAACATACCTACACACACCAACATGCATGTCAGGTGAAATCAAATAAAAGCTTGTAATAAAAACTAAAGAGAATTGTCTAGATATCTGGCAATGTTGGTGAACACCAGCTTTAGCAACCCATATTTACCGTAATGCGATGGTTGTTAGTATCAGCCACAATAATATCCTCATCGTTGCCAAGGCAGAATCCATGCGGAGAGTTGAACTGTCCCTTGCCACCTCCGAGCTGTCCGAATTTGAACCTTATGTGCATCGGCGTGGCTTTGGTCGCGCGAACTAATGGAGCTGGAGGGGCGACTAAAGCCGCTTCCTCAGCGGGAGTCAAGAGTGGTCTTCCAGGGGAGACTCCGCGTGGTCCGATCCCGCCCATGCCACTAACGCCGCCTACTCCACCGAAACCGTTAACGTCTGAAAAGTTTGCAACACATTCATCTATCTATCTATAATTATAGAAATGAAGCTGTACAAACATGAGATGTCTTAACATGAGAACGAATGCACCAAATTGTATTTTTTTTTGTTCGTTATTGTCACAGGACAAGGTTCTTAGGAAAGAAAATTTTTATAAGAAAAAAAAAATGCTTTTTTATTGGATTATTGAAATTTGTCAGGACATCTGTAGGGACAGTATAGGTAAAGATTAGATCGATTCATGCTATAATAATAAGCATTACCCCGCGTAAGATGTTCACTTCCAAAATATATCTCTAGATACAAATTAATACGAAACAACTGCAAATTTTTAATTTTCAACGTTATACATAGTCCACACACTTGACCAAGTTGGACTTGAAAAGTTGGAATGGGAATGTTTATGAATAGTCTCGTAAAAATAACTCTGTTGGTCACTTCGTAATAAAACAGTCTGCCAGACACAAGTGATGTAATAAAACTTACCAGCACTCAATCCAAGTTTAGCCAGCGCTTGCAGGTTATTGTACGCCTGGGGCGAGTTCAGATCGCCAGCCAACAACTCGGCCAGAGTGAACCCAGGAGCTGGTGAAGCATGGGGCGTCTGTGGTCCGTCTTTTTCAGCAATACTGGCCAACTGCTGCAAGTTGTATTCCACCATGGAGGGCATAGCTGACACGCCTACTCCCGGCACGCCAGCCGCGCTGTTCATGTTAACCGATCCAGGTAAGACACTGTTTCCGACTCCGGGAGGAACGCCCAGTGTTGGTACCCCAACTAAACCCACAGATGACACCCCAGTCACGCGGCGCACACCGCACAGCGGGAAATCATCGAACACCGGCGTGTTGGAAATCGAAACTGCAGGAGAATGGGAGTTGGATGCGAGAGATACCATAGCGGAGGATTCGCTGGCGCGCTTCTTCTCCTCAGCGATGGTCGTCTCGGTGCAGAACGTTCCGAACGTTTCCTCAGCAATTTGCTCGAACTTATCCATCTTGGTGACAAACTCCAGAGAGTAATCCACGTCGAATTCGGGAGCGCCCTCGAGCAGGCGAGCGAATTGCGAAGCGACGGTCTTCTTCAACATCACGATCTCGGTTCCGTCGCCGCGGCCAAGCAGCCTAGCGGCAAAATTGCAGGCGCAATCGATGCGCTGGACGGTTTTGTCGACGCGATCGAACAGATCCATAACCTTGAGTTCCCGCTCCTTGTGCAAGCGCTCGAGATCTTCTAGGGATTTTTCGAGACGAGTTTCGATTGCGGCCTTGTAGGCGCAGTAGGCGTCGTTGATGACGGTTTCCGCTTCGTCACGCTGACGCTGGAGTTCGCCGAGAGCGTCATCGAGCTTCGCCGAGGCGCTGCCGGCGGTCGCAGCGCGAGCGTTAGCCTCCACGATCAGACTGCGCAGTTCGGCACGAAGGTTCGGCTCAGCGTCGACGATACGCTCGCAGCGATGCTCCCCCGCCTTATGATCGAGGGTAAGACATTCCGTGCAAGCGCCGACCTCGCATTCAACGCAGTAAAACTTGAGACTTTCCCCCGCATGACGGATGCAGAAGATCGGCTTGTGCACCGCAGACTTTTCCTTGCAAGAGCGCAAGGTCTCAAACGGCACGACGCGATGATTCTCGAAGCAGCGCATGAACTCGTGCGCTGAGTTGCAGTTGGAGCAAAGAAAGTGGGAGCAGTCGGCGCACCGAGCGACAGCGGGCTCCTTGCTTTTGCAGCAAGTGCAGACAACCGATTGGTCCATGGCGGACACATCGAGAATGTTGGTGATAACGTAATCGGAGAGAAGAGATGCGGCGCCTCCTCCAGATACCTAGGAAGTGTAGTTCGTATTAAGAGAAAAGTAAACCGTTTTTTTTTTTTCATATTAGTCAGTAATCAATAAGTGTCAGATAACATGAACATGATATCAGTTAATAGCACATGTAAACTTGAGCTGCCACTCATTAGAACGCTCTGAGATCTTAAAACACTTACAGTGGTTTCTTGTTTGCAGATCGGACATTCCACAGCTAAATCAAATTTCAGAGAATCTCCCGCCTCATTCACCATCAACTTGTCAATGCAGGCTTCACAGAAAATATGAAGGCAAGACAAAACGCGTGGACTGCATAACTTATTGCTGTAAAAAAATATTTTATTAAAACCAGGCTCTTCTAAAATTATTATTGAAATATTGACCAGCTAACATAAATTGTGACACTTACTCGCAAATTTTGCAATTTTGATCCTGGTTCCCATTGCTATTATCCGTGGATTCCAGGGACCCCTCATCCCCAAGACTCCCCAGACCATCCCCAAAAAGCTCTCCATTCAATTCTTCCATTTTCACTTATAATTATAAATCCCTGACCTCACAACAAGAATCTGCAAAAAATAAAACTGTCCTAAAGGAGAATGCTCTTAATGGCACCCTAAAAACCACAGCATAAATTTCAGCCAACTAAATGGTACTAAAACCTATCCTTGCGTTTGGTTTTAGTACCAATTTTAGTAACCATTTACAAGGTAAGGAGCAAGATTGGATCCACCATAGGCACGATGGGCATTCCCACAAACCTTGACAACACATTTTTACTGTAGTTATGTTCAAAATCCATAACTTTTATTTAAGTACTAGTGTTTTGTGCCTATTTGGAACAATAATACATGGTTTATGACATGCATTAATTCACTATAATTTGCATTGATCTTTAAATTCCAAGCACATACTTCAAAGATTCAAGATTCATAGATAATAGGAATTAATTTGTTTTATCAAATATTATCTAGCAAGAGAGATAGATATTGTGAATGTAATCTCTTTAAAAATATAAAAAACAGTAAAAAATACACCTATAATATGCTTATGACCATAATAATGGTTTGATACACCATTGTAGGCATAAACTAAATAAGAATTACATTTTCCTATCTTATTTCCAATCATTTAGTATCCCTAGAATTAGGATACAGATCCACCATAATGTAATAATATGATGTAAACATGCAGAAACAGCAACTATTCAACATTCTTATAAAACACATTTAACTGCCTCATAAGTAATTTTACTGAAATCTTTGGAGAGTATTTAGGTATGCACTGTTGACTAAACTTAATTAAATTAAATGAAGACAAAATTAAATAGAATCACAACTGTATTCCTGTAATGTATGGTAGATATTCCCTTAGATCTTAGATCAGTCAGTGATTCCAAACATTTTGCACATGCCCACATGCAGTAGTTAGCATTCCATGTGACAGGTTGCAAAGCCATCACCGCTTATAAAATACAACTGATTTCCTCACAATATTTTCCTTCATTAAGCATGTTTTAATTATTTTTGAATAGAAAAATATATTGATTCTCAGCATTAAACCTTTGGTTTGAAGTAGAGGTTTGAAGCACTTGGCCAACACATATTGAACTAAAAATTACAAATAAATTGTCTGTCTATGGTTCCAACAAAACATCTCGTTCAGTGTGAACAGTAAAGTAAAGTAGGTACTTTATTGTACTATTATTCGCCAAAATGGGGACCCCATTTATTTAAAACCGGTTTGCAAGGATTATTCTCAGCAGTGCTTTTGGTACAAACCAGGTCAATCAGAATAATTTATGGACCCCAATAGTACAATTATTTCCAATTGGTTTTTAGGGCTCACTATACTATTATTATTAAAACAGAAAAAAATCCACTAAGGTACTTATTTTTCTTGTGAAATCAAAGTAATTTTGTTTTAGCAATTTAATATCTGACAGTAGGTACATACCTAATTAATAAGCAATTAGAAAATTAAATAACAAATTTAATTTAAATGTTGAAGCTATAGGTAGGTACCTCAGAAATTCTGTCTGGTACTCTTCAGTTCAAAAATAATCACCATTCACTAAATGACAATCAGTTACCAGAATCATTAAAAAAATGTATACCAAGAACGTCTACAAGTCTACAGCAATAGATTGATTCTGCTCAATCTGAAAGATCTTCAAAAATCTATAAAAGCTAGGTATACGTAACACACAAACGCAATGCACCATGCAGACAATGGCGAAGGTCGATAGTCCATTTTTACGAGATAGTTATCGAAAGTAACGATTGACAGTGGAAATTATTACAATATCGTGTAAAATAAAGCGTTTACAACGAATTACTAACCTTGTAACAATATAATTTGAAGCAAATTCAGACATTCAACGCGAAGAATGTTCTACCACGCCGTAACTATGAGAATACTCATCACTTTTGTAAATAAATAAAAAATGAGCATCAACTCTCAAAGATATTTTTTAAAAATAAAATAGATTCATCAATGAAAAGAGTTTGTCACGTTCTCATTTTAAAAAAGGCGAATACATCACGCACGGGTATATTGATTTTCTGCGTAGTCGGTCGGCGGTGGTCGCACAAGCAAAGTTGTTTCGTTTCGTTTCATTCAGCTGGGAGCTGCGTGCGTTTTGTTTGGTAGGTACCTAGGCGTTGCGACTAGCGCTGCGCGGTCTGTCTGCGCTAGTCAATGTTACCACCAAAAAAAAACACTTCGTCGCTTTCGTCGCTACACCGATTTCGGCATGATTTTTGTGAAAACGTCATTATTCGCAACGTCTTTGTCAGCAACAATGGAAAAGAACGCTATGCTTTTTAAGCCATATTCTTCACGTTCGTAAATTAAATAGATTTAGTGAGTTTCTAAGTTTATGAGGGTAATATCTATACTTATAATAAATCTGTAGAGAGGTCAATTCTGTACATGAAATATATTTCCAAAATAACTATCAGGGGGTGATTAGGGATCGATACTGATGCCAAAAATGCAATCAGTAAAATTTTTGTCTGTCTGTCTGTCTGTCTGTCTGTCTGTCTGTCTGTCTGTCTGTCTGTATAACCGTTATAGAAACAAAAACTACTCGACGGATTTTAACGAAACTTAGTACAATTATTTTTCATACTCCTGAGCTGGTTATAGTATACTTTTTATCACGCTGCAATCAATAGGAGCAGAGCAGTGAAGGAAAATGTTGGGAAAACGGGAGAAGTTACTCCATTTTTTAAGCTTCCGTCGCGTGTGCAACCTTAATGGTTAAAGCTACACAGAAATCATGTATGACGGAAATGTTCTCCTTAAAATTATATAAAAAATATCCCACGACAGCATATGTTTATCTTTTATGGTTGACTCACAATAACACGTGTAACTCCCGATAGCTTAGCAGTTCGAAGCTTTCTGATTATATTTGTCTACTCTTACGTTTATAACACTCTCAGTCATCCCTAATTAAAAACGCGAACGCACAGGCAGGCGGCTTGCTTGGTACCTAGAGGCTAGCGAGTCACCTAGCGAGTAGCTTCGTAAAACAAACATTCTCGAACGTTCGCGACCGGCCTAGCAGCTAGGCGTCAAACGCGCAGTTCGGCCGGTCGCGAACGTTCGAGAAAAAAAGAAATCATCAATAATTGTCTAATGACAAAAAAGCTGTGAAAAAAAAACGTTTTATATAAAGACATTCTGTAGTATATTTAGTATCAGCATTGCACCCGTGCGAAGCCCGGGCGGGTCACTAGTAATAAATAAAATAGTTCGTACTACTACTTATCAATATCACTACAATAATATAAAACAAAGTCCTCTACTGCGTCTGTCTATCTGTCTGTTCACGCAAAAATGGATATTCATGCGGTTTTCACCAATAAACAAATTGAGGAAGATTTAGGTAGGTATATAATTTGTTACGGTTTTGTATAAATTGTGTGCAGCAAACTAATAAACGAAGTTTATTGCATACCTATATAATTATCTACCTCAAATGTATATCATATAAATTGTCATTGTCAGTAACAGCAAACTCTAAATAGTATTTTTTTCTAAAACAAGTGCCTAATTTCGAATGCGTCTTAGATAAGTAAAACTACTTAATATCAACAATATAATGAATTAAACATAAAATAGCTCTGCATAAAGGTTTCTAAAATTACTAATTAAATATTTAACGTTTTGGAGAGAACTACCACACGGATCAGTTGTAGTGTATGAAAAATTCGAAAACCATTTTATTGCCGATACGTCAGGATGGCACGTAAAGTACCCAGTGACCTCAGAATGGATATTGGTTAGTGTATAAATCTAAAAAGCGCACGCAACGCAGCATTCTAAAAGATGGTTAATGGTGGTGGGAGTCTCCCTCCTCTGGCTCATCAACTAAGAAGCACTAGGTGTTCCATCTCCATGGACACATAGGTAAATATCGTTGACTTTTTGACTGATGTTAGAGCTGGCGGTGAGAAAAATTAAATGAATTGGAAAATAATGGTTTTTACATGCAAATACAATACAAAGAAAAGAACGACTCGTTTCGTTGCGTTGTACAAGAAAAAAATTTAGTTGGAAATTCAAACAAATGACACTGACAAACAAAGCAAGAAAGACAGACTGACACACATGACAGTGCCTGACTGTCATGTATGTCAGTCTGGTCTGGCTGGCACAGTGGCACAAAACACAGGCAAAACAGGACACGATCTGAAACCATTTATGCCTGGAGAAACGGAAAATTCTAATTCACATTTGAATTATTTTATCTACAGGTCATAATTAATAACATTTATTCCGTAACTCATAAAGTAAAACTTTCGCTACGATGACTTTCATACCAAACTGGGAAGAGTTCGAAAAGTCAGCGGAAATGTTGTATTTGAGAGATCCTATAAACACTCGCTATAGTGTAAAATATTCTCATAATAAAGGTGTAATAATTGCTAAAATCACCGACAATAAAAAGGTAAGTAACCAAACCAATTTTAAACTGCCTTCCAGGCCTTATAAGCTATAATTTTAGCAGTTGATGTAATTTGCAAGGTAATAGGTACTGCTAGTAAACGTGGCTACAGCTAGAACTAACTGATGCAGTGGCATTATACCTCTACCGATCATGCACAAGCCAATTTTATAATTTTTTATTAGTCTATAAATTACAGTATTCAGTAGTAGTATAAATTACAGTATAAGCGACGATGGGCTTGCAATCTGTCACATGTGGAATGCTAACAACTGTAAAATGTGGGCATGTGCCAAATGTAATGTTTGAATGTGTCTCTGACTAACCTCTTACATCTTCAAGGATCTGAATGTCTGGAGATCTAAAAGGATGTCAAACATACTTGGGAATTACAGTCATGATTTCAAATTATACTGCAATATAAAACATAAATCCTGAGTTGGCACTTTCTACTATCCAACTGAAGTGGTTAACTACCACTTGTAGGTAGTTGTAGTTAATGGTGGTTGGCATGCAACAAGTAAAATATATTAGATGGATTAATAACTTTAGATAATACTAGCCGAACCCATGACAGACGTTGTTGTGTCAAATTTCAATAATCAAATAGAAAAAACTGAATGTTTTTAGTCTGTGATGTCAGATTGGTTGCACGCCAGCCATCTATGCCAAAATCATCCCTTTTGCTTTTTTTATCTTTTTGGTGATGTTTTTCATATTTTAAAGTAGTCTATGTTTTATTTGGGCATTGTATCTACTAATACACCAAATTTCATCTTAATCCGTTTTGTTGTTTTGGCCTGATTGAGGTACAAACATACATACAAACTCACAAACTTTTACATTTATAATATTATTAGGAAACATACTGGGACAGGATTCACATGATTACTTAAATATAACATAATACACTCTTCTTCTTCGTCATATCCCACATCCTCATGGAATCGGCACAACATCTAGATGTTGCCAATGGACTTGGTTTGGGGTGTTTTACAACTGGCTGCTTGCCTGACTTATCAAACCTCCTTGAGAATGCTTCCTGGATGGATGTGCACAAAAACATTTGTTATGTTATTATCACTATTTATTATTGTGTCCAATTACCTATATATTTTTAATCTACTTGGTTTTATTTTCAGTGTCTTCAATACAAGACCGAGATACAACAAGATGTGAGAAAAATAGATCAGTTTATGTCTAACTTATTGAGGCATATGGCATCAAATGACAACTAAATAAATTTACATAAACTAAATTGCTTCGTTTTATTTATTTGAATGGATCATAGAATATTATGTGGAATTAACCAATAATATATTATGTGGCTTAGTAAGACTACCGACACAACAATTTGTTTATGGGCTACAAATGTTACATTTGGGTATGGAGTGGAGTGCTTTAAATGTGAATTTTAGGTAGAAAAAATTATAATATTTAAGCAATTCTTTAATTGCCTATATTTAATTTCCATGCTTGCATAGTTCAAATTAGACATGAAAGGTATAAGTACAGCAACTGAAAACAGGATAGGTAAATTTATCAGAAAGATACCTATTGGATTACTGATCAAAACGAAAATTTCATGAAATTGACTTTAAATCCTTACGTATATAAGTATATTTCACCTAGCTTTTTTTGTTAGCATTCAATGTTCTAATCTAATAGAATTTAATGTGTTAATTAAGGCGCTCCCAGTTGACGATTGTTTTTGTTCGAAACGTAAAAAGAAATACTTCTGAACAAGCCACATCTTCTATACATCTTTATTCACATATTATGTGAATAAAGATGTACCTACCCATCTCTAATCACTTCGATAAATAATCCTACCGACCACTGCAATGACGACAAACACACGTCGGCGCGTGGTCCGCCTTTGCTTTTCGAATAAATTAATGATATAAATTTTGTATAATTACTTATCAAAAATCTATTCTAATAGAAATCTAGATCTACATATTACCTATCTGTAGCAATAAATCACAAGTTGATTTTAATAGTAGGTATATAAAATATTTCGATCATAAATTCTAAAACGTATCATTTTGAAATAATATCTTTATCGTAAAAAGTTTCTGCTATTATGTTTTCAGCTTAATAGAAATCTAGGTAGAAACCTGAAGTAATATACTTATAAAAATAGGAGATGTGGCTTGTTCAGAAGTATTTCTTTTTTCGTTTCGAAAAAGAGCAATCGTCGACTGGGAGCCCCTTAAAAATAAAGCATACTTTAATTACCTACTTAGAATCTGAACTCAACTGTTTGCTTGACATCACTATTCAATAATAGATGGCGCCCTGTAGCGTTGGTTTTGCTATTCCACAAAAGATGGCGCTGTCCGTGCTATTTATGAGAACCTGACAACGCCAGTTCCTTGTTGTGGTACCTTACCTAAGATGGTACTTATAGTGGATAGATACATAAAGTGGTGATTTAGTAAACCAATTCCTGTTTAGCCGAGTACAGTTTAACAAAATACGTAAAAAAAAAATGTAGCTTGTAGTGTGTATAATTTTATTAAAAAAAAAAAACAGGTCAGACATATTCAGATACGTCACGTCACTAAAACTTCAAAAATATTTGATAGGTTTCGATGTTATTTTTCTGTCATGCTGTCTGTAAAACATAAATAAAGCTTTTCTTAGTTTTTAGTGAAATCATGACTTAATACTCAGGCCTAAACGTTTATTATGAATTATTATATCTAAAAACACAACTGTAACTAAAATACTTGTTATATTTAATGACATTATGGATGGTTTAATTCACGCGGCATTGGAGGCTGAGGTACTTTCATTTTACACTAATTTTAGAATAAACTCTTTGAATTTATTATTACTGCTTGATTTTTGTTTATTTCTAAACGTAATTTCAATTCTAGGTAATATTGAACCGGGCTAAACATGTGAATACAAACTTGACACAATTCGGTGGTGGTGTCTCCGACCATAAGATGACTTGGACCCATGATAAGATGCATCTAGCTGAATCCGTCGATGAATCAAGAATAAGATTTCAGAGAAACTCCGTTGGTTCATCGTCCAAGACAGAGAAGTTTGATTTATTTAAAAAACTCCATGAGTTATATGGTGATCTGAGCAGAGATGAGGCAACTCAGACTAACTTTGTAAGTGTTGTTTTGAACATTTTCTCAAATCATTTACTAAGAGTGATTCTTCAAGGTTTGGTTGTGAGGAACAGGTGTAGCTTCACACTTCCTAAAACGTTTCAAAGTGATCCTTGTGATTTAATTGAAATAATAAAATAAAATAGAGAAACTTATGATAAATACTTTTCATTTGCAGCAAGGCCTCAAAACAACATCATATTTGTTAGAAAAATTATTAGCAACACATAATCTCAACACTTTGATAATCAATTTGTATCCAGGAAACAAGGGATACTCACTATCATTAAAAGTGAATGGTAATACACAGCAATTAAATCCCCCGGATGGTAGTGTGAGTATTTTTGTACAATTTATTTCATTTCTGTAATTTATTGTAAACTAGCTGACCAGTGCCCGCTTCGCTGGTCGACAGATAGTTTCACATCTGGTATTCCCATCTTCAAAATAAATTATAGTCTATATGTTGCCGAGGACTAATAGCTACATAACAAAAAAAGTTTCATCAAAATCCGTCCAGTAGTTTTTGCGTTAATGCCAGACAACAGATAGACAGACAGACAGACAGACAGACAAAAATTTCAAAATGTAATTTTTTGGCTTGTGTTACTTGTATGAAGACCCCTAGGAGTATTTTTTTTAGTTTTTATTCAATGTACAGAATTGAACACTTCTACAGTTTTATTATATGTATAGATAATGTGATCATTCTTTAATGAGTACCTGCCTATCAAATTAAGCAAAAGTAAACCCATATCCACTAAAGTTATTTTTATTATGCTCTGTCCTATTTTATAATAAGTATTATGTATCTTTTTATACATTGTTATTTAAATGGTTGGAAAACATGTTGAAATAAACTATTAAATTCTATTTCATATCTAATACTCTATTAGTGGAAAACCCCACAACTTTGTTTGCATGATTTTTCATACACTTTGACATCCCATTTCAATTCCATAAGAATTGTTTTCAATCAAGCTATTTTATCTTTAATAACATTTAAATCAGTTCAGCCATTATTATGTGATAAAGTAACAAAAAACATGTAAACTATTGCATTTATAATTATTAGTGTAATATTATTTCTTTCCTCAGGCAATGCAAGAAGAAACCCTCATTGAAACCCCAACTTGGCCATATGAAGAAGAAGAGTTACTAAGCTATATTGATAATGAGGAATTACCAGTGATTTTGCTTGATCTACTTGAATCTGAGCACTCTGTTCTTTTCTACTCTGGCTGTGTTATAGCGCAAGTCAGGGACTACCGACAAGCTTTTCCGAGCTTTGTGTGTGACACACACCATGTTCTACTGAGACCTACAAATCAGGTATGCAATTTTTTCTACTCTACATGCTTGCTGGCCATGTCACTATTTCTTTAATGGTGCTTGTGAAAGAGATATGAAGTGTTGTAAAGTACTTATGTACCTATTAGATACTAAAACTAAGAGAAGTAGTTTGTGAAAAGACACTCTGAGGTTCTTACTAAGAGTGTCTTTTCACACATTCCTGGTTTTTTACTATGTGAGATTTACATAATTGTGATACAGTTTAAAAAAGAGTTATTAATAAATATTAGTTATGAAGATATTTTGGATTTTGTTCTAGGTGATAGGTTTTGTTAGCAAAATCCCCAGCAAGACACAAAGGTCTGAATCCTACTTATGACAGGCATGAGAGAGATCCTATAAAGGGTTCCATTTTTTCATTGGATCTACACAACCCTAAAAATGCTTTAATTATTCACTTTAATATCACAGCCGTATTATGTAACTCCACTAAATAAATACTTCAAGTGTCTACAACCCATTGACTAGCACAACTGTTTATTGACTAACTGGCTGTCACATGTTGGGAATTTCAAAGTTGAAAGTAATAAAGCTGCCAGTTTGACCTTTATAAACACTTTTCGCTCGACAGGAGTTCACAGAACCTCATCTTTTGCCAAAGCAGTTGAGTGCCTATCTATGTTCTTCGCAATTGTAATTTGATAAGCTTTAATGCCTTCCAGAGTATACTAACTGATGCAATGTGCATTGGTGGGAAATGTGGTTGGGGTGGGGAGGAGCGGGGGGCATTGGAAGCGGTTGAGGCAGCTCTGGTACACGCAGCGGCGCCGCCATTGTGTCTGGATCCACGCCCAGCTGTGGGATTACTCGCTGCGAGACTACATGCTGCATCTCGACTGTTCAACACTCCGCGGATACGCAGGCAGGCTAGAAGATTTTCACAGGTATGCTCTTGTTGTTATTTGTTCTGTAGCAGGTTTTGTGGTACACATTTACTCGTAGTTTTTGGTACCCACAACAGAGAGAATCTTTGTATGGGGTCAGGACTAGGTATAAAACATTTCACACAATGCCATCTAGCCTCAAATTGAGCAAAGCTTGTACAATGGGAACCATTTGATAGAATATTATATAGATACCTAGATTATGACCTGAATAAATGGATATTTGCTGTAGTTGGCGGTAAACTTAGCTCTATACCTTCGACTGTATGTAATGTGTAGTCTGCAATCTGCTGGAAAAATAAGAAGAATACATCTTGTACTAATCCCACTTAACTGGGATAAGTTCAGGAAGATTATGATAAGGCTGTCAGATTTGGCATGGAAAAGGTATTTGTATGAGTACATTGGAATTGAATGCCCAATCTGAGGGGGATTCTAAGTAATAATAAAAAAAAAATTAGTACACATATCACATTGCGCCGTCTAGCCCTAAACTAAGCTTGTACTATGGGAACTTGATAACTGATAGAATACTTATATACATAATATACACAATATACAATTTTAGTATTATGTATTTTTATTTTAGGTGGCAGTCAATAGGAAAAGGAAACTGGACCAGTTCACACATCACCACGGCTTGGAGCTGTTAGATCTAATTCACCGCCAGCGTGCTAAGAACAGCAAGCAGTCTACCCCATCGAGAAGCTCTAAATATCCTAAGAAACCACCTGATGTAAGCATAATTTGATACCCTTCTCCTTTACTGTAATTTTGTGTTTAAAATGTAAAAATCTATTACGAGTAATAAGTACTAAGCTGGCTTATTTCATAAAAATCGATATTCACCCGCTGATATTCATTGTCAGAGCTATGAACATCAGTCGAATTTAGAGAATACCATTTTCATAGTAACTATTAAATCATAAAGAATAGATTACTTATTCTATAATAGCTACTATGAACAAGCAGCATATAGGATACTTTTAAGCCGAGGGTGGACTAATAGTAAGATAATTGTAATTCTCCAGGTGTTCAAAGTAATAGAAGTGCCTAAAGCGGACACTGTACTCCTCGCGCCGCCGTCCGAGCACGTAACACCGCTGAGACTCGGTCGGATATACGAGCGAAACCGACCTACGCCCGACTGTCAGCCGCAGATAGTCGAAGAGTACATCCTGGAGACAGACAAATCGCCGTCAAGTCACGGCGCTGGTTGCTTCCACATTCGACTGTCGATATTACAACGGCCGTCGGATCAGGAGTTCCTTGGAGAGCTGTATGTTGATAGAGATCATGTGGATGGAGAAAGGAACGGCGCGTCTTGTCGGTTTAGCTTGGGTATGTATTTTTATTTTGACATCTAGTCCCAAGCTTGTACTATGAGAACTAGATAATTACGTTTATAACTGAAAAGAACAGCGAAATATTTGATCAAAAAAATGTATAGAAGCAATTTTATTTTTTTTAAGTTTTATGAAGGAACTTTTGTTTTTAATCCTAATTCATTTAAATGGAACCACCATGGGACTAATTCTCTACACAATATAAAACATTAAAATCGGCTCACCAGGTACAAAATTTTACATTGTCATACATAAAAAAAGAATTCAAATTCAATGGTCATTTTTACTAGTAAATAATGAATTTATTAGTATAGTAAAAAAAACCGGCCAAGTGCGAGTCGGACTACCGCACGAAGAGTTACCATTATGCATAAAAAACGTCAAAAAAACACGTTTGTTGTATTGGAGCCCCCTTTAAATGTTTATTTTATTCCGATTTTAGTATTTGTTGTTATAACGGCAACAAAAATACACAGTCTGAGAAAATTTCAACTGTCTAGCTATCACGGTTCATGAGATATAGCCCTGTGACAGACAGACAGACAGCGAAGTCTTAGTAATAGGGTCCCGTTTTTACCCTTTGGGTACGGAACCCTAAAAAGGATGGTATGTTTAATTTTAAGCTTTTGTTTATAGGAACCCGACAGCACGCCAGTAAATACATCACGCAGTTCACGGAGATATTCACAGAGGAAGGCAGGAAGGCGGTTCGCATTCGACATACGATGCCCGGCCAAGTACCAAGGGTGTCTTTCACTGGGGACATCAGAGAAGTGGTGAGAACTTTCATTGTTTACCAACAGTCAAAGTTACAACGTATTGATTTCAATAATATCACAAGGATCACTTTGAAACGTCTTAGGAGCTAGGTGAAGCTACGCCTGTTCCTCGCGACAAAGCCTATTCAAAAGAAAACGTCCATACATTAAATTCGGTACACACTCACATTTTGCTGTAGTAAGCATTCTATATGCGACAGGTTGCAAGCCCTTCGCTGTTTATAAGAATACTAACTTGCTCACTATGTTTTATTACATTGTCTTTTATTGGGATTAGAGGACTGGGATTTGAACACATTCGGGAAGTCGAAACACACAAGTCAAGGCTACTAATCCAAGACGGCTTTACTATTAGGGTTCCGTACCCAAAGGGTAAAAACGGGACCCTATTACTAAGACATGATGTATTTATGTTGCCGCTATAACAACAAATACTAAAAACAAAATAAAATAAATATTTAAGTGGGTTCCGTACCATTATAAATAAATATAAATATTGGTGGACATTTCACACAGTGCCATAGCCCTAAACTAAGCAAAGCTTGTACTATGGTAACCAGATAACTGATAGAATACTTATATACGTTTTTTTTTGTTGTAAATACATACTTATTATACATATTAACAACATATACAATTATACATGTTAATTATTTATAGATATTGGTACGGAACCCTTCGTGCGCTAGTCCGTCTCGCACTTGGCCGGTTTTATTTATTCTTAAATTGACCTAAAACTGGGTTAATTCCAGGGGCAGCAGTTATTACTACAACAGAGGAATGCAGCCGCTGCCGCTATCAACAACGCAAATGCACAACGCACTGTCACAATAGGACCTGTTGTGTAAGTACATTGATGTAATATATACGTGCACCATATACGGGGCAAGGATCCAAACAGTTTAAGGGCTTGAAAAATACTATGATTAAGGCTATGCGCCTTTCGTGTTTGCGAATTAAATATGCAACCAAAGTCGGGTGGCCCGCACCTCATCAGTCACTAACGAGTTCAGTGAATATTGTAACATCTCTAAGTTCAATATCTAGTATATTGATAGCTAGTATACAATATTTTGTTAATAATATTCAAATTTATTAATTTATTGCTCCAGGTGGTTACCATTGTCTTACGTGGACCCCGCTGGGGCACTACAATCGATTAATCTAATAATTATCTTACTTAAAATAATACAGTGCCTACCTACACTTCAGAAAGTATTTTAGAAGAAGCACAATTATCATTTATCAATTTATTTGAAATATGATATTTCAGAAGCGCGACGATAACAGCACCGCCAAACACGATCCCTACCCGGCAGTTACCTATTTTGGTAAGTTTTGACAGGTCATTAGTTTTTCAGACTTTAGATTTTTATCTTATAAAATTCTTGTGTTACTGACTGATATAACAACGCACAGCCTAAATCACTGTTCCTAGAAACTATAGTAGTAATATAAAGGGGTATATTCCTTTTGGTGCACTAAAAAAGAATTCCCGAAATTTAACCCCTAAAGGGGTTGAAGTCTGTTTGAAATTAATTGCACGTTAACGAAGTCGCGGGTATTTCCACACATAGATGGAGTGTAGGCGAGATCAGAAACTAGCTTTTAATTCGATTTAAGTATTTTCATATTAGTTTGTACTATTAATTCTAATGTAAATAAAACTGAATTACAGCAAGCGCAGCTACAACAAGTTGGCAACGTAAATACTGGTAACGTCGGTAACGTTGTTACTAATGTCGGCAACGTCAACGTGGTCGGCAACGTTGGCAACGTGGTTACCAACGTTGGTGGCGTAGTGAGCAATGTCGGCAACGCTGGAGGCGTGGTTGGCAACGTTGGGAATGTGGTTGGAAACGTGATGGGCTCGGTTACTCCCGAAGCGATGAAACAACAACCTTCGCCTAGTACGCCGAGGCTATCGCCACAGGTTTGTTAATTTTGAGTCTTATTGCAAAGTATACCTATCTATGTATGTATCGATGAGTATATCAAAATATAAGGAATCTAAATTGTCTCGAAACGTCAGCAATTCCAGATGAAACGTGGTAATAAGCCATATTGCTATTTAAAATGACAACCACGATAATTTGATTAAATCATGTTGAATTAATTAATGAAAAAGCTTTATTGTACACCAATTATAAAAAAAAAACAATGACAGTAACCTAAACTAGAGCTAATCTGTACAATGGCGGCGGTCTTATCGCTAAAAAGCTATCTCTTCCAGACAACATTTCGTTGGAATAAATAAAAAGATGAATTAAAGATTGTTTTTTCCATACAAGATCTTAAACTTTCACAATTTCAGGCCTCAACGAATCAACTCCTGGCGCAGCAATTAACCAACCCACCGCAACCGTTAAACACTCAAAAGATGCAGGGCACTATAATACACATACAACATCCGCTAATGTCCACTGCTGGCACATCACAGGTAAAGTAATTATATTTTTACTTCACACATAAAAATATGGAAATCACTATCACTCCATTATTGCGATTGACCTCACAGCTCAATTGCTAGTAGCTATGCCTTTTGTGGTGGGTTCGATGCAAAGTACAATTCAAAATGTATTTATTTTTATAATTATTATCAATAAAAGTCACTTTGAGACGTCTTAGGAGCTAAATGACGCCTGTTTCCTACCTAGGAACAATTTTCTGTGATGAACATACTTATTTGGATAGATGTTTTTCGTGTCTGGGTTTAACTGTATTTGCAGCTGTTAAAGGAAATCGACAATAGGCTATTTGACAGTATGAAAAATAAAGTGTTGTTTATAGTAATCTATGAAAATTATGCCTTCATAAAGCGTTATAGAGTAAAATAACTTGAAAATAAACAATGAAGTATTAAAAAACCCATAATTAAAATTATCTATTTTTAAACGCCAGTCACGTGACACAAAACGGTCAGGATTGGTCGAATCGACGATGACGTAACATGCTTGTCAATATGTTATCGCCTGCCTTAAAAACTTGACGTTTGTGTATTTGTTGACAAGCATGTAACGTCGTAAGCGTTTTTTTGCGGGTTATTTAAATTGTCAATATATAATTTACATTTTTAGGGCCAATACTTAACAGAATTGAAAATAATATTTTTTTATGGGTTCCACAGTCACTACTGAATAATCTAGAATGGTTTTCAAAATCTTGTCAAATAGCCCATTGCAGCTACGGCATAAATTACCCCTGAACAATTAATTCGTCCATCGTCCACAATGGCAATTGCGCTATATTTAAGAATTCTACTTAATTTCAGGTACAAAATATTCAATATACCACCACCTCAACGACGCAGCAAAAGGCCACAGTCACCAAGCCGCGGACAACAAACCCGGCGATCAGCGCATTAGTCACTAGTCTCATGAACTCGGCGCAGCAGTTCCAACAAGGTTCATAAATAAAATTATATAAAAAATAAAATAAATAAATAGGATCACGACTGTAATCCCCAAGTACGGTGGACATCCTCTCAGATCTCCAGACGCTTAGATCCTCTGAAGATGTTTAGTGGGGGTAGTCAGAGTATTTGGCAGGTTGCAAGCCCATCGCCGCTTATAAGAATACTAACTGGTTTCCTCACGATGTTTTCCTTCACCGTTTTGAGCACGTGTTCTTGAGTTTTTTAAATTATATTATCCTACTAATATTATAAATCGGAAAGTTTATGAGGATGTTTGGACCGTTTGGTCGTTTGTGTCTTAACCACGACCAAATGACTAAACGGATTTGGATGAAACTTGAAATATACCTAGCCTATGATCTGGCATAGCAAATTGGCTATTTTTTATCCAGGTTCTACGCTAGCGAAGACAAAAGCTAGTACTCGATAATTCTCAGTACTGACATCACATGCTAAAACTATTTGCCTGAAGTTACTAATTGACTTTTCAATGTTTTTTTAATTTTAGCGGCAGCAAATCAAAACGCGGCGAAAGCGGTCGCTAGTTCAGGCAATAACAACAACGCGACCATACTGAATCTACTAAACAGCGCGCCGGCCGCAATGACACACGCCACAAGCTCAGAGTCAAGAGATGGACACAAGTTACTGCCTAGAGTGTCGATAGCCGGTGCTAGGCTGGTTACTGGCACTACTGCATCTTATACCATACCTACATATACGTCACAGGTAAATAATGACCCATTACACACATGATATAGTCGAGAGACGGACACAAGTTACTGCCTAGAGTGTCGATAGCCGGTGCAAGGCTGGTTACTGGCACTACTGCGTCTTATACCATCCCTACGTATACGTCACGGGTAAATAATGACCCATAACACACATGATACAGTCGAGAGACGGACACAAGTTACTGCCTAGAGTGTCGATAGCCGGTGCAAGGCTGGTTACTGGCACTACTGCGTCTTATACCATACCTACGTATACGTCACGGGTAAATAATGACCCATAACACACATGATACAGTCGAGAGACGGACACAAGTTACTGCCTAGAGTGTCGATAGCCGGTGCAAGGCTGGTTACTGGCACTACTGCGTCTTATACCATACCTACGTATACGTCACGGGTAAATAATGACCCATAACACACATGATACAGTCGAGAGACGGACACAAGTTACTGCCTAGAGTGTCGATAGCCGGTGCAAGGCTGGTTACTGGCACTACTGCGTCTTATACGATACCTACATATACGTCTCAGGTAAATAATGACCCATAACACATAACACACATGATGACCACATGACCCACTTGACACAGTCGAGATATGGACACAAGTTACTTCCTAGAGTGTCGCTAACCGGTGCTAGGCTGGTTAACTAGCACTATTGCTTCTTATACCATACCTACATATACATATACGTCGCAGGTAAATAATGTACCCATAACACACATGACCCATGATTCATGGGTCATGACCCACATGAGAAAGTCAAGAGATGGACACAAGTTCCTGAGTCTTCTTGTAAGACCTGCAAGTGATAAAACTGGCTGCAGCTCCGAATCTGGGGGCACGGCAGTGCCTTCTGTCTTAAGTTATTACGTAAATGTTAGCTAATTACGTAATAACATAAGTCAGAAGGACCCTTAAAGTAGGGACTGAATAAGTTAACCGACTTGGTATTACATGGATCTCACTACTTTTTACGGTAGAAGAACTGAGTTGCGTTGCGAGACTTGGCTTTTTTTACAAGTTATGTTTTTGATGGCATAAGATTTTTTAATACAGACATTTAATTAATAATACCCATGTACAAAAATGTTGTATAAAATTGTTTAATATTTTTTCTAGCAGGGAGTAACAAATGTACAAGTAATGGGCACCTACCGAGATGGGGAACAGACCAATGTTTCGAGCAGCGAAAGCGCATTGTTGGATCGGTTAATGGGAGCCGATGGGAACTCGGTACCCACATCGCAAGCGCAACCCGTATGCCATTTGCAGGTAAGCAAGCTACACGGTATTCTGATCCTACTAATATTACAAATCTGAAGGTTTGTGTGGATGTGTGTATGTTAGTGGCTCAATGACGCCCAAACGGATTTGGATTGAACTTTAAATATACATAGTCTATGTCCTGGAATAGGTTATTTTTATCCAGGTACCACGCGAACCGAGACGCGGGTGTTTATTAGTATTTAGAATAAGTCTCCACTACTCTCTACTTTACTCTAGGGGATGATCTCTGATATATTGATTACTAGCGACCCGCTCCGGCTTCGCACGGGTTTAATACATATAAACCTTCCTCCTGAATCACTCTATCTATTAAAAAAACCGCATCAAAATCCGTTGTGTAGTTTTAAAGATATAAGCATACATACAGACGCGGGTAGCGGGAAGCGACTTTGCTTTATACTATGTAGTGATTTATGTGTCGCAGACATGCACGTTCGGACGAGCCTTTGGGTATCTGGCTACCCTCTATAGACGTCATCAAGGATATAATGCCCTGGAGATCTGAGAGGATGTCTATCGTACTTTGGGATTACAGCGTGCATTACCTATTTCAATGGTTTTTTTTAATAATCATTCTACATTATATTCTAATCTTAGTAGTAATTCCTATTTACTTTATTTCTAGGGTTTAAGCCTAACGTCTCTTCAAGGCTTACAAGGCCTCCAAGGGTTGCAGAACGTCCAAGTCCAGATCCCCGGCCTGTCTGCACCCATCTCGCTCTCTCTCAACGTGTCGGGCGCGCCGAGCGGATTGCTCGTCTCTGTCCCTCCTACCACTTCGGTCGTACTCGGAAACCAGTCGTTATCGCTGCCTATAGGTAAGAAAGAATAATCAAATGCTGCTTTTTAAGCGGGGGGTGCGGGGAGGTGACTAAGTTATAGCCAGATTTCTCGCTCTCTCTCAACGTGACGGGTTTGGAAAGTGGATTGCTTATCTATTTCCCAAAAATCAAAAAAATATTTTTCAATAGAAAACTTATTAGTTATAAAATTGAAAGAAGAATCAGCTGCCCACATAGTCTTGGAATGCGCGGGCGTAAGAGCACAACGCACTCAAATCCAAGGTAACCCGAGGACTCTTCTCGAGGCCTGTGAAGGCCCAAGGAGACTTCTGTGCTTCTGGGAAGAGCTGGGCTGCTACAGATGTAGCCGGTCCAACCCCCCACGCATAACGGAAAAAATAAGAGTCTAAATGCGGGAAAGGGAGTCCCTATACATACATAATTGATTGAATATTTTGTTCTTTCAGCTCAACTAATGTCAGGCAGCGTGAAAGGCGCAGTCCGAGGTGGCTCCGTGCAAGTGGTCCGTGCCCCCCCCCGTGTGCCCCCCCGCCCCCCTCCCCGTGCCCCCCCCCGCGTGGGGGCCCCCTGCTCCGCTCCGGCGTTGGCCCACCCCGCCCCCTCTGCCTCACCCGCTGCCGCTGGTAAGCACTATTATAATTCTGCTCAAATTTACAAAACAATATAGACGGTGGTGATTTGTAAAATACCATTGACATTATTTAGATCACGCTAAACTACAATATAATAGGAGTAGGTACATTATAATGTGGGTCTGGTGCGATCCAGGTTTGTTTATCTGGCTTCCATATTTTCTCCTTAGTTTTTTATTGGATTCTGTCGAAGCGCAATTAACTTTTTGCCATCTAGTGTGGTAATGCGTTATATTTATAATATTCTTTCTGGAATTAACTTTAGTATGTACACACCTAACTCTACTAGCGTTATACTACAAGGTGTCTCAAAAGAAAGTTCACATTTAAATCTTTTTTTAAAAGAAAAGTCTTAGCTTTATTGAAAAAATGTTTATTATATATTGAAGTACACTGTTTGGGAATTTATTTTTTAAAAATAACATCGTCCAAATGTAAACCGTTGCGCTCTCGGCATTCATTTAGTCGGGCACTAAAATTGCCTATGACAGCTCGGCAGGTAGTCTCCGTGATGGCTGCCATTTCATGACGGATATTTTCTTTTAATTGTGCCAGGGAAGTCGGTTTATTAGCGTAAACTTTTGATTTGACATAACCCCACAGGAAAAAATCCATAGGTGTTAAATCGGGACTCCGTGGAGGCCAATTTATGTCACCTCGCCTGGAGATTAATTTGTTCGGAAAATTTTCTCGAACTCGAGGCAGAGATCTGTTGGACGTGTGTGAAGTTGCTCCATCCTGCTGGAACCATGTTCTTTGGTTGTAACCAGGAAAGTTTTGCAGTTGGGGCACGAAAAACTCGTCTAACATCTCCACATAACGCTCTGAATTCACTGTGAGCGTGCGTCCCCTTCCATCTTCAAAAAAGTAAGGGCCGATAATTCCTCGCGCCGACATCGCTGCCCATACGGTGACTTTGGGTGAATGTAGCGGTTTCTGATGTTTTTGTTTTGGATTGGTTGCACTCCAGTAACGACAATTTTGCTTGTTTACATGCCCATTCAGGTGAAAATGGGCTTCATCGGAAAACAAGATGTTGGTGAACGTTGGAAAGCGTTCAATCATCTGATTTACAAAGTCAAGCCTCTGACCAGCATCTTGAGGCTTCAGTTCTTGCACCAACTGAATTTTGTACGGGTGCAGCTTTAAATCTTTGTGTAAAATGCGGCATAATGAAGATCTGTGCACATTTAAAGCAACAGCACGCTTCCGAATCGAGAGGTTTGGATCATCTCGAATAGACTGAGTAACACTGTCCACGTTTTCGGCTGTTCTTGATGTTCTTGGCCGCCCAGATTTTGGTTTCTCCTGAGTTGACCCAGTCTCTTCAAACTTCTCAACCCATTTTGCAATGAGTCGAGTGCTAGGCGCATCATTTAAGTGACGAATATGTCGAATACTGCAGAATTTTCTACGCGCTACAGTCGCCGAATTACCGTTTTTGTAAAACTCCACAACGCACGGTCCGCACCAGAGAAACGCTCCATAGCGACTAAATTCCCAAGAGCCAGACTACCGACTGACATACCCCCCGCGCCCCTCAGAATAGTTGCTTTCGAATAAGATAAGCAAATGTGAACTTACTTTTGAGACACCTTGTATTAGATCTGTAGAAATAAATACTGGTTGGTGACAATATGCAATTTATACTCGTACCCATTTTCTTATAATGTATTTTTTTTTGTGACAATAAATAAACTATTCTATTCTAACTTTCAGGAACGGCCCAGTTCATAACGCAAGCGCAGGCCCAAGCGTTGACCGCGCACCAAGTGAGACGGAAATCGAACGCTGACAGTTCATAGTCTTTACTACAATTGCTATCAGATTTTAACGAGTTTGATAGTGAATTGTGAACAAATACATTTAGTTTTAGGCTACAGTGAATAGTGAAATAACTACAGTTGTTAGGCTTTAGTGAATAGTGAAATGACTACCACAGTTGGATTTAGGCTATAGTGAATTGTGAAGACTATTGCAATCGCTATCATGCTTTAGTGAATTGTGAAGTGACTATTGCAGTTTATTACAAGACTATAGTGAACTGTGAACAACGCGAACAGACTCTTAACGAGACGCGAAATACAACGATATGATATATTTATATAAGAATGCATAATAATGTTTAAACTTAGGCACACGCGGAGAAAGTTAGAGTAACGGGTAAATCATTAATTATTCGGCGTTATCTATGCGTTTTATATTTTGTATCGCCATCTCTCTTTAACCTAATACAATAGAAAGAGAAGTGAGTTCTCAGCGTGAGTCTAGACTGACCTTCTGGTGCAGCGAGCTAAAAACTGCCAATTTTGTCTTAAAATATGATGTCTAGTCTTTTATAATTGGTCTACTTAGGCTCACTAGAATCAACGTCGATGTAAACTCTTGAGGTACAAGTAGACCTAAGTTAGTAACTCTTGTTCAATTTCTGCAATGTCCAAACTCGTTACATGGTAATCCGTAAGCTTTTATGACAGTTTCATAGTGTTCACGTTTGATAGAATATATTGAATATAATTTACAGACTAATCAAGTAGACTATTTTGGTATAAATAAACAAATATTTTTGCATTACCAATTAATTCAAACGTATAGTGAGATATCAATGAAGTGCTATTATAATTCGCGTGAATGAAAATATATAAATCAGATAACATAATATTTATATAGTAAGGCTCGAGATAGAAAATATATTTATTACAAAGTGCATATATACAATCTACAGTGTATTTGCGTAGTTCGCGTACATATTTGAATGTTAGTTATTTACGTGTGCTTATTAATCGATATCCGTTTCTTAATACGAGATAGTTTTTATAAAGAGCTTGTGACTAAGCTTACCTAGTCGTTCTTAATAGATCAGCAACCATCAGCGTGGTTTAAAAATTGTTGGGTGGCCGCTAATGGTAACTGTACGCTTAAGTGCATTTCTACGTTAAGCCTTAGTTAATATCCCTGAGGATGTCTAAAGGGGGTAGTCAGAGTCACGTCCAAATAACTGAATTGTTCGAATAAGTAAGTTCTTATGAGCTATTGGTCAACTCTTTGTGACGGAGTTATTAGGCCACTATTAGCAGCCACCCATCCATTTTTAAACCACACTGATGGTTGCTGATGTATTAAGAACGACTAGGTAAGCTTAGTAATGAGATCTTTATAGAAACTACATCTCGTTTTAAGAAACTGGTGTGGAATGGATTACATTACACATTAATCTTTTTCATTTCAATTCGAATGTTTCTCTATGTAGTGATCACTAAATGTGGCTGTGAAATAAGAGTGTTCTCTTCCAATCATAATAGTGTACAATGTTATAAACCGCATCATAGTGTGCGTTCACACCGTGAGCCTAGCATGGTTGCGACGACGGGCGTGAAGTATCGAACATAATATGCTCGCAGTGTGGACGTACACATAGTAATTTCAAACGAGATGCATTTAATTTGTATGCTGGTACATTGTGCTGTGTCAATATTTGTCAGTTGTAGTTCCAATAATTATAAGTAGATTTCAATTTGTTACTAAACGAAATCGTTGATATTTTAGCCAATTTTACTGCTTTTACAACAAATTATTGTTTGTACTGTTGTTTTGTTGTAACTCGGTCAACAATACTGGCCACTATAGCTCAATGAACTTATCTTAGTGGTGTTGTTTTACTGCCGCAACTTGAACTCTCAATCAAAATTAAGGGATCATTCGATTGTTTCCTTTTTAAAACTGTATGAAATTTTGAATGCGTTTTAGTAACTTATTACTTTATTTTGATTAGGGCTAAATTATCAGCAGTTACATTCATAGTTCTAATCCCATACCAGCAGCTCTATTGTGTAAGCTCTCTTATAATCTTCAACTGTCAAAATCCCATTGTCTTTTGACAATTACACAATGGATTCTTGACAATAAGCAACGCAATAAGGCTGAAAATTACCTGTGAAGTGGATATCAGAAACTATAAGTGCTACGGTGCCGCAAAATCCAAAGTAGGAACAAATATTTGCCACTGAGAGTAGGTACTCGCACGCCACGCCGCGTTTTACCGAATTATTCATAAAATTACTAGTTTTTGTATTTGTTTATGTGATGTCTCTAGCACATTTCACACTTGTTTTAACATTACGCAGCTACGCGTACAAAAATAGCTTGTTATATTATCATCATTATCAATCATGTATTCTTATTATTTTAAAGTCACAAAGTATTTTTAATGTGTTTGCCGGTGGAATTGACAAAATGAAATTCAAAGATCGCGTTCATGATATAAATTCAGACTGAGGCGGGTAATTTAATATGTAGTGACAGGTAGGTAAGCGATAAAATATCTTAAAAGTCCCAAGTCTAAGATCCCAAAAATATGGTCCGTATTACAGAACAAAATTACGACTTAAGAGTAGTTTTTTTCATGGAACTTAAATTCACCATTAGAATTTAGTTCTAAAATACGAACCTACGAGTAGCAGCTGCATAATGACTTCTTAACTTATTAAAGATAATAGAGCATTACATTCGTGATAACATAACCCTCCTCTTCCTTCGGTGTAGTCGGGTAAAAAGCGTATATATTTTTATAAAATAAAAAACAGATTTAATGTTCCCTTATCTTTGATTGGTGACTATGCGTACGGCTGTGCTTTACACCTGATATTAGTTACTATAAAAATTACAATTTGTTGTTGAATCTGAACATTTTGTTTAGCTACGCCGAGTTTTTTTTACGGCGATTTGTTTCTTTGGTAGGTACTTAAATGTTTAACTAGAAACTTAACATACAGTGTGCATGATCACATTTCTAGATCAGTATTAAAATAATACGCATTACGAATTATGAAGTTTTTCAAATCGAAAAAGTACTATAGATAGTTTGTGATTCTGTGTTATGTAGATATCGTAAGATAGGCTTGAGCCGCGTTCAAACGGTGTGTGATATGTATAGTATAGCTCAACAAATAGCTGACTCAAATTGACTTACCCTTTCAGACTGTGCATGATTGAGGACGACATATTTGTATAAATGTACTAAATAAGACACAATTTACTAAAAAACACTGGCATATCTTAATTTTTCTTAATACCTTTGTGTATATCCTAAGATTTTTTCTATATTTATATGATGTCTATTATTCTAGCTATTATGTACTTTAAATCTAAATCCTACTAATAATATAAATCCGAAAGTTTGTGAGGCTGTTTGTATGTTTGTGCTTCAATCACGCCCAAACGACCAAACAGATTTGGATGAAACTTGAAATATACATAGCCTATGTCCTGGAATAACATTAGGCTACTTTTTATTCAAGTAACGTGAGCTAAACCGCGGTTGGAAACTAGTACAAATTAATCAGTTGTAACAGATCTGAAGGGTTATTCAGTCGAAGTTAGGATAATTTTGTAATAGTTTTTAATATACATGTCGCTCACCATTTATCGGCTTTAAGTGTAGGCATGACAAATATGTTTAGAATAAATCGCGAGATGAATTTATGCACTTTTAGTAATGCGTAACTTTTTAGGACACGTCTAGTGATTCATACAAATTGATATCGCTAAGTGCGTGCTAGTGAGATAAGCATCAATTTAAAGTATGGTGCATTAGTATGTCGAAACGAATATATTTTCAAACAAAGATAATTATATCACACGAGAATTTCGTCAAAGGTTGTGTCCTTTCCCGCATAATTATGTTTTGCCGTATTACCAATGTAAGAAAATAGGGAAAAAGTTATTTTTCAAACTATCGTGATTAGTAGACATTACTATAGATTTTGACACGGGTCTTTATCACGTGATTACGTCGGGAAAATAAATTAAAGGTGATAAAGACCCGTGTCAAAATCTATATAGTTAGGAAAAAATGTTGCTTATAATTTTCCAAGGCTTTTGTTTTATAACAACGGGATATTTTAATATACTTGTACTTACTTGTAATTTTAGGTGAAAAGTCCTGAATATTTCAACCATATTCGAAGGCCTTGTATACAAGCCCTGAAATAGGGTTGAAACAACACTGTTCAATGATATTACAATATATGTACGTGAAAATTTTCCGTTTTCATATAACTCATTTGCCAAGGCTTTTTAATTAACATAAAATCATCACATTTTAAAATCACTTATTTTCGGTTCAAACTTGAATGAAAGAATATTAAGGCACCGACCAACCTCTGTTCTTTAGATCAAATCTTTTTGTTAGTGTGATTTACTTCATTCTTGGCCAACATTTCTTAGACAGAAAGAGCTTTTTAATTTAACCCTTTGCGGTATTTAAATGTAGGTAGTGTCCAAAATCGTTATTCAATTCGGCGATTCACACATTGATCGCCTCCGCATGCCACGGGCATTCCGCGCGGTCGGGCGGTGCGGTGTATGAATCGCCCTGTATATGCTACGTATTTTTATAATAAAACGAATTTCGCGTTTCCTAGTAAATTAACTTGCACTACTAATGAACAGGTACACCAAACTTCAATTGTATATTACATTATATAAAAAAAAATAACTATTTATATACTCAAAGCAATAAACTCAAAACAATGCCTTATAATACTTAAGCCACGATTGATAGAATGTATGATGTGAATCTTGTGGCTGTCTGCACTAAAGTTTAATTTTATGCTTATATCTGGTAGGGCACACTTGGCGATGTCGGTTAGTATAGGAATTTAAGCGCTAAGTGTGTCCTTAAAAGTTATCGTTTGGTGCAGACAGCTATGAGCGTCTTTGCAGATTGGGCGCGTTTTCAGCGCATAGTAGCTTGTTTTAGCACGTGATTGACGATGACGTGTTAAATTGGCTTGTACTTGACGTAAAAACGTCCAATAAGCACCGACCCCTGTGTAAATTATATTTATGTAGTTTAGCAATATTAAAGAAACTATCGTTAAGTTTCTACAAATGTTTTTACGTAAATATATAAGGACAAAATCAGCTTGTTATATTCGTGCTGTTCGCACTACGATTTGTTTTTTGATGTTGCAATTTACACGCACAAAATATTATAGAAAAATTCTGTTACATTAGAGTTTATACACCTGTGAGTACCCCTAACAAGCAATATTTCGTTGAATATGTAAATAATAGGTGAATTGTCGTTTATAGCGGGATTTGTTCCTACTCTTATTCATAGTAGATATATTTTGTTACTCTAATATCGTAGGCAGAATAAATAGCCGTATATTAAGGCCCGTTCTAAAACAACACTCAAATGTAATAGATTTTAACATTCGTTTTGTTAAATTTTTCATTGGTTACACTAAACCCTCTCTTCTGTACAAACCTGCAGACTGCACAGTTCAAAGAATAATGAATCATAGCTACAGCATGATAAAACTCAATTTTAATTGTAATCTGTTTCAAAGAGCCTTTTTGGCATAGTACACCGACTTTCTTATTTCAAACGGGCATTTACCGCGTTATTACCTTTTTATTTATACAAGGTAAATAAGAAAACTCGATAAATATCCGTTTGAAATATTAATTATGTTCTACTCGCTAACGATAAAGAAAAATATCGAAAAGAAACAAGTACCTAAGTCTTGTAACGATGCTTGCAGTTGCAACATGCAACCTGTCGTATTTAATGTAATGTAGGTAATGTCGCTAATACTTATCACATATTACTTTCTCAGACACTTTGAAAAAACTAAACGCTTGGATATATTTTGAGAGGATGACTACCATACTTTACCTGAATTATAGAGTTGTGTGTTTTTTAGATTTTAAAGTTTGATATCGTTAAATATGCTCTATGGCGGTCTGCAGCCGTGTACCGAAGAGCACCTTCTGTTTACGCTTGTACTTACTTGATCGCTGTACTGCCCTGTTATTAAATGTTACGTTCGTCAGAGCCGACCGAACTACATATCACCCCACGCGACAGCACTGCGCGGCTGTTATTGTCACCCCACCCATGAGCGTGTTTTGTATAGCTTCTGGATGTGATCGCATGTAGGGTTGATGATATTTTTCATTATAGAAAACTAGCTTTGAGTTAAGTACCCCCGAGAGGATGAACGGCAATTGATAATGGTTACGTGATTTGTGCATTGACGCAAGCAATTGAAGCTATTGTCAGTTGACTGAAGGCAGAAAATAAATTGTTTTGTTGTGCCATCGACAATCGCTCGTTGATGGGGACCCTAATAATGATAAATCGCGTTCCAATTTCTAGGCATCAATTACGTAACCGTTTTCAGTTAGGTACATTGGATTTTCTGGGCGGAGTAGGTACTACTAGTACTTCTACACGAGAATACTTCGACCAGTTTTGAAGCTAAAAAGAGCAATATTAATGTGTTGTGCCACAGTAGACCCCGGTCTCTAGGAGTATATGTGCGAGTTGTTGATCTCATCATGGTTTTTAGTTATTTGTATGTAAATGTTTTGTAACGTAAATATTACCTGAAAGCGAATGTATATTTTATTATGCAGTCGATTATTGTATATATTTTGGTAAGGAGATTTTTATAGGTCACTCTTGAATGGTTGTAAATGTAAATTAGGGCATGTAACATTGTTCATTTGTTTCGTTTGTAGATGTAAATATTATGAGATGTGATATGCATACTGACTTACTGTTTATAGCATATTTAATTGTGTACAATAAAAATATATAAAGCGTTGACATTGATTTTTGTGTAAAGGTCAAATTGATATTTTAAAAATACGTATATTTGATACGTGAAACTACTCGTAATAAAATATCTTTTACAAATCTACGATATTTATTTTCTACATTTGGAAGGCTTTAAGGTACCATAGCAATAATATTGCTTTCTGTTATAATTATGATACATATGATCATGGGAAAGTTACTGACTAAAAATCAGAGGAAGGGATTAAAAAAGACAAAACTACAATTATTTATTTGGTTAAAAAAGTATGCCTTTTTATTTTTCTCAAATAGACTTCATCTAAATTTTATAAGAACATTGGACACAATCGAAGCTTTTTTACCGATAAATAAGTATAAATAATTTTATATTCACATAAATTATCTTATCTATACATACATTACATTTATTTTAATATCAGTCCTCTCAAAAGGTCCATTCTCTCCCTGCAAATTAAACAATATTATTTACACGGCGATGGGGATTCGCGTCTACCGGACATACATACATCAACAATAATTAACAATCAATAGAGACTATGTACAATTTAGATTCACGCACACATTCATCCGTCCGTTTACGCACATCGAGACATTCACACATTTGGCATTCGGATGGCGCGTCACTAGCAGAGATCGTCCCAGGCGAGCCACCAGGGCGCGCGACAGTCCTCGCGCTTCCGTCGCCTGCGCTCGGCGCGGTCCGACCGCTTCTTAACGAAGCGCACGTTGTAGGGATCTTCGGCCAACTCAGGGTACCTTGCCACGTCGTGCACGTATTCGCCCTCGTAGCCTGCCGCCGACCCCGCCTTCTGGATCTCATCCAACTCGGCTGCCGCCCAATCCAGTGAGCCCCCCAGCCCTCCTCGCAACGCTTCCCGCTCCCGATGCCACGCTTTGCGCACTGCAGCTGCGCGTGCATGGTGCAGCAATCTGGCGCGCTCCCTCTCTGCGCTTGTTCCGTATCTTAAATTCACTACACTGGTTCCTCCATGGATTTTGACGTCCGCGTACGAGCGTCCCCCCTCAGCAGCCTCGTGGAACGTCACGTTTAGTTTCCCCTGCATTCGCTTCAGTTGCTGCTTATCATCAGCAGCGCGCCACGTCTCTTCCTTCACAAAGTAGAAGACGTCCTGCTGGTCTCCGTGCACCACGAACGAAAACGGTAGGATGTGCGACCGGTTAAAGACTGACGTGTATACGTCTCGGTAGATGGCGTTCGCGGATGGCACTGTTGTCACGACGGCTCTGCCTCGAGAGTTACGGGAGACTAGAATGCCGCGGCCGAACGGAGGTTCAGAATCGGATCCTATTCTTTTCGGAGCTAGGTTGAGGGCGTCCGTTTTCAATGCTGACATGGCCGGGATCGAGAGGCTTCTGAAGTCCGCTATTCTTTTGTTTGACATATGTGATAGGAATCCGGATTCTATGGTCACCGATGGTAGGAGCGACATTGCAGAAGGAAGGCCGGGTCCGCTTTCAGCCGGTGCGGTGCCCCAAACGGGCCTGCCGATAGGGATGCTCGGGAGGACCGAGCCGCCAGGAAGTTCGTCTGGATACAACTGTGGTGCTAAGCTCTTTGTGTCGTACCCGAGCAGTTTCAGCCAAGATAGGTGATCTGCGAAGACAGAAAAGTATCATGTGAGTACATCAGTCTATTTAATTATTAATTTCCAATTTATATTGATAAATCTCTTGTAGAAATAAATGTTTAATGCGATATTTACCTGTAGGTTTTTTGTATTGCGGCATTACGTTGATAGGGTCATTTCCATTGAATCTGTACAGATGCAGTTGAGCTGGAGTGGTTATCCTCTCAATCAAATTCTCCCAAAGTGGCGACATCCATTGCCCAATCAAGGGATCATAGACTTTTCCATTAGCCATGTGGACGAGTGACGTTACTTGGTCGAGAAGACCACCGCAGAAGTCCACAGGCAGATAGAGGTATGGGTTGGAGTCATATACGATGTGTCCGTATGGAGATCTCATGATTTCTCTAATACCCTCTCCATATTGGTTAAACACCATCACTGGTGTACCGCATTGGTCAGTTGCGATGTAGTATTTGTGTCGGGCAACCTGAAAATAGGAAACAAATATTAGTTGAGATCAAGCTTATTTCTTTCTTATTTTCTTTTCATCTAAGTTAATTTTCTTCGGTTTTGCATGCAAGTCATGTTCTTTTACCTGTGTGTAGATAAGGTGCCCTCTGTCGTCGTAGACTAATGTCATAAATCTGTTCTCTCGAGGTGAATAGATGTGGCTGACTTCATGAGGATTTTCCTTGTTCGTGTAGAAGAATTGAGTGACGTTTCCAAAGTTATCCTTTCTCGTTGAAAGCCTGGAAATAAAAAAAAACATCAAGTAGTGTTTTACATGATTCCTTAGATGTAGTAGTGGTAATGTAATAGTGCATTACGAACCTGTCAAGATGGTCATAGTAATACCGGACATCGAATCTGCCTCTCTTCATAGCCCTGATTAGCAATCCCTTCGAGTTGTACTGGAATTTCTCTTCTCGAGCATTCTGCGAGACTAAACCTCGACTGTCGTATCGGTATTGTCCTTCACCGAACTTGATAATGCGGTCCATGTCGTTGTATTCCATTGGTATGGTGTTTCCTCGGTAGGTAAGAGACAACATATTGCCATTTTCGTCGTATCTGAAACCCCACGGTTCCTGAGCCTCAACTCCGGTCAGTTGACCGTCACAGTCCCAAGTATAATTCTTCACATTGGTGTACGTATTGACGCCAACGTTTCTAGTGTGAGTGCGGGTCTGAGAAATTCTTCCATGCCTGTCATAATTGAACTCCATTCTGAAAACTTCCATCCTGTGTATATTGACTGTTACCTCTTTTTCCAGGAACTGGTCGTTTAGTCCTCGCGAGAACATAGCAATGCCGTCGTATACAGACGTTTCATTCCATTTCTGCTTGGATACGGTAAACTGGCCCAATAAATCCGGAGCACCAGTTTTAGTATTGTATACAATATGGTGAGGTATCAGGGTTTGACCACCGATTCGTCCTTGAACTGCAGTTATTCTATAGTTATTGTCGTATTCATAAATAATTTTCGCATTGCTTAGTCCAGTTTTAGCACCATAATCGAGCCTTTCTTCTACCAGTAATCCACCGACGTACGTGGATTCCCAGCGGTAGTCGACGTCACGATCGACGTGCAATATTTCTGATGGCAATCCGTTGTTTTCTGCATAGTGTATTTGCGTCTGGCCATCACCGTGAACGACTTCTGATACTTTATTGGTTGTAAAGTAGCGGTAAACTACTCTCGCTCCGTCTCCAGGAAATACGGTCTGAAGTAGCTCTCCAGTATGAGAATAGTGTTGCAGGTATTTCTTTAAAGAACCAGGTGGAGTATAGGTAACTCGCAAAAATCCTATAGAAGGTTGCACGCTAAACGAGTGATTTGTTTTTGATGGTAAGATGACATGAGTGAGTCCACCGTCTTTGTCATATTCATATTTGAAGCTCCTCTGGCTTGCCAAAGTGATCTTTGATACCAAGTTTCCTTCGTTATAATAAATGAACTTGGTACCATCTTGGGGACTTGTTATTTCTGATAGCATTCCATGGGGGTCGTAGCTGTAAGTTTCTTCTGTGACGCCCCATTTCCAACCATTTATTCTATTAAATCTATCGTATGAAATATTGAGAGGCACTCCAGCGCCATGAGGTTGGAACAGTAATGGTAATCCGGCTAAATCGTATGTGATTGTAAACAAGGGGTTTCTATCGGCATTGAAGAACGTTTCTCGGCTTTTGCGCTGGTCAAACTCTATGATCAGAACTCGAGAGTCGTTTACCCATATTTCTCGGTTAAGCGTTTGCTGTGGGTTTCTAACATCACCAACCAATGTGTAGAGGGAGTACATGTTGTTCACAAGTGCGTCTCCGAAAGTTGTGGTCTGATGTGACCACATGTGGAGCATTTCTGCTTCGATTGGTAAAACAGCTTCTAGGAGCGGATGTTTTGCTGCAGCAATACTCTCAAACTTGCCAGACCAGGGAGTTTCAAGAATCAAAGTGTTATTCGAATAAATTCGTCCTTCAGTGATTTGTTTCCCGTTGTTGATCGAGATTTGCTTGAATGATTGTCCGTGGAGGACGTACTCGCATTTCTTAGCAACACCTACAGGAATCGTGCTCGATGGATTTGAAACGGTAACAGCTAAACCATAGTTCTTTGCAAGCCCTGAAGTTATGTGTACTTGCTCTCCAGAAGGCATTATGATCCTAGTGACTCGACCAAGTTCATCGTAATTGTAGATCACTGTGTCACCAGCCTGAAAAAACGACGTAACTTTAGTAACATGTACCGGTATCATGCTAGAATGTAGGGAAATATTTTGAAAGTTTTATTAAACGGCATGGAAAATATACTAAGCACTTACGCCTGATCGACTGTTCAGTAGTCCAGTTCCAGCATCATAATCAAATTCAATTTCTGTTGTTCCCTTTTCAGCTATCTTCGTAAGGTATCCTATTCCAGAGATCTTCAACTCCAACTTATGGTCTTGTGTGTTTTCAATGGAGCTTACAACATTGCTATAATCTCTGAGCAACTGTATTTTGTTACCAGAAGCATCAGTTACAGTAGATAATTTACCAAAGCTTGTGTTCTTGGAGTAGAGGAATGAATATCTTGTTTTTCCTGAGGTAAGATCTTTTGTAGTTATGTGTTGACCGTAACGGTTGAATACGTAGATCTCTGATGTTGGTGGATAAGGTATTCTGAATTCTCCGTTTTCATCGTGTTGTGGCAAGTAGTGTTTTAATGCCAATATGTGGAGAGATCCTGTAAGAAACAAAACAAGTAAGTATTTGCAATTATAATTATGATTAAACTGGATAAACTAATTGAATTTATAAATATAAACATACCTTGATCAACAACATTAAGAACGCCATCAGGTGTAACAGCCAGAGCGGAGATTGTTTGGAATTTAGCATTAGATGACAACAAAGTTTCAGTGCTAGTTGGTGGTTCGTCTCCCGCCATCACACTGAGCCGACAAGGACACCCTGCACCTTCATCACGAGAATTGGCAGGTACTGATGTTGCAGACATAGAGGTATTGCATTCACAGCTCAGTTCTTTCAAATTTTCTTGAAGTTTTCCAGCAAAATGCATTATCTTGCCTGATGGATCAATCGACTTAATAGTATTGGTCTTCTTAGAATCTGACTCTGCGACGTATAGAATACCGCTTGGTGCGAAAGCCAGTGCCTGGATAGTTCCTAAGCTTGAATCTTCTCTGAATTCGGTATTCGTTTTATTGAGACTTTTGGTGATGGGTTTTCCATCGCTTGTAAGGCGGCAGTGAGAAGGTTGCCCAGCTACTACTTTGATTTTCATATCTACAGTAAGCTTCAGGATGATCCTGTCGTCAATGAAGTATAGTGAACCATCCAGAGGAGACAAGGCAACTCCAGTTGGCCACTGTAGCTGTGCTTCGTAAGGTGCTATTGCGCCACGGCAAGGGACTGGTGACCAGTGATTATGATGTCCATGATGCCCAACCAACGTATGGATGATTCCATTTGGATCGACTGCTCTTATGTTTGTTCCGTCCGCGATGTACATCGTTCTATCTGCTGCTATTGCAAGACCTGAAATAAATTGTAAAATCTTCTTATTTTGTCCTTGGACTCTATCTTTATTGAAATTGACTTGATATTACCTTTGGGATGAGCCAGCTTTGCTTTGATAGCAGGACCTTCGTCACCACAGTTAGAATCGTCTCCAGGAACGCAACGATCTCCGCTACCAACAACAGCTTCAGAGTTCAGACTTGGGTCACGAACTTTCTCTAATGCTATAACTCTCCGCACTTGGTGTCTTTCGGAGTCCGATATGTAAAGGTATCCATCAGCTGGAGATATGCAGATGTAGTACTGATATGCGACTTGGGTTGTTCTGTAGAAAATTACATAATATTATTATTTTTAATCAATTACTTTGTATTTTAAAAACTTTGATATCTTTTAGAACGAATGCGTATGCAATAGTTATAGATAACTTACTCAAGTTGTAGAACAGTGATAACGACACCTTCAGGCGTGATACGCCTTACAAGATTAAAGTCGCCAACGTACAAAGAACCATCAGGTCCAGATGTTAATGCAGTTGGGGTTAAAAGCCGTGAATCTGCTGCCTTGCCATTGCAATGATCTGGACAGTCTAGGGATCTTTGGAGACCTGTGCCCATTACCACCTAAAAATAAAATACCATTAATAAATTGTGACCATGAAATTGGTAGGTATGTCGGTAAAAAATATTGTGATCTATACCTGAACTGTTCTAGGGTATTGTTTCAGATGTAGTAATGCTCCATCGCCTTTCTGTAGAATTCCTTCATGGAAGTTATAGTGGTGATGGATATCCAAGCCCCAACCACCAATATCGGATATATCGACATCAAAACCTGTTAAGGTAGCTGTCTGCGTTTCCCAGACGATCGAAGAACACGAAGAGTATTCGTAACCGATAGAAATCTTTGCTTGAGCTTGGCCGTAAACCTTCTGTTTATAAACATTCCTCTTGTTCCACGCGAACACGTGTGTCAGATCTGGGTCTGCCTCATATGTGTGTGTATGCAAAGATCCTTCTATTTCCACTCTCACATGGACACGCGCTAACGAAGCGGGTACTATTTTGCGAGTCAATTGGATATGCACACAAGACAGATAACCAGCGGCTTGAGATGATCGGTAGGTTAATTTAACTAATGAGCCAGGAATGCTGATAGATTCAGAGACAATCTGCAAAAAGAAAACAGAATTAGTTGCCAGTTTTTTATTTATAATCAACAGCTATGTGTTTTTGCCTTTGTGACCTCTCTTGCTTTGGCTGTCTTGGTATTACAAGTTTTATTTCACACTTGCCTGAGCTTCAGGATAGATGACAGTTGTGGTGGTAGCCGACGAAGCGGCTGGAGCAGCTAATGGTGGTACCGCCACTACCTCGGGTCGTAAACGCTCGTGGTCGTGCACTTCGCAAGGTGGAGATTCCACCTCCCACCATTGAGGAGTTGGAGCCCAGTCTAGGCGTGGTGGAGCTCTAGAATGTGAAGATACTGGTAAGGAGCTGATGGATCCAAATCGAAATATATAAAACTCTTGTTTTGCTGATTTTTCAATGCACACAATGCACAGCCTAAACTACTGGTCCAAATATTTAAAAGGAATTTTTAAATATTTGGAATTTCAATCCCTAAAAGGGGGAGCAGCGAGAGTTCAACTCCCGCCGCAATCATGATTGTTAATTGATTTATTAATTAAATTAAAATGAAATGAAAAGTCGTGAGGGTTTCCACTAGTATGTTATATTAGTGATCAGAACTTGACGAACACGCATCATTAAAGTAGGGTTTTTTGTTCCAGACGCTTACCTCGGTGTAGGTACTTTGACGCTCTCATCGCTGAGTTCCATCTGCACTGGTGGCAGTACGACGATCTGGTTCCACGGCACGAAGACGGTCTTCCGGAAAGGCTTGAAGGGCGATCGCTGGAACTGCAGTGTGACGGCGCCACCTCCGTTGACGAGGACATCGAACCTGGAAGCGAGTGAAGAGGTGTTTTAGATCTTTTGGTAAGTGTTTTTATTAACCCACGAAAAAAACCCTATTGCCATTGTATCATGACTAAACCCAAAGCACGTTAGACATCCTTACAGATAAAGAGGCGCTCTGATCCTTGAAGATTTGTAAAGGGTGAGACACGTACAAACACTATATTTGAAACATGCCCACATTTTGCATTAGTTAGCATTCCATACGTGACAAATAACAAGCTTATTGCAGCATGTAATTCGACTGGTTTCCTCACGATGTTTTCCTCGCCGTTTTGAACGCGTGTTGATGCGCATAATAATGTTTTCGAATAGAAAAATCATGACCTTCCGACTGAAAGTCGTACCTCCCACTAGGCCAACACAATTTTAGATAACAATCGCGTTAAATAACATTTCCGCATTACTTGTTCTGTAGGTATTCATACACCTAGACATAGTAAAATGTTTTGAATCTTTTAAACGGGACTGCAGTGCAACTTCGTTCTAAAATGCAATTAACTTTACAGTGTTTACGTAAAAGCTTTACCAACTCCACAGGGACCAAACGATAAGTATCTACTTATTTTAAATGTACTGGGTTTTTCCGCTGTTCTTTCACCTTAGAAAGAATATAAATGGCTCATTAGACTAAGTCGAGTAGGAAGAATAATTAGTATTCGGTGAAATTGTACGACTAAACGAAAATAAAGAAATCTAAAGTACCAAATTGATATTTAAATGGTTGAAGTGAATTTATTCATTCTACAATTATCTTTTCACTGTGATACCAGCACGAAGTCAAATCAATTGAATTTTATCACAATATTTATTTGTATGTAGTTTTCCGTGTATCCGTGTTGGTCTAGGAAGGTATTTCGACTTACAATCCGAAGGTCGCGGTTACGAATCCCGGCCGTGCACCAATGGATTTTTTATTCGAATAACAGTGGCTTAAAACAGCGAAGGAAAACATTGTAAAAAATTAAGTTAGTATTCTTGTAAACAGCATGGGGTTGCAATCAGTAACATAAGGAATGCTAACTTCTGCAAAATGTGGGTAAGTTCTAAATGTCATGTTTGACGTGCCTCTGGCTAACCCTTATAGAAATTCCAAGCCACTGACCCCTGGAGATTCGAGAGGATATCTACCGTGCTCGAAGATTACAGTCATGATTTATTTTTAACTTTGATTTGTGTCCCCTTGTAAACTAAGTGAGATATAATTTACGCCGCTCAAATAAGTCCCGTCAACTTAAAACACCTTGTGTCATTTGATAAAATCAGACCACTTGGAATCCCAGTTTTTAGGATTTCGAAGCGCTCTAAATCTAAAGTCAATAAAGCTCACCAACATCACGGTATAAGGTTTACATTGAGAGTTGGACAGACTGCCCTGATACCAGTTTCGTCTCGCTTGCCAGCGAATAATTCGATTTCATACGAGAACACGCGGGGAATCGACGAAGACCGTGACCGTAAATTAATGAATATTGCACGGATATCATTACAAATATTTATTTTAAACTTATAATTCTTGTGTAATCTATCTTCACGCGGAGTTAGAGAAAAATATAGGGTGCTCTCGAAAACTGAAACTGGATGTTCAGACCATTATCACTACATAGTATAAAGCAAAGTCGCTTTCCGCTTCCCGCGTCTGTATGTCTGTATGTATGTTTGCTTATATCTTTAAAACCACACAACGGATTTTGATGCGGTTTTTTTTAATAGATAGAGTGATTCAGGAGGAAGGTTTATATGTATTAAACCCGTGCGAAGTCGGGGCGGGTCGCTAGTTATCTATATTATAAAAACAAAAGTGGTGATATTTTTAATTTTATAACTTGGCCTTTTGCAGAATTCCGATGGCTGAGATAAATAGAATAATTTTTGACTTTGGATTATATTCATTAGCGGTAATTATTGTCTAAAGCAATGTTATTTTCATAGGATTGTTGAAAAATATATTTTTCGTAACGTAAAAGTCTGTCATAGTTGAATATCCTTTAGGATTAAGCCATTTTGTTTTCACTAAGAAAAGGCAATGGTAAGGATAGGTAAACTTATGTCTTCAATTTTAGGGAGTAGTATACATATACACCCGATATCACAATCAATGACCGGGAATATTTGACTGTGATTCGGTCTGATATCTGTGAAGCGTTTCATTGAAGTAATGTTTAAGTTTCACAGTTATGCCCGCTGCTTCAATTTGTTACGTCTCTATCCAATCAACTTCTCTTGTTTTTGTTGCAAAATGAATCTATTCCCTAGAATTCAATAGGATATTAAATTATACCAACATATCTCTCTGCTGGGCGCTTTCATCCATTTTCAGCCGAAGCTTGCCAATTAGGAGAAGTGCATAACTTCGTTCGTACGATTGGTATGATTCAAATTATCTTGATAACATGAAAATAGTCACAATGGCAGCAACTCTGTTGTCTCGAACAGACAAAAAAGATCGTATTTTACAAAATTTTAGTTATTTTGTGAAGCTAACCGTATTACCATCAATACTTATAAATTAGCATTCCATACGTGACAGGTTGCAAGCCCATCGCCGCTTATAAGAACACTAACTGGTTTCCTCACGACGTTTTCCTTCACCGTTGTAAGCACGTGTTTTTGATGCGCATATACATTTTCGAACAGAAAAATTCATTGATGCACGCCAGGATTCGAACTCACGACCTTCAGATTGAAAGTCGAGGTACATCCCACTCGGCCAACACGGCTGCAAAATGTGGGTATGTGCCAAATGTAATGTTTGGACGTGCCTCTGATTACCCCCTCTAGACATCTTCAAAGGATCTAAGCGTCTGAAGATCTGAGAGGATGTCTACCGTACTTGGGGATTACAGTCGTGATCATATACCTATATATATATATATATATATTATATATACATAAATTATTTTTAAGAAAAGATCGGCGTATTCGCCAATCACCCGTTGATCGCGGTCACGGGCGATGCTCATGATGAAGAGAATCTGAATTGTCTCGAAACGTCAGCAATACAAGAAATTAGCCGTATTTATAGAAATGAATACGATAGTTTTAATTCTATAAGAACAGTAATAATAAATAAATAAATGAATTGCAGGCTCAAGTATTGAACGTAAGTACATAATAATGCTAAGAAATCCTTTTAAAACTGTTTTACTCGACCTGAGTAGAATACTAAAATACTATGCGTACTAACCATCCACCTTGCCTGGTGAGCGTGAACCCGAATCTCGCCTCACGGTCGACCGAGACCCTGATGCCGATGATCCCGAGCCCTTGCGGCGACACCACTTGTCCCCTCATCACGGAGACTCGACTGCACAGACCAGCTCACGTCAGTTCACGCCGGGGTTGGCAAAGCATAGCGCGTTGGGCGATGATGTTCACAAACATTTTGTCTCCACAATATGAATGCTTGGTTGAATATTTTTAAGGCATCTTCGTGTGTTACCCACAAAAAAAATAATTCCTATGACCAATCCTAATTTATTCTACATTATCATCGACAGTAGATGTACTGAGTTGGCGTATACGGGAGCGACATTTGCGCAACACGCACAAATATATTCTTTGCAATACTGTCTTCTGCATGACTCAGTGAAAATCTATCGGGATATTTAGGTATTACGTAATCAAGAAAGTAGATTCTATTATCAAGGAGGCAGTTAATAGTTTGCCCGTTAGGATTTGAACATATACGAGTACATAGCTTAGTTTACTGTCCTGTTCATCCTCAAGTGATGTTTTAAGGCCTTGCAGGTTCAGAGATTTTATCGCTTTTGTACTTCAGTTTATTGCAAGTGAACTCAAAAGCCTTCTGACGACTGTGCGTAGGATACTAGTAGCAATTTCATTTTATGCCTACATCAAAATGCTGTCTGCGTTTGATGTCGTTTTCTGTGTAAGTTAACTTTGAATTCAACATCAAAAATACATTTGTGGGGTGAAGATGCCTGTAATGTTATAATTGAAAAACTTGGTAGTGAGTTTGTGAACATCTCGCTCAATGCGCTCCCTCAATCACTTCGTGTGAAGTTTGTTGCTCATGAAACTTCGTGAGTGAAGAGTATGAAAATAAAATCGGAAAATAATATAAATAAGAAGTTTTTTAGCATTGCACATTCTCATTAAGTTCAGCTAAAAATTCTAGGACACATTTCTGTTTGCATTTTGTGAATAATAATTTGCAGTTATAACAAAAGAATAAAAAATAAAAATGTAACCATAAATGTGCCTGGAATGGTATGTAGGAATGCATGTAACAAACCATTTGATTTTATAAGATTTAACATGGTTTTATGAAACTACAAAATTGGTGCAAGGACGTAAAATCTGTAATCAAAAAAGATGAAAAATACATTAAAAAATATGCACTGTTCAACTAACAGAAGGCTCCATCAGTATTATTAATTTTATAGACCTATAACTAGAAATAGACCCTGAAAAATAATCAAAAATAGAATCATAATATTTTTACTACATCGTGGGTTTATTATTTTCCGAATAAAGCTAAATGGTGAACCATGAAGTAACTGGCCATGTATGAGTATAATAAAAAAACATTTAAAATATGAAACCAGTTTCACACAAGGTATAAACTAAATAATCATATCAGGTCTCGTATCGGTACATAGATACACTTTAAGGAATACATTGAGGAATTGCAAAAATTAATAATATGGATGTGCATCGTGCATCAGCTTTTATTTAAGACGCTGCCAGTCGACGATTATTTTTGTTCGAAACGAAAAAAGAAATACTTGTGAACAAGCCACATCTCCTATTTTATAATGTATAGTATATGTGAATAAAGATGTACCCATCTTTAATCACTTCGATAAGTAATCCTACCGACCGCTGCAATGATGACAAACACACGTCCGCGCGTGGTCCGCCTTAGCTTTTCGAATAAATTAATGATATAAATTATGTATATGTATGTAACTTATCAAAAATCTATCCTAATAGAAATCTAGATCTACATATTACCTATCTTTAACAATAAATCACAAGTTGATTTTAATAGTAGGTATATAAAATATTTCGATCATAAATTCTAAAACGTATCATTTTGAAATAATATTTTTATCGTGAAAAGTTTCTGCTATTATGTTTTCAGCTTAATAGAAATCTAGGTAGGAACCTGAAGTAATATACTTATAAAAATAGGAGATGTGGCTTGTTCAGAAGTATTTCTTTTTTCGTTTCGAAAAAGAGCAATCAGCGACTGGCAGCCTCTTAACTTATAATGTATGTAACTATGTTTGTTGAGGTGGAATCTTACAACTCAATTTTGAAGCAATTATCTTCCACCGATTGAGCTGAAATTTGGCATACATAAGTAACGTCGGTGACAATACCATAATATGGTGACAGCGAGTTGATCTGATGATGGAGTCAGGAGCTGTTCAACAGTCACTCACAACGGAACTTCTTAGTAAATACTTCGATTGAGTAAAAACTTTTCATTCTTGTCAAGTTCCGATGACAAATGTTATATGATGTGACAGGCGCGCTGGTGCTCGATGGTTGATTTTACAAAAGCTTGTCATTGAAAAATATTTTTCAACTGAAAACTTCTTTTCATTAAAGATTTTTTTGAACCCATAAAACCACTTTTGTTTATTTTCTATAAAAATCTTTCCCCTCTATTTGGATCTTTTATATTTTAGTTATTTTTTTATGACGCTTTTGGAAAATACAGCGATTCTAATTGGCCAAGGTGCTTTATGTACGGTTACTGCATGGTTCACACCTTACCCTAGTTTATATAGCTAACTAATGGGTTATTGCCTAGTTTTGCTTTGAAAATGTTTCACTTTATAGTTTTTAGGGTTCCGTACTCAAAGGGAAAAAACGGGACCCTATTACTAAGATTCCGCTGTCTGTTAATCCGTCTGTCTGTCTGTCACAAGGTTGTATCTCATGAACCGTGATAGCTAGATCCTCGTAAGGCCCAGGGCTGCTAATCGTCCACTTGTCATTACGACCTAAAGGACCACACAAAAGTAGTGACTCCGGCCCAGCGCATGCCAGTGTCATCCTATTATTTCGACACTTTCCTTAAAATTGACAGGTAGAACCACCACTTCTAGTTGAGAGAGAGTTCTACCACTTGAGTTGACCAATGACAGATCCATTGACAATCCATAATATTTCGTTCAAAAATGCATTGATACGATTCTAACTTCCCGCAAACTGTAAAAAAGTAATAAACAGGTAGTTTTTCAGGTTCTCTACAGGGCGTCCCACGGATATGCCACATGAAGGGAAAGTACTCTTAATACTGTAGATGGAACATTTTACTGAAAGAAGACATTATTCGAATTCATAAAACAATTTAAACTGCATTCATAGATCTTTAAATAATTACATGGTTGAACCGAGAATCGAACCCGTTACACGAGAAAAATAATTATCCTGTAGCTTTATCATATCGATCGAAAGGCTTCATCATAAGGATTATTATTTGCTAAATAACATAGTGTCAGAAATAAAAGGAAGACCATGAATTTTAAGCATTTGATAAATTGATTGATTTTGTATTAATAATGTTAAAATTCATGGTCTTCCTATTTCTGACACTATGTTATTTAGCAAAAAATAATCCTTATGATGAAGCCTTTCGATCGGTATGATAAAGCTACAGGATAATTATTTTTCTCGTGTAACGGGTTCGATTCCCGGTTCAACCATGTAATTATTTAAAGATCTATGAATGCAGTTTAAATTGTTTTATTAATTCAAATAATGTCTTCTTTCAGTAAAATGTTCCATCTACAGTATTAAGAGTACTTTCCCTTCATGTGGCATATCCGTGGGACGCCCTGTATAAAGAACCGTTGGGCGTTATTGAGTACAAACTGGAAAATGGGCTGGGCCGGAATGGCCATGTTTGTTGAGTACCTTAAAAAGAACTGTGGGCCTTACGAGGAGATAGTTGAAATTTTCACAGATGCTGTATTTCTGTTGCCGCTATAACAACAAATACTAAAAATAGAATTAAATAAAGATTTAAGTGAGGCTCACATACAACAAACGTGATTTTTTGTAGTTTTTTTATAGATAATGGTAGCCCTTCGTGCGCGAGTCCGACTCGCACTTGGCCGGTTTTTTCAATTTAAGAACTTTGCAGGTTTATGTACCTGGTGGTGTCCCTACGATAAACTTATCCTTTAGTGGTATCAATGATACACTCGTAGCTAACATTGCACTTTTACTGTTTCCTTCCTTATTGAAGATCATTATTAATTTTATTTAAACGGGTGGTGAGCGCTAGAAACTGTGATACAAGTTTTAATTCAACTTCCTAGTGCAGTTTTCAACGTGTTCCAATAGTTTTTAATGTAAATGTTTACTTTTTAACACGCTTTTATAAGCTTGGGTTGCATGTATGTAACAATTTTTTTCCCTATAAACCTTGTCCTAATAATATAAATTACGAATTTTGATAGAATGCGTATCATTCAGTAGTCAAAACTAATGTCATATTTTTATGTAAAAATAAATATTACGAATTTTGGTAGAATGCGTATCATTCGGTAGTCAAATTGATGTCAGATTTTTGTGAAAAAAAAAACCCATTCCGACCTTAGTAGGATTCAACCTTTTTGGTAGAATGCGTTACTATGACAACTCAACGTTTTCGGTCTGAGATGTAAATTTTTTTGCACATCAGTGCCATCTATACTAAAATCATCCTTTTTGTATTCTTTTGTTTTTCAGATTATAAGTTCCCTCTTCTGTTTTCCTGATTTTTTATCAACATACTACAGCAAATTACATCTTAATCAGTTTGGTCGTTTAGGTTTGATTAGGGTACAAACAGAAACATATACAAACTCACAATTTTTCGCATTTATAATATTATTAGGAAGATATATTTTGGTATGACAGTAGTTATAGACACTAGTCAAGTTTTACAGCTGATGAAATTCTTGTTTCAAGAAATTTGAGTATGACTCTCGGTCGTAAAATTTCTTTACTACGAGTATTAATTAATAATACACTCCTTAAAACAGCATCTTTTTACTCTCCGTTGAATTTCCTTTATGAAACGTAGCACGTAATGAAAAGGGCACGTTTTTTAAATGGTCGATTAATTAACATTTAAATGAGCGGTCTAGGTTTGAATTTTCCTTCATCAAACGTTGGCCTCTTTGTTATACAAAAAAAACCGGCCAAGTGTGAGTCGGACTCGCGCATGAAGGGTTCCGTACTAATGATAATAATGAAGGGTTCCGTATCTATACAAATCGGCAAAAAAATCACGCCTGTTGTACGGGAGCCCCACTTATATATTTATTTTGTGCTGTTTTTAGTATTTGTTGTTATAACAGAAATACATAATCTGTGAAAATTTCAACTGTCTAGCTATCATAGTTCATGAGATACAGACAAACGGACAGCGAAGTCTTAGTAATAAGGTCCCGTTTTTACCCTTTGTGTACGGAACCCTAAAAAAGTTGGATCGACCATTATAAGCAGAATTTTCACAATTGAAAAACAGTGAAATATCTACGGCCATTTTATTTTGTTTATTTACTAGTTAATGGCTTGGTTTTTTTCTTTTGTGTACAGAATTAATCCGAGGTCAAGGTCCCAGGTCCTATACAAATTAAATTCATGAGGCATTAAGAGTTTATCCATTAAAAAAAATATATTGATGTGTAGCTTTTGGTAGGTACTTCACCATCACACTATGAATAATGATTTTTAGTTGATTGTGTCAAAAAATAATATTTATTTGTGCTTTGTTATTTATTCAAAACATCGATCATGAGAATCAATATTTTCAAGTATTCGTATTCATACAGTATCTACAGTAGGTATATCCTGTAAAAATAATGTGGTGTTTCATTGTAAGTGTAATGTGGTGTTTTAGAAACTATGCTTACGGAACATTTTTTTTATATATAATGGCTTTATTTCGCCATAATGAAATTTTTGTTTTTGTGCATTTAATCTTAATTTTCGTCATCAAGAATCTATTCTGTAATCAAAGCAAAGTCGCGCCGTTATTTGTTTGTCACTTCATGTCGAATTTCTTTACCGTGTCGTAAATAACAAACTACTTTCCGGTATACGTTCCTGCAGGCCTAGCACATCCACGGAGAAAACCTAGTCTAAAAAAATATATCTAAACAAGAATCTATTACAAGAAAATCCCACTATTTTCCTGCCCTCATCCCACTTAAGTGGAGTCGGCATTTACAAGCAATATAAAAAAAAAAATCGACCTTAGGTCAACTATTCGTAAAATTTACGTTACACTATACTCTACATCCAAATGTAAATGTTTTTTGTATACTGTAGACAAATCACTTTCTCGGGTGCTCGTGTTAGTCCGGCCGGGGTGGCAGTGACTCAAAAACCTTTATCCTAAAAGCTATTGGCTCTGGCTATTGACTGGGGTATACCTTCTTAAGTGGCCTGCCCATCACTACGTCAATTTGCTGATACCGAGAGTTTGTCAGTTACTTGAGATCTTTCTATTTGTATCCGGACTTCCTGGAACCAGTTTACTTTGAACGCGATTTCATATTCTCTCATTAGCTTGTTTGACTACGTTTGCTAACGATGCTAACAGTTAAGCCGCGTTCGAATCGTGTACGATATGGATGGTATAGCTCAACAATTGCCAAGGTATAAAGATCATTTTGGAATACATTTTAGATGATATATCGAGAGCCACTAAATATTGAAGGGAGGCAATGGATTGATTATTTTTTTAATGTTTATGGCTTCGTAGTATTTTACAGCCAGAACTTTGTATTCATTTCGACAGTCTGTCTCAATTAAGGACATTAAATATCTACTTTATAAGGAAACTTTCTACGAACAACATGTTTTAAAAATAAACGTTTGAAATCTCGAACGTTCCTTGAACCCATTAATCAATCCGACTTTCGTTGATTCATAAATAGTGATCTTTTAAAACTTTGTCTGCTTTTGCTTTCCATGACTAGTCAATAACATACTAAAGTACCTACTCATTATTGTTTACAACTTAAGGCGCTCCCAGTCGACGATTGTTTTTGTTCGAAACGAAAAAATAAATACTTGTGAACAAGCCACATCTCCGATTTTATAATGTATAGTATATGTGAATAAAGATGTACCCATCTTTAATCACTTCGATAAATAATCCTACCGACCGCTGCAATGACGACAAACACACGTCGGCGCGAGGTCCGCCTTAGCTTTTCGAATAAATTAATGATATAAATTATGTATAATTACTTATCAAAAATATAATATAATATAATATAATATAATTACCTATCTTTAACAATAAATCACAAGTTGTTTTTAATAGTAGGTATATAAAATATTTCGATCATAAATTCTAAAACGTATCATTTTGAAATAATATCTTTATCGTCAAAAGTTTCTGCTATTATGTTTTCAGCTTAATAGAAATCTAGGTAGGAACCTGAAGTAATATACTTATAAAAATAGGAGATGTGGCTTGTTCAGAAGTATTTCTTTTTTCGTTTTGAAAAAGAGCAATCAGCGACTGGGAGCCTCTTAAGTTCTTATTGGAACGAAGTTCCTTATCGCGCGTTGTGAAAGGGGGCTAGACGGAAAAAATTCTTACGAAAAGTTGTCACGACACTTTTTTGCTATAGTATATCTATTAATATATCTATTATATTGTGTCGAGGTCGAGGTCGAGGTGGAAGTGGAGGTCGAGATGGAGGTGGAGGTCGAGGTCGAGGTCGAGGTCGAGGTCGAGGTCGAGGTCGAGGTCGAGGTCGAGGTCGAGGTCGAGGTCGAGGTCGAGGTCGAGGTCGAGGTCGAGGTCGAGGTCGAGGTCGAGGTGGAGGTGGAGGTCGAGGTCGAGGTCGAGGTCGAGGTCGAGGTCGAGGTCGAGGTCGATGTCGAGGTCGAGGTCGAGGTCGAGGTCGAGGTCGAGGTCGAGGTCGAGGTCGAGGTCGAGGTCGAGGTCGAGGTCGAGGTCGAGGTCGAGGTCGAGGTCGAGGTCGAGGTCGAGGTCGAGGTCGAGGTCGAGGTCGAGGTCGAGGTCGAGGTCGAGGTCGAGGTCGAGATCGAGGTCGAGGTCGAGGTCGAGGTCGAAGTCGAAGTCGAAGTCGAAGTCGAAGTCAAAGTTGATTCCCCTTCCTTTGTCCCACGTTATTTTGTGAGAACTTCGTTCCATCCGGGTGTCCCTTGACACCTCTCAAGTTTTTAGTTCTTTTTTCCTGCTTTTGTATTTTTTTCTAATGTTCGATTTTGCGACCTCCGATTTTATGATGAATCAAGTATCTAGACGTGTTATTTTGTGATTTAGTGTAGTTTGTCTATTTAAATCAGGTTTAGTGTCTCTATGCTTTTAGTTGTTTAGACTGATCTTTAGGCTTTTGCGATTCGTGTCTATCGAATTGGTTTTGTTGGGTTGGTCTGCCCGAAGGAGCTTTTTTACGACTTTTAAGGCCATCAATGATATCCAGTAGCCACTTGATGTAGCTTCTTGGTAAAGGGTACTTTTAAGTACGTTCCAAGTTCTATCAATTTATTTGAAACCTTGTCAAGTTTATAGATGAACATACTCGTAGTGTGTAGTTCATAAATTTATCTTACATATAAATTATGGTATTTGGTCCATCCGAAAACCATTGGTGTACTTGTACCATCGACAACACAGTCCAATAAACGCCTAATGGCTTAATTTATCCAAACAAACAATTCAGTCAAGCCGTTGATGTATGCGGGTCCCGAAAAATGCATTCTGATTGGCCGTTTCAAAGTGACGGTTCACGGAAGTGGTCGGTTCTACTGCAGATTTGATGCGCGGTGTCATAAAGCAGTATTAGGGCAATGTCTTGTCAGATAGCGTTTGCCTTGCAAGAGGTGTCTATTGGACTGTGTTGTCGACGACTTGTACCAACATCGATAAAGAATTTCAGAATGATTGATTCAACGGATTTCTAAAAGCAAGTTATCTGCTAAAAAAAATGATTTAATATTCAACAAAGACGCAAACGCATATATTTCTAGAGAAAGATGCCGATTCCAATGCGAAACACTCTCGAACACCTCAACATTATGACACTCCCCTTTATAATCACTACATAGTATAAAGCAAAGTCGCTTTCCGCTTCCCGCGTATGTATGTATGTTTGCTTATATCTTTAAAACTACACAACGGATTTTGATGCGGTTTTTTTTAATAGTTAGAGTGATTCAGGAGGAAGGTTTATATGTATAATAACATGCTACCCGTGCGAAGCCGGGGCGGGTCGCTAGTATTTTATATTCTGTAAAATAGCTCAATGATCTTTGATTTCTATATAAAGTATTTATAGTTTTATTTTAAACTGAGATCTAAATCTTCATTAAACAAAATGTCAAATAACACATGACCTACTTACTAAAATAACTTTATCATTTGGTCGCATCAGATCGATTTCAGAAATCTGAGTCACAGTCACACATGACAAGAAACTTTTTCACAAAACACATTTCTCAACAGTATTTATAAAGTAACATAATGAATATAACATTGGTAAACTGGCTTTGTTTACGCAATACAAAATCATCATCATCATCTAAATTGTTCATTGTACGCACATCCTGAAAAATTATGATTTTTATTTTTATGTAAGGTAATAGATGCTCGTAGACTGGAATCCTCCGTGGAAGTTGAACCTAAAGCTAGAATAAACAACACGGTGTTTACATAGAGTAAAATAACACAATAATAGATTAACATTATAAATTAAACAATATTAAACATCGTTGCACCAATTTCAATAATTCAATAAGATATTGTCAACAGTGAAGCAGTAATGGGTTGTAATGTACAATGTTGACAACTCTGCTACTGTCTCGCTGTGAAATAGGAAAACATTCAAATAAGTTGTTTTGGTTAGTCACAAGGGTGAGGATCTAAACACATAAAGAGTTCGGGCGAAGGGTAGGGGGTTGGTTAACAGATGAAAGACGCAGACAAAGGGTAAGGAACACATAAAGGGGTAAGTTCATTTGAAGCTTATTTTGCGTGTTCGCCAAAATTTTGCTCAATTAACATATAATTTACAATTTCGCGCCTCAATTCGTGTTTTTACAAGCCCTATACCTAACGTGTCATAGACGTTTTGCGTGAAAGCGTAAATGATTTTCCTAAGTTCATTGCGTACAAAAAAGTTGTACGTTTAGAAATGTTAACTATAATATAAAGCACAGTAGACGAGACAAAATAAATAGTAAAAAAATACGTTTGTGGCTGCGGCAAATCACGTTCAAAACGCGATGCCTCTGCCGCGGACTAGCGCGTGATTAAACGAGAAACTTTGTGGTTGTCGCAGCCACACGAAAACATTCAAGACAAACATACAGATGTTACATACACATAAAGAATGAAACGAATACACATAGGGTCGAAACAAAAGAAAAAAAGCACAGTGGGTCCGAGCACATGCCGTCGAAAGGCATGCGACGGACACCGGCATCACACATAAATGCAGGAGTCGCAACAAAAGGGAAGAGGTGAACAGATACTGAACACTGAGGGGCGAGGGCGGGCTGACTGGCACTTACCATGGTGTAAAGGAATTCCAGAACTCGCTAGGAGTGGCGGACACACGGCGGCACAGGGACACAGAAAGACAGGACAGATTACTACACAAATACCTACTTCCCTCAGTGCAACCCCACCCCGGCTTGCGACCGCTTCGGTCGATTGCACTCGTCTAATTTGGTTACTTTGCGTTTAACACTTGTTTCAATTTTATTAATATGCAAAATGAATTTCCCCGACAAAGTGTTTGCATTAGAACACTACCACATTTGGTTTAAAAGGATAGTCAAATTGTAACTGAATCCGAATTCGTAGGTTGCACCAAAGATATGGAATACGAATAATACAAAACATGCTGGATGGTGGATACGCGATGGCTCCGTCATATATAATCGGTAATTAATGTACGAGCATACAGGGTTGATGGAACAAATGCCGGAACGCAATATAACCACTCTAGACTTTGAACTTAAATAAAATAGTGAAGCGGCTCGTGTTTTAATGCAAACAAACTTTTAGAGGCGCTTTTGCATATTAAGCGAGGTGGGTTGTATCTACTTTTGTTATTCAGTTTTGCTTTGTCTTGTATATCAAACAGATTGAAAGTTTTATTAAACGCATACGGTATAGCAAATAAAACTCTAAAATTTTTAATACGAACTCAGATCATGAAAGACGCATTCGGCATTAGGACGACGGAAACGCGATTTCGTTGATTTGCTAATGTATTCAAACGCTTAAGTAAATTAATTAGTAATAAAGCTACCACAATGAATCCGCGTGCAGTTCTGTAGCATGTTTGTCTCTCATGATTCGAGTTATTGATTACGATTTTTTAGACTAGAATTTAATCAATGAGAAGACAAACAAAACTGTTTGAAAGCTATTGAGCGCTTTTTAGAATTTTGTATTTTTTTTTTGACGCATTTTTGTTATTAGACATACAGGTAGGGTTAGACACACACAAGGGATAACATTAGACAATACACAACACATCGGATCTGGTGTGAAAAATAATAATAATAATAATACGAAATAAAATGACAAAAATTAATAATTTTTTGATTAATAGTTAAACAATCATGCGAGGTTCGCAAATAATAAATCATATATAAATATACACACGAGAAACATAGGAAAATCAAAACACTTCCACCAGATGGTAAAAGAAATCGTAATTCATAAAGGTATTATTAATAATTAAATTAAAAATAACCACACCAAATCCAGGGAGAGGTAGGGAAGATGAGAAGGATGGGGTAAGGTGCTAGTTCCTATTGACATAGAAGGTACATGTTTATGATATTATACATTTTCTTCTTACAACATTACACAGTACTTCGATGATATCACGGAATCTAAAATCATTGTAAAGTGCAATTTTATTAACTTTATGAACTGTGCTACTGGGTTAGTTCATACTTGTTTGCAAAAGACGATCTTAACACCAATACAAAAATATGACACAAATATAAAAAGATACAGGCATACCGATTATGTCTTTTACAAGCAAATAGTGATTTGGTGTTTTTAAAAATCGAACATCTTAAAACTAGAGAAGACACTTACCTCTCAGAATACTCGTCCATGTGGGCATAGCTTTGCACGGAGTTCTCTTCGATGAGGAATTTGACGCGCTGGTAGAAAGAAGCGGTGACTGACGGAGGTTGTTTCCGGAGTAGGACCTCCACGGGGTCATTGGAGGCTAGGCACATGATGTGCTCAGCGCATTCAGGCCGGCTACAGCATTCCGAGTCGGAGCAGTCGGTCATGCCATCTTCAAAATGGTAGCTTTTGTCAGCCAATTTCTTACGAGTATTTTTAGTTCACCGTCACCCAATAAAGTTACGCCCGAAATGTTTTAAATTGAATATTCTGATTAATATTTGATAATTACACTGGCTTTAGCATTTATGTAATAAAAGACTATCTGCTTTCTTTAAGTTAAACTGTGATACAGTTTACTTTTTGAAATAAAGTTGGATGTATTACCAGGTCAAAATTAAAATGCAAGTCTAAAACGTTACTTGAAGATGGTTCTGTGAAAACAAAAGTACACCTACCTTCATCGTTGTCTTCGTTGTCGGTGCAGGAGAGTTCTAGAGCGATAGAACAGTCGGTCCCGGCCCAACCGTCTGCGCAAGAGCAGCGGTAGACGCCGTCTTCCAGCAGGCACTGACCATGGCGGGAACAAGCCGTAGGACATCCAGCTGTAGATTGGCAGAACAATATAAGTACAGATGAACCAGAATGGACGCAATCATCCAGTATAATGCTAACAACTGAGTTTTTGTAACCTGTGTTTTAGACATCGTTGGATATACTTACGTATAGTGCAATGTCTGCCGTTCCATCCCTGAGTACAAACGCAGGTTCCGTTCTTGCATTGTCCGTGTCCGTGACAGCGCTGATCGCAAGGCCTCTGATCGCACATGGAGCCGGTCCATCCTTCATCACAGCGGCAGACTCCTTCTGCGCAGACGCCGTGTGGTCCACAGTCCAACGAGCAAACCACTGAAAATTGTTATTAAAAATAGGATCACGATTTGTACCTACCCACTGTACCTATTTTTTTTTTTACTTATACATAATGTATTTTTTGTGACGCATCATAATACTAGTAATTCTGATTCCCAAATACGGTTGACATCCTCTTGGACCTCTAACCGTTTATTTGAAGATATCTAAAGGGGGATCAGAAGTATTGTGAAATGTCCACATGGATTTATTTTTATATTTTTTCTTAAAAGACAGACCTTTGAAAAAATTTACCAAAACAGACATAAAATGTACTAACAATGATAAAAGACAAAATATACAATATTACAAATCTTAAAGAAAGCAGGAATGTTCTTCTACGTTGTAGTGAAGTGTCCCTCTGAACTCATTAACTTCAAGGTTTTTTACAAATACGTGCTCTGATCTTTATCAATTGTGTATCACGACGCAAGACAATGTAGCATTAATTTGTTGGGAATGTTGAGCTTTTAGCTTCAGCGAAACAAAAGCCAAAATAACAAAAGAAAAATATTCGAAAATTTTAATAAATAAAACCGAAATGGGTAATAGTCGGTTTCAGTCAAGATCTTACTCGTATTTCAGTAAATTTATGGACAAAGGCATTCTATTGAGCTCGGATCTTTTGCTACCCACCAATCCACCTACTAACCAGTTGCATTCAATTCACCAATCTTCATTTATTTTCAACTAGCATTCTCACCCACGTGTAAACTAAGTGGCTACTTACGTAAACAGGTGCTTTTTACACTAAAACTTAAATTCATGTCATAATAAACACACAAAAGGCAGAAAAACCATAACAATCAATACAATATCGAACTCTACAGTTGATCATAGAGTATGGATCCCCAACACTAAATACCTTGAGAGCAGTCATCGCCAGTATAAAGCGGATCGCAGACGCATCTTCCCGCGTCGAGATCGTAAACGCCTCGCTGCGAGCACGCGGGCAGACAGCGTTGTACGCGCGCGTCACGCTCAGAGCACGCCGCGCCACGCCAACCCGCCCGGCACACGCAGCGGCCACGCACGCATGAGCCGTGACCGCCACAAGTCGGGTCTAGGCAATCCTCTGTGGAATTAAAAAATAAACTTTATAAAAATTACGAATGCCTGACCTATTAGGCTACAATTTGATATAAAGCTCTTTATCGAATGGTAAGGTTGTCTTGTGTTTGAATAACGGATATATGCGAGGATTACCTTCATCACACTTAGATCCTTTCCATCCAGGTTTACAATTGCAATGACCGGCTATACATTGTCCTCGTCCGGAGCAATCGGTAGGTTCACAATCATGGGCTGGTATGTCACATTCTGCACCTTTCCAACCTTCCGAACAATGACATTTCCCTCCGGCGTATTCACCGTGACCCGAGCATAACACCGGGCACACACCTAAAATAAGACAGAATATTAAAAAAAGAGCTCTAAAAGTACGAGTATTTCTAGAAATTTAATATAAATCTGGATCAAGCTTACTTTTAGAGCAATCGTGTCCTTCAAAGCCGTCCATACATTCACATTTTCCTAAATAGCAAGATCCATGATTGGAACAGTCATCCGGACAAGAATTAGTAACCCCTTCAGCCTCTGAAACTATCATTTCTACGCTGTGCGGTTGTAGCTCGTCGTTGTATATCGAAATAAACCATCTTCCTGTGTCGAGGTACTGTAAAATACTAACGTTCACTCTCATATCAGTCGATCTTTTGCTTATCGTGTGGTTAAATCTATTAAATGGGCCGGTCGTGCTTAGTAACTCATTCCAGTCGACGTAGGTATTTTCGGATGAATCTGGCCTGAGAGAGCTTCGTCGTTTCCTAAGTCTGTGGTCGACTCTGCCACCTCGGATGAATTCTACAAAGTCGTATTGTGTAACACTGGGAGCAACGTTTCGCCTGCCGTAAACGGCAAAATTGGCTCCCCATGGCACCGTGAAATTGAGGCTCACATACGCCGGTTGCTTGTTTCGGAATTCAGAACTCCAGAATTGGTAGGCAGGTATAGTGGCGTGGTGCAATTCGTCGAACTCCCTGATTTCCATCGCTGGAGACCACGGAGGCGGTGCGGCCTGTTGTGCTTGTTGTGGTATAATTGCTGATTCTAGTGCTGCTTCTGCCGTCGTCGACCAACCTCCTAATGATGACGTTGATATCGATTCTAAAATAGAATAAAATAATTAATATCTTCATCGTGACGTAATTAGTACCAAAAAAAATAAAGGGGACAAACATACCGTCTGATGGTGATGACGTTGATAAATCTCTGATTCCTTGTGCATGTGTCACCGCTTTTACATCTTGAACCAGTATGCAATTCGAATTGTCTATATTACTTTTAATTGACGATAAAGCTGAAAGAAAAAGAAATATTATGATGTGATGAAAAACGTTGTAAGTTTTAAGCTGTTTCATTCCACTAAAGTTAAAGGTCATCAGCAGTTTCGAAACAAATTCCTAAGAACCTTTCACTAAAACAAAATTATGTCGTAAAGACGGAATCTTTCGCTCAATCTGGCCATCCAATTAAGTTTCCGTTAAGTTTGAGTGTTATCGAAGGCTCCATCGATTATACCCAGTAGCCGAAGTGTAATTCTATTATAGTTCACACGAGTGTCCGTCTGAGAGCCGCGGATTACGAAACGGGACACAATGAGAGATGTCGTTTGGACTTGAGTAGATTTGTAAAAGCGCGGGGTAGGTGGTAAGTGAAGTGACGTCCCGTCGGGTTTTAATTAAGCGGAGCACGAGCAGGCTTCGTTTCTTGGCAGTGTGACGGAGCGATTGGTTCCGCTCCGCTCCCTGCCCGCAAGCACGTAGGTGGCTCGGTGACACCCAACCATTTCTTGCCCGAGAGAATGCCGTTGTCTCCTCATTATGCGACAGTTGTAGCGATGGAATCGATCACGAGTGCCGTGCTACGCAGCCTAATTGGATATTTCTTTACGGTCAGCGCCAGCCAGCACGGGCTCGAATTACGAGACCTTTAAGATCAATCTTTTTTTATGATTCAACTACTCAGGTGTGAAGTTAAATCTTCCAAAGTGGTTATTATTTTAATGAAAAAATGTAGTCAATTTAAAACAAGTGCATAATCATGATGAGGACTGCATTTCGGTACTTGTATTTTAAATACGCTTCGAGTTACATACTCGTACGTAGGTACTCGTAGGTACCAATGCGCAATACTACACGAGCCGAAACAATCTGTCTGAAAGACTGCAGCTCCACGCGCCACGGATCGGTTCACAAATTCAAAACAAATAAAAAATGCAAAGGAGCAAACAGACGTTGCTGTTATTGTAATGTAAAAGAGGATTTATTGTGTTCATTTATTAGTTTGGTAGGAATGCCACGAGCGGGGATTTGTGTTTCGATGGGGATGCGAAGTTTATTTGTTTCGGAGCGCGTGCTGTGCCTAGTTGCTATATTTATTCTATGGCGCACAGGATATACGGCTAATGTGACGCCCGGCTTGCATCGAACCTCGTATATCAATCTGTATATCTGCTTAATTGACGCTACACATTCGCCCCCACTAATTAGGGTCGTAGTGCCATCTAATTTGTCGAAAGAAATGCTGGATATTAGAATCATGAACTTATACCATTAGTAGATCATTAAATTATTTATAGGTATTTGCTTTTAAATTATTCTCTTAATATTTCTTTACTACTAGAAATTCGAAAGTGTGTTTGTACCACCTTTGTTGGATTATTTTTCTTTCGTAACTATATCGAGATAACTTACTCATACCAAAGTTATCTCTGCTGTCAGCGCGATCCAAAGTCTATATATTATTTTTGACTATGGTCTATAAATTTAACGTTTGGTAATCTTTATTTCCTTATTATTATGTATACCTGAATGCGAAAATGTGTTTGTACGTTTGTTGGTTTATTGGTTTGTCCGACTTTCACGTAGAAGCGGAGAAATGGATCGACATGATTTTTTGCATAGTTTATATGGGTTCAATTAGCCGGGTACGTTATAAAATATATCCGAGTAAAACTAGCAGAAAACGATTGGCTCCTCCGTATTCACAACCAATAAACAAACACTTAACGGGTAATTTCCTCCAATCACCGAGCTCAGAGATTTCTGGGCAATAAAATATCGAGTGCGGCGCGTGCGGCGTATTTACATAATAGCTGTGGACAGCATTCAATAAATATAGTGGATGCTGCCCCCGGGTCTGGCAATTAACTTATCTTTGCGTTCTCTAGCATTTTGATCCCTTAGATTTTACAGATTGATAAGGAACGCAGCTCAAAGATTGAACAGTTATATCTCTCGTTTCAAGTTGAAGTTTAGAGCTACTGGACTTGCCAAGTTCATATAATCTAAAAGGGCTTTTCCGTTGCTCAGAGTCGTTGTACCCATAATAACGTTGTCGTTGTCGTTGTACCCATATAAACCCATAATAAGTTCACTGGTGACACATTGTTCGATAAAGATACCTAACTCAAGTTTTTATCAGGATTTATTTCGCCTAGAATAAACTAACCCAGCTTAAAACAAATATTATCAGAGACAATTGGTCTGGATTGGACGATAGCATCTGGGAGTTTTAGTCGATGTCCTCTAAGTGTCTCCGGCAGCGGCCAATTGAATCAAACGCTCGGTTCTTTGATGATGTCTGCAAATACATGACACATCGGTACAGTCACTTTATTGAACGCTTCCCATAAGATCTATAAAAAAGCTTGTTCAATCGATTCTCGACCTTATAGATCGAGGTAAAACCAGGTCGCACGCTTGACTAGAAACTTTGTATAAAAGAACTGTTTCAGTATGAATCTTTTGTGCCAGCCATCCCCTCAGAGCCTGCGAAGGATAACGCTGATGCCATTTGGCCGCTCGTAAGAGTTGTACAATTTACATTAACTTTGCGAAGGGTAGATAGTTCAATGACAATGACCTTTATCGGCTTAGCATCGATGAATAAGTAGATGATTTATATTCAGTGTGGAAGTGCATGCAAGTTAAGATTGGAGGGATGATGAAGATTTGTTTTATGCAAGTTTTATTCATAAGTTTAAAACTTGGTGCAGGGAAAGTTTGGCAGTATTATCATTGTTTGCATTGCTTGAACAATCTCTTGTAATAACTAGGAATTGTTCTATACTCTCGAATATAGCTCCACGATCTAGCCCGGATTGTCTTAGAGTCGGGAATTAATAGTTGAAATAATAACGTTTACGAGCTAGTTGGAACTGTTGATGTATCTTGAACTACTAGTGATTTGGCGTTGTATTTTATAACAGTCGTATTGTACCATCCCACTCCAAGTTTTGCATTCAATTAAAGGAGTTAATGCGTTATTGTTCTCAGATCTCCAACTCAGATAAAATGTTTGCCCTACATAAAGTCTATTGTCTATTAAATCACATAATTAAATAATATTAAAAGCAATACGACGACGTTGCAATATTTTATTGTTATTGGTACTGCATAACTGCAATGTTTGTCGGATAAACGTCCCCAGATGACGTAATTTCCGCACGGAAAAATGAAATATGACAATGTGGTAAATCGGCTCTTTGCGATGATCCCTCGTACACGGACCATAACTTTTCTGTTGGAAGTAGGGTGCTCTGGAGATGACGATGTTGTGTACAGATGGACGATGTTTGCTATCTCAACTATTTTTCGAGTTAATGCAATTTATTGTAATACGATTCAGCATAGATTGCATCGTGAGGGAGCGAAACTCGTTTGATGGAGTCTCTAGGGAGGGAGCCATCGCGCTTGGCATTAGTCACGTGATAAATCTTCCTCTATTCGTGTAGATTCATGTATCGCCCCATCTCCTTCATCTGATCTACCAGTATCGGATAAAGCTCTTGTGTCTACCTCGTTATGATCTATATTCCCTTGAGGGCAGTTTTTTGTCTGCCGCCGTGTAAAGCGCCGACAGGAACAAATGTCTCTAAATTTTTAAACCGATATCTAATTGAAAATTGTTATCAGTTTGCCTCCTTAAATGTTGGTTAGAGGAAATCGTTAAGGATAAAAGCGTGAGAAAACTGTTAAAGTAAAGTTCATAGCATTACAAATTAAATGTGTTATATAAAGTTTTTTTTATGTTTGTAGAATTTTAAGCTTTTTACATCTGTTTGCCAGTAATTATTTTATTTAATTTTAACTGTTCTCTAGATTTATATTTTTTAACAGCTAATAGTTTGACAAGTTGGTTATGTCTTTTCACATTTTTTTCCAAAACCCCCAAGCTCCTAACTTTAACAAACTTTAAATTATGTGACATATTTTTATTTTAAATCATATTACAACATCTAATCTTGTTATTTTGTTATGATTTTTGCTAACAGATGCATCATTGATCGCATGTACCACTTCAAACGTGTTACTGTTCGACGCTGGGAGAGCTTTAATAAAACATTTGGGGTCCGTAATTTCAATTACATTAAAAAGTTGACGGTTCTGTACCAGCCATTCATCCTGCCACGTAATGAAGGGTGCAACAGATGGTTCGTATTTTTTCATTACTATCGTAAAACTACGCTACCAGGCGATTTATGTCGGATTAAACTACAGAACCACTTTTAATTCGGTACATATCCGGAACGCCAGGAGGCGTGACCGATATTAGTGTTATTGTATTCCGAAACATAATCGTGACGCGACATTCAACTTTTTATACTATAAATGCGTAGGTGGGTTTGTCGGTTTGTTCTTATTTCGCGCAGCAACGCAGCGGATCTACGTGGTTTTTTGGATAGAGATAGTTTATGAATCGGAGAGCTATTATAGCTAGGACTAGCTATATTTTATGTGTGATACTACTACCAAGCGTGTGATACTGCGTATCTCATATATAAAAATGAATCCCTATTTCCCTTGGTCATAGCATCACGCGTAAACGGCTGGACCGATTTTGCTAATTCTTTTTTTGTTGTGTTTGTTATTGTCAGGAGAAAGTTCTTCCAGCGTAAAATTGCAAGTTTGACATGACAATGTCTGTCGGGACAGATTGAATCCCTATTTCTCTTGGTCATAGCATCGCACGTAAATGGCTTGACCGATTTTGCTAATTCTTTTTTTATTGTAATCGTTAGTTTCAGGAGTAGGTTCTTAATTTTTTTTTTTAAATCTAATAATCTGACTGGACAACGTCTGTCGGGACACAGCTAGTTCCATATAAAATCGTGAAACTGATACGTGTTTTTAGGTAGCGTTTTATCGTTGATTATTTTTATCAGATGGAAATCTTAATGTTGTAATTTAAAGTCAAATGTGTCGTTCGGTTGGAAACCTATTTTGAAGTGGACACTTCGCCGTTGATATGCGACATACGGCTCTTATCGATCCCTATAAATTAACGGTCATCTAAATGAAGCGAGATCCGATGCGATAAGCCTCATTGAGTCGAGACACCTTACATTGAGGCGGTTCATTACATTACTGGAAGCATTCGATGAATTTATCTAACTACTATTTTATTACACGGTTCAAATTAGGATTATTTATTGTTTTTACTTGAATTGCAGACGAATTTGAATATTTTGTCTTGAAAGCGAGTCGCTGTTGGCGTGTAGATTATTTAGTGTTTGCTGAAACCCCGAAACAGTATAATAGAACGGTGGGCCAAGTTAAATTGAAACTGTAGTTTAGACAAGCCAGAATGGGAAAATGAACAGTGGAAATAGCTGTGAGTACATTATTGAGCTGTACGTTTGCGAGTCGGAGGAATTAAGCAGTCAGTTTCTGTTATTAAAGTTACAAAAAAAAATGAATTGTTACCTCAGGACTCTGTTATTTATGAACCGATTTGGAAAATCTACCTATATAAAAATAAATTCTTGGTCACGACATCACGCGTGAACCGCTGGACCGATTTTGCTAATTCTTTTTTAGATGTTTGATATTGTCAGAAGGTTCTTATGAATTCAATAGGACTTATCAGTAAACCTCCACAAACATAATGTCGGCTTTGTTTTAGCTTTGTAAACGCAATTATTTAGTATCAGTTTCAGGTCAGAGGCAATAATATAGTTACCTATCTCTCTTGTTATAATATATAGATAATTATGTTTCGGGTAAACAAGTAATCTTGCGTAAATAAAATAATCTTGAGTAAATAAATAATTATTTTTTACGTTGACAATAAAAATTGGGTGGCCGCTTATTTAAGAGTGACTTCCTATTATTGAAGAATTATTTGTATGAATTGATAACCCCGTAACGATTGATGTATAATCAGGTTACGACTATGCAAATGTCGAGCTACGATGAGAATAACAAATCATTTCGGAAAAAAATGTACATTCAATGCTTTGCAAAGGTTTAAAAGAGTAATTTCCGCCAAATGGGCTAAATGTGATTTACAACACTGTCACTGCCATTTCAGTACATTAAACCCTAGGTATTATTAAAGAGGAATAAGCCAAAGTAATTTCCTGGCATTACGGCGAGTAAGCACTTCCAGTTCAAATGTTCACAACACATTGTTTCGGGGAACGCTCACCGTTATATGGGAGTCGCGTGACAGAGGGCAGGGTAGTTGGAAGCTCTTACCATTGGACTTTTAATGAATATTTCAGGTTCCACGTGAACAATGGCAGTACCGCACAGCTCAGTTGGTAATAGCTCTGCTTTCTGCGCTATAGGTTGTCGGTTCGATCCTAACCCAGGACCAACATTTTTGTGATGAACATTTTGTGTCTGGGTGTATTATATACCAAGCATTTTTACAAAAATTATATTCTATCTAGTTCAAATAGTACAAGCTTTGATTAGTTTGGGGGTAGATAGCGCTGTATGAAATGTCCATCAATATTCTCAATATTCTCATCAAATTCTTTATTTTATACGGCCTTGCTTTACTTGAATTTGTTGTACACACTATTTCGTATTCAGAAATATTGAACATTTTAATGGTGTTGGGAAAATGAGTCTTTAGGTACATGTCCTACTGTTTTGTAAAAGCTACCCCATCTCATCTTGTCAAATCACCTACAATTCTACCTAAGCGCTTATCAAGGAGAGCAATTTAGTCAAAATGTGCAGAACATACTGTTTTCTTGGACGCTGATACGAGTTCTATGATACGCTTGATAGCCTGCCAGAGAACTACTTACTATCGGAAGAACTCACTTTGTATCACTACACAATGTATCAGTTTTTGTTACTAAAATATTTTGTTTGACAAACTTTTGCAAATAATTATTATGCCTCTATTTTTATCCAACTCGGTATTAGTTAAGTAACATTGTTTTGGGGTAGTTTGGTTTCGAGTAGGTCCATACTTTTCAAACGTAAAACTGAAACGTTTGTATTGACTTTTTTAATTTTTTAATTCATCATCTCATTGTCAGTTTGATAGTTTTTCCTTAAAGCTCTAAAAAGTACTCATACCCCAAATAACTTCAAAAACTCAACTGATAAGTGACTAGAAAATATCAAGAGGCTTGTTTCATTTAATTTCAGTGAAGAGTTCAAGCAGATTATCGAAGATACAGTTCGAAATTCCTTAAATTTAATGTTCTTTTGAATCGTAGTTAAATCATAAAACAAGAATTTAGAAATAAACGTTGCAATAAAATGGTAAAACAGATAGAACTGGAAACCACCTTGTCTCAAATTACAAAATCATAGAACATGGTCTGGTGCCCATAAACTATCCAATAATAACTAATAGAAAACAAGTTCGCTCAATAGATACGCGACATAATCTCAACCCACTACTGCAATAACGTGAAGATTTTATCATACTGCACTATTGCATTACAACATGCTTTCTCCTCCACAAATCAGTATATAATGCAATTGAATACTACCATAAATTATACCCGCTTATGTAAGCATCTATTCCCAGTTAAAGATTCAGACGGTCAAATATATTTCATGTACGAAAATCGTAAGAAAATATAATATTTTTTCGTTTTATTTACGAAAATCATATAAATATAGAATATAGAATATAGAATATTTTATTTCAAACTACTTAAAAAAAACATTTGTATAGCTTATATGATTAAGGTAAGTAATATTAGGTAGGTACATAGGTAAGAAGAACAACATAAAAAACTGATCGGTGAATAAAAAGAAATAAAAAACAGAAATTGAAGGGTAGTTATACAGTTCAAAAAAACCTTTACCTCCCGTGCTAGTTAATAACTGTGTTACGGCAAGGTAATGATTCACGTCCCATACAAATACGGGTCATTTCTGCGTGCTAAACGGTAAAACGAAACTAGTTAGTGCATTGTCTCAAACGTGAAGTAACAATGTAGGTGTAAGTAATTTTGTAGTAGTATTTGACAAAACAGATAAATCACTATAATTATTATATTTATTCATACGCTTATTTCCGCTAATTTAGTAGGTAGTTGGTAGTGGTACATCAAACTTTTAGTGTGATAGATATATATACTCCAGATAGATATAGATAAAATAAGATAGTAAACAAAACAGAAAACTATGTTAAAACAAATATAATAAAGATAATATACATTAAAAAATAATTTTTATTTTATGATAGTTAGTAAATTCTCAGTTTTGTCATAGTCCAAACTCCTCAGAAACCCCTCAAGTGTAATGCCACATAAATATCTGGATTTATCATTTAGAGATATATGTTCACTAAAACGATTATATAAGAATGGTGCCAGAAAATAAGAAAACCCCTGAGCAAAAGAGGTTTTGCACACTGGTACTTTAAACACCTTGTGAGTCCTTCTTTTGGCAGTATCAGTGATAATTGGACGTGCGTGACATTGTAAAAAACACCAAAATTGCGCATTGTAACAGAATTCGGTTGACACCAATTTGAACAGAATGATGGGGTGCCTTTTCCTTTGTCTAATTATAGGTACGAGTATTTATGTAACATCAGAGGTATTGAATACTTGTGCAAAGTTCGTGTTTTCCTTTCGAGCTTCCGGAGTAAGAGCTACGAGGGCTCGGCTCAGGGTAAATGCACGAGTGGAAAGTAGGCCAGAGGTAACACTCCCGTTCCCGTGTCGACTTTGATGCTATTTTTGTGATATCTTGTGTCTGCGGCCGCAGTTTTATCGCGACGACTCACTTGCGGTTGATTGCACCTTCACATTTACGAAATGCTGTGTATTTCTTATTTCAGCGTTCTTTTATTTTTATTTCGCTGCGGTTCGTTGCACACGATGGTATTTCCCGCACCCATGTACATAGAAAGTGGTAAATGTAGGTACTAGTTATGTGGTTCATCGTTAGCGTAGCTTCTAGAAATGTAGGCATTTCTTGCGCCGTGTGCCGTTCCAGGCCCGATATAAATGTAAAATATTGCTTTATTATACTGGCAGGATAGGATTAGTTATTTAACGGTGAATCATGTTGGGATTTGCTTTTGCGATTTGCGCAGATTTATGTATAAATTATGATTGGTCATTGGCGTGTAGGCCTAGGATCGCGACTGGCTGATATATCCGTAGTAAAATAAAACGAGACATGGAAGTGTAAGATAATTTATAACCGGGGAAGCGCGCGCCGAGGCACGCAGCGCGCGTTGCCTTAGGTTAGGCGCATCATTTATATTTTTCTGATGTTTGTTTATTCTTTTTATGGCTCTCTCTGTAGATGCCGGTTGCGAGATCTAAACAAAGAATGATAAAAGACTAATGGTCGATGTCTGTTTTCGTCAGAATGTCGATGTTTAATCGACTCATTTGCATGCACGAAGTGGATGTTTGAATTTATCACCTTTCGTAATTGAGTTTTGATGTGTTGATGGAAATATATTTCTTTATTATTTCGTTATAAAACTGTAGGTTGGTATAATCATAAAAATGTTTTGAACCCGCGTCAATAAAAATTCTTTAGTAGAATGTCGTGCATGCGTGCCTGCCTAGCTTGTTAGACAAATGAGTGAATATTTATCCGGCTCGATACCTATTACAGATGAAAATTGTTTTTAGTCTCATCTGGAGTCCTATCAACAAAGAGAGTTCAGAAAGGTTCGAGCTTATTGAAATCTGATTGTTGCTACTGTTTCGTATTGAATTCCCCGAAGGCGATGTAATCCCGCCTAGCTCGGGGCTACCCCTTTAAATGGGATCCAATCATAAAGACAAGAACTACACTTTAATTAGAGACTCGCCGCCTCCGGCTTGCTGATTTTATTGCAAAGAATGACTGAGGTTGGTTGATTGATTTAGTTTTATTTTAGTTCGAACCGGTAACAATAAAGCCTTGTTCATAGCCCATGTAAGACTGGCCTCACCGCTTAATTGGTAGTAGTTCTGAATTCTGCGCTGTAGGTTGTGGGTTCGATCCTCATCCGGATCAAATATTTGTGTGATGAACATAGATGTTTGTTCTGTGTCTGAGTGCTATATTAATATGTATTGTATGTATGTAATTACAAAAAGTAGCTATATAAGTATTCTGCCAGTTATCTAGTTCCCATAGTACCTACAAGCTTTGCTTAGTTTCGGGCTTGATGGCGCTAAGCTATGTCCCCCAATATTAATTTACGTTACAACCAATTATAGTTAGTAGTTACAACCATAAGTTACTATCTTATCCTAATTCCTAATAATATTGTAAATGCGAAAGTTTGTGATGAGGCTGCTATGTTTGTTCCCTAATCATCACTACATAGTATAAAGCAAAGTCGCTTTCCGCTTCCCGCGTCTGTATGTCTGTATGTATGTTTGCTTATATCTTTAAAACTACACAACGGATTTTGATGCGGTTTTTTTTAATAGATAGAGTGATTCAGGAGGAAGGTTTATATGTATTAAACCCGTGCGAAGTCGGGGCGGGTCGCTAGTAGTAAATATAAAGCAAAGTCGCTTTCCGCTTCCCGCGTATGTATGTTTGCTTATATCTTTAAAACTACACAACGGATTTTGATGCGGTTTTTTTTAATAGATAGAGTAATTCAGGAGGAAGGTTTATATGTATAATAACATGCTACCCATGCGAAGCCGGGGCGGGTCGCTAGTCAAATATAAACGACAAAACGGATTAAGATGAAATTTGCTGTAGTATGTAGATAAAAAATCAGAATAAATAAAGGGGGAACTTATAATTCAAAAAACAACCCCTAAATGATAAAAGACGCAAAAAGGATGATTTTAGTATAGATGGCGTTGGTGTGCAACAAATCTGACATCACAGACTAAAAACATTTAGTCGTCATAGCAACGCAGTTTTGACTTATGAATGATACGCATTCTACCAAAATTCGTGTTTTATTTTATCAGTACAAAGTTTGTAGAGAAATATTTGCAGTTTCTGAAATTGCTTTTTCCTATGCCATTATTAAAATTTGTCAGGACAACGTCTGTCACGGGTCGGCTAGTTAATATTATAAATGCGAAAGTTTGTGAGTGATTGGATGTGTTTGTTACTCTTTCACGCAAAAACTACTGAACGGATTAAAATGAAACTTTAGGTATAGTAATACAGCTTATACATCAGAATAACACATAGGCTACTTTTTATCCAGGTACTACCCGCGCGAAACCGGGGCGATCAGCTAGTTGTTTTTAAATAGTAAAATAGGTCCTACCAACCTTATGATAATCGATACATAGTTCACGACTCGGGTATTGAACGTAGTGAAAGTTGAAAAGAGAGTACCATCTCGACACAACAATAAACTTTTGTCTCAACATGCTCCAAACATGCTCTACCCATTCCCGTACACTAATGGCTATGGAAAGAATAATATTATGAATATTTTAATCAGAATTCCGAGCGAGTTCATAAAAATACTGTCCTAACGAATACACCCCGCTGTGATTTTATGAACAAAGATATATCGACGATAACGTGTAGCTAAAAACTATAACCAATGGAACTCTATTAGGGTCAAAGACCCGGTTGTGGTGCCTACCCTGATTTTGGTCATTTTCGATGTTTGCAGTCAATAACTAAGCATAGCAAACAAACTTGTTTAAAATCTATAGTTAATACATATTCTTTGTCTATGGTCAGTTTTGATTAGTGACAGTTGTGATGCGTTATACCAGTTGATTGACCACAACTAAATATTTCTTGTTTTGTCTATTTAAATAAATATCGCCTGTTACAAAACCTTTGCTTAACCTAAGAGATAGATAAATACTCGATATAAAGTTGTTGAAAAATCGTCGTTTTAATATTTTTTTTAATATAAACCGTTTATTTTAAAATTATAATGTTGTTAAAATGCCTACAACCAGCGCTTTTACCCTAGATATGATTACATAGTTACCTTTTATTTTTACCTACTCTTCAGTTTACGAAACTAAAGTTTCAAATGTCGTACGCAACTACTAAGGCCAAATTATCTACATATTATTCGCATCGATTCCATAGTGCTAAAATAAGTTTTGTATGTAAACCTCAAATATTTTTTATATATATATATATATTACTAGCGACCCGCCCCGGCTTCGCACGGGTGCGAAGCTGATTCCTATAAACCTTCCTCCTGAATCACTCTACTTATTAAAAAAAAACCGCATCAAAATCCGTTGTGTAGTTTTAAAGATATAAGCATACATACAGACGCGGGAAGCGGGAAGCGACTTTGCTTTACACTATGTAGTGATTATAGTTTGTAAAACTGCAAACGGCTCGACCGATTGTTATAAAACTTTTTGTGTTTATTAGGTAGGTCTGAGAATAGGTCGGCGGTCGGTAAGGGTGGCGCAAAAGTTTAGGAAAAACTGATAGTGAATTTTTCTGTGAGATTATTGAAATTTGACAACAACGTCTGTCGGGACGCAGCTTGTATTGTAACACATGTGGTAGCATCCGAGCGTCATTTCATAGTAAATTTGTTTATAATGTAAAGGATGATAGTCGCGTGGTGCTGAAAGACGTGATAATATGTAGTCAAACCCTGAGACGGGCTTGTAGGTTCTTGTAAGTTATCAGTTGGCAAGTTTTCGATCAAACTTGACTAAGTACTTTAGTTAGGTATAACTTGTGCTCTGAAAATTGCAACAAACTTGTTACTTACTTAAATGGACGAAGAAAATGCACTGAGATTTATCTTAATGAAATAATCCAATGATTTATCGATGTTTTGGGCGATGGAGCTTTTGTTTTTGGTAATAAATACTTTCAACTTAATGAAAGTTACGAGTATCTTAGATTTTGTTAACGTTAACGGAATAGGAGCGAAATTATTTTTATTTTATTTTTGGAAATTTTAGGATTAGCTCGGTGCCAACAGAATCGACACCACTGTACAAGTATTCAAGTTTATGCCAGATTAGATATTTCAGATTTGCAGCCGACTTTTCCTACAGACTCAACCGCTTAGAAATCTACTACTTACCTACTATAGTTTCCAAGAACTACTATTTAGATAGTTTTTATAATAGTTGCTTATTTCCGATGATCTAAAATTGAAAGGTTCTTTTAAAACCGGCCAAGTTCGATTCAAACTCGCACACGAAGGGTTCCGTACCATATATATTCGTATCCATCAAAAACGGCAAAAAAATCACGTTTGTTGTATGGGAGCCCCACTTAAATATTGATTTTATTCTGTTTTTTGTATTTGCTGTTATAGCGGCAACAGAAATACATCATCTGTGAAAATTTCAACTGTCTAGCTATCACGGTTCATGAGATACAATGGACGGACAGCGAAGTCAGACAGTAGTAATAAGGTCCCGTTTTTACCCTTCGGGTACGGAACCCTAAAAATCGGCCATCGGCATTTTTTTATATAACAGTCTACAGTTTATTATAGTTTATTTTTAGTGACTTACCTATAAAATACGCGAGCATGGCCGCCAGTATAACACACAGGCATATCATAGAGATGGCGAGACATTTCCACGTGCAGCGGTGCTGACACCGCTTGTCTATGTGGAATCTAGAGGGCGAGTAGACTGGCACTGGACTGGGCTGGCTGGCACGGAGGGGGAAAACTGGCATGACTAGAGGCTGGTTTGCGAGCTGGCAGTGCCCGCTGCCCAGGGTACCGCCCATTGGCATCTGTCCACCGCCCAATCTGGAAGAAAAGAAAACAGTTTTTAAGGTGATAAGTTAATTTTTTTACTTTTTGTATGAGCTGAGTCAATATTAGGTAGTCAGGATTAGACGGAAAAAGTAATAAAACTGCATTATCTTGAAAACCATCAAATTTAAAAAGAAACTGTCTGTAATTTACTTAGCTAGTATAATTATCTAACGAATTATATAAAAAAAAACTGTTTATTGTTTTGATTAAAAACGAAACTAGTGTTTTTGAAGAGTTATTATCCAAATTTGGAAAATAAATCTATAGAGAAAAGTTTCACCAATCGTGTTTCTGTCTGTAAATTATGTAGATTATATCCTTAAGTTGTCTTTTTCATAAAAAAACAAAACTGTATGTTTTGCGGTTATTGAAAAAAACGAATCTGCATTCATCAAAAAGATTTATTACTCGTCTTACACAATGCTCGTGATTTCCTTTCTTGATTTCCTAAAATCAAGTTAGCTTCGCTTGTTTCATTATTTTTTCACATGGGTCTTTACCGAATTTTTGGCAAATTAGATATATTTTCCTGTTTATTGTTTTTCAAAATACACGCAAAAACAGAGGGATTTATCGAAAATCTTTGCGCAAAACAATACTTGTAAAAAGCAATTTAATTTTGTAACTTCGAAGGTAAGGTTGATAAATAATATTTTCTTCGGAAAAATGAGCCTCAGTACACAAAATATCAAATATGCGAGTATATAGCAACGGATCTGTCTAATAAATCCGAACAATAGAAACTACTCGCATATGGAACATACTTAAATATTACGTAGAATTTGTAGTAAAAGTCCACAGTAATTGCCTTTTCCATTTTATTTGTTTGCGCGGAAAACTTATTGGAATGGTTACTTCCACAGGAATTCAAATAAGGCGGGGCCAGAAATATTTTTCCTTATGTATGAAACACTGAATCTTATCCCTACTAAAACATATAGGTTAATACTCTGTATCTATATCGAGTCTATAAACAGCAAAAACTTTTATGAAGAATATAATCATTATTTAAAAATAGAACAAGTTTATGAAGACAAAAAGTATGCGGTTTAAGAGCACCATAAGGTTCAACTTTGTGAATACCACAATAATCGTTCCCAAATAGCCGTTGGCCACATTTCCAACCTGTCGTTCATGGGAGCTATTATACCCACCTGTCAGCGAAATGAATCTGTGTTTGCGCCATATGGTGCGTCTTTTAATACGCCCGCCATAAAAGACAATCAAAACGTATCATTAACAGGGATTTCGACAAAAAACCATCATCGCCGCGTTTAAACACGTCCGCCCAAATGCCATTAATCAATTATCCGAACTTCACTGTCACGACCAATTTTACCCGGAGTTAAGAGCATATGGTGCATCGGCTCGACCGCTCTCCAGCTGACGCCGATATAATGACCAGCTAACATAAAGAAACGCAAAAAAGAGAAGAAATAATTGAAGCAAGTTCAGCAAGACCGAAGCGTGACTCCTTAAAGGGTTTGTTTCAAGGAGGCCGCTGTAATTTTCTTTTGAATGGCGGCCGAGACCCGAGCAGCGTTCGGGGGAAGGACGAATTCATTAAAACGTGTACAGAAATCACAATGTCGGAGCATGCAGGCTCTGTCCTCAAATGGGGTTTAAACTGTTCGACCGAATGTTTGTGGTATTTTCATGGTAACTATTTTCGAACAAATATCTAAGCTACGGTCACGGAGCTATTATAAGATATTGCAGTGCGATACAACTTCCTCGGTGAATTTTTATAATGGACGCCAAACCAATGATCGAACGTGATTGCCAATAGGTAGGTACTGATTATGTTCGTATTTTATAACTGTACATTCAAAATTGATTTTTTTAGATCCATCAACGTAATGATGATGGATTTTATTGTTTGTAATCCCGCGTCGGTTCCATTACCGGTCAAAGCGTATCGTTTCCGCGCGTTACCGAAATGAGCATAACGTTAGCGTATTGTTTTTGTTCAAAGACACTTTGTGGCTTGGCTATGAATTGTTGCGCAATGCGTTGTTTCTTATTCGGAGCGGAAGCGAGCCATTTTACGAGTTCAAAAGTTGCGCTTTTGAATACGAAGAAAGCAAAGGAGAGGAACCGAGACAATTAACGAGGCCGATGACAGCGTTATTGTAGGACAATGGTGCGATATTTCAGACGCGGACGGACGCAGAGATTTGACAGCCACTCGTCGGCGTGAGCTCTTAATGAACCAGTAAATAATGAGCTGAGGTGTTGCTGCGCGAGAGCCGTGTCTAATTAACGAGAGAGCGACTAGTTTACACACCCAACGCTCTTCTGACGCGAAGCGTTCACACCGCTATCTCGAACCTACGTAAGTACAACGGTAGTGTCGTAAACGGCAAAGTATGGGGAACAAAAACATGGTCTGGTCAGGTAGGCGAAGGTTCGTTAGGCGTTCGAGGTGCGCCGGGACCGCGCTTTTTATCGGTGCAAACGCGTGTGCAGCGGTCACTTCTAGCGAGCGACCTCTAACTCGGAAAGCAGATGAAACAAAAAGAAGGCTGGCAGGCACGGGCCGTGAGAACGTCTCCGCGGCCGCCCGCCGCTCGCCGCTCGCCTCGTACCGACCATTTATCTTGCACAGTCGTGCGGGAATGGACCGGACAGCGATGTACTTTTATTGCATCGCGCCCCTAAATATAGGTTTGTGGAGCCACAATGCTTTTAGCCCTAAAATGATTGGTCTGATGAATAAGTTTAATGGCATGGAAAATGTGGGCGCTGGAGAGTGATGCTTTTAATAAGCTTTTTTGGGGAGTCAAACCACAATAATATATCAAATATTTATAAACAAAAAATAATTTTCTCACTTGCCTCTGACTACCCCCTTTTGACACCTTTAATCTGAGCGCCTGAAGGTCTGAGAGGATGCCTACCGTGCTTGGGTATTACAGTTGCGATCCTATTTAATTTAATTACTTTTTAAAATATTGACAACTTATAGCTTTTAAACGATTCACGAAGATAGAATACAAATGGTAAACCTAAATAAGCGAATTCGAAACACCGCAATATTCACATAGCTATCTGCTCGTTTCCTTTGCCGATGTTTATCAGCACTTATACATTTGGGAAGTAGTTATTGCGGTATGCAAGTTTACCGATCTTAATGTGCGAATTCCTAGACTTATGGATACTTGACCTTCATGCCTTCAGGTACGGTGCTTTGAGCATGGGAAACAGGTGGAATCTAACCGGTTTGTCTACTACTGGTTATAATAGAGCGTACACGCATCGCACTATAAAAACTTACCAAGTAATTGTTCTCCATGTTTGCACGATAGATTGATAACACTCGTAAAAGCTCTTGAATTTAATCGTTTCTGTATCCGTTCGCTACTATATAAATATTTTTCCTTCAGACATATTCTCGATGTTCTTATCTATGGTAGTTGCCTTTTCCATTTCATTTGATAAAATAACCTATAGAAAATAAAATATAAATAATATTCTTAATAGTTATCGTAGTGTAAATATACACAAAATAAATCTTATCGATAGATAGCGAGAACAAAGGAAGTACGTACGATGTTCGTTTCCAATACATTTTATTTTCTTATAGGTACTCAATAACGCCCCCTACATTGCAAGGGTCGAAAAGCGGTTAGCGATGCTATCGACTTTGTTTTACATTTTGTTAATAGTAGTGACTAAGTATAAGTACCTACTTTCAATATGTAGAGTTTATTTTCATTATGTTTTGAGCTAATTGCCTCATGGGCTGAACAATGCAAAATAAAATAAACACTCCCAGTGCAGACGTGCGATTCAATGATGATTGTTTCAATCTCGTATTGAGCGCAAATTGTTAATGCGAGGTATGATTGTATAATGGAGGGTTTCAGAATACTTTCCATTCAAAAGTCATAAGAGTGAATTGCACGCTACAATTCATGCACAAACCTTGGCAAGTCTGTAATTTATATGCAGTCCTATAAATAACAAAAGAAAACTTCAGTAAGAAGTAGTTAATGTCGACAAAGTCAGTTGTCTACAAAAAGATCTGTTGCCTCTGAAAGCGGGCTTTCCTTCGTTGGCCACCCTTCTTTTGCAAGTCATGGGTGTAAATTCAAGAAAGCTCCCCAATTTAAAACGAACTGTGTAACAATAGCATCGCCCCGCTATGCCAATTTCCTCCCTCGGCGAACGCTTTCTCTACAAAGAAACTGAATAAAATTATCATCCACGCTCACCTATTATTATTTAACATGAAAAGTTACCATTTCCAATTTAAGACAACAATCGCAGCGAAGAATTTCGAACAAACTAAAAAGCATTCGAAATAAACAACACGCTAAAGAAGTGGCTCTCATACATCTCCGGTCCGCGGCTAACCACGCCCGGAATCTGTCCTTTTAAATAGCTGCCTCATTCGACACCGATCACGCCCGGTGGATTAATTAAAAAACATTTGTCAAAATGGCTTTTTAAATGGAATTCTTCCTCGAGCATATAATCTATCCGTTTATTAATTACATGTTAGGTAATAAACTTAGTAATGTATGACATCCAATTAAGTTTATACAATCGTTTAGATCGCAGGTTCATAAATATAGATTGGTATCGTAATTGATTTCCGCGAGGCGAGCCTTAATTCTGGGTCTCACTCATTAGACGGTAAGCCGGGGTTATCTATGGCAGAGATGCCGATAAATGTGCGTCGAATGCGCTGGCCAATGCCGGCCGCTGGCCAATGATACAGCGAATTTGAATGCAGTACGCTCGGATTCATTGAACTCGATTCTAGTATTAATAACTCTAAATAGTGTGCTGTTTGTTTTGCTCGTCTCGCGGTACGGTTAGGTAATGCTGAAGTTGATTCATGAATGAAGTGCTCGTGCTAGCGCAAGTACGCGCCCACTCGCGTATATTTAGCGACATAATTTTCCGAGAAATACTCGTACATCACACGACGGAAGTGCCAACGTTTGCAGTTTACATGAAATGTCAGAAACGAAGATATGTTATTCTAGAATGTTGTTGTTGCCTAGTTTATAAGTTTTAGCACAGAGAACATAATATTTTCACAACATGATCCAATGTTGCGTGTGGTTTCAAGTGTTCGACGTTTTGCATAGCTTCATTTACTATAACTTGTTTCTCTGCCATAAAACAAGTAGCTAATGATACATTGCCTCCTTCGCTACCATCTATAATGCCAGTCTTATCACAAAGCACCATCTACCAACTATAAGTACTTATACTAGATGCAACGTTATCGATCGGTAATAACAACTAAGATAAATTTAGCAGCGGAATCGGAGCTTGCCAAACGCGCCTTGGGCGCTCGACTCGCTCGGCGGGTTTATCGCGAGAATGAATGGAAGCGATATCGAATAAGCGACCAATTACTGGCCAGCCGCTAGACGGCGAGGATCCGCACCTAAATAATCGTGCTCACGCGCACGCTCATTCTGATAAACAATTTTCCATTAGCGAGGCGATCCCGTGCGACGGGGGGTGCACACCTCCGCCATTTCCATACCTTAGTTAACGGAGCACTGTACGCGATAGCCTTCTATTACAGAGTTTGTCGTTTGAAGATATTATTATGGTAATACCCGACGAATGCAAATTAAGTACGGCAATAAATACACGGAGAAATAGCCCGGGTCGGGCAAAAACGGTAAGAGCAAAGCTAATAGGCCGTGATTCGAAACGGACACGACGCATATAAAGTAGGATTTAAGCGATTCTTGAGTCATGAAATCTCTTCTTAAACGGCAATCGTTCGTAATGAAGGTAGAGAAGAGAAGTTAAATAAGGTGGCGATAAAATATAGGCAACTGGTTTGCGCGATCGGATGTTTTAAGGAAAGTCCTAAACTAAGCACTCGGCATTGTTCAGCGAGACGGAAAAACGGTTTCGCAGGAGGCGTCCCTCTGCGGGCGCTCGTATTTCACCCAGAGTTCAATATTATTTCGACAGTCGGAGGCACAAAGAGGCGGAAGGCCCGCGCCGACGCCGCCGCGGGCGTCTCTCGCGCCGCTTCAATATTGTCCTCCCGCTGCCTCAGGTTACACTGTAAATATTTTTGGTGGTTGCCTGATTGAAATTTTTATCGCATTTCACCCTCTTTTTCCGATAATGGGTTGTGTTCACTTAAGCACACATTGGCAAAGCTTCGCCGGCAAAAGCGTCGGTAACTGAAGAAGCACGGCTCTGGTAACCTTAATAAGTTGTAGGAAAGTGTTCAAAGCATTACAACGGCTGCAACTAGAGCTTACCTAAAACTTTGTCTGAAACGCGATGAGAGCTAATGAGGTAAGTACACTACACAGGTTGTTGGATTCAGTTTAATAGAGAACTCGAGATGGTGCATCGCAACTTTCTGAACACAGACTAAGCGTGCTACGTTCTACACGAACTTTAAATACGTTTTAGGCGTAAACCTAACTCCTATCTGTGAATTTCCATGGAAATATTTGTGATGTAAAATAATTTTACGAGTATTACACCACTGTGCATATAGTTTGGGGGAATATTCTACGTTAAGTATCGTAGGTCAATACGCACAATGACAGTATCTAATTAGACAGGAAAGTATATTTGCTATCCGGGTGGCGCGGGCGGCGTGGAGCGTAGCGTTCGTCGCCATTATTTATACAGAGGATACAAATGAGGATCCATTACGGGATTTCCTCGATTTTGGGCCTAATGAAAGACAAATAACATTCACTTCAAAGCGATCGATAAGGGCATTTGCGTTAACTTGATTTATAAGACCGAGAACAGGAATTGCTCGAGATTCAACACTTATTTAGAAACATTTTACTTGGCGTATATTTAATCTTGGAACTGTCCTCAATTATAATTGCGAAAGAGTGTTTTTAGGTTTGTTCTTTTGTCTTGGGCACGGAGCCACGGATCGACACGATTTTTTGCATAGATATAGTTCATAAGCCGTAGTGCGACATAAGCAACATAATTATTATCTAGGTGCCACGCGTGCGAAGCCGCGGGCATAAGTTAGTTTTCTAACATCTTGAAAATGTTTTGTTCAAAAATATACGCACCTCAATATCAATGTTCTAATCAATATAAATTGTGGGGTTTCAGAACGAATCTAGCAAATTATGGGCGTGAATTCGTGGTTCAGCAATATAAGGCGTGCGTGACAGCCACGTCAGCATTGCAACCCCATTTTGAATTGCACCCGATTGATAGACATTTTTGTCTCATTTACATTTTTTCCCTATAACAACTCTATGGGCCGTGAAATTTATTAAAAGAACTCCTAAGTGTAGGGCGGGAATTGTCCGGCTTTATCGACTTGTTTGACTTTACGACTGTGACAGACTTATTTATTTAACAAAACTTGAAATAGCCTATATTTTTTATACGTTTCTCTCAACTAAGTATGATTTTGAAAACTGACATTAGACATTTAAAGAGGTCGATGTTTGTGGCTCAACGGATTTGGAAGAAACTTAGAATATTCAAAATATACAAAGGCTTTTTAACTGGATTCCAAAAAAAGTCGGAATATTGTTGGAAATCTTTTCCAACTTGCAACTCTACAATGTAATATTTTATCAATTAAGCACGGTCGGTTTCGATTTCAGAATTACGATGCCATTTGAGCACCCGCAATTTATAGCTTACAATTTTATAATTCAAAATGTCACAGCCCCCACGGTACGGCATTACAATTTGTAAAATGGTTAGCGCATACGTGATGGCAGACTTCCAACTCCATGAGCGTATTCCAGGATCTTAGCATTATTCATTTAGCATTCACATTATTAGGTTTAACATGTGAATGTGTGCATCACATGCAGAACTAATTCTGAATGGTGCGATTTGACATTTCGGCTACTTTTCTTTCGTTTGTTTACTGTCAAAACATCTGTTCGAACCAAAAGATTTTGTTAGTAAAGTGCTGGACAATGTTACAATTGAATTTTAAACCAGGTACAACCAATTAAGTTGAAATTTTACCTGTGTAACTTCAGTTAGTCAGGAGACTGACTAGAGTCTGGAGCTGAGAACTCGCAATGAAACTCCTTAGTAAATTGTTCGATTGAGTAAACAAATTTTCATAACTGTCAGTGTTGATGACAATGTAATTTATGCGACAGCGCGTCTGATCAAGATCTTTCGAAGGAGGATTTTACAAAAGCTAGTTCTGATAAATATTTTTGAACAGGAACACACCTTTTTAATTGTATATTATGGTGTTTTGTTCTCGTTTTAGCTTGTGTAATTTTATGATGGTGTACAATAGTGTTATATTTCTATTTTTATTCTATAGAAAAGTTGTTTAACTTTAGCTTTGGTAGGTATAGGTTTAATTTTATCGCTGCCTCTTGGTCAACCTACACCTGGTTGTTTGTGGACATTTCCGCTTGTTTCTCTATTCTATAGCGCAGGCCTTTTGTGCTGCATGTCCTATAAATGCAATTTAGATAGGAGTTTGAAATACGGCTTTATATTTCAAAGTTGTAAAGTGTAAAGTATGGGCTGAAGCGCGATGACTGTCGTTTATTTTAATTTACTGGTAAAGTGCTAGACTCCACGACATCGCAGCTTACTAAGGCAACCATTTGTACATTTTTGGACTTACCTAGGTACTTTATGACAATTGTATTTTATGTCGCACATACGCGTAAATAATTGTAAAGTATTTGTTAACCGACTTCAAAAAGGAGGAGGTTCTCAATTCGCATGTATGTTTTTTTTTGTGTAAGTTACGCGATTACTCCGGCGTTACTGTGGACGGATTTACAAAATTATTTTTTTATTGCAAATATACTTCCGATAATGTCCATTACTACCAAATCAGCATCTGATGATGGGATCCCAGGGAAATTGAGAGAAACCTACAAAATTTATGGGCATTCAAAATAGAAATCACGAACACCTCGAGTTGACGTTACGAATTTGAACCACCTATAAGGCACAGATAACAGGGCCCCTGAGTTTTTCATTCAACTGAGCTGTGACGCTGTGAGGCCAATATATAAGATATCCATGTCATTAAAATCAGCTGAACCTACTCAAGGAGTGAGCCAATCCCACTCCTTATTAGCTATGACGGGTAAGCCAGTTTGACCAACGCTGAATGATAAGGGTCACTCGCTTACACTAGCCACATTGAATTGCAAAACAGTTTACTTGCTCTTTGTATATTTACAGGTTAAATGACTGTATCGCTATAATGATAGACTATTGCCATATAAGGACGGCAAGAAGAAAAACTGTTTGTTGGAAAGTTGACGACCTGTACCGATATCAGTGTCTGATGGTATAATTATATAAAAACCGGCCAAGTGCGAGTCGGACTCGCTCGTGAAGGGTTCCGTACCATTATCTATAAAAAACACAAAAAAATCACGTTTGTTGTATGGGAGCCCCACTTAAATATTTATTTTATTCGGTTTTTAGTTTTTGTATAGAGGCAACAGAAATACATAATCTGTGAAATAGTCTACTGTCTAGTTATCACGGTTTATGAGATACAGCCTTGTGACAGACAGACGGACGGACAGCAAAGTCTTAGTAATAGGGTCCCGTTTTTACCCTTTGGGTACGGAACCCTAAAAATTAATCACGTATTTCTCTGTAACGGTTGACCGATTTAAATGGGGTTGTCTCATCTAAATTTCATTTATGAGGTATTAGTCGTTTTTGTCATAAAACATAAAAAACCGGCCAAGTGCGAGTCGGACTCGCGCATGAAGGGTTCCGTTTCCGTAACATTATCTATAAAAAACGGCAAAAAAACACGTTTGTTGTATGGGACTTAAATATTTATTTTATTCTGTTTTTGGTATTTGTTGTTGTAGCAACAACAGAAGTACATCATCTATGAAAATTTCAACTGTATAGCTATCACGGTTCATATATATACAGCCCTGTGACAGACCGACGGACAGACAGACGGATAGCGAAGTCTTAGTAATATGGTCCCGTTTTTACAATCGAAATCGAACCTACAGCTCAGAAGGAAGGGCTACTACCAACATAGCTGTGAGGCCAGTCACCGTTAAGTTTTGTTTATTATTATTTTTAAAGTTTTTAACGAGAATTTGATTAAGATTTTCCGAATCAAAATTCCTGAAAGTTTAAGTATCTTTATGCTAATTAAAGTCGATCCGTTGCCCCATTACTGCGTAAAAGCAAGACAAACAAACAAACATACTTTACAAACATGCTCAAAAATTAATAACCCACTTTATTTACTGCTTGTCGAGTAAGATTAGCATACACGTGAATATAAAAGCGCCTACGTACATCATAATACAATCCCGGTCACATCTTCAAGATGGAAATAAAACACTTATAAATTACGAGCTTCCGTCCGTGGTTTTACTTGCGGTACCCGGATAAGAAATAGCTTGTATACTATTCTAGGTTACTAACTATCATAAGTACCTATGTATTTACAAAAAAAAAGTATATAAGTATATTGTATTAGTAATCTGGTTCTCAAGAAGCTTTGCTTAGTTTGGGGCTAGATGGCGATGTGTGAAATGTCCACCAATATTTATATTATACTAGCTGCTCGCCCCGGCTTCGCACGGGTGGTACCTGGATAAAAAGTCTACCGATTTTGTGCAAACTTCACATAAACCATCTACTAAATAGTCCGAACAAAGCCTAAACATTTGGTTTGGATAGGTGAGCCCGTTATCACTACATAGTATAAAGCAAAGTCGCTTTCCGCTTCCCGCGTCTGTATGTATGTTTGCTTATATCTTTAAAAGTACACAACGGATTTTGATGCGGTTTTTTTTAATAGATAGAGTGATTCAGGAGAAAGGTTTATATGGTTTTATTTATAATAACATGCTTAATATATTAGAGAACCACTGATAATTTTAGGATTTCAAATCAGCGCGACTTTTTTTTTTAAATTTTAAATGCTGTTAACGAGTATACAAAGACATTCTGTAATATATTTTGGTATCAGCTTTGCACCCGTGCAAAGCAGGGGCGGGTTATAAAATTACAACAAAAAGTGGCATTGATTTTTATATAAGTACTAGCGACCCGCCCCGGTTTCGCACGGGTAGCATGTTATTATACATATAAACCTTCCTCCTGAATCACTCTATCTATTAAAAAAACAGCATCAAAATCCGTTGTGTAGTTTTAAAGATATAAGCAAACATACATACATACATACAGACGCGGGAAGCAGAAAGCGACTTTGCTTTATACTATGTAGTGATATAGATTATTTATATTTTTTATATTCCTAGTTTTATTTAAATCAGCTAAGATCAGTGTGATTGAATCAAAACTTTTTATGAATATTATAAGTAAGGCAGTAGTTACATTAGTTTCATCAAGAACGTACCTACTCGTCCATTAAAAAGAAATACTTTTTAAAGAATCGGCCCGTTTTGCAATCTTTTCGGCCGTTGAAGAGATAATGTCATTTCAATAAGAATAATTTAATAGTGATTACTCTTGTATTCGTAGAAGTAATGAACGAATAATAAATAAGTTTTCTGTTAAAAAATATTTATTCAATGACAAGCTTTTGTAAAATCATTTAAACCATGGAGCACCAGCGCGCTATCTGTCACATCACATTGTCATTGGAACTTGACAAGTATGCAAAGTATTTACTCAATCGAAGTATTTACTAAGGAGTTCCATTGTGAGAGTCTGTTAAACAGCTCCTGACTCCATCATCAGATCAGCTCACTGTCACCATATGATTGCATTGTCACCTAAGTTACATAAGTATGCGAAATTTCAGCTCAATTGGTTGGGGATAACTGCTTCAAAATGGAGTTGCGAGATTCCACCATAACAAACATAGTTACAACATAGTTGTACATACATACATACATACATTGCATTGTATGGTTCGTCTGACAACTGTACGAGTACCTACTCGTTCCTATCTATACTAATATTATAAATGCGAAAGTAACTTTGTCTATCTGTTTGTCTGTGACGTTGTCACGTCCAAACCTCTGGACCGATTGCGATGAAATTTCATACAGTGATAGTTTCATGTGTTTTTTTTTTATAAAGTCGTCATAAATCACTTTCATGAATCAACGCGTAAAGTCGCGGGTAAAAACTAGTAGTTATATATCACACTAGCGACCCGCCCCGGCTTCGCACGGGTAGCATGTCATTATACATATAAACCTTCCTCCTGAATCACTCTATCTATTAAAAAAAACCGCATCAAAATCCGTTGTGTAGTTTTAAAGATATAAGCAAACATACATACAGACGCGGGAAGCGGGAAGCGGAAAGCGACTTTGCTTTATACTATGTAGTGAAGACAAGTTCATCAGACTAAATAAAGTAAGCTCATCAAACACTCACGGCAGATTGCATCGTTTTAAACGGTGTGGCGTTGGTAATAATATGTCGTAGTTTATTACATTTTGACGACTTGAAGATGTGGTAGGTTTGTAGACGGTACAGTCAACATGTTTAAAGACATTTACGGAATTGAGAAAATATTTATTGCAAGCGATGAACATATTTTTAAATTATTTCTGTTTTTTTCTTTTAAAGGTGTGATCAGACATCGCGCGGCATGCGAGCGCGGCATTCGCAGGACACAAGTTTGCCGTGCAAACGAAAAATAACACCGTTTGAGCGCGGCAGGTAGCTCGCGGCTGCCGCGCTCAATTGCCGCGCAATGTCTCGTCACACCTTTACTTATAGTTTCTAACTTTTAGATTTTCACTATTCCTAGTAAAATGAATTGAATGAATTTATGAATGAGCTTGTTTCATTCATAAAACTTTCTTAAAACATTTATGATTTTTATTTACTTTTAATTGACTGTGCACTACCCATAGAAGACATTATTGTATATTTAAAAAAATCAGGTAGGCAGGTATGTCAATTCCATATGAAAAAACAAAAAGAAGGAGCTTAAAATAACTTCATCAAAAAATATTTTCCTAAAAAATATGCAACAAATTCCAATCAGAAACCAAAACGCTATTTCATATCGTAAAAGTTTATTTTATTTTGTGTTTTGAGTTCTTTATACCTGTCCATTGATATGTTCGCACATGATCAGCAATATAGGATGTCGGAAACTCTTAAAGTTCTGTGTTTCTGATGATTATCGTAAATTCAAAAAGTTGCAACACGAAAGGTACCAAAACTGACATAAAATGAGGTGAATGAGGCTATTTGTAGAAAAGCTAAAATAAAATGGTTCAGAAAACTTGACGTTTTGGATTATTATTAGGTACTAATATTCAATAATAAACATCTATTTTGTAAAATGTTTCGTTCTTTGAAGTCGGAAACCTGTGTAGAGGTAAACGATGCCGTGATAAAACTTCATCGTTGTTTACAAATTTACCGTTTTGAAAAGTAATTATACAATACACCACCGAATGTTAGATTGGATAGTTAGATAACTTTACGTTATTTTCCAATTAATAGCCATGAATATACATTGGTACTTATAATTAGTAGAAAATGCTTAGAAAAGTTTTTGGATCAATAACAGGTTCCCCGATTGCCACCATTCCTAATCGCCCACGCAAAATTCACTGCGTCGTATTTCTTTGTATGTCACGGTGACTCCAAAAGTTACGATTATTTTATAACTGGTGTACTTTAAGTGTATCAGGATCTCATGGGTCGTAGTCGTAATATCGTTTGATGGACGCCTCCGCCACTAACCCTACCAAATCACAGCGGATTAATGTGTTTCAAGTGTTCGTGTGTTCTGGTGTCTCTAATTACGTTTATGTTCGGCGAGAGTTATGGTAATGTTCGGCAGCCTTCGGAGATGCGCCGCTGTGCCGCGGATACTTACGACTCTGAATTAAGGGTCTGTAGGGCGAGCCATTCGTTAGTCACGCCCGGTGACGTGTACCTTGGACAAGACCAAAACTGTTATTAGAAAAAAGTTCTTGTCTATTTTTAGATGCTCCACTTTCAAGCTCATATGAAACATTGCGAGACATGCATGGGAATGTTGGAAGTCATCATAAACTACGGCAGGTCGTTCCTTAACGTATGCATCTTCAGTTAACTGCAGATTGCGGCGAATGCATGAATTTCCGGGCGAACAAAGGCCGGCACGCGAGGCATGCGAGACTGCGGCCCGAAGCCCTAAAGGGTAAAAAAAGACGATCCGAGTAAAAGTAAGTTGGCCTTTGTTTGTGTATGGTTCGCGTTAAGTGTTTAGATAAGTGCAGCTGAGAGCAGAGCACGTTTGTTATCTCTCAGGGAGCACAGGCACAGACAAATGGAACCACCCTGTGTGGTCCGTTATTTCGTCGACTCTCCAAATATGTGCACTCGAATCAGAAACTCGTAGCACACTCAGCCCAAATGAAGTTTAACTAGAAGCCTGAAGTTTGTCGTGCTAGTTTACAAATGCGTTTTTTAAAAGTGACTGCATGCATTTTGTTATGCGTATGAGGTCCATTATGTTAGGAATTATGAATTTTATTACATCAAATCATATCTTCTAAAATATTCTTGACATATTTATTGCTTGTGTTACTCGTATTTAAATAGGGAACGCATCGATCGACCGGAGAATTTACGAATGGAAAGGTCAAAAAACATTGACTTTATCTATGGTCGTGTCGTGTATATTTATATTTACTGTAAGGCAGTTATGCATTACACGTACAGCATCTATATTCACCGCCCGGGCGCCTCTTCGGTAATGTGCGTTTCATTGTTAAGAACGAGGGAGCCAATCCTTCTAAATTATAAAATATTCAAATAAGGAGAGAAATAAATCCACGCGAGGAAACGTCGACATTACATATTACTGCGGGAACGCTGCCGCCTATTCATTACGGTTATTTATAGGTAGCAATGTCAAAGCGGGCCTTGTATTTATTCGGACGGCAGAGCGGTTTATTTATTTTAAAAGCCGGTCGAAATACGTTGTTCCGATAAGCGTCCGGTGGCGTCTCCGATATGCAGCAAAATGGGGCACCGCTGCAGCCGCTGATCCTCTAGCCGATACGCCGATGTCACTGCCACACGCTCAATATGCGCGCTGTCTCGACCCTATGACGAAATATGCCCATCTATTATTAGAACTTCATTATTACGCGTTCGATGAACTCTTTGTTTACCGCTTTACCTGCATCCAAATTAAACTTGACGCATCGTCAATATTGAATAATTATTTATTTAATATCCCCAGCGAGAAGAATTGCTCATTAAAAATAATATTGTTTCCTTCCGCAGCATATTTATGGTCGGTTGTTGGAGCGATAGAGAGATGAGTTCAATCAATATAACGCTAGACAATGGCACCTTTTCAAAACGGAAACTATTACAATCTTACCATTGTATGCAGGCCTCGCCTTACCGAGTGCATTATTCAAACTAAAAGTGGTTTGTTTGTCTACCAACGTAGATAAGTTGGGGTGACAGGGGATTATTACCTTCGATGGTAACTCAAAACGTGCTCTCTGTCGAACAACGTCAACGAAGAAGATTTATGTCCGAGTTTTTGACAGTGTGGTGTCGCTGACGACGATCCTGGATTATCCTTTGTTCGTGTGCCGTCACCCATTCCTGATAAGATGTGTTGTCATCTCATTGACAGCGTTCGTAAACATATATTTAACGTGTGACAAAATAAGAAAGTAAATTAATATATTACTTTATTCTTGTTGCTGTATGCTATAAAATTATCTTTTTACATACTAGCTCTATATTTAGGTATCAAACGTCAAACACATTCGGGATGAAAGAGACATCACTTTGATTTCAGACGCTAATAATATTTCAAAAGCGCGCACATGTCGCGCGCCGGGGTAATTGGACCGTTTGATCATACCAATTATGAGTGATTGAATCAGCAAGATTTAGCTGATTTAGTTTGATGAAATGATTGTGTCGACATTGTGCATTAAAGTTTTAAGGAGATAATTGAACTTCCTGCGCGCTACGATTGGTTTGAAGAGGACCGATCTAAGCCCCTTTCATAGTGCGAGAACACGCGGTGCTGCGCTCTCCCTCTCATAATACTTTCTCGATGAGGCGTTTCCTCTAATTACACGAGCTATTAATAAAACGTACAATAAACAATCGATCACTGCGCGTCGTAATGGATCCGTAAAAGGATCTAGGAGTAACACCCACGTCAAAAGTTCAAGAGTTTATATTCGAAGCTTTCTCGATATGCTTGTGATCCGACGTACTCAATCATATTGATGTTCGTGTTTCTCGGACGAAGATAATAATAATTTATATTGAATTGTACATGACAGGACTTTACAGAGAGCTATTGAACGTAAAGATTAGAGTTGAGTTGTGATCGCATTATATAAATCGTTAAATACATCAAACCGTTGATAAAGACATCGTTAAAATGGAGTTTCAATAGATACAAATTCACGAATGTGTTTCAATTTCATTATGCAATCAGAGAATTAGCTCGAAACACATTAAACCACACCTAGAAAACGGTAATGACCAAGGCAGAAAGTCAATATGTGAAACAACTGTGTAATATTATGCATTGCAATCTGTTATTAGCGAGTATGATGGGGTCAAAGGCTCTCAAGTAATATTGCTTCCATTATGGCTTTACAATTTTATGACATGAACTGCTACTCAGCTAACACGTCTACAACTTGAGGTTGCAACCAGTCAGGTTAATTTCATTCGAAGCAATTTAAAAGTGGATAATTGAGCTGCACTAGCTCGTGTAAAATATTGAAAGGCTATTTTTGCAGGATTAATTTCAAATATGCACTAAAAGTTTTACAGCGCAACTTTTGTGGATGGACCGCAACAATTTCAATCCCTGTTAAAATTAATCGGTTGTGTAGCACGAAGTCGAGAATGGCGGTTTGACCGAACACGGAAATTGAGCTCGAAACGTTTGCGTTGCGATCGTCTAAACGCTATTAACTAAGTTGCAAGTTTGTGTTGGAGTTTGATGGGTGAGCGCTGTTTGTTCTGTCCAGGCATCGTATGGAAATCATTTCTTGCTCGGTGGAACTTTGCGGCTCCGTGTATGCCCAAATATTTGCCGTCACTTCGAAACTCCGGCTGCTCGTTGATCGTGTCTTTGCAGACATATGGCGCATTTGCCCGTGTTTACATTCCCCCGTTAATTAAGGGAACTTTCGGAAGGATTCTGTATACAGCCCCAAGTTTCATTTATAGCAGAATGTTGCTAAGTATGATAAGCCGAAATAATTTGATAATTTTAAGAGATAACTTTTCTCTTTACGGTTTATACGCACACTCGTAAATGGTAGGTAGGTAATGCTTACAAGTATAGTTGGTTCGTTCTTGTGGATGATTTAAAGAATTGGTAAAGGTAAAATGTAGCTATTGTATTTTAGAACATGAAACGAAGGTTGCCATGTTGAATTAGATTGAAAAGATCCCAGCGAGGCATCGGATCTTTAGCCCATTGCGCTTGCGTAGTCAAGCAATTCATACATTGTTTGCTCGGGGTTGTGCCACAATGACCGTTTCCTCCTCGAAGCGTGTCGCCGCAGATTACACAACAGTTTCTTAGCAACCGAGGGGCGCCGGTGATGCTATCTATTCACCATTGTTGCGTGCACTTAACCGTCGATACAGTTCGCCTGTGTTCAGTCTTGTTAACACATTGTAAAGGAAATTACATTCCTTACTCACCGACGCTCCTCAAATAGCATAACCGTTATCGATCATCGCTCTACCGTGTCTAATTGTTATCATTAGATGAGTCAATAGTCATTTCGGTTTCATTAATGCGTGTGAAACGATGTTTACGACCCACATCCTTCGAATTGTAACAACACCTGTGCTTATGCGATATTACATCCAAGACCGTATTTGGAATTCCCGTAACCGCGAACTAATAATCCCGCTCCGAAATAGTCAAAGCTTTATGTAGACGATATTGCAATATTAATAGTTGGGATTCGCCCTCGAATCTGTCGAAATTAAGCTGAACGGCGATTGGGGTGTCGCAGATGGCTGTAACTGCGCTATCTGGCCGCTCGCCGCTCGCCGCAAGCGTGGAAAGTATAAAAATATGATTTACGGCTGAGCTTACTGCGGGACATCCGCTGCTCTAGTCCTTCGTTGGCACACATTTTGCATTTTCTGTATTCCTGACTCCTCGAATCAACTTAACCACATTTCAGAATATCCTATTGTTACTCCGTTTTGGTCCCATGAGGGAACCCAAATAAGAGCCTCCGAATTAGTTTTGTGTAGTGCCTTACTTTAATAATGTTCTAAGTCTTCGGAGGTTTGTAGGGAGCGATGCGGCCCGTGTTTATGTAGTCGTGCGGTATATGAAATAGATGTTTTCTGGCTTCAGGCACTTTATTATTACTTTGAACTGCGGATTTTAGGGGTGGCCGACTGGGGGAGAGAAGCAAACAAGTGCTGTCGACTAATACCAAATATCGAATCGAATATTTCACTTATTCTTTTAAAAACTCCGTGGAGGGCGATTTGATAGGATTTCTTCTTTGATCGAATTTATGGCACATAGCTACGTGAACAACATTGTTATAAATAGACTAGCTAGGTATTAATCAGAATTGTCCAGTCAAAAAATAATGATGACGGTCGTCGTAGAGAGTATTCGTTTTAAAATATGACTCATATTCGTAGTCAATACAACATTTTAATAACCGCAAGAATGTTCGGCATATTTCTAAAATGATTAAAAACGATTAGCTTTTAACCAGTTTGTAGCCAACATTATAATATAAGAACATTGTGATGTGAATGATGTAGAGATAGCATAGCATTGCCAATCATAATAAAGCAAAAAGTAGTGGTTTAATTTATGTATTCGTAGAAGAAACTTTAGAATTAAAACTTGTAATCTTATGGACCGCCCATTTCTTACATAAATCATATACTTAATCTTGTTGGGTCGAGTATGTTTTTTTAATGAAAATATGGGTGATGTGAAGATTATCAGTTGAGTGTAAATCAGTCCTACAATAACTCTTTTGGTTTTTTCTTTACATCGAAATCGTGTTCTTGACAGTTCGTATTATCAGTGGTGGTCTAGTAACTGGATACGTATGGAATGCTAGACATCTTCAAGGACTGAGCGTCTGTATGAGAGGATGTCTAATTAGATAGGATCACCATCGTCTTCCTATTAATTAGTAATCTAAATTGGTCTGAGTAAAATGTTCATGCACTGATGCTGATACTTTTTGACTATTTTCAGTATGGTAGCGGCCATACCACCACATGTTGTAATAAAATCGAGCCGTGTCGGTAAAATAAATTGAAGGTACGTGATAAATTTATTGGTTATGATAGGTACCTGTTTGGAACATTCATAATTGTGTCAAAGAAGAATACATTCCATGAAGTACCTAAACTTTTATCTTAGGAACTGGTAACACTCTTATATTAAAAAATAGCATATTTAAGATCTGAAGAAGCTGTCTCCGAGTATTGTCGTATGACTAGTTACCGAATATAATCAGATTACAATATCATACCCAGATAATCCCAATATAATAATCCAGAATGAAATTGTCTTGACCACCCATGCAAACATATTTCTATGGTTATGATGATCATTGTTAGTACCACAGTACTTACCTGTCGTTAGTTTTCACCGCTTTCTTGTGACTTTGGTTCATTATTGTTTGGATTAAGTAAGTTAACTTAATATGAGGGTTAAACTATCTCGTTAGTTGATTTCATTCCGTCATTAATTTTCATTCACACAATTGTTAGTTGTTATGGTCCACAGCTAACTCACCTAGGATCCACGAAGGGCTCCGCATATATGTTCCTGACAGGCTGCCGGCGAGGCAGCGGCGGAGGAACTGGGCTGAACCCGTCCATCATATCCTCACGCTCGCCGTACTTCAACGATTTCATCGTCATCCTGAACGAGTCCACTTCACAAACCCCACAACACTTGAATTTTTATCACATATTTTAGTCTCACTTTATTGTCTGACATTGTAGAAAAATAATCACTATGTGTTCGTACACATGATTGAACCACTTGTTTATTTTATAGTCCTGGAAATTGTAAACAAAAATTGGCTTTGTTGTCGTATGTGTAAAAGCCAGTGACGAGATACGCGGTTAGCCCTACGACCGAGCGCGACTGACTGCCGCTTGCGCCCAACGGCCCAACAACGTCTGCCTCAGAACGCCGCCGGCTCCCCGGCCCTCGTAGAGCTTTTGTCGTTTTTTGCGCCCGCGCCGACCCGTCAAAGCCCGTCAAGTTATTAGACAAGGGAACAAAAAATACAGTGCAACAGACCTGATGCAAGAACCAAACTCGAACACACCCATGTAAAAACAGCACGGTGCGGTTGCGTTCCCATTGTACCCAAAATATCAACTGTGCCAAGTGTGAATAAAAGATGCTATTTGAAAGACGAGGGTCCTTTGCAATGCCGCATCGTTTTGCTTCAATGTTATTTTTTGCAAGTCGATTTGTAAGATTTATTGATAACACCTTTATACTTCACCGATTATACAATATTGCTTTTTTTACGACTTCACAACTTCTCAAATAATAAAAGATTAAGTAACCGAAGGTACGGATATAGATTCAATAAAATTTCATCACAAAAGTTGGCGAGGTAAATGTTAAAGTGATTGAAGTTGAAGCAAGAAAGGAGAAAGAACTTATCTAATCGATACGATTATCGGAAGGAGGGTCGGGTCGGGGCACAGGGTTCCTTCTACTCGCACTAAATTACACCGTGATAAGATAGCGCCTAGTTCAGACAAATTATGGTTAAAACAAAGCGGAGATGTATTTAGCTCAACGAATTACGAAAAATATTGGAACATTGTAGATAACAAACAGTAGTATACTTTTTTACGAGTATGTCCACAAAAACAACTGCAGTGATATTATTCAATTTCATTTTCTGTGTTGTTTCGACAAATAAGAGTAAAGCTAAAAAAATAAACTCTAGCTTTCAACTCTACGATTTGATATTGCAAAGGCAACGACGGGAGGCAATATGAGATAGAAATAAATCAACAAGCTAGATGAAAATAGTGTACCCGTGTAGCACATCGGCGGTGTATGCTGTGTACTGTGCAGTTAGTTCATAGACCTGCTACGTCCCCTGCCGTGCGCCCTGGTTGATCTCACGGCTTTGCATGCTAACAATTACCCTCACAAACACTACACGACAAATACGAGAGGCGAACACCCTCTAACCTTTTTGTTCTCTAAAATGTTTGTTTTTAAAACTCGTTACCCTTCGCCCAATTTTTTATTTACGATACCCGAAATTGAATTACGCTATTTGATTTATTAAATGTTTAATTTGGCGTACAGTAGCGGCCGTGTGACCGTATATCCAGAAATGTGATTCCGCAAAATAGCGGGTAGAAGGGCTGCGGTAAAATTATGTTAAAACCTGTCCTATGGGCCCGAATTATCCCGCAAGGATATAAGGAATAAGAATATAAAAGAGGCTTAGAGTTTCTATACGGCTTTTTGAAGAAGCAACGAACGCGAGATTTACATACATACATGCGGGTAAACATGTTCGGTGCCAAACTCCTCAAGAACCTGTATAATAAATTGATTTAAGCGCCTCCTGACAGCTTTAAGTATATTTTGACAAACATTAGGGAATTTAAAGCCCCAGTGACTGAACTTTGTTTCGCCATTCGAGATGTCTATCGGTTTGCGCAGTAAGGAGTTCGTAAACGTTTTGTATGTTCTAAGAATACCTGCTATGCTAAATATGTTAAGTTGATTTTATGGTAGAGCCAGGGGTTTTCGAGAAGGTATCCTAATAAAATATTAAGAGGGACATCGTAAAGGTCTAAGTTGAACCTTAATGTCCGTGATTTATATACGTTGAGTGGTATTAACTATCTGGATTATTCTTAGTAAAGCATATTGGATGTAGCAAATGGTATTTGGATGCTTTAATAATAAAGTACAATCAAGGGATAGCTTTGATCATCGTAAAGGTGTTATGACGGCAAATCTGTATGTTTATTATAAGCATTAGTAGCGCTTTAGCACCTTATAATGTACAATATCCGTGCCTATAATAGCTACGTTTCAACATAGAGACACGTATTTTTGGTATAAAATTGTGGTTTGTAGTATACATTTGTGACAACATACATGTGTTCGCTCCGCCCACGCAATGTTTTCAGTTCGGATTTTATTCAAAAAAAACGAATGGTTATTTTGTTCGCAACCAATTTAAAAGTAAATCAATAGGTGTAAGAATGCAAAGATCGTGTACGACCATATCTCGTGTTGTGCGGTGCATATATGGCGAGTAGGAAACGGTCCACGTCGACGTTCCCATGGAACATACAGTACACTGACTGATGTATTTCTGAACAACTTGATGTACGGACCCTGTTCTGCACTTGAACTTACGATCTCTTGAGTTTTGATTGCATTAACCGCTTGACTTGAACTCGTATCAGCTATCTAGCTTTCTTTCATCTTTAAGCGTCTTCTAAAAGCTATAAAGACTTCCTTTTATTTAGTTTTGTAAAAAGTTCTATTACTTACGTACAAATGTTTTTTTTTTTAAATTTTATAACTCAGTTAGTTATCCGTGTTGTTTTTAACTAACCTTCATATTTATAAAGCATAAGACATTTTACATACACACGTTTTGAGCATGTTATATATTTTTTTAATATAAAAGCTCATTTGATTCCTTATGATTCAAACCAAAGACCTTTAAATTGAAAGTCAAGATACTTCCGACATTATACTTATTATTATTATATTCATTTCAATAGTCTTCACTTATCAGTAGATATCATAGATTTTCCATTTTTTTATTATACTCGTACGAGACTAGTTATCATAAGTAGTATAAGTCTATTAAAAAGGGTCTCCCAGCTATTGGCTGCGGCCCCACCAATTTCATATTAAAGACCTAAGCCTGAGAATAAAATGAAATGGCTTCACTTGTATGTGCCTCCCGTAAGATACAAGAAAAAGCAACACTCGTAAAAGTCATAAAAACCTGGTTGCTTACTTACCTACTAACCTCTTTTGTTTCTCTTTTATAAACATGGTTAGGTACCTCTTTTGATTAAAATGGTAATCTTTTGACATTTGTCTGCTGCGAATTTTTTAATGTCAATGTCAAAGCACGCTAAAACGTATTTTCTCTTGTTATTTAACGTAGCATAAATTAACTCTTTTCCTCATTTAGTAAACTAACACTGTGTTGTATAAATGTTGTTGTAACGAGTCAGGCTTCGTTCAAGGTATCCACAAAAATAAATTATAGTGTTTTAAATCTAAATTACTAATCATTGGTCTGATTTATCAATCGATAGTGGATTTGAGGTGCGAGAATTGTTTGTCATAGCTCAAAGTTGTCAATTATGACAGAGATATGGGAATGTCAACTGTTACATCACCTGTCAGTATTAACAATGACATAAGAATAGTTCATCGATCGAGAATGTGAACCATTAGTTATATTCGTGTGACGTATATGGCAATAATTCGAGTTTTTGCATTCATTCACTGAGCTCTGATTGGTTGGTATTTTTAAGCGCGGGAAGAGAAAAAAAACATGGAGGCGCTGGGGAGGACGAGGAACGAGTTGGGACTTGCTTGGGAATAATTTCTGGGGTTTTTTTGATCTTGGCTGCTGGATTTGAGGGTAGGATTGATGGGTGTGCTTAGGGCCATGGAGAAGTCGTTCTAGTGCTTAAAGTTTGTGAATTAGTTTAGATAAAAGTTATTGTGATGTTTGAGTGTAATTCAATAATTGATTTAAAGCACGAGTTTAAATGGTTTTTATGACTGGAAGGTTTCTCTCTACACACAATTGATAGGTACCTAACGGTGACAACTACATTGTGATTCTGCTTGGTTCAGGATCTGGGGTGAGAAAAGGTCGTGAGTTATTTGGAGTTCATTATTCTTTAAGTTTAAAATCAACTAGTTGTGTCTGTTATGAAGGACTTGTCTAGCCTTACCTTAGTTAATAATTACATTCTGTGTTGAAGAGAGATAATTTGAGATTCTGTTTCAACATGAGACCTGTATCGGGGAGTCCGATCATTGTGGACCCGACAATTGAAGTTTAAGTTCGAGCAATGTGAATTTTAACTTATAAGACGTACAATGTGTCTTTTGATTGAGTTGACCTGAGCTGGTGTTTGTGGAGATTAACTGGATCACAAATTATATCAATTATAATTCTAACAACGGAGAGTTGTTTATTAGACATTTATTTCATAATGGACAAGAAGGTTCTAAATATTATGATTTATATTATGTATAAGTATTTATCTGACCTAAATAGGATGTTTTAGAACCGATCTGATCGATTCTTCAGCATCCGAAAGTAACCTTTTGTTTGAAGGCTTGACTGATAGACGGACTGACTCAGGTTGCTAAAAGATTAAGTCCTCTTATATTTTGCTAGACAGAATTGACAGACTGAACTTTATGACTCTGTAATATCATTCCCACTCAAATGACAATTAAGCCTTCTACTCAGAGGAGGAGATAAGGTCTATGGAATGATCTCCACTATCCTTCTCGGACTGGAGGGGAGAGGATCTGCGCTGAGTTTTCCACATTTTAGATGACAGATAAGCCTAGCCAATTTATTATATATATTTTATTCTCCGTTACTTCTTACTCTCAATATCAGCAAATTCTCTAGACTTTCCTTAATTGTATACTAAAGTGTTATAGAATCTAATAGTAGATAAGTAGGTAGACAGTTTAATCTTAATATCCTAAAAGAATCAGAGTTATTACCTATATCACAATGTACGGTCCTAATCAATAAAAACTAGACGATCACTTGGCCAATTTAAATAATTAAAACAGATCATAACAACTATTAGGATTAGTTCTAGGTAAGATTTCAGGATGACTAGGTATTAATATAGTTTTCTATTAACGTCTTATAATATAAATTAATTAAAATAATTATATTTCAATTTCAAAAATTTAGTAGGATGATGAAGTAGGGTGGGTGTGTAGTATGTAAGCTAGTATATAGGGTAGGCTAGTATAGGGTAGATTAGGCTGTAGGGGTGTTTAAAGGGGGGGAGTGTTACATTGTGCTGTCTTTTTATTTAGATTACATAATTTTGGAAATACATTATATTTTAAGGTTGATTCTCTCTAAAACACCGACCATTTCTTTCTTAAATATAAAATTCTCGTGTCACAGTGTTTGTAACCAAACTCCTCCGAAACGGCTTGACCGATTTTTATGATTTTTTTGTGTATATTTGGTAATTAAAAGAATAGGTCGTAGGGTATTTTTATACTCCTAAGTGATAAGAGTAGTGTAAAGTTCGCGATAAACTAAAAGTGCTTTTTTTCTGTGGGATTATTGAAATTTGACAGGACAACTCCTGGCGGGACAGCTAGTTATTCTTTATAAAGCCATATATTTATACACTATCTCCAACATGGTTTATAAACTAGATTGACGCGGACATTGGCAGAATTGTGACAATCAGTCACAGCAGCCAGAGAAAAATAATTCAATTCAATTTTCTCTTGTTTATTATGAATGACATTGCTGCTTAGGTAGGACAGTGTTATAAATAAAATATTGAACATCCATCGCATAACCACAGAATACAATAGTCTCGTTATTGGTTTTACCCCGAGAGTTCGCAGCAAAAACAAGAACGCACAAACATTGCAACAATTACACGCTATTGTTTATTTCGAGTGCTCTTCATCATAGTATTTCAGTCGAGTTGCACTAATAAACACGTTTTACTGTGTATTTACGTACATTATGTGAAATGGCTGTTCACAAAAACTAACAACCTACGTAACCCAGGATAAAATAATCCTATTAATAATATAAGTCTAAAAGTTTGTGTGGACTTTTGTATGTTTGCGGCTCAATCATGCTCAAACGACCAAACAGATGTCAGCTATATTATTTTAAATAGGGAATGTTGGTACAATTATTCCTTTCGGTTTGTAATGATTAGCGTGGTAGTAATTGTCGGCGCCATAGTGCAGCCAGCCTCCTTGTATGAGGTAGAATAAAAACTCCTTTGTAGATAAAGTTCGATTTTTAAAAAGGTTGGGAGTTGGCGGGAATGGAAAAAACAGTATTGTGGATGACGAATTATTGTCAAGGAGGATATTATTGTCACTACATAGTATAAAGCAAAGTCGCTTTCCGCTTCCCGCGTCTGTATGTCTGTATGTATGTTTGCTTATATCTTTAAAACTACACAACGGATTTTGATGCGGTTTTTTTTAATAGATAGAGTGATTCAGGAGGAAGGTTTATATGTATAATAACATGCTACCCGTGCGAAGCCGGGGCGGGTCGCTAGTATTTTATAAAATAAACAATGATGTGAGTATATTTGTGATTTTAATTATACTAGAATTTGGTAAGTAAGTAATTAAGTTTTTTTTATGAAGTTTTAAAAAGCAAGTCCGACTTAGGACGTAGTGTTAATTTAATAATAACTTTCCAAATCTGTTCATTAATTAATAGAGTTCTGAGGTAACCGAATTGAGAAGTTGAGTTAAAAAGGAGGTTCTCCGATGTTATACGACGAAAAACCATGATATTAAAGGTTTCTTTTGTTTTCACAAGTAGTTTTTATACCCTGTTTACAAGTTACGCAGAAGATAACCGCCGTTTGAGACTTCAAACTGAAACTTGTTAATAGGTAGGTACTTTTTACAATTTAAACAACTTTGTTTACTTTTCAAACATCGCTTTAACTATGAACTTACTTTCTTGACGTAAATTTATTAACCTATACTTTAAGTAAGTACTCATATTTGCCCTGTCTAGTAAAAATATTTACCTGTATCCATTTTTACAAAAATAATATTGCATTTTATCTATAACACAAGGTGTCCCAAAAAAGGTGTCAAGGGGAAGTCCAGGGGTAGAACACCCTTAGAGATACCCGAATCACACCCTTATGTTTCGCGATTTTTTGTAGCTATCGAGTTATGACGAAATATTTTTTAAGAAACGGAAACATTTTGAAAACCGCTGCTTTTAATATTTTATTATTAAATTAAATTAAATACGATCACGACTGTAATCCCCAAGTACGGTAGACAGAGTAGTAGTACAGCCAGATCTCTAAGCGCTCAGATCATTGAAATTATGTCTAAAGAGAGTAGCTTAAAACATTGAATTTGCCACAAGCCCACTTTTTGCAGTTAACATTTCTTACGTGATAGGTTGTAAACCCATCCCCGCTTATAATTAAATAATCAAGTTCAAGCGATTCTTTTATTATATCTATTATTTCAAAAAAGCTTTTGCAAAACCTTTGTTTTCAAAGAATCAGTGCTTTATCAACACTCTGCATTCCACATGACGGTATTAAAATTATTGTCATCTCTTAAAACATGTTAAGGCGTCTGTTTAGTAGAACCATATTAATCTCCCCTGGCCCAAATACCAGCATCCGTCAGCTGGGCCACAAAAACTCACTCAACTATTTTAATTGGCGTAAAGTTTTGGAGTTACTGTGTCGTAGAAAAAAATGTCAATGAGCCGTTTCACAGTTGTGTTCGACATACGACGGTTTCGTATTCGAAACGTACGCACTTGAGACGACCATTTATATTGTTTTATGACTTGCTAGCGATAAAAGTATACCAGGGGAAACTGGACCTAAATGTCATCGACTGGCGTAGAATAAACCTATATATTGGCGGGTGGTATTACATCGACAAGGTTTTCATATTTATGAGTGTTGTAGACGCAATCCGTATTTGTACATGAGAAATTATGCTTTGAAGTTACAAGCAGTTTACAAATGCCATATTTTCTCATTTTTGTATGAAATGAAATATAATCACGACTGTTATTCCCAAGTAGGTACGGTAGACAGGGTAGACCTTCGCTCTCAGATCTCCAGGCGCTCAGATACCTGAACATGAACATGCCTAAAGGGAGTTGTCAGAGGCACGTTCAAATATAACATTTGGCACATTCCTACATTTTTAGATACGGTTAGGTCTTTCCCATGAAAAACGAGAAATGTTATTTTACAGTAAAAAATATAGTAGGTAGGGATGGTACATCCCTACGCGATTCTCAGTCACACTTGACCGGTCCTTTTAAGTTTGAAGAGCAGATTTAAATAGTCTTTTGGAGCTACTCGTTATTTAAATTCGAAAACTCACGAAGCAAGCATGAAAACGTGTTCAAGAGTCTCTGTAAAAAAAACGCCTCTGTGAAAACCTTTAGTGGAACTTATTAATTTAGATAGATGTTTTCATATTAGCAATCATTATATTTCATCATGGTTATAATAACCTCCCGCTTATGTGAACCTGTGTGAATCCAGGCCTGTGTATGTATGTGGAGCACGTTCCATGAGATAAAAGACGATATTGATTCCGTGACGAGTCGAGCGGTGGGAAACCATTCCTGTCCGTTTTAATAGATACCCAGAGGATAACTTCGACACTCGAAGAAAATAATTAAAATGCTGCTTTCGGGTTTTCAAGTTTTATTTTAGGGCTCTTACAAAATGCAGCAGTTCTCGGGAGATCCGTTTTAAAGTGTTTTTCAAAAGATTATAGAGCGGATGTAGATTTTTATTTGTATTTGCAAGAGTTTTATTTATTTTAATACTTGTAGGTATTGTAGTAGCTACTACAGCTATAGAACCAAAGAGATACGAGTAGTAGCTACTCGTATCTCTTTGGTTCTATAGCTGTAGCACTTTTTGTACCAAGCATAGGCCTTGTACAAAAAGTGACAATAGTCACTTTTGCCGTCTATAAAAATGACATACACAACGATCGATTTTAATCATCTATTTCTAGGAGTTCTATCAAACCGTGTCCTTACCGAGCGACACATGTCGCGCGAAAGTTATACAAAGTGAACTAGTGAAATCGTGCCGAGTACCGTAAAGTTTGTCGAGTAATTAAGGAGCTAAGAGCCACTGTACTATTCCTAGGACCGCAGGACTCGTCGCATTCTTGTCGGGCAATTACGCACGCTTCGTTCCCAGCATTTTATGCCTCGTAGTCCGTAGTGTATGATTTGCTGAACACGTTTGCTGTAATTATCGTGGGAGCAATCTGGCATCGCGTGCGAATCGAATTCATTCAACATCGATGAGCTATTGTTTATCTGTCAATTCATATGGATATTTACCTAATGTTATAGCGGCTCGAACGATTACAAGCCCGCTAGACAAATTACAACGTCATTCTTCGATATTGTTTTAACAAACTAGCGCAAACTCACGTATGTTTTGCGGTGGAGTCTATCTAACCTAGATATACATAAACCGAGTGTTTTTAATTGCTGCAATCAAAACACACTTTTAAATTATATTTATATACTAAGGTTTGTATTCTAATATGTAGCAAACATTATTTTTGCATTTTCTACTCGAAACAAAATACTTTTAGGATCTAAGAGCCTGAAGACTTGTATCAGAGAATAATGTGTACCGTATTTGGGAATTACAGTCGTGATCCTATTTCATTTCATTTACAAAATACTTATTAGGAAGTAACAAATAGACTTTTGTTGCACGTCTTTGAAACGGCGTCACGTACGATCATTGCTCTTTAAGAAACCAGCTCATCTAAGTATTTATTTATATCACTAAAGAAAGTTTAATTTAAAACGTCTCAATATCACTTAACAAGGCGGTTTACCTTATGAACTTTAATAACCATACTATTTCTTTAGGATACGATTCGGTATGCTGATTGCCGACAAAGATCTCTATCGAAACGATTTTTGATAATGCAATTAAAAACATAAGCACATCATTAGAGCGGCATGCGGTGTTTCAAAACAGATGTGGAAATATTTGGGTTGCTGACGATTCGGACACAATAAATTCGGACACTGTGTCCGAATTGACACTTTTTAATTTTAATATTTTTTTCACTGACGATTCGGACACCACCAAAATATTGAAGCTGTTTTGTACAGTCACTTAGAAAATTTTAAACTACATTAAATCACTCCTAAGAAAAAGTTACCGAAACTGAGTATTTTAGGTTTTAATTAGAATTAGATGAACATAATGTTTCCCCATCTCCTGTGAATGAAAATGTCAAAGATGTCATGTGATATTGATATTTCAGGTCAGTGTATAAAGACCAAAGTAGAACTAGTAACAGCCTCTGACGAAAAATTGAATGCTGATGCCAAAAATGACCACCATTATGAAAAAGATATAAATCTTTTATAACGAGATGTACTATTTAGAGTACTTTGCTAAAAGCGTTAATAATAAAAAAAAACCCTATTATTACTATTAATCAATAGATAAGGACAAAAATACAGAAAAGATTAAAATTAATAAACATAATTATCCAAATCTATCGATTTTCTTAACTATTATTGTAAACTCAGTTAAAAATTAGTTGAATATTTAACTTACCTCCAAAAAACATAAAAACAATATAAACTGACACATATTCCGTTTTTTATATAACTTTTTTTTAAAAGCCGTTTTGGCCAAGTGGGAGTTACCTCGACTTTCAATCTGAAGATCGTGGGTTCGATCCCAGTCGTCCATCAATGTTTTTTCTGTTTAAAAAATTTATATCGCATGAACACGTGCTTATAACGGCGAAGGAAAACATTGTGAGGAAACCAGTTAGAATTCTTGTAAGCGGCGAGGGGCTTGCAACGTCACGTGTAGAATGCTGCTGAGTAATGTTTGGACGTGCCTCTGACTAACCCCTTTAGACGTTGTCAAGGATCTAAGTGCCTGGGATCTGTGAGGAAGTCTACCGTACTTGGGAATACAGTGATGATACTATTGAGATCTAGTTTATGCATTAGCTCTCTCTCGCTAGTTGCTGTACCTGGACAAATATTTCATCTTATTTTTATTACCATACTGCCAAAATGCATGCTGATTATATTCCTCTTAGCAGTTTAAGTTTTTATATCCGACTGTACAAAACATTGGTGTCCGAATCGTCAGTGAAAAAAATATTAAAATTGCAAAGTGACAATTCGGACAAAGTGTCCGAATTTATTGTGTCCGAATCGTCAGCAACCCAAATATTTTGATTCTCGCCTGGAGTTTAATACCGTTTAGTGAACAAAATGGCCACGGAGGTCGAACTTGAAGAGTTTGGCATTGTGTCTTTGTAGAGGCAAAATCAAGATAGTCTAGTTTCTGTATCTATTTCAGTTAACTTTAGGTTGACCTAAGTGAGGTAGTATTGTGGTTATATTCGAGGTAAATTATTTAAATAACCTAACTCATTATAAGTTTCCAAAGTTGGATGAAAGCTAAACGTCAAGTTGTTGGAACACAATACAGAACTGAAAGCCACTTTACTGGATCACCCAAAGGTACTTGTGCTTCTTTGAAACATTTTGTTTCTGTGTCCCACCTGGAGCTAGTCCCGTTTAAACCTCACCCGCTTTGTTTTTGCCGGCTCTCTGCTGGCGACAACACGGGCGCTGACAGACGCAGGGCTAATGACAAATTAACCGTTAAAAACCCGTGAAAGGCTCAGAGCTCAGACAAAACATCTGAATAAAAAGCTACGGTCTTTTATCTCCGGACGTGCTTCGCGAAGGCAGTTTATTTTGAGCGTTACTTAGTCAAAGTTTGCAGTGCTTGCACATTGAATGATCATTATCATCAGTCATCAATTACCTACTAGTCGCGACTAAAAATTAAAACCGGCCAAATGCGAGTCGGACTCGATTGTTCTACGAATCTATAAAAACGGCAAAAAAATCACGTTTGTTGTATGGGAGCCCCCCTTAAATATTTATTTTATTCTGTTTTTAGTATTTGTTGTTATAGCAGCAACAGAAATACATAATCTTTGAAAATTTCAACTGTCTAGCTATCACGGTTCATGAGATACAGCTCTGTGACAGACAGACGGACGGACAGACAGACAGACAGACAGAGAAGTCTTAGTAATAGGGTCCCATTTTTACCCTTTGGGTACGGAACCCTAAAAACAGCATTGAGCTGTTTTTGTTATCCAACCTTCTACCGCAATATACCAGTGGTGCATCGGGTGGGACTGTGATTGGTTGGACATTTAATGATCATTTTCGGTTACTGGTCGCAACGATAAGCGATATTGAGCTGCTTATGTTAGCCAAACTTCTACCGCAACACTGAAGATGCATCGGGTGGGACTGGGGCAGATTCTGCTTTGTGAAAACAGTGATTTTCTTTGGTCCATTATGTATTTTTACGTGATCATAGTCATAGTCAATAAATGATAAAGGTCTGGTGGGCACGCAGCTCACCTATCATAATTTAATAACAATTTTAACTAGTTCTTGCTACAAAAGGTTTTTTTAATCAAAATATGAACAAACATCTAGGCAAATCAACAATGTCCCGAATTTGGTAGTCGGTGTTTTAGCTACGCAGTTAGTGTTTGAGAGCTACATATAGCTATACTTTGCTATATTAGCAACGTATGATCTTTATCAGTCCGAAGTTCGCATCTGTAGGTATAAGTGAATCAACTCATACCCCGGTAGGTACAAGACGACCCACTGCATAAAAGCGAGCTACGGTGAACTGCACACAATTCGAGCGGCAACAAATCAACGGCCACGTCGGATGTAATCATCGTTTGGTTACTGCGAAGCCGTTTGATCTCGCATTCCTTTGTTAAACTCTTAATCCTGATTTCAAACGGAGTGCACTACTCTCGGGAATAACACGATGATCTTACGCGGTAACTAACAAGTGGTTAGGAAACGTTTGTTTATGTGAGAAAATTATGTTGTGATTCTTCAAACTGAGTCGAGAATGTACCTGGTTCAGCGGTCGACGCTAACATGTATATTCGAGGTTGCTTCGTCTTTCTTCATTATCAATTTGGCCAATTGCCAGGTTGGTGGGTTTATAGCTAAATAGCATCCTGGTCATGTAATCGATAGAAAAGAAGCAATAAGTAATTAAGTCGTATGAGCTGTGACCAATTTTGGTGACGGAGTTTTTAGATTTGACAACTTTTTAAAGCAGGGACTGACATCATGTAAATATCATTAGCGGTCACTTATTCATTAAACGATTGTACGATTATACCGAGTGGCGATAGAGACAACAACAGCGCGGACCCAATATTCCCATTAAAAAATGACTAAATCGCTATTTCGTATTCACCTGTTTCCTCCTTCAAAACTTGATTGATTTTAATATTTTCTTCAAAAATAATAATAAGTAAAATGGGGCTATACTTGTCTTTTTCATTGATTATATTCGTCAAATTTGTTTACTAGACGTCTAAAGCAGGCGGTTAAACTGGCCCATTTTTGTGGTTTTAAACAGTTCCTAATTCTTATAATAACTAATTTATGGAGGAAAATAAGACATAGGAAAATAAGGCATGAAGTGGTTCTTATAGATTGTATATGTTGTAGTAAAATGTTTACTCTAGTGTCAATATTCAGGGAGGAAACAGGAGAGTACGTTTGTATAGAAAAACGCCTGCCCAGGACTACTCTTAACTTAGATAATAATAATTAAGCTCCGACACGATCGTTTTGAAAAAAAAAACAATTTTGATATACACTACAATATTTGTTTTACACGTAATTACTACCAATGATATTTTCGTAAAAAGATTAATAATAATTTTCAAAAAGCTATCAATCATGTTTTCACGGTTCACTGCGAAACGAAACATAGTTTTGAAAGCGACCCACATCAGTATGTAGTCGACTATTGAATTTCAGTTAATTAATAATAATGACAAAGCAAAATCAATGAGCGGACATTAACAGGAGGGCATCATCTATGTTTATTACACGGAGTTGTTTCTAGGACGTTACAACGCAACGGCAAGACACAGCCCATGAAGCAAGGATAAGTACCTAAGTCTTTATCAAATCGCACACAAGCGAAGACTCTCGGATTTAGCTTAACAATTTTAAAATACTTTTTTAACAGTTTAACTGTTTAAAAACATGAAAATCAAACAGCAGTTGAAAGTTTAAATATTCTTATTACAAGAAATCCTGTCTTCCTCGGTCTCTTCAATTTAAGAAAAAGAAATGACGAGCCACATCAAATCAAAATTTGTATGTGTTACTAAAACGGGACAGTCATCTACTCTAACCAACAATCCTATAAAAATTTTCAGAAATTAAAGCTTAAAAAAAATAGCATGCTAAAAAATTCAATTCTAAGTCTGTGACTCTAGTTCGAAGTTTGTTAACTGTCCCTTATGAGCTACGCTAGGGGCGAGCCCGGAAATTGTCCTCTGACCAGGCCTCCGCACATTAGCTGAGGACATTAGACCACGCACACAAGCGTGTGTCTGTGACACGTGACATATGATGGATACCACACACATGACGTTTGATGGACACCGCATGGAAGATACCAAACAATGACTCTACGAATTGTGACACGTAGAACGAATCATGAGAAATGGACTTGTCTAAGCGGTAATGGAATTTGGGTAGAACAAGTGGACTTAGCTTAAGTCTGATAAATGAAACTCACTAAGTCAAAACAATGCTTGGCTTAATCAAGTATTGATATATTGGTCAACTAGTTGGCCGTCGAGTTGGTCAACTAGTGAAAACCCCCGTGACTTAGTTCAACGTGAAGTTATTTCCAAACAGACTTCACTCGCTATACCCTTTTAAGTATTGAATTTTGGGGATTCCTTTCTTACTTTGCACCCCTACGCCATAAAAGGATACCCTTTAAGTTTCATGCTTCTAAGACCTGACTGTGCTTTGATTGTCAGTCAGTAAAGAAAGAAAAGAGTTTTATTTATTTACACGTTCAAGTATGTAGTTAAGAAGTGAAAAACATAAATTCTGTGACGAAAAAAAGACTTCAGGGTTTATTGAGAGTTCTGATAATCTGTGCATCAAAACATGCATCAAGTATGTATTCGAATTATGCAGATTTTTGTCCCACAAGGTATACTATTGCAATCTCTATTATACTTTGAAGCAGTAGATTCAAGTACATTGAACTACAGTGAGTGACTAAAAAAGTAAAACAACAAACTAAGGTGGATAAAGGTGCGCTCTAGGTACTCGATAATTCGTGCCGGTAATACACTGGTACAATATCGTTCTGCTTCGTACCGTACATGAATGCGCCCTATGGGTACAACACGGCAAAATTGATCAATCTTCGGTCCAAACCGGATCCAATCACGAACTCAACACATTCTTACCGTGTGAACGTTAGTCATGTGTCACGGTTTAGTCGAGGCATGAACAACGAATCGTCCGGCAATTTCGTTTGAGTACATAATTGCAAGAACAAGTCGAACCTAATTGATGTCCGCGAGTCAAGTTGCCTTTGAGAAGATGATTCCCTCAACTGCGACCGCAGGTTAAATAATAGCTAAACACGTTACCGTGGAACCCGTTTATGGGTAACTATAATTAGGGATTTGAGTAATTTTATTTTTAATTTGAAAGAAACATAAGTAGGTATGTACGGTTTTATGAAACTTAGTTGTAGGTGCTATACTAATAAAAATGTTTCTTCTAGCGATTTTAGACGTAGATTTAGATCTTGCTAGATTAAAAGGAGATGTGGCTTGTTCACAAGTATTTATTTTTTCGTTTCGAACAAAAACAATCGTCGACTGGGAGCGCCTTAACCGAAACCTTGCTGCCCAAAATATTAAAAGAAAAAACAATTGACATCTTGACAATATAACAAAAAGTAACTTTTTGTTATATTGTCAAGATGACAATTGTTTTTTCTTTTAATATTTTGGGCAGCAAGGTTTCGGTTAAGGCGCTCCCAGTCGACGATTGTTTTTGTTCGAAACGAAAAAATAAATACTTGTGAACAAGCCACATCTCCTATTTTATAATGTATAGTATATGTGAATAAAGATGTACCCATCTTTAATCACTTCGATAAATAATCCTACCGACCGCTGCAATGACGACAAACACACGTCGGAGCGTGGTCCGCCTTAGCTTTTCGAATAAATTAATGATATAAATTATGTATAATTACTTATCAAAAATCTATTCTAATAGAAATCTAGATCTACATATTACCTATCTTTAACAATAAATCACAAGTTGATTTTAATAGTATGTATATAAAATATTTCGATCATAAATTCTAAAACGTATCATTTTTAAATAATATCTTTATCGTGAAAAGTTTCTGCTATTATGTTTTCAGCTTAATAGAAATCTAGGTAGGAACCTGAAGTAATATACTTATAAAAATAGGAGATGTGGCTTGTTCAGAAGTTTTTTTTTTTCGTTTCGAAAAAGAGCAATCAGCGACTGGGAGCCTCTTAAGTGATTAAACTACCAATTGTAGAGAAAAACAACACCAGCTCGAGTTGTGTTTTTCTCTCCATTTAATAGCATAATAAAATCAGTTCCTAAACTTGTGCGCGCATATTTTTATACTAAGTTCAAAGAACACAACATTTTATCTTACATTACCTGTATATTTTCAAAGTAAACCGACAAAAAATGGGCACGCTCGGGGGTCAAAGGTTAAAACAAAACGGATCGTTTAAGAAACGCTTCTCGAATGTTTTGAGCAGTTATGCTAATGCCCTCTTCATCACATTTAGGTCGAATTACGCATAATTTTACGTTATCCCGTCTTGAGAATATCGAGATAGTAAGTTTAATGTTTCTAGCCCTGTTTTCATTTCAGTGCCTGTGTACTCGAGTGCATTGGTATTATGTAGTTACATTTTAGAAAACATTGATTTAGTAATTCTTACGGGCGATTGGTGTTATCAAAACTTGGTATTGAGTGACTTGTGTAGCATGTGTTGTGTCATTGTTAATATGCATATTTTAGTACGTAATCGTTTGTACTTAGATTATTTGTACTTAAATTATCCGAGTTTTAGGTACTTGAGTATCTACTTTAGTATTTGAATTGTGTACAAAATTTGTATGGATTAAATATTCTGCTATGTTGTTTTACTTTATATTGGTGATAATATGCGCTTTGATTTTCATATAGAGCATAAAGTTTATAGAGAAAAAGTGTAGAAAAACAAGCAATTTAAGCACTTAACCAACTGACTCACACCTTGATAAAAACCGCAGCAATAATTCACTCCGGGCACAGTTTTCCGCTGTTATTCGGGGTATTCCTACAATGTCGATAACACATTTTTACAAAAACAATAAACACTAAAAACAATAAAGAACAAATTCAAAACGGACAGCGAATGAGCGGGTGTAGAGCGCCGTTTAAGGATATATTGCAGGATATCACGCTACCGGGGGTCGGGCTACCTGCTGCAAGCGGCAGATCAGAGGCACGGGCCGACGCGTCGCGCCACGCCAGGATCACGCGAGCCAAGGTGACCGCACGGTATCGGTCAGTGACCGCACGAGATCGTACCGAGCGAGCCTCCTCGAGGTGTTGTGTCGAATGAGCGCGCGAGATGACAGACAACGGTGCAGAGACGCGAGCGGACCGTCCGCCCTCCGCAGGCGATTTGAAGCCCTCCGCGCGACGAGATGCGCGCGCACTCACAGGATAATGCCGCCCTATCCCGTGTCGAGATATCGAGTTATCCGCGGGTGGATATCGCGCTTAACCCTGTCACTTATTCCAACTGATACGTGAAAGCTCGAGTGCACTCTATGAAAGATGCTTCTTTTTCTTTTATTGGCTGAGTGAGATGAAAATCCGTGTTCAGACGGTTCTCGACAGTTTGTTTATGAAAACTATTAAACTCTGAAAGTTTTTCGAAGAATTGAAACTGTAAACTTATTTGAGAAGTATTTGGAGATGGTGAAAGTATGTATTTTAATCGACAATAGACATCCCTAAAGAGATTATAATTGGAGCATGCGTGGTAGGAGGGTTGAGGGTAGCAGGAGGGTGCGGAGGACGGGGGGGCGTGTCACCCGCCGCGGCGCGACGCTACGACGTGATCTTGACACCGCGTGCATAGCTTGTGATGCTCCAAATTTTGTAAATACAGCCTCAATTATAATTATCATTTCAACGAACACGACAGTCAATTTTCATAAATTGTTGGCTTATTCTATTATGATTGATAAAGATTCAAAGCAACCTCTATCGCTAGGAGCAGCAAGCTTTCCAACGAAGAGGCTTCAAAAACATTTCATATTTTATGAAAGTTGCGATTGAGATACCAAAATTTCTTTTTACCTAAATAAATTCGTCCAGATTTATCATATCTTTTTGCATCACCAAGCACGTTTTCTTCACGGTTTTATTTTTCTTGATAGGTATCCAGTATCGTGCTGAATAAGCAGAACTTTTGTTAGCGCTTTTAAAATGTAAATATTGTACCATGACAAGCTCCGTACAGACTACAGATTTGCGTCTTACATACAGTAAAATGCTTGAATCTTTTTACAAAAAGCTCTACGAGTAGCGTAGTTTAGCTAGTCGTGTTGCAAGTTGTAAAATATATACATGATCTACTTTACTGTCACCAGTTGAGTTAGACAGGTTTTGAAATACTCGTAACGATTCATAAGCGATAAATTCTATCATTTCTATTCTAACTTCATTATTTATTATTACTTATTATTTTAATGGTATTGTAGTGTTTTTCTACTTTACATCTATTATACCTACCTATTTAAATTTAGCCAAGTAGGCCAATGTATAATTTAACTTTGACTTTGATGGTTTTATAAAGTAAATTGTATTTATTTTAGAATGTGTCCAATTCTTTTAGTTTCTAGGTAAGGAGAAGACACATTTTTCTATACTATCACTTTTTTACTCAATATTGACTAATAAGGTTTAGTTCTTTCGGGTCTTCTCATATGTCCGTTTTTTTCGAAAGTTGAAATGCCTTGACATTCATATAGTGATGATGTCTGAATTTGTGAGCTTCTGCGATATTTTCAATATCTGTGTCGACGAAGTTTGTGTCATATAAGATTTAAAGCATGCATATTTTAATTGTAAAGTTTGAAAATTTCCACTAACTTTGTGTGTATGAAATTATTTATAAAAAATAGCGACTTGTATGGTAGACATCCTCTCAGATCTCCAGGCGCTTAGATTCTTGAAGGTGTAGTCAGAGGTAGTCGAAGGCGTCCAAACATTATAATTATTAGACACATGCCCACATTTTGCAGTAGTAAGCATTCCATCCGTGACAGGTTGCAAGCCCATCGCCGCAAATTCCGAACAGTCATAAATATCTGAATAAACAATCAAATTCGTAAATTCAATAATGTTAGAAGATGAAATACTGCGGTGTACACGTGTATCCCACAAGTGGGTACGCGTGGATTCAGAAATCCTTGGCGCGTGACTTTTGTTGCGCTTCATCGACTTTTGAGTATGCTATCTACCAAACAATCTACCAACTCGAAGCCTCAGCTAACTCAAACACTCGAGGAATGCTTTACAAATAGGTAGGTACGTGAGGAACGGTGTAGTCACTCTGGTATTACATGGTTGATGCAATCTGATTAATATTTTTGTACAGAATTTGATAGTAAAAAAATATAATTTTGTTCGTCTAAAATAGAGTAAACAAAAGCGGCCGAGTGCGTGTCGGGCCACGCGCAATGTAGGGTTTCGTAGTTTACATAACTTACAACGTTATAATAACTAAATTTTAATGGTATATTTGTACTAAAAAATAATTATTTCTTCTTCATGTACATTTTATAAGTTGATTGACTATTATTACGTCTATTACTCGTAAACTTGTAACGCCTACTTAGCTGTGATTGTTTTGCTTTTAAATTTACTTTAAGTACCGTGATTTTTTTATTTTAGGGTGGGGGGACTCTAACAAAAATTAGCACTTTACATGTAGAAGAGGTACTCTTAAAAAAAATATTTAAGGGTTTTATTCTACCACTTTGTCAGCGTAACTAATATGTATATTCTTGCTCAATCACATTCTTCTAGCACTAAGCGTCTCTACGCTAAGACGGACGGACGGACATGCCGAAACTATAAGGGTTTCTTGCAGACTACGAAATTCTAAAAACGATGAATTATTCTGTTCAGAGGCACACCAATAAAAAAAGTATAACGAGGGTTGAGTGATAAAACCCGTTGAGCTTACTATAATATTTTATATTTTTTGCTCTATTTAGTAATGTAATCAAATAAACTGATTTAAAATGTCCGTACCCAGGTACCTACTGTTACGATATTTATTATTTTACTTTACGTAGTTTAAAAAACATAGTAAGTGTTTATACGATCATACTCGTAAGTACCCATCCAACTTTGTCAATATTCGATCTTAAAATAATTAACGCTCACAAGTTGTAGTGATTCACAACGAACTTAAGTTCCGTAATTGGTTTTATTATTCATAACGTTCATATCGGTAAGGTTTCTTCGGAAAATACGTGTGAGTAATTCTGTCGTATAGAAGCGTAACTCTAACCTTAATAATAATTATACCTGGTATAACGGGTATACACTACTAGTACATTCCTGGTATCTAACCTGGTATATTCTACCAGTACCTTTTAGCCTCTTGTTTCTTTTTACAAGCTTTTATTTAACTTGCAATGTATGTATAGTAACTATGTAATTATGTTTAATAAGGTGGAATCTTGCAATCAATTTTGAAGCAGTTATCTTCAACCGATTGAGCTGAAATTTAGCATACTTATGTAACTTCGGTGTCAATTAAATAATAAGGTGACAGCGAGCTGATCTGATTATGGAGTCAGGAGCTGTTCAACAGTCACTCACAACGGAACTTCTTAGTAAATACTTCGATTGAATAAAAACTTTGCATTCTTGACAAGTTACGATGACTTGAAATGTTATATGATGTAAATGGTGATAGCGCGCTCGTGCTCGATGGTTGATTTTACAATAACTTGTCATTGAAAAATTCATTAGATATTCTTATAAAAGATAAATGTTTACAAGTGACAACCACAAACCGGAAAACGTAGTACAGTGACTCGCCGCAAGATCGATCATGACCTATGGCATAACAACGAAGGAAGTCACTGGAAAGCAGCTTAAGGCGAGTAATAAATGTTTTTGATGAATGCAGAATCGTTTTTTCTCAATAACCGCAAAACATACAGTTTTGTTCTTCATGACAAAGATAACTTAAGGATATAATCTAGATAAATTACAGAAAGAAACACGATTGGTGAAACTTTTCTCGATAGATTTATTTTCCAAAGTTGGCTCTTTAAAAACACGAGTTTCGTTTTTAATCAAAGCTATGAATAGCTAAACAGTTTATTTTTATATAATTCGTTAGATAATCATACTAGCTAAGTAAATTACAGACAGTTTCTTTTTAAATTTGATGGTTTTCAAGATAATGCAATTTTATCACTTTTTCCGTCTTATCCGGGTAGACTCAGCCCATACAAAACGTCAAAAAAATCACTTATCACCTTAAGCCGTTCGTCATAGCACTCTCAGGGGGCATATGACGTCAACTTGTTGAAAATTACAATGGTTTGTAAGGTATTTCATGGCTTCCCTCCTAACTGGTGGCCGTAGTGAGTAAAGGGTTTTGTTTTCTTTATAAACGAGCGGGAAGGTGATGCTAACGACCCCCACGAATAAATACGAAATTCGATCTTCCATCACGCATACAAATGCTCCCCTACTAACCGGCACCATAGCTAAGGATGAGTTTCCATCTACGCGGAGCATTGCGGAGCTGCGCTAACCTGTGCGGAGCGGACTAATAACATAAATAAAAAATTAATATGATCACGGCTGAAATCCGCAACGTACGGTAGACATCCTCTCAGATCTCCAGACGCTTAGATCCTTTGAAGATGTCTAGGGCACATGCCCACATTTTGCAGTAGTTAGCATTCCATACGTGACAGGTTGAAATCTCTCCACCGCTTATAAGAATACTAACTGGTTTCCTTACGATGTTCTCCTTCACCGTTTTGAGCACGTGTTTTTGATGCGCATATAAATTTTTCAAACAGAAAAGTCCATTGATGCACGCCGGGATTCGAACCCACGACCTTCAGATTGAAAGTCGAGGTACCTCCCACTCGGGCAACACGGCTTTTTACTAATAACAGTGCTAAAATATTCAAGTTTTAAAATGTCGAGCGCTTTGTTTTGTTCGTTCCGCACAGCTTAGTGCAGCTCCGCATAACTCCGCTTAGGTGGAAACTCACCCTTACAGTCTGTTCTTTACTCTGTTCGAATTGTCTTCGTTCCAATCCAATCGGCGATTGTACTCGGGTTACGAGTGTGTTTGGTGCTCACGTGTTATTGCGAAGCGGTGATTTTAAGTAGTTTTTAGAAGCAGTGTAGCTTTGAATATGATTTGTACTAAAACGGGACACTAGCCATGATTTCTGCGCTTTATCGCTTCATTGTAACAGTTGCATGCACTCGTAGTATGATCAATCACAGGTAAAAAATACATCCAATAAAAGCTGTCAGTGTTTGCAGCCAAGCTCCTACAAAACGGCTTGACCTATTTTTATGGATTTTTTTGTGTATATTCAGTAGATCGCAGTTTATTTTGGGTGGCGTAAAGTTGGGGAAAAACTGAAAGTGTTTTTTTCTGTGGGATTATTGAAATTTAACTACGTCTGTCGGGACAGCTAGTCACTACATAGTATAAAGCAAAGTCGCTTCCCGCTTCCCGCGTCTGTATGTATGGTTATATCTTTAAAACTACACAACGGATTTTGATGCGGTTTTTTTTAATAAATATATTGTGATTCAGGAGGAAGGTTTATATGTATTAAACCCGTACGAAGCCGGGGCGGGTCGCTAGTTTTAATATAAAATCAGTTATTTGGTTCCCACAGTTCAAGCTTTGATTTGTGGGGTATATACCTATATTGGTATTATCTACGCTGTAGGTATAAATAAATGAATGCCGTTTACTAATCAATTCTAAATATCACTAGGCAGGCATTGAATTCATATAAAATGATTTTCATAACTTACCGAGTTTTATCGTATTATTGAATCTCTATTAAAAAGGAAATGAGAAGTAGGTGCTATCATTTCCATAAAAAGTTGAAGTGTTGCTATCGCTTTGATCTCGGGTTCGTATTGCCTTAAATTTTTTGATGAAGGCATTTAAATTCGACGTATAAAATGCCAGCCTAAATAAATTTCTTAAATATTATTAATTATTTAAGGACATTTTATTTTTCTTAAGAACTTTTGGTTTATGAGAAGAAGAAATTTAAGCATAAGCTTAGCTTTTGTATTTTCTGACGTTACAAAAATACTCAACTTTGTAGAAGTTTAATTTATGAAATGAAGAGCAGAACCCAAATGATGTAGAAACTTTGAGCTTGTATTCGTGTATTTTGACTTTAAAAAAATACTTATCTTTCGTAAATTTATTTTCCTAAGTGTAAATAAAAAGTATCTGCATGAAGAACAAGAAATTTATAAAAATTTAGCTATGGAATATGTAAATGTTTGCGCATAGGTACGCAGAACAAGAATCTATGACTTGCTTGTTGGTTGATAAAAATATATCAGAAGACATGTAAAAAACATTTATTTTTATTTTTTAGGATTATAACACTTTTACTGAAAATGACACCAGAATGATTATAAAATACACAAGAAATAGTTGAAAACAACAATGAAGGAACAAACAGAATAAATGGAAAGAGCCATAAATGAAGAAAAAAAACAAACAGTTTAGTCTCGCCTTATCAGTGATTATTTTTAGGTAAATTAGTACAAACGTTTGGGGATGTCAAAACAAACATGCTGAACGTTTTTATTATATCTACGAGTAACAGTATGTGATTACGAATTACGATTAATAAAAAACGTGGCCTTATTTAATACTAGCACAAATATTCATTAGACACTTTCATTTTTATCATCAAAAATATAACTTACCTTACATTTATGTTGTGTTGTATAGGAATGTTGAATTAGACTTACACTTTCAAAAAAATTACGAAGCAATCAGATTTTTTTACAAAGAATACCGACCAAATCCTTCATAAAATTATACGAGTACGTACAAAAACAATTTTAGGTAATGGCTTGCGCTACATTTATTGATGGAAATAAAAAAGACGTTCGACAAAAAAGGTAGAGGTGGGACGTAAATCGAAGCATTTCTATTGAGGGCCATGACGTCGCATAAACGTCCTCCAATGTTGTTTGTCACCGCATGGACAGACGATGTACTCTACCCGGATAGGGATGGGAGCTATGGAATTATTTATTTTGTTTTTAAAATTGTTGGTTACATTTTAGAAGACGAGTCAATGTTCTTGACATTTAATTTAATAATCGCAATGATTACTTTAAAACTTGGAACTAGGTGAAGTATTTCAAGTGCAAGAAACAAAAAGTTTTTTTTTTAAATCATCAAGTCCATAATAATATACCTATCAAATAATAAGATAAATTAGGTCAATCAGGTTTACCATAATATTTTCAAGGCCTCATAGTTGTCTTGTCGTGGGTTTGATTCCTTTCCAATTTCACATTTGTGTGATGAAAATAGATGGTTATTCTGTGTTTGGGTGATACGTCATGAGAATTTTCAGCTCGTATGTATATACAAATAAAAAGTCTTCTATCATTATTCTTGTTTCCTTAGTACAATATTTGCTTAGTTTGTGCTTAGAGGGCGCTAGGTGAAATGTTAAATACTTACAATACTTATTTATTTATTTTAATTTATTTTTTGGAACATCACTATAAAATAGATCGTACGATAATACCAGCAACGAACGGACAGCCGCGCTCTACCTTGTTATTTTGACATTGTTAATACTGAAAAATTGTGCATTCAATTTGTTGTTTTATCAAGGGTTTGATGGACTCATATCTACTGAATCTACCGCTGTACAGAGGGTGGTAGGTACTTGTTAGTAATTATACTTATGATTGATTTGATTTATTCAAGCTATAGTTTTGTATGTGAAACGATAATTTGTCATTTGTCACAGCGACATTTATTAAATGCTTTCTAGATAGGTACCTACTGGAAAAAATAACAATAACATAGTGAAAACGAACAGATGCCATTAAACGAAACAGGTCAAAAACAGAAGCTTTACCTTAGCACAAAGCTATAGTAAAAACATATTATCACTATCGACTTTACCAAAACAAATGTCGCTTAAATACTTCCCGAAACCTAGATTTTCATAATCAAAACTGACGCGTCGACTATCCTAGCCCATTACCGATATTCCCTTTAAATTGCAGCAGGTTGATAAAAGCGTATATCGAACGAGGATACCTAAAATGTACGCAGAAATGAAACTCGCACATTCTCTCGCAAAATTCACGCAAATGACAGATATCATGTAACTTTGCGTCCGTGCGGCGCGTCTCAGAGACGTTTAGGCTTAGCTTGTGAGCACGAGAATAAGGAGTTGCGTATCTAATATGTTGCAAGTTCTGTGGAAGCTCCATCCATTAGTGGTTCGGCGCTTATTTGATTACCGGGCGTTTATAGAGACGGTCGCATCGTATCGGCGATGTCATATCCGGTTACATACGAAAGTAAAACGATATTTCCTGAAAGCTACGAATATTGAACGCTAGGTAATTGGTTCTAGCCAGGTTATGGGTTAGAACATGTACCTTACTGTGAGTGGTTGATGGGATTTGGTTTTGCAAAGACAGGTTTTGGTTTAAAATTGCCTTATGTTGATGAGATCGGCTTCATAATCAAACAACAATATACAGCATTTGTCTATTGATAATTCTTGCGAGCTGATCTGATGATGGAGTCAGGAACTGTTGACAATGTCAAGTTCTGATGACAATGTTATATTATGTGACAGGTGATAGCGCGCTGGTGCTTGATGGTTTAAAATGATTTTACAAAAGCTTGTTATTGTTTTATTTTTAAATATACATTTACTAGCTGTTCCGACAGACGTTGTCCTTTCAAATTTCAATAATCCCACAGAAAAAAGTACATTAATATTTTCCCGAACTTTACGCTAAATTTTCGAAAAAGCGGTACGATATATACTTTACGACCTATTCTCAGACTTACCGAATATACACAAAAAATACATAAAAATCGGTCAAGCCGTTTCGGAGGAGTTTGGTTACAAACACTGAGACACGAGAATTTAATATATTAGAAGAATTTTAAATTGAATTACCATAAAATCTTGTTTGCAGAGATGGTCACGGCTGCAATCTCATTATAGGTGCCAACCCTTGTACCTATGAGTAAGAATTAAACGATATTTCCCGAAGCGGTGAATATTGGACTCCATGATCAGGGGTGGGAAACCTATCGTGTGAATATTGAACGCGTGTGCTTCATGATTATGGCACTCGACGAAGCCGCCGGCGACCTACCTGTTTTGTGATTTACTTTACGCAAGATTATGGGTGTCGGGAAAAACGCGTCATTTAAATTTTCAGCTTTATTTTTTTACATAGAAAGGTGGATAACAGACGGTATTTAATATTTTTTTCATTTTGGTAAAGAATTTAACGTAAAAGGTAAAGATCGATCGTTTTTTAGGAAATTTTATTCTTTGCTTGGACTTATCAGAATTGTTAACACAATATAATTTAACATTCGAAATCCCAACAATTGTATGTAATTATATGTATGACTAAAAAAAGACCAAAAACAGTGGTTATTTCTAAATATTGCACAGTTTTACTCGAAGGAAACATTCCTTTATTTCTAATATACTCGTAGGTAGAATATAATTTTTATAGTACCTCATTAAAACTGGATTCAGTAGGTGAGGTTCTAAATTTAAAATACCGACCTAAATGATTTTATAAAAGAGCTATCCGCCACACCCTATCTATTGGTGCCATAAAAAAAGAAAATGTTATAAATCTAAAAAAAATATTCGTTATTTTAAACAAAGTACAAAATATTTCGCTGCTATCTCTAGCAGTCATAATTTATCACTTTTGCTTGTGGCTCTGTTTCAGTTTCAAATGAAACTATTAATTACTTTGTAAACCATATTTATACTAATTTAGGTTCTGTCCGTGATTTCATTCGCGTTTTATACACATACTTAGTAAAATAATTATTTAAAGTTTCATCCAAATTGATTCAGCATTTCCGATAATATTATTAGTTTACCTTGCTAAGAAAAATAAAACGAACCAATTGCTATAATATACTTACAAAAGTTTCATTAAAAATTACAGAACTGAGTCTAATATTTTAGTTATTTATTTACGAATTCGAAACGGTATTAAAACCACGGCCGATACTCATTACTTAGAATTGGGATCCCCGCACTAGAACATAATCATTGAACCGAAGTTTTTTGACTCAAAGCCAAATTATCAAAGGAGTGTGATCACTGAGTGGACCTACAGCATAAGTTCGCGAAGACAAGCGTTCTAAGACAGGTAATCTACTAGAGTAGGTACTATTAACAAAGGGTCCATCTTACCACCATAAGGGTGAGTATTGTGCGATTTTGTGGTCCAGTCGTATCCTATTCTTGCTTGCATAAATATGTTATCATATAAAAGTAAACTTTGCATTGGCCTCTTAATAAATATTAAGAGGCCAGCGGTTCCCTCTTTTTAGGGTTTCGTAGTCTACAAGAAACCCATATGGTTTCGCTATGTCCGCCCGTCCGTCCGTCCGCAGCTTAGCTCTAAAGTGTTAAGTGTTAAGTGCTAGAAAGCTGTATGCTGTGTTGGCATGTATGTATATACATATTAGTAATGTTAATAAAGTCGTAGAATAAACCTCCCGGGGACCTCCCGTACACCTAAATTGGGGATGTTATTATTTTTCTCGCATACCCTATGGTGTGGGGTATCCGTTGGATAGGTCTTTAAAAAACATTATAGGTTTGTCAAGACAACTTTTCGATTAAGGGATTCTTTTGTGAAATATTAAGCTTTAAGGTGCAAGATTGCGCGTGACTCGGCACGCACTTGGCGAGTTTTTCATTATATTTATATAGGTATAGTTAAGACTGAACAGTAATTATAGTCATAAAATAATGGAGTAAAAAAGTTTGACAAAGAAATGAAGAGAGCTAGATTATAAGCTAAACAATTTCACAACTGGTAAGACCAGTGGGGCTATTTTGTAAAAACATGATTATCATGTTATGGTACTGAATGCCATAATACCTACGCTTCCATTACAATACCTACGCGGGAACGTAGGTATAGGTGCATAAACTGTGCATAGTTAAACAGAAAAAACATTGATGGACGGCTGGGATCGAACCCACGATCTTCAGATTGAAAGTCGAGGTAACTCCCACTTGGCCAAAACGGCTTTTAAAAAAAAGTTATATAAAAAACGGAATATGTGTCAGTTTATATTGTTGTTATGTTTTTTGGAGGTAAGTTAAATATTCAACTAATTTTTAACTGAGTTTACAATAATAGTTAAGAAAATCGATAGATTTGGATAATTATGTTTATTAATTTTAATCTTTTCTGTATTTTTGTCCTTATCTATTGATTAATAGTAATAATAGAGTTTTTTTTTTATTATTAACGCTTTTAGCAAAGTACTCTAAATAGTACATCTCGTTATAAAAGATTTATATCTTTTTCATAATGGTGGTCATTTTTGGCATCAGCATTCAATTTTTCGTCAGAGGCTGTTACTAGTTCTACTTTGGTCTTCTTTATACACTGACCTGAAATATCAATATCACATGACATCTTTGACATTTTCATTCTCAGGAGATGGGGAAACATCATGTTCATCTAATTCTAATTAAAACCTAAAATACTCAGTTTCGGTAACTTTTTCTTAGGAGTGATATAATGTAGTTTAAAATTTTCTAAGTGACTGTACAAAACAGCGTCAATATTTTGGTGGTGTCCGAATCGTCAGTGAAAAAAATATTAAAATTAAAAAGTGTCAATTCGGACACAGTGTCCTAATTTATTGTGTCCGAATCGTCAGCAACCCATAGTTACTATGAAAAGTGTACAGATTAGGTATTCTCTAACATTAGGTTATTGCATCCAACATCATAACATGATAATCATGTTTTTACAAAATAGCCCTGCTGATTTTGGCGATGGTACTATAAGCTACAAACAACTGTTAAGCTTATGAAGGCCAGATTATACAAGACACCGTAAAGGGTCTAGTACACAATAGCTTACCATGGTTATCAATCCATCAATGCCAGGGGGTCTACTCGCGAAAACGATATATCGTAACAATATTCGTATCAAAGTTAAGTTTCGACTATAGTGTGAACGATGAAACGATCGAAATTACTTTTAACAATCATCGATGTATTTTTTTTTCGTAATCCTACTTACAAATCAGTTTGTGTTTGTGCCTCAATCGGGCCTAAACGACAGCTGTAGATGTAGATATAGTGCCCGAAAAAAAATATACTTCTTTATAATACGAAAAACATCCCCAAAAAATCGCATAAGGGATGATTTTGGTAAAGATGGCGCTGGTGTGCAATAAATCTGACATCAGTCGTCATAGCAACGTGCGTTACTCTATGCGATTATTGAAAGGACAGGAAGTCTGTCGCGGGTCTGCTAGTAATATATAAGTTAGTACTACGTTCAAAGACACAAGAACAATGTGTCTTTCCCTTAAATAGAGACTAAGAAAAGTATTAGTGAACACATTCTTATTTTATTAATACTCTACTCATTAGCCTGCAATATGGCTAGATTGTAATATTATTATGGTACATTATTTATGATAATATTAAGATACCAAAAAAAAGATTTACAAAAGTATTACGCGGTATGTATTATGTAGGCCGCCTAAAGGCCTCGACTTTTAAAAACGGGCCAAGTGCGAGTCGGACACGCGCATGAAGGGTTCCGTACCATTATCTGTAAAAAACGGCAAAAAACACGTTTGCTGTATGGGAGCCCCACTTAAACGTTTGTTTTATTCTGTTTCTAGTATTTGTTGTTTTAGCGGCAACAGAAATACATCATCTGTGAAAATTTCAACTGTCTAGCTATCACGGTTCATGAGATACAGCCCTGTGACAGACAGACGGACAGACAAACAGACAGACAGACGACGGCGAAGTCTTAGGCTACCGTTTTTACCCTTTGGGTACGGAACCCTAAAAACCGATACCTATATCTTAACATCCCAAGCACGGAAGCACTCAGTTGTTAATACTAGTAGCGGTCACATCTTTGTCTACTGACTGGCTTGCTTAACTCGGACGATCTGTTAAGAACGACTAGGCTAGCTACGCCACGAGAGCTTAAAGGCATTGTAAAACGGTGAACAATCCCTTTAAGCACTCGACCACCACTCTAGACAATTAGCATGTGCCAGCCAAGAGAATATCTTTTGATCCAGCAGTGCGTGTTTCGTCCGTGGCATGGATATAGATAAGGTATAGCAATATGAGTCATTTTCAAAAAAAATGTACATGTTCAAAATCGTGAGCAAACTGTTTTGTGACATACCTGTATTTTTATACACATGTGAGTCACATTTATTGTAAAGGAGAGTTTACATGAAACTATGTCCGGCAGGGAGCAAAAATGTAGGTTTAATGACACATGTTGGAATAAACAAATTAAACATTTATTCGAGATATATTTTGTTTGTTTGTGTCCAAAACTATATTTATTTTTACTCTTTTTTTTTAATTTGTAATCTTTTCTAGCATGAAAACCATTCTTCTGCTGCTCCTCCTCAAAGTACTTCTTCACATTTATCTCCATTTAAACTCTTTATTATCTTCTTCCACCTTAATATCCTTTCCGAAGCGTAGATTATTTCGGTATTTGTCATTTAAGTATAATCTCATTAGCTTTCTCCACTTCTTCTTCCACTTCGTTTTGTATATCGAGTACATTTGCTCTTTTCTTAATATTAAAAAAAATCTTCCTCTTTTCTTGCAACCCTGGATAATTTATATGTATTATCTTTGCAAAATCAAAAAATCTAAATCAAAATAGCGTTTATTCATTGAAATCACTTGGATCATTTAGAATCGTCAAATTTAGTTAAGTTTAATTTAATTAGTTTAATTTTGTTCATTGTTTGTGTTTTTTTTAAGTCTTTGTACTTATTTTTAATACAAAATGAATCTTAATTATTATTGATAGAGCGAGTTGGAGCAGTCCCAGGCTTTTTTGTCGTCTAAATAATCAGATATTTTATAATAAGCCTTTTTGCATAGTTTACGTTTAATTAAGTTTTTAAATTTGCTAATAGATAGCTTTTGCATGTCATTTGGGATTTTGTTATAGAAGCGTACTCATTGCCCTTGAAATGATTTCTTAGTTTTAGTGAGCCTAGTCGTGGGAACAGCGAGTTTATCTTTATTTCTAGTATTTGCATCATGATTATCGCTATTTTTCAACAAACTAATATTTTTACGAACATAAATTAGATTTTCATAAATGTACTGGCTAGTACCTAGCCATTATATTTATTTCTTTAAACTTATTTTGCAGTGATTTTCTGGGCCCCATGTTGTAAATTACTCGAACAGCTCTCTTCTGCAACACAAATATGGTGTTTACGTCTGCAGCACTCCCCCACAACAATATGCCATAAGACATAATGATATGAATGTAGCTGAAGTAGACTAGTCTAGCGTCTGTAAAAAGACGTATATTTTTGACTGCGTATGCTGCAGAGCTAAGTCTCTTCGACAATTTATGTATGTGTGGGCCCCATTGAAGTTTTTTATCTAAAGTAATTCCCAAAAAACATAGTGGTGTCCACGAGATCTACATGTTCGTTTTTGATTTTTATATCAACATTTACTTGTGTAACATTCGGTAGTATAAACCGAATGCACTTAGTTTTGTTTTCATTTAATAATAGGTTATTGACATTAAACCAATTTACAACTTTAGAGATTGCATTATTTACATCGTCAAAGTTATTATGTCATCGCTTCAGTTTAAATAAAAGTGAAGTGTCATCAGCAAACAGAACAATCTCGTGATCATCCCTGATAAGAGAGGGTAGATCATTTATATAAATTAAGAACATGAATGGTCCTAGTATTGATCCTTGTGGCACACCCATTGTTGCTACTGACCCCGGTGAACGTTTTCCATTTACGTCAACTCTTTGTATTCTGCCACTTAAGTAAGAAGGTCTAGAGCGACACCCTTTATGCCATAGTGGTGTAGTTTCCTGATTAATGTATCATGATGTACACAATCAAAAGCCTTGGATAAATCACAAAAAATACCTAAAGCATCGCGAGAGTCTTCCCAGGCATCAAAAATATGGGATATCACTATCGCTAGTTCACTCATTTCTTCGGATTGGATTCTCCTTCACAACTTCTTTGAATTTCAAAGTTAATGACTTTATTAGGGTTCCTATTCTCTTTTTGGATTACATCATTCATACTTGTATTCTTGTTTACGTTTTTCCTATTACTTTTCTTTATTTATTTATTTATTTATTTACTCTTAACTTTCTTTGTTTTTTTAATTATTTTTTTCATCATTATTTTCATAATTGTCTATTTTCACATCACTTATATCGCTATGTGTCTTTAATATATTTAAATTGACGTAGACTATATTCTTTAAAAAAAAATTAGTTTTATTATCAGTGGTTGTTTTGTAAACATGTGCTAAGATTTCCGTAAGGTTTCTTCTAAGTAATAAATAAAAAGGATCACGACTGTAATCCCCAAGTACGAAAGACATACTTTCAGATTTCCAGGCGCTTAGATCCTTTGAAGATATCTTTCTAGTGGGGGAGTCAGAGGCACGTCCAAACATTATATTTGGCACATGCCCACATTTTGCAGTAATTAGCATTCCATACGTGACAGATTGCAAGCCCATCGCCAATTATTTTCTAAAACTTTATTTTTTAGGGTTCCGTACCCTAAGGGTAAAAATGGGACCCTATTACTGAGACTTCGCTGTCCGTCTGTCTGTCTGTCTGTCCGTCCGTCCTTCCGTCTGTCACAGGGCTGTATCTCATGAACCAAATTTTCACAGATGATGTATTTTTGTTGCCGCTATATTAAAACACAATAAAATAAATATTTAAGTAGGGCTTCCATACAACAAACGTGTTTTGCCGTATTATAGATAACTACCCGACCCGTGACAGACTTTGTTCTGCCTAAATTTCAATACCTGCATAGAAAAAAAAAATTCAGACAACTTCCAATTTTTTCCCAACAAACCTTGTAATGATAAAATAAATTACGAATTTTGGAAGAATGTGTATCATTCATAATAGTCAAAACTGCGTTGCTCTGACGACTAAATGTTTTTAGTCTGTGATGTCAGATTTGTTGTACACCAGCGCCATCTAAACCAAAATCATCCTTTTTGCGTTTTTTTATCATTTAGAGGTTGCCTTTTGGATATATTGGAGGTTGCCTCCCTTTATTTATTGTTTTTTTATCTACATCTACAACAGCAAACTTCATCTTAATCCGTTTTATCGTTTATTTTTGATTAGGGAACAAACATAGCAGCCTTATCATAAACTTTCGCATTTATAATATTATTAGGATAGTAAGGAACCCTTCGTGCGCGAGTCTAACTCATACTTGGCCGGTTTTTTTGTTTTTCTAAAAATAAGACAATAATAATTAGTACTTAATACTCTACCGGGACAACACGCTCGGATCATGATTTATGGTGGTTTCATTTAATAAGTAAAACAAAACAACAGTTGGGAGAATCAAAAAGAAAATACTAAGAAATATGACATCGACAATATTATTATTTATTATTATTTCGTTATTCTATGACAACGCGGCGTGGCGACGCTGAAGTTTCGCACGTCTGTAAGAACCCTTACTAATTTAACTGAAATAGTTAAAACACAGGTACTTAGTTATCTTGCTCTATTTAGGAATTCTTACCGGCAATGTGATTGACGTTATAATAAAGGGTCGGTGTCATTTTTATACGAAACTTTCAACTAATACACGTTTATATTTAAAGGCAATAAGGTATCAAACTGTTTTTAAATAAATATCAGAATGATCTATTTACCGTAAATGTCTGACTTATTTATTAGTGAAATGTCATTTATGAACATAACACCGGACTAAAATATATTTGTTATTAAATTTTCAGACAGTGTAAACGTATCTTAATATTCACATAGATCATTTAAGTCATGAAATGTGACTCACATGTTTAGCATTTTTGTGAAAAACATAACCTCGATAAGCAAAAATATCAGAATAACTTGTAGTAGAGATAAATACGATACATACTTAGAACTTGTATTAATAGGACAACGCTATGAAAATAATTGAAAATGAAGTATAATTTTATTTTCTTTGGAAATGCACTGTGATTCACATGTTTTTATTTTATACAAATTGCAGTGGCGTTTCGTCACATCTAATAAACTGACACTAAATCCAAATTGCGGAGATTTTGGCGAGAACAGCATTGAGCAAAGTGTTGCCAGATATCAAAAATGATCTTCGAGTAGTAGAAATGGTACAAATAGCTACGAAATTGACCGTGACATACTCTGAGTGACTCACATGTTAAGAATCTCGGACAAATTTAAAATATAGTTTTTTATTGCTAAAGCACCGCGTAGAATAATATTATTATGAATAAATAATAAGAAATATATTTATTATATTAGTTAGATAGTTAAAAAGTTTAACAGAGAACACATTAGAATTTTATGATGATTCAAAACTATTAGAGTGTATAAAAGACATTTCTGTTGTAATGGAACGTGAAAGGTGGCAAAACAAAAAAATGTTTATAAAATACTATTCACATGTAATTATGCTCTAATTTCTATAAAATCTTGAAGAGGGAAGTTCATATTTATAGAAAAGATAGCCCGAATTGAAAAATATTCAACACTGATACCGTAAAAAATATTGATATTAGTCGGACATTTATTTGTTTGAAATGTACAGTTTTTTTGAAAATGTCTGATATACAGGGCGTATACGAGTCTATGCTGAATGCTAACTATTGCAAAATGAGGGCATTGTGCCGAACATAATGTTTGGAGGTGCCCCTGACCCCTTTCAGACATCTATAAGGATCTTAGCGCCTTGAGATCTGAGTGGTATGTTGACAGGGGGCTGTCACACCAGATTGTCACACTGGTGTGACTAACAGGATTTTTACCGTACTGAGGGATTACAGTCGTGAGTCTATTTCATTTAATTTCATAAAAAAAACTCCCAAAAACTGAAGGCACCAGTACACTTACTCCTAGCAATGCCTCTAGTGAAAACTAAATTGCTTAATTTTGAAGTATGTTCAACGTATGACTGCTTTTGTATCGATTCGAACAGACTGTTTTTTTTTTAATTCTATGATAATGACAATGCTCAAGCAAACGTGGAGACAATAATTACTTTCAGGATACCTGATTTTGGGAAAGTGCCTAATTATAAAGATGAAAAATTTACTACAATTGTTTTCGTGTTTTTCGGCAAAAAACCGATCAAAATGCAAGGTCTGTATATCCAGATTCAGTTTTCGGGAGTGGTTTTAACACATCCTGTATGGATAGAAATGAAACTCAGTCGCAAATTGTCCATGCTGACAGAATACTAGTATATTCTCTCACACTGCATTACACTATTTGCACTCGTCTTAGTTCTGACAGCTTCACAGTCGCACCCAATGTCACTTGATTTGTTTCAGCGGTGTCTGAGTTTAATGCCTCGTTATATATACCTACTCTGTGGAATTAACATACGTTGGCGTACAATTTATGAGGCTACGAACTATTGTGCAGACACTGATTACTCTTTATGGAAATTTTGGAGCTCTAACGTTTATAAATAGATGCAGTGTCTCATGTATGAAGTTCCTGACTCACACACGGAGAAGAAGACAGACAAGATGTCTTTACATTTTGCAGACTAAGCATCAGCAAAATGTAAAGACATGTTTACAATGTAGTAAATTTACGTCTTTCTGAAATAACGCAAAATATTTCTCTCGATATTTATAGAATGTAATTGATCTGTCAATAAATTATTTGTTTTAGTCAATTATTGTAGAAGATTTATTTGAATTTATGTTGTCCTGAGAAATTCTGATTGCTTTATAATTCTACGAATCCTGTTGTGACGGAAACATTGCCGGAAGTGAATTATTTGCGTATCGAGCACATTATTTGTGAGTGTAATAATATTCAGATAAGGATTTATGATAAAGATTCATTTTAAAGAGAAAAAATAGGTATTCACCTATCGAAAGATACTTTATCAACAGGTATCAAAACTTTGCCTATAATCTTTATTAGTAAACCCGTGCAAAGCCGGGGCAGCTAGTTTAAAATAAGTAGATTAACCTGCCCTTAAGAATAGTTCTCCTGATTCTGCCTAGACCCGGTTGTGGTGCCTACCTCGGTTTTGGTCATTTTCAGTTTTGGTAGTCAATAATTAAGCATAGCAAACAAACTTGTTTAAAGTCTATAGTTAATTAAATTTTTTGTTTATAGTCCGTTTTGATTAGTGACATTTGTAGTGCGTTGAACCTTTAAATTGTTTTCATCACAAACAAATATTTTCCGTTATGTGTATTTAAATATGAATAATTAATTATCGCCTGTTACAAAACCTAAGAGATAGATCAATACCCTATTCTATGTTATTTAAATCCTTTTTAGGGTTCCGTACCCAAAGGGTAAAAACGGGACCCTATTACTAAGACTTCGCTGTCCGTCTGTCTGTCCGTCTGTCTGTATCTCATGAACTGTGATAGCTAGACAGTTGACATTTTCACAGATTATGTATTTCTGTTGCTGCTCTAACAACAAATACTAAAAACAGAATAAAATAAATATTATAGGGGGGCTCCCATACAACAAACATGATTTTTTTGCCGTTTTTATAGATAATGGTACGGAACCCATCGTGCGCGAGTCCGACTCGCACTTGGCCGGTTTTTTGATATAAACAGTTTATTTGAAAATTAAAATGTTTTGAACATGCTCACAGCCAGAGCTCTAACCCTATATTCAAATTATACGTTATATCAAAAATACTTTTAATATAAGAACCAAATGCTTTTGAAATAAATTTACATGGCTTGCCCTACGTTGAACGCCCTGAATAGTGAATACCTGCTCTCAAATGCTATGGAAAGCTACCGTAGCGTTTTGTAGCTGTATTATGTAGATGGTGCATCAAACTCATACGTTAGTAATTGGCCATCAGTTCTTAAGGTGATAAGTGAAATTTTTGACGTTTTGTATGGGCTGAGTCTACCCGGATTAAACGGAAAAAGTGATAAAACTGCATTATCTTGAAAAACATCAAATTTAAAAAGAAACTGTCTGATAATAGATAACTAGCTAAGTAAATTATTACTTAGCTAGTATGATTATCTAACTTAATATATAAAAAATAACTATTTATCTATTTATAGTTTTGATTAAAAACGAAACCAGTGTTTTTGAAGAGCCAACTTTGGAAAATAAATCTATCGAGAAAAGTTTCACTAATCGTGTTTCTGTCTGTAATTTATCTAGATTATATCCTTAAGTTATCTTTGTCATAAAAAACAAAACTGTATGTTTTGCGGCTATTGAGAAAAAACGATTCTGCATTCATCAAAAATATTTATTACTCGCCTTAAACAGTAGCAACGTCTCGTCATATAATGAGTTCATAATGCAAAATGTAAATAGTACCTACCTCTCTACCTATGAGTATTATAGTCCCACAACAGCTTATAGGTATAAATATTTGTAGACTTAGTGGAAGTCCTTGTGACTTTTTTATGTGAAGTTATTTCTTAGTGCACCACTACACACCAAATTTCAAGTTTCTAGGCCTAATTGTCCCGACAGTGTGTCTGTCCGACTGTCCTGTCAAATTAGACTGGCCTGATGTCGCTCTGCCACTCGACAGCTAAATATTAATTTAGGTACTTAATTTTATTTTGTGTAACATTTGTCTACTTTAATTATTTTTAAGCAAATAGTTATTTTATCTTTAAGTTTTAATTCTAAATCAAGTGTAGCGTGTGTTGCTTTTTGAATTTGTGCTGAAGCTCTTTAGATATTTTTTTATTGTTGTACGTACTTGAGTAGTAGGTACTTTTAATTATTATTCTTGTTTGAGCCTTCACCTTGTTCGATTGGCACCACACTGGAGCTCTACATAGCATTAAAGGATCATTAAAAAAAAAGGTAGACCCCAAGCCGTGTTTGTTGCCTGATTCTTCTAGGCTTGGTCGCGTGGAATCGGCATAGCTTCACCTAGTTCCTAAGACGTTTCAAAGTGATCCTTGTGATTTTATTGAAATAAATGATTTTTGAATTTGAATTTGAATCTGAATTTGAATTTAGCACTTTCCATTTTTCAAGAATTTTTTAATTTTACGCTAGATTTTTCATTTTTTTTTTATAAGAATACTAACGAATACAACATGAAAAGAATTAGCAAAATCCATCGTCGAGCTCACGCGAAAATAAGGATTCATTTTTATAAAATTGATTTTAGATCATGATTTCTCCCGTCGAACGCTTGACACGCAGATCTCTTGCGTCTCAGTTGGCCACTCGCCCAACGCCACCGAGGACTTAGATGCATCACTAGTTCGCCCCACAATGACGGCCGGCATGCTTCGTTTACTTACACCAACGGGTTGTATGGACGTAAAAGTTTTACGCCTCCACCGCGTTTTACAGCGGGCCTTTTATTATTTAGTGAAAGGAGCGACTGACGTCGTAAATCTCCGCTCCTGCGTGAACTTTCGCCTCTTATCTCGGAAATTATGGAACTTTTTGGCTCCTAGTAGACAAAGTGTTTGGCTTTCGCCGCGGGTCACTGAAAGCTTTTACAAATTAATGATTCGGTTTGGGTTGAGACGATTGCGATACACCGCTTACAAGAGTTTGCTAGAATATTATAAGAGAATTGTTTTTTTTTAAAGAGGATTCTGTGAGGATTTTTAAAAGGACCCCCATAGATCCCCCAAGCCGTGTTTTTTGCCTGATTCTTCTAGGCTTGGTCGCGTGGAATCGGCGTAGCTTCACCTAGTTCCTAAGACGTTTCAAAGTGATCCTTGTGATTTTATTGAAATAAATGATTTTTGAATTTGATTTTTTTTTTCTTATTGAAGTTAAATTTGTTAAGTTGTTGTTCGGCTTGGTCGTGAGAAACAAGTGTACGCGTGTGTCCACACTGCGAGCTTAGCGCAGTGGTGCGGTGTGTCAAATATATGAAACGCGCTATCACTGCAGTATGGCCGCAAAGGCGCGTTTCATATGTTTAATAATTCGCGCCCGTCGCCGCCACCGCGCTAGGCTCGGCAGTGTGGACAGCACTACAAGTTTCACCTAACTCTTATTAGGTAATAACATAAGACAAAAGGACCCTTAAAGTAGGGACTGAATAAATTAACCAACTTGGTATTACATGGATCTCACAAATTTTTAGACGTATCAAAGTGATCCGTGTGATTTTATTGAATTAAGTACTTGTTGACTTTGACAGCTTTTAGTACCAACCGCTTTGTGACCGTCTCTAAAGAGAAAGGTTGTAAACTCTTGGAATAGAATAGAATAGAATAGTTTCTTTCAAAAAAAAAACATAAAAAACTGGCAGGTAAATAAATTAATCAACTAAACGATAATTATGTAAAAACTTATTCGTATACTATACTAGCTGACCCGTGCCCGCTTCGCTGTGCGTAAGACATTTCTAATACCATCGTGGACTTTTTTGTAGACGTTTTTAAGGTGTACAATACTGTAGTACATTATTTTGATATATCTCGTGGGGTTCAGCCAGCATTTGCAATGTAAGCGCAAAAAAATGTGTTTATTTACGACATCACATTAGAAACCTCTAAAATTATCAGTGTTTCTCTACTATATTATGCATGTATTATACATATAAACCTTCCTCCTGAATCACTCTATCTATTAAAAAAAACCGCATCAAAATCCGTTGTGTAGTTTTAAAGATATAAATAAGCAAACATACATACATACATACATACATATTACATACAGACGCGGGAAGCGGAAAGCGACTTTGCTTTATACTATGTAGTGATAAATACATACTTAAAAATAAGGATAGAAATAATACCCCCAAAATAATATAAAAATAATAGTAGGTACTTTGCAGTTTGGCTAAACTGCAAAGTACCTACTACTCGCTTATGATGACTACTTCACTTGTAAAAGTATTTCATATGTTTTTTTATTATTCTTACTATAATAATATAATAAATTCGAAAGTTTGTGAGAATGTTTGGAATTTTGAAGCTAAATTCCGTCCAAACTAGTGAACGGACTTGTATGAAACATGGAACATTTATTGTACAACTTGAGTCTTGGAATATCATAGGTATGGGATAGGCACTTTTGATTCAGGTACCACGCGAGCGAAGACACCAGCAGAAGCTAGTATTACGCAGCCTAAACCAATTACACCAAATAAAAGTATATTATTGTTAAAACAAACGAAAAGGCCACATTGTATTTATCTAGTTTCTTAATAGGCATTAGCTGGGTATCAAGCAAACGTAACTAGGCATTACCTCGCCTACTTGCCTCAGACCACAGTAATTGTGGTAACTGGGGCCATACTACAAGATCTTAAAGTAATATTATGTTATTGGTGGACATTATTACATAGCATCATCTAGCTAGCCCATGCAAAGCTTGTACTATGGGAACTAGATAACTGATAGAATACTTATATACTTTTTTTTTGTAAATACATACATAAGATACATACTAACACCCACACACAAAACAAACATCTATGTTAATCACACAAATATTTGTCCTGGGAACCCATAATCTACAGCGCAGAAGGCAGAGTTACTATTACTACCAACTTAGCTATGAGCTAGTCTCGCGGTGCGAAAGTGACAACGCTCGCTATACGAGTTCTTATTGCGTTGTCACTTTAGGGAGTTACTGTTTTGATAATACTCTTGAGCTTGTGGTACGGCCCCCGTGGGCATTATCCGACAACAAAACAATGTCGTATCAGTATCGTTGTAATTCATTATTCTTGCATTAAGCCTGTGTGGGTCAATGACAGGCTACATGCAATTAAATCATGCTCAACGTCAGGACGAAACTATTTTAACCATAATTATTATCGTGGAGGTAAACGATAGCTTGCAATAATGGCGGTGATAAGTGAAATTTTTGACTTTTTGTATGAGCTGAGTCTACCCGGAAGATACTATAAGACGGAAAAAGTGATAAAACTGCATTATCTTAAAAACCATCAAACTTTAAAAGAAACTGTCTTTAATTTAGGTAGCTAGTATGATTATCTAACGAATTATATAAAAATAAACTGTTTAGCTAGTCATAGTTTTGTTTAAAAACGAAACTAGTGTTTTTGAAGAGCCAACTTTGGAAAATAAGCAGGAAGGAAGATCCTTCCTCAAAATGATTTAAGAGCTTAAGACGCTGCCAGTCGACGATTATTTTTGTTCGAAACGAAAAAGAAATACTTGTGAACAAGCCACATCTCCTATTTTATAATGTATAGTATATGTGAATAAAGATGTACCCATCTTTAATCAATTCGATAAATAATCCTACCGACCGCTGCATTGATGACAAACACACGTCCGCGCGTGGTCCGCCTTAGCTTTTCGAATAAATTAATGATATAAATTATGTATAATCAAAAACTAAAAATCAAAAAACTATCAAAAATCAAAAATACTTAACAAAAATCTATCCTAATAGAAATTTAGATCTACATACTACCTATCTTTAACAATAAATCACAAGTTGATTTTAATAGTAGGTATATAAAATATTTCGATCATAAATTCTAAAACGTATCATTTTGAAATAATATTTTTATAGTGAAAAGTTTCTGCTATTATGTTTTCAGCTTAATAGAAATCTAGGTAGGAACCTGAAGTAATATACTTATAAAAATAGGAGATGTGGCTTGTTCAGAAGTATTTCTTTTTTCGTTTCGAAAAAGAGCAATCAGCGACTGGCAGCCTCTTAAGTACTAGAAGTCGAACAAAAATCTAACACTAATTTACCCCATATCATATGCGCTGTAGGTTGTGGGTTCGATCCCCACCCAGGGCAAATATTTGTGTGATGAACATAGATGTTTGTTCTGTGTCTGGGCTTTAATATGTATAATACTCGTATGTATGTATTTACAAAAAAAATAAGTACCTATATAAGTATTCTATCAGTTATCTGGTTCCCATAGTACAAGCTTTGCTTAGTTTGGGGCTAGATGGCGCTGTGTGTAAAGTCCGCCAATATTTATTTATTTATATCATTGCATTCTTAGACATAATTGGTGAAGATGGCGCCTTCACCGACACAGTTTCACAATGCATCTCACTATACTACATCATTATAAAAACTATCATTACTTATACTTTCATTTTATCATTTCACCAATAAGCTATTTATATTTCAATGTGTTTTTGATAACCATATAGTCAATAAAATTCCACAATTTTACGATTATTACTGAGAATGTGATCGACACGGTATTGTTGTGGCACAACGGGCTCCGATAATGGCGGCGGCGTCGCTGGAGGCTCATACAATTAAACAGATAACATAAAATTAACGTAGCCAACTCGTAAATATACACATTTTACTATCTATAAAAGTCACTAATTAATTAATTGAGTAATGATAAAGTGGTTTCTTCTGACGGGCATCGGAAAGGCATAACTGCAGGTAGTGATAGGAAACGAGTCCGATGGAAAAGCCGGAGATGTCTGTCTTATTCTTTAAAAAACAGAAAAAAAATGTTTTTATAGATAAAATATGTTTTTTTTTAAACAACATTATTTATCGTACATTTTTAAAAATATATTTTTTTAATACTATTCTACTATTTTTTATACCTTATAGCCTATTATGAGTGAGCTTATACAATAAGGCTGCAAGCTCTATTCTTGTCAAGCACAACATATTAATTTTAAATTTTTTAGCAGTAGTTTATAAATTACTGAAACGCCGCGCCGCCCTCGAAAAAGCCGGTCACTTTTTTGTCCGGATTACTTTGTTCAAACGTCCGGCTAAAAACCCTAGCGTAACCCGGTTGTCGTCACATGCGCCTCGATAATGCTGTTATCTTTCATGTGGGTCACATAAACGGTCACCGTGAAGGCTTCTGCATCTTGATTAGTTTATGCTTTAATGTTTACGACATATCGTTTATCAAGATCTTATTACCCTGGATTAATTTAATTTCTACAAGTATCTATTGAACTATCCAGAAAAGCAGTCCCTAGCAAGTTGTCCATCAAAATTTTATCAAATTAAGCTAAAATTTTGCATACACCTTGAGTTCTGATGACAATACATTAAATACGGTGACAGCGAGCTGATCTGATTAACGAGTGAGGAGCTGTTCAACAGAAATTTACAACTGAACTTACCTTCGATTGAGTAAAAACTTTGAATTTATTTTTATTAAAAAAAAAATGTGACAGGTTTTAGCGCGCTGGAGCTCGATGCTTTGAATGATTTTACAAAAGCTTGTCAATAACTTAATAATAACTAAACAGAAAACTTATTTAAACTTCTACTTCCGCCGTAAATCCGCATTTATTAACAAGTAACAGTTCTATCTCAGCTCAGCGATAGCGGTGTTTGCTTTGTAGCATAGTTAATCTCGCTCCTCTGACGGTAACGCGGTCCAAACTCTGATAAGCTAACAAGCCTCTTTAGCTAAGCAAGAGGCATAAAGGTGCCGGTTCCAGTGTCGTGAAATACACAGAGCTAGAAGTCAGCAGTGGCTGAGGCGGCTTCTTTTCCCTAATTAGCCATTCAATTCCCGTAATCTTGTTTACTCGTCGGGACCGGCCAGGTGCGATAATGGCCGGGCTATTTGCATGCCGCCATATTGTTTCGCCATGTTCGGAGGCTCGGAGGCTCGGAGTCGCCGTCGACCCCCTGTTGTTTTGGCTGGGCTTATTGGATCCGCGATTACTTTGTATTGATCCCACCGTCCATTATCTGCGTTCGTTTATTTTAAGCCAGGGTCATGATATGTCCGCAAAGTTGTTGTTGTACTAATTGCCGACTTCTTTTTTTAACCACCTAGGGAATCCGGATAAAATGATCAACGAAAAAAAGTCTCAAGTCAAAAGTTGATTGCCAAAATCACGACCATCATTTTTTTAAGAAACGCGCAAAGAAATAACAAAATGGAATCATGCATATTTCTTCCTGCCTACAATTGAATTATATGACGCACCTAAAAATTACGTTTTGTGTTAACAGCGTAATTCGTGAAATCGGACTTTCCCTAATGTCCCCTAACGACTGTAGTAAGCCTAATTATATTATCAAAATGTTAATCCATTAAAAGAATTAACGAAGTTGTTAAAACGTTTTGTTAGAAATAATTTTATTGCAGAAGTAAGTATCTCGGTAATTTATATTTCCAGTGTTTGTCGGTAATGTATTCCGGCAGTCCCGGCGGCCGCGCTCGATCGAGAAGCTAATCGTAATCTCAGAACAGTAAATTGAAGGCGATCCTTGCACCGGGGCGGTGGCAAAGGCGTCGGCACATCTCCTATAAATACATTACCGAACACGCTTTATTACTCTGCCATCTTCATCCAATCTTATTACGCGCCCGTGAGAGCTTGCCTGCGCTTGCTTGCGGAAGCGTTCGCTAAGCTGGCCATTTTTGAGAATAGGGTTCGATAATGGATTTAACGCGGGACACCTCTGCACTTGTCCGGGCATTACGCGGCAGTTTGGCGAGGATATGCTAAGCGTCGCGGTCCGCTGACGCCGCGTCTGGTCCCCGAACCCGCTCGATGAGATGCGATCATTTAACGACGAACCCGAAGAGATTTGCCTTCGACGGCGATATTGGCAATATTACGTCCTTTACCGCGGACCGCGTTTCATAATTTAGACAGCCATCGCCTCCGGCCGAATAACATTAAAGGAATGTTGTACAAATATTATTTAGCATTTTTTAAAGGATATTAATTCTGCTGGAGCATCGTGGCGTTGCGTAATAACTTTTGTCGATGTTTTACAAGATATTAGGTGAATGAATAAGTGACGAACACAACAGTTGTGAAAACAATTCGGGACGACAATTACAGGATAAGCCCGATTAAGTTTAGAGTGTGGGCGTTGATTTACGAGATAGAATAACTGCAGAACTGGCACAATCACAATGAATCTGGGAGGCGCATTATGTTAATTGGTACGCTTTATCCGCACCCATCGGGCCCTGTTTAATTAGAGGTGTCGACACAATGCAACGTACGATAATGTATATGAGTTGGTGCGGACCGTATGTCAATTAAATTTGACCCCCGATCCAAGATGGCGGCGCGAATGGCGGAACCCTCTCGCTGGAACAAATGCCTGCGGTTGTCTGGTTGCTTACTAATTGACGTGTTTTAGGGAAACTCCGCATGGTTTGTGTCAGCGGCGGTCAGATTTATTTTAAAGTGCAGCTATTTATGTTTCCACGGACTTAAACACAAATCAATGTGGATTTATCTCATGAAAGATTATCTCATCGAGTACCTATTACGAGTAACTTTCTAAATGTATAAATAAATATGTATATGTATATAAGATGAATCGATTGATAAGTGCGTTATCTAAAAATTTGCAATTGACCTAGATTATTATCCGTGTTGGCCGAGTGGGAGGTACCTGGACTTTCAATCTGAAGGTCGTGGGTTTGAATCCCGGCGTGCATCAATGGATTTTTCTGTTCGAAAAATTGATATGCGCATCAAAAACTCGTACTCAAAACGATGAAGGAAAACATCGCGAGGAAACCAGTTAGTATTCTTATAAGCGGCGATGGGCTTGCACCCTGTCACGTATGGAATGCTAACTACTGCAAAATGTGGGCATGTGCCAAATATAATGTTTGGACGTGCCTCTGACTACCCCCACTAGACATCTTCAAAGAATCTAAGCGCCCGGAGATCTGAGGGGATGTCTACTGTACTTGAGGATTACAGTCGTGATCCTATTTTTTTTTTAATCTAGATATCAAATTCTCTAAGCACCTAGTTATTTTATATTTACTTTATCCATTGGATCATTTGTGCTTGTGTAATGTGTAAGACTGTTTGCAGTCATCTGTTACTTGTGTGTTTCGTAAATATTCTGTAATAGATGTTATTTATTTCTGTAAATAAAGATTGATATACATCTTTCAACCCCTCAAACTCTACAATTGGAAAAAGTAAGTTTGTTTTAGTATATTTAGGAATTTAACGAGTTGAAACTTTATTTTAAGACACCACTTGAAATGGTGGAAATACCTAAGTACAAAAAGTAGTTTCATCTTCTCGCCATTTCTAAAGTACTTATACTTAGGTATAATCAAGTCCCAACATCTAATAAAGCGGTCGGCGCCATTTTTAGAAAACTTTCAGCTTGATTAATTGAATAAGCTTCTTTAGCGTGGGGATAATGTCTTCTCATTGGACATTTAACGATTTTTCTAAGAAAAACTCGATATCGTTAAACTTTAATTTAGTTATTTGTATAATAATGAGGTCTTTAAAAATAATGATTGTCGTGAATTATGAAGAGATCCGGCCGCGCTAGTAAAAATATAAAATATGACTGAAAATAGCTACGTTGTAAATTATCTGTATAGGCCGTATGGACTGTTTATTGCGGTATAAGTGTGTCGTCGCAGGCGTTTTAACTGTTTGTATCCCATTTAAATCATTTTCTGAGAAAGGCTCATGAACATTGGATGGCATACGGCACTGTTTCCGTATTTGGTTTATTTCTAACCCATAAAATACACTGTAAATATATAAAGATATGTAGGTTGGTTACTATAACCTAATAATATTATAAATGGAAAGTTTGTGAGTTTGTTTGTTTGTTTGTGCCTCAATCAGGCCTAAACGACAAAACGGATTAAGATTAAATTTTCTGTAGATGTAGATACAATGCCCGGATGAACTTATGTGTTGCTTTTTGAATTTGTGCTGAAGCTCTTTAGTTATTTTTTTTATTGCTGTACCTACGTACTTGAGTAGTAGGTACTTTTAATTATTATTCTTGTTTGAGCCTTCACCTTGTTCGATTGGCACCACACTGGAGCTCTACATAGCATTAAGGAAAGGATCATAAAAAAAAAGGTAGACCCCAAGCCGTGTTTGTTGCCTGATTCTTCTAGGCTTGGTCGCGTGGAATCGGCGTAGCTTCACCTAGTTCCTAAGACGTTTCAAAGTGATCCTTGTGATTTTATTGAAATAAATGATTTTTGAATTTGAATTTGAATTGATGGTATATAATCCGAAAAAAAATTCTAAAATTATAAAAAAATGCAAAAGGGATGATTTAGATGGCGCTGCGGTGTGCAAAATATCTGACATCAGTTTTGACTACACAGGACAGGACAAAGTCTGTCACGGGTTGGCTAGTCCTACTTATCTTACATTGATTTATTGTAAATTCGAATGCTTAGTTTTTTTTTTACTCACATTGTAACTGTACGTACTGACTTGAATGAAACTTGGCACAGATATAGTTCGTGAATTGCATATACCCAGGGTAATATTTGTGTTTGTGGACCACGCAGGTGTAGAAGGGCAGAAGCGACGAAGGTATACCAGATAATTTTTTATTCAAAAAGATACATTTTATTTAACATTTAATGTAAATACAGCGATTCCAGAAATCGCTTATCATGATTTCGAATTTGGAATAAGCTGCGAGCTCGAGGATATAACACTTTCGCGGGTACACAACACAATGGCGTCTATTTTCAAATTGAGAGCGCGGGAGGCCGTCAATAGAGCGAATGACATTAAATTGGTTAAATTGCTTTGCCGAGCTTGGTTCTGCAATCCTCTGGGAGGTGCCTACTCCGTCGCGTTACCCGTTCTATCGTTGTGTTGTTTATCGATGCGTATATAAACATACATCTTCAACGAAATAAACTTTAAATCTAAAGGAAAATCTTATCTAATTTTGTTACTTAAAATAAAACTCTGGAGGTTTCGGATTCATTATCAGCATTAACCTTTACGCGTGATCAATCGATGGTCTGGCATTGATAGATTCTTTACCTAATATCTTAGATCCAACATTAGCGCTTAACATGAATCGTGGTGATCCCAACCATTGTCCCATCGAGTATTCAGGTGACCACTAATGAAGCAATGGATTCGACTGCGGTGTTTCACTAATCCTGAACTAGTGAGGTGCGCCAACGGAGTGACAGTTACAAACGCGGGTGAAAACCAATCAATCAGTTCGGCGAAGCGCGCGATAATAGAACTCTTCCCTCGATCCGATAGATAATTACAATCGCAAACCAAAAATTACATGCGGCATTTAACCGTGGAACCCTATTACGTTCACAAAGCTGGTACGGTCGCGTTCGATCGACGATCTTTGCCGGACGGCGGATTAGCTCGGCGCACAATGTGGGCCTCTACAGACGAGTGGGGAGGGGATGTATTAATAATGGTCTCCGTAGTGAATGGAGCACTTACACGGTCCACCGGGAGCTGAATGTGTGACCATCGCGTTAGAGCAAATCGAATCGGTCCGGTCGGGCGCTCGCACGCGCCGTATTCGTCGTTTGACCGGAAACCTTCGACAGAAAGATACACGGAATTGGCAAACATCGTAAATTGACATGAGGAAACGCTGGCTAACAAGCTTGTGGCGGCCTCGAGGAATCTTTGTTTATGATTAGAATATCTGCGTGCAGTATTTGATGCAAAGTATCAATTTGTCAACGAGGCCTTCTTGAAGAAAAATAACACTGAACTTGTAAGAGTTGATGTATTTTTTTTACCGTAGCAGGAAAGTAACGTGGATTGATAGGGTTAGTCAGAGGCACGTCCAAACATTACATTTGGCACATGCCCACATTTTGCAGTAGTTAGCTTTCCACACGTGACAGGTTGCAAGTCCATCGCCGCTTATAAAAATACTAACTGGTTTTCTCGCGATTTTGCCTTCACCATTTTGAGCATTTTGTAAAAAGTGTCAAAACTATCAAATGTCGAATGGTATGTTCGTTTTTGGTAATCGCTGAGTAGCTTACTTAGGACTTTGCTAGAAGATGGTGAAACAGGCCCTAAATAGACTAATTCGATAACTTCGATTTTTTTGTGTCCCAACAATGATGCAGTTACTCTACAAATTAAAACAGAAGCAGCCAATGGCGCAATTCACTTAAGGTGACTGTTAAATTTATGACAGCTCGCATTTTTTGTACTCGGTCGTATTCTGTGGCCGCACACTAAGAATAGTGCAAACGCACACATTGAAGCTACTTCACACTTCATTTACCAAGACTAAATAAGTAGTCTTGATACTTGAAAATATTTGGTGCAATAGGTATGTCATATTTGTATAGGTAGGTATGTACTTAATAATTTTATAGGTTGCACTTGACAAAAAGAAAATAAATATAGAAAAAATTAATATATATTATAAGACAGGTTACAAATCGTAAAGTGCTACTACACAGTTACTAATATTTGACTGTGCAAAAAATATTTGTTAGGTACCTACTAATAAAATACATTATGACAAAACGGTAAGTATCGTTTTTTTACAAGCTCTTATTTAACTTGCAGTTTATGTACATATTTATGTATGTATGTTTGATAAGGTGGAATCTTGCAACTTAATTTTAAGCAGTTATCCCCAATCGATTGAGCTGAAATTTTGCATACATAATATGGTGACAGCGAGTTGATCTGATGATGGAGTCAGGAGCTGTTCAACGGAACCCTTCACAAAATAGTCGAATTGAGGCAAAACTTTGCATACCTATCAATCTCAATGACAATGTAAAATTATGGTACTAGCGAGCTGGTCTGATGATGGAGGTCGGATGTAGCCATCGGAACTCCTCAACTACACAACATAACCACGTCGCGTTTGGGCTCGTTATTTTTATCTTGACGAGAACTAGAGCAGAAGACATTACAAAAGCTTGATTTAAAAAATATATTTTTAATAAAAAAACTTATTGTCATCTAAAATCGATGACGGCACCGTCAACGTTTCGAGTACCACTCACAGAAAGTTTTGAAAGTGAAATACTGATAAAATATGTAGGTATGCTTTTGAATATTGTGTGCGAGCTATGATCTCGAAGATCCATAGACCGCGCGTAGCAGTTTCTTTTTTTGTCTTTTTTTTGTTGGAACTATGCTCGTGTGTAGTAAACTTAACTTGTGAGATATTGTATAAGTAGCCTAAGATGACCAGAGATAATCTGTCGATGTCAGTCTCTCTTCCCTGTTCGCTTGTTACGGCTGGTCGTGTTCTATATCTCTACAATAAAGAATCCATATATATCACCCAGATCGTGTATATGTATAATTTAACCAAAAACCCATCAGTTCTTCTATCGTAAAAAGTTGTGAGATTTCAATGTCTGTCTGTCTGTCTAAAAAATGGCCTGAACTGCTTCGAGAAAAGGATGGTACGACTGTGCCGCTTTTTTGCTTGACTTGGCGGGGGCACTACCGTGCCCCCAGATAAACCTTGCTTTGATAATTAACAAATAGGTACCGACCTTTTTAGAAGGTTCAACATTTTTGGTTCAATGCGTATCGTATCATTCGTCAGTCATTCATCAGTCGTCAAAATTGATTAATGCTAGATTTGTTGCACACCAGCACTCGGAGTCTTTTTATAGTTTTGAGGATGTTTTTTAATTAAAAATAGCCTATTTATAAGGTAGAGGTATATTTACATCGACAGCAAATTTCAATTTCATCCGTTTAGTCGTTTAGGTCTGATTGAGGTACAAACATCCAAACATACTTAACATCCGCACAAACTTTTAGATTTATAATATTAAAGATAGATAAATAATAATTATAAATTATATTCATAATCTGAAATTTATGTAATTTTTCTAAATCCAATTATAGATAAAGTATCATTTTTTTCCATCCATGTATAAAAAAACACGCTTGGTAATATAGGGTAGATTGGGTCTAAGCGATACAGGTAAGGATCATGGTACCTTAGAACTTTCATTTCAAAACAGAAATGTATCAAATCAACATTTATATTTATTTAATAGGACTAATTAGGGACACTTCAAAAACCACAGCAAAAGACGTTGTCCAGAAAGTATTATCACTAAAATGGAAATAGGCCGGGCACATACAAAGATTACAAAATGAGAGGTGATCTAAAACAATTATGAATTGGGACCCATTATATAAAAAACGAAGAAGAGGAAGGCCTGCTATGCGATGGGATGATGACATCGTGAAAGTAGCAGGCAAAACATGGAGCAGAGCCGCTAGAGATCGGGAAAAATGGATAGAGCTGGAGGAGGCTTTTACCGCTGAAAGCGGTCCTTACACATAATTTTATATACCTATGCATAGATACATATTTAAGTTAATTTTATATTGTGCAAGGAAATAAAAGCTTTTATTATTTATTATTAATTAGGGACACAACCAGGTTCACATTTTCCTGAAATTTAATATTTTTATTAAAATAACAATCAAATACGAAACATCGGCTTATTTCGATTTTGCTCCGACGCGACGTATGCAAAAAGGTAAAACCGTATACTATTATCATATTGTTTCGAAACCAAACTCGATGAAACGCATCTTCTACAAAATAAAACCATCCAACTCTTTCAACAAACCATGCATTGTACCTAACCTTCATCTGTGTGGCTTGCACTAAATTCTTCAAGGCAATATATTATACAAATGTTATCATTAGTTTTGCATGTCCAGTATTTTACCCCGGTATACCATTATGTAAGACCTCCTCTAAATTCGAAGAAAAATGTGACGTGGACGTGCTTCCCCGAGCGCGTCTGAGCGCTGACTGACGTGCCGACTTGAGGTGAATGTGAGTTTTGTATGGAAAAAATGTATGGAGAAGTTTTATTGCATTTTATATTGTTCATAAATGAAAAAGTAAATTATTTGAAAACAAGATAATGCCACGCGGTATAGAGAAATATAAAATCTACAATTTCGTATTATTTTCAAATAAAAATATGCTGTGGGTCTAAAGATATTGGTACCTAACCAGACCCCATTTTTCGACATTTTCAGCGGTTCTTGCGACGGTAAAAACGTATTTTTTTGAAAATGTTGTATAGAACTGGCCAGTTTTTATTATCTACTATTAAAGATGAATATATTATCAGTAATTTTGTATCATTATATCCTCACAACTGTGATTCCTGGTTTTTAAATCGGTACCTGAAAATCATTGAAATACGTGTGTGGGTGTGAGCCGGGCCTTAAGAATTGTGTCAACGAACAAAACTGTGTCAATTATACCGCAACTATAACAACGATTACACTTTATCTGTTTTGTTTTGTTTCGGCGGAAGGTGAATACATAAAAAATCACATATTATTGTTGGAAATATTTGGTTTGGAAGGAGAAACAAAATACCGTGAAACTTTATATAGAACGTCTTCATGATGATTTACATTCTAACGATATTTTTAACTAATTTGATATTAAAAAAAAAAAAAAAAAAGCATTTTTAAATACAATGCATGATCTAGCTTCCAGCCCCGGCTTTGCATGGGTGTCAACAATTTTTTTTAGGGTACCTCCCCTACAACTAAAGTGGGGATGTTTTTTTTAATTCTCGCCTACCCCATGGTGTGGGGTATCGTTAGATAGGTCTTTAAAAAGTATGGAGGGTTTGCGTAAACCACTTTTTGATTAAGAGATCCGTTTGTGAAATATTAAGTTTTAAAGTGCTAGCTTTTGTTAGAAACGAGAACCCCCCTTTAAAACCTAAACTATTGAGATTGGAGGCGTGAAAAAATTCACGGTAGTAGTACATATAACGAACTTAAAAGGAAAACTATTACAACTAAGTAGGCGTTTCAAGTTTTCGAGTAATTGACGTAATAGTCGCCCAACTTATAAAATGCATTCGAAGAAGAAATAATATTTTTTTTAGTATAAATACCATTGAAAATTACTTAATATAATGTTGTTAGCTGTATCAACTACGAACCCCTACATTCCCGACACGCACTTGGCGGGTTTTTAATTATTAGTTGGTATAGATCTGCTTACTAAATTTGATGGAATTTGGTCGAACTATTATGTATTAACTGAAGTACAGGAAAAGCAGCTAATATCCGCATAAATTCTCTCATTTTATCAGCAAAACACCTTTTTTAGGGTTCCGTACCCAAAGGGTAAAACGGGACACTAAGATTTCGCTGTCCATCTGTCCGTCTGTTTTATTTCAAAAGCAGCATTTCCAATGTATTCCCTTTACTCACCTTTTAACGATATACAATTACTTCCTACTCCAATCATGTAAATGAGGAAACAACTCCATTTTCCAATTTCAGTTAATAAAGGTGAAAATCGATGAAATACAATGATTATCTACTGGGTAATGTCCAACACAATACATTCATAGGTATAACAGTAATTTCTATATACATGTCCTACTCGTAGTGGACTATTCATACAGTAGATACGTATTTCAAGCGACCTGAAAAATGAGACGTGATTTTACCGATAAGAAAACAAAAGTTTTTTTTAATGCTCGATTTTTAGGGTTTCGTACCCGGGTAAAAACGGGACCCTATTACTAAAACTTCGCTGTCCGTCTGTCCGTCACATGCCAGTATCTCATGATCCGTGATAGTTAGACAGTTGAAATTTTCACAAATTTTGTATTTCTGTTGCCGCTATAACAAAAAATGATAAAAACTGAATAAAATAAATGTTTAAGTGCATAACTACTGCGCTGCAAGGCTAGTTGGCTGAGGACATAGTCCGTTTACGTTCCTGATACAAGGCCCGTACCACAAAGTCCTAAAGTAATATCAAAACAAACTCACGTTGCGAAAGTGACAACGCATTATGAACTCGTAAGGACTAGACATTGCGCGGCAATATAGCGCGGCAGCTACCTGCCGAGTTCAAAACGGTCGCACGGCATACCTGCCGCGCTTGATTGCCGCGCAATGTTTGGTCACACCTGTATAGCACTTTCGCACCGCGAGTAATATTGTTTTGATATTACTTTCGAGCTTGTGGTACGGCTCCAGTGCGGATGTATGTAGACAGCCCTTTATTCGGGAAATACGCGACGCCGACGGCCGGCATCCAATTACTGACGTAACATGCAAATCACTGTACTTTGTCCTCTTTTGTTATAATTCAACTGAAACAGACTGTCGACTGACTAATCATTATTTAGGAATAATTAGAATAGTCAATTTATTGGTAAAAACTATTATTATTAGGGATAAATACATAAGCAATAATATTTATTTTTTACAACCTGTCACGTATGTAATGCTAACTACTGCAAAATGTAGGCATGTGCCAAATATAATGCTTGGACGTGCCTCTGACTACCCCCACTAGACATCTTCAAAGGATCTAAGTGTCTGGAGATCTGAGAGGATGTCTACCGTACTTGGGGATTATAGTAGTGAGCCTTTTTTTTTTTTATAAATACATAATGAATAAAAAAGCCGTGCTGACCGACTTTTAATCTGAAAGTAGTGGGATCGAATTCCGGACGTGTCTCTGACTAGCCCTCTTAGATATTCTCAAAGATCTGAGCGCCTGGAGATCGGAGACGATGTCTACCGTACTTGGGGATTACAGTTGTGATCCTATTTATTTTATTTACGCTAATACCGACTGGTACCTAGTGATCTGGATCAGTTACTGTTGTACTACGTATAGACTGTTTGAATTTTCAGCGATCTTATGATATTATAGCTCAACTGTTTGTTGTGTACAAGATCCCTATCGGATCTTGTTTGGGAGGATGTTTGTATATTTGTACGTGTGTGCCTCAATCACACCTAAACGGATTTGTCTGAAACTAGGAATATACATAGCCTATAAAAAGTATATTAATAGGCTATTTATCCAGGTACCAAGCGAGCGAGGCAAGTAATAAATTGATAAAAAAATATAAATTATTGCGATTTGCATAGAAAATCATAGAACCCTGCAGATTGCGTTCTGTAATGTCGAGGAAAGGGATTAAAATGACGGACGGGACGGACAGACGGACAGACGGACAGCGAAGTCAGAAAAAGTAGATCTATCTACAAAAAGAAACGAGATGCCGTTAAACGAATAAGTACCTTGCAGTAAAATGTTTTTTTTCTTATCATAAAAGAACCCAAATAAAAGGCGAGGCACGCTTTATTCCCTCGACACTTTTTAATATAAAACTCACGTTGGCCACTCATCGAAAGCAGAAAGAAAGGTGATGATGATGGCATTGTTTCCTATCATTTTACATTTTTTAAATTAACCGACTTGGTATTACATGGATCTCACAACTTTTTACGGTAGAAGAACTGAGTTGCGTTGCGAGACTTGGCTTTTTTTACAAGTTATGTTTTTGAAGACTTTGTACTTACACTACATAACACTAATATTGATATGTAGGTATCTATATAGTTGAATGCCTTCTGTTGAACTGCGAAAGGTTTTACGATGAAACCAGCTTAATAAACACGATTATCATTCAAAACGCGTCTATCAACTGCAATAGCCCAGTTCCGCTTGAGCTACTGATAATACAAGACCGCCCACCGAGTCGAAAAAATGTATCGATTTTTATAAATTTTCAACTATCAGCTGCAGATAATGGATGAAAGTCATTGTTGTCTTTCGCCGCACCGAGCGATGAACTTGAATAAGCATTTTTTGTAGAAACTTATTTACGATGTTGAAACGTAATATTTTAATTAAAATATAATAGCTTTTCTTCGCAATAACTTTTGGTTTCGTCTTCGCTTTAATTATACTTGTTAGAAATGTGTGTTCTTCAGTAAGAGCAACGAGTATACTCGTAAAGCTAAAAGCTTATACTCAAAGCTTGTGTTCGTTCGTCGTGTTATTGGCTATTTTTCTTTTTAACCTCCTGGTCATTGACTGCAAGATGGCCTAGAAAAATCCTGTCACAAGACAAGCAGACAAGTGGCCTAATCACGAATCACTATCGTTCAAAAGTCAAAACTGACACTTTTTGTATAGTAAAAGTTTTAAGTTTTGGCATTTGAACGATACGTTGTCGATACGATAGTGGTTCATGCTAACCCCCAATCATTTTTACAATGACAGTTTGCACGTTCTCTTGTTTAGTAAGTAATAAATATATTTTTACATAGAAACGAGTTCGATTCAAAGTGGATTCTCAAAGTAGTTCGGACGCGACGAGCTTCGCATTTCGCAATGCCGTGAAGTCGCGTCGCCCTCTGCATACATCGCAAAGTCGCACGTGCTCTTTGTCGATGCTGTGATCTTGTGTACCGTTTGTGTTCGCATACCAACGGATAGTTCAAGAACTAGAAACTTGTAAAATGATAGGAAACAATGCCATCATCATCACCTTTCTTTCTGCTTTCGATGAGTGGCCAACGTGAGTTTTATATTAAAAAGTGTCGAGGGAATAAAGCGCGCCTCGCCTTTTATTTGGGTTCTTTTATGATAATAAAAAAAACATTTTACTGCAAAGTACTTATTCATTTAACCTTTCATGTCTCCTGTTAACGAACTTTAAGGTTCATACATCTGAGTTCTAACAAACAACCAACAAAAAAAAATATCTATGTAATTTATTTTTAAAATCTTCGATAGAAGCCAACGGCAATAGCTAACACCGTTATGTTTCTCATGAAAATAATAGCTCTCACAGTTTCAAATTTAATTAGTAGGTGAACAAACTTCGTTGTAATAATCTCGGTTGATTTCTTAAAAAATAATATAAGCAGGCACTCGACGGAAACTGAAGAGTCTATCTCGGAGAGTGGTTTGACTTAATTGGTTCACCTATATAGGTAGTTGCAAATATTGTTAACTGATTTGGAATCGTGTTGGCCAAGCGTGGCACGTCAACTTTCGAAGTGAAGGTACTTACAAACACCAAAGTCATCCGAAATGTAGTTTTTTTAAGTTTTATGAGAAACCTATAAAATATCATTTAATACATCTGAGGATCTTTAAGATTCAGATCCTAAACATAAGACATCCTTTCGCCTGAGCGCCTGGAGATCTGAGAGTATGTATACCGTACTTGTGGATTACAGTCGTGATCCTAATTGTTTGTTTGTTTGTCGAAAAAGCGCGTTTTGTAGACAATATATTGCGAGGTAAGAGGGTTTCACTTCTACTTCTGTACCCTGTACATGTACCCAGCACACATTTCACTTTTATTTGAAGTCGGTTAATAAATTGATAAAATAAAATGTTACTAAACTTTACAAAGGATGAGTTGTGCATGCGCAGGTCATACCAGGTGTGAGACGCGTGTACTTCCGCTTCCTACGACAATGCCCCTTCGATGGACATTAAAACCAATAAATAATGTATTATATTACCTCTACTCTATGAGCTATGGAACGAAACATTTTAAACATAAAACTGAAAGATAAAGTGAAGAGCTCGGAAATACGCAATAAAACAAAGGCCATAGACGTTCTTAAACATGCACAGAAATTAAAATGGAAGTGGGCTGGTCACCTAGCGCGCACCATAGATCAGAGATGGACCAAAACTGTAACAGAATGGCAAGGGCCGCGGGGAACCCGAGCCAGAGTCAGACCACAGGAAAGATGGATAGACGAACTAATCGCAGTAGCTGGGATAAAATGGACAGACGAAGCACAAGATCGAGAAATTTGGCAAGCTCTGGAGGAGGCCTTCGCCCAAAGAGGGGACCTCATCAACGACATTAAGATTTTATAAATAATTAATTTACACGTAATAATAATAATAACTTAATTAAAATACCAAATCAAATGTAAAATTGATAACTAATGAAATTTATATTGCATTTAATGTTTATGTATGAGGAAATAAAGGCTATTTTATTTATATTTTATTTATTTATTATTACTCTATGTAGGCAGGTGGTCAGAAGCGATCGATGAATTTGTACGGAACACACAATTACGAGTGATGGTCCTAAGTAAACATGATAGTTGCCTTCTGATTGCAGGATGTTATCGATATTTTAAACGTGCAGAGTAAATACAATTTATATCGCTTTACCAATAAGAAAATAGAAAAAGAAATAGAATCACGACTGTAATTCCCAAGATGTCTAAAGGGGTCAGAGGCATGTCCAAATACTACAATTTTTGTAATTTTACCATTATGGTCTTACTTTTTTAGGGTTCCGTACCCAAAGGGTAAAAACGGGACCCTATTACTAAGACTTCGCTGTCCGTCTGTCTGTCACAGGGTTGTATCATGAACCGTGATAACTAGACAGTTGAAATATTCACAGATAATGTAATTCTATTGCCGCTATAACAACAAATACTAAAAACACAATAAAATAAATATTTTAGTGGGGCTCCCATACAATAAACGTATTTTTTTTTTTTTTGCGTTTTTTATAGATAATTTGTACGGAACCCTTCGTGCGCGAGTCCGACTCGTACTTCGCCGGTTTTTTAAATGTTATTTTTTGTGTTAAATCTATTAAAATATACAAATAAATAAACACTGTGTTTTTAAACATCCGATAAGTCTTAATCGTAGTAACCACAATTTTATTAAATTGATTTTTCTCATACGACATGTCTAACTTTAAAGTTAGCCCTTTTAAAATGTTTGAATAATTGTCCCTTAATCATATAACTCTCCGATAACTAAAATCCTACTATATAAATGCCTAAGTTTGTGTGTGTTTGTTACTCTTTCAAAACTACTGAACGGATTAAAATGAAACTTTACAGTAATATAGCATAAACATCAGAATAACACATAGGCTACTTTTTTTTTTTTTTTTTTTTTTGTATCCAAGTACCACCCGTGCGAAGCCGTGGCGAGCGGCTAGTGTATGTTAAAACGATCGCGATCTGTACAACGTGTTACAAAATACCCCGTAAAAATATAATTTATTATAATTTTGTAGTAACCCTAGTAAGCTGTCATGTCACGGAACCAGATTATTTAACAGAAAGGTTTACGTACCTATTTTATCCAATAATTGTCTACTTTAATAGTTTTTCTATTTTTCATTCATAAATGTTAATTTTTCGTTACTACGGTTCTTAAATATTGTGAATGGACTCGTTATAAGGTCCCATTTAACCTCCTTTTGGCTTTACGGGTAGTTTTGTAACACTCTGTATTCGTTGACACAAAAGTGTCAATAAAATAAAAACTTGCACATAATGATCCTTTTGCATTTTAGTTCTTCTTTTGAGTAAAATTAAAAACTCTATGGTTGGTTGCTTTTGCACGAGTAGGGAAACCAAAAATGCTAAAAAGAATGTTTAGAAACATCTTTCATAGAATATTTTCAAGAGGTTTTTAGGAATGTGACTTTTTATACTTCTATATAAAAGTGCCGTGTTGGCCGAGTGGGAGGTACCTTGACTTTCAATCTGAAGGTCGTGGGTTTGAATCCCGGCGTGCATCAATGGATTTTAGATATCAGAATAAAATAAATATGGAAATGGGGCTCCCATACAACAAACGTATTTTTTGCCGTTTTTTAGATAAAGGTACGGAACCCCTCGTGCGCGAGTACGACTCGCGCTTGGCCGGTTGTTAAACTTCTAGGCCATTATAGATTTGGATATATTATGAGAAATGAAAAGTGAACGACAAGTAAGTACTCTTTTATGATTTAATACTATTTTCAAATATATCTTCCTCGCAACAAAAATGCATTTCTCATTTCTAAATACTAGCATGCTGCAAATAAATTGCCTTCGCCGACTAAAGAAGAATAGTAACAAAATTACCGGCAGTCTGTTGCGACGAGCCCGCTCCATAGTTCCGTATGTCTGTATTGTTGCGATTTCAAAAATTCCCATTATAGTCCGGCGCGAAGAGGAGAGAAATAAGAAATGGCGAACAATACACACGGAACACGTCTGAAGACTGCATGGAATACTCGCCGTGTAGGGTGACTGTGCTTTCGTGACGTACTTTTTGGGTTTCACTTTATTTTTTTTTATTTCATAGGTATGAGGCAGAGTTTACAAACAGCTCTTCACTACATAGTATAAAGCAAAGTCGCTTTCCGCTTCCCGCGTATGTAGGTATGTATGTTTGCTTATATATTTAAAACTACACAACGGATTTTGATGCGGTTTTTTTAATAGATAGAGTGATTCAAGAGGAAGGTTTATATGTATAATACATGCATAATATAGTAGAGAAACACTGATAATTTTAGAGGTTTCTAATGTGATGTCGTAAATAAACACATTTTTTTTTCTACAATAAAGTCCGCGATAGTATTAGACATGTCTTACGCACAGCGAAGCGGGCACGGGTCAGCTAGTATCATATAAATGCTTAGATGGTAACCAGCTCGATATGGGCCTGTTCCAGGGTATTTTGGCCTCGCAAACATCAGACGCGGCTAAAATGCTCTATCGGGCTATACACGAACTGGTACATTAGGGCTCTAGTATTAACTATATTAAATATATGTTGTGTATTTAATTATGAAGATACGATGGAACATCTTCGGAAACCAATGACGGAATCGTCGGACGCAATGTTCCTAAAAAATAGAATTAAAAAAAAACCTAAAATTGCATTTGATAACACTTTTGATCATCCTACTAATATATAAACTACTAGCTGACCCGTGCCCGCTTCGCTGGGGGACAGATAGTTTCACATCTGGTATTCCAATCTTCAAAATAAATTATAGCCTATATGTTGCCGAGAACTAATAGCTACATAACAAAAAAAGTTTCATCAAAATCCGTCCAGTAGTTTTTGCGTGAAAGCCAGACAACAGACAGACAGACAGACAGACAGACAAAAATTTCAAAATGTTTTTTTTTTGCTTGTGTTACTTGTATGAAGACCCCTAGGAGTATTTTCTTTAGTTTTTATTCAATGTACAGAATTGAACTCTTCTACAGTTTTATTATTATGTATAGATATAGATGTATAGATTATAATCCCAAAAGTTTGTGAGGATGTTTGTGGTTTAATCAGATTTGAATTAAACTTAAAATATACATAGCCTATGTAATAGCATATATGCCCTGTAATCACTACATAGTATAAAGCAAAGTCGCTCTCCGCTTCCCGCGTCTGTATGTCTGTATGTATGTTTGCTTATATCTTTAAAACTACACAACGGATTTTGATGCGGTTTTTTTTAATAGATAAAGTGATTCAGGAGGAAGGTTTATATCACTACATAGTATAAAGCAAAGTCGCTCTCCGCTTCCCGCGTCTGTATGTCTGTATGTATGTTTGCTTATATCTTTAAAACTACACAACGGATTTTGATGCGGTTTTTTTTAATAGATAAAGTGATTCAGGAGGAAGGTTTATATCACTACATAGTATAAAGCAAAGTCGCTCTCCGCTTCCCGCGTCTGTATGTCTGTATGTATGTTTGCTTATATCTTTAAAACTACACAACGGATTTTGATGCGGTTTTTTTTAATAGATAAAGTGATTCAGGAGGAAGGTTTATATCACTACATAGTATAAAGCAAAGTCGCTCTCCGCTTCCCGCGTCTGTATGTCTGTATGTATGTTTGCTTATATCTTTAAAACTACACAACGGATTTTGATGCGGTTTTTTTTTAATAGATAAAGTGATTCAGGAGGAAGGTTTATATGTAATAACATGCTAGTAGAATATATGCTACTTTTTACCCAGGTACCAAACAAGCGAAGCCGTGGGTGTAATCACTACATAGTATAAAGCAAAGTCGCTTAGAAAATAATCGGTATTCTTCAAGTAAAAATATTGGCTTATACTAGTATTAAAATACTCATAAACCGAGAGGACTATTTTCCAACATAGAACGGAACATAAGTAGGAAAGTTTTCTGTAAATCGCCAGCAATCTTCCGTCTACGATGTCGGTCAATGACTCTCTAAATATATAGGTACTCTCTCTCACTACTAGGGGATACGATGTTTTTATTCTGAGGTAGATGAGAGCGTAGCTAAGCAACCCCCATTGCACCGTGTAACTCACCTGTTATTATAACTATTAGAGCCTGTACACACCACGTTTATTAAACGCGTTTTTATTCAACAGAGCAGTTTGTTGTCGTTTGTATCGAGACACACGCGCGTTAGCTCCATAGCTCGCTGAGCGACCTTGAGCCTTCTTATGAGGCCCATAGTAAGGGACCACGTTTCCGAGTCATATGTCATCACTGGTCGAATACTTTCGACTTTAAGCACTGAGGTATTTCGGACGCGATGCTAACGCGCGTTTATATCGATACAGACGCGATGCTCACGCGCGTCTGTATCGAATCAAACGCGCGTCGACGGCGTTTTTAAAAAACGTGGTGTGCACAGGCACTTATCTACATCTTATTTACCTACGTAGACATCGATTGTAAGGGCATCGATACGAAAATTATGCTTTCATCTCTACATCAATGTGGGTACCAAGATGTATGTTGTTGATAGAGGAAATTTAAGTTCATTAGTTCCTCCCCCTTGTACTCACGACATTGTGGTGTAGCTCCGGTAAGGCGGTGCTATTGCTTGAACAAAATAATAATAATAATAATCAAATTTATTGACTGAAAATGTTTTACAGAGTATACGAGTCCCTGTCTCCTGGAGAAGCGTGAGCTGTGCACATATTAAATAGTTATCGAAATTTTAAGGATTTTAAGTAGTAGGTAAGTTCGTGTTAGCTATTGGTCAATTCTGGTGATAGGGAATTTTAACTGTTGGGAAGTGAGTGCCTGAATGTGTGTGTGTGTGTATGGCGTGAAAAGGTAATCGACTCACAGACAAGAGTTACTTTCGCATTTATAATATCAGTTTGGATTAATGGTATTCATTTTAGAAGCTTCTAAACGTTTAAAATTTACCAAGGGTACAATTTTATTCTCATCCAACTTCCCGTTGTCTAATACCTTTCGGATTTAGAGCTACAATAATTCATATTCACGAATTTCCATTTCCAAATCGCACTTAGAAGTCCATTGGGGCTATTTTGTAAAAACATGATTATCATGTTATGATATTCATACCAATATTAAATGATACTAAATGCCATAATACCAACACGTTTTATGCTGTTTAGAAATCTATACCTACGCTTTCAATACAATACCTACACAGAAATAAACAGTGAATAGTTACTAAGAAAAGTGTACAGATTAGTTATTCTCTAACATTAGGTTGCATTCAACATCATAACATGATAATCATGTTTTTACCAAATAGCCCTGCAGAAGTGGATTCCTTAACTAATGTTATTTTTCAAATCGTGATTAGTAGACAAAACTATTAGATTTTAACACGAATACGAATACGAACATGGACATTTCTATTTCTGAAGACCAAGTGAGGGTAGTTTCGGCAACTGCCTCCGCTTCTCGACGGTAGCACCGTATTCTCCAGTCTGCCCGCGACCATGGCTATTGTAACATAGCCGAAACGTCGGGAAAATAAATTAAAGGTAATTACGTGATAAACACCCGTGTTAAAATCTATAGTTATCCATAACTAATAGTTTATAGTACTTAGTGAAAACATTTTCATTACGATAGCTTGTTAATATTTGTTCAGACTATTAGGATAAAAATAAGTGGCTCATCTTGTACTTTAATCTCTATAATAGGGACGAAGGTTTTCAATCCCGAGGTCTTAGACAAAGTAACATTACATTAGCGAAGACGCTAATGGAAAAGTCAAAATAAATACTAATGGGATTGATATCTATAAGTTATTGAGTATTATAAATAAATAAATATTGGTGGACATTACCACACAGCGCTTCCAGCCTTAAACTGAGCAAAGCTTGTATTATGAGAACTAGATAGAAAAATTAAATACTTTTTTTTTGTAAATACATACACAAGCTACTTTATAACATCCAGACACAGAACAAACATTTATGTTCATCGCACAAATATTTTCCCTGGGTGAGGTTCGAACCCATAACCTACAGAAAATTAAACTGTCGACTTCATGAAACGAATCGACAGTCATCGAACACTTACTTCCATACCACTGCGTAAAAATGCCAAGTGGCGCTTTTGACAATATCGCTTAGTTTTCGATTTTCTTGTTGGAAACCTTAGCGAACGCCAATACCCAGTTGAAGTAAACGCTCCGTAGCGAATGCCTTTTGACTAGGCCCTATGGCAGCCGGGAGCGTATCTTAGCAACCCCCATATTGCACCGTGTACTCACCTGGGTACCTGTTGTAGTTATACGAGTAGGTATAGAACATGTGTATTGATATGAGAGTAATACGTTGAGTTTATGGAATTTCTTGTCGCTTCAATGGGACATGCGTCAGCGTCTTTTGTATAGGTCTTATTTACTTCCAACTGATTGCATAACATTATTGATTTGAAAATAATAAGCTAGTGCAGTTTCGCATCTGTTATTGGTGCTATAGCTGTGTAGACTGTGACTGGCCTCATAGCTCAGTTGGTAGTAACTCTGACCCCTGCGCTGTAGGCTGTGGGTTCGATTCCCACCCAGGACAATATCTGTGTGATGAACATGGGTGTTTTGTCATGTTCTTTGTCTGGGTGTTATAAAGTATCATAAGTAAATATGAAGTAACAAAAAAAATACACAAGTATTCGATCAGTAATCTGTGTTCACCAGTACCTACAAGTTTTGCTTGGTTTGGGGCTAGATGGCATTGTGCGAAATGTCCACCAATATTTTTATTTAATATTTATGTAGATACAATTGATCAGTTAAATCAGAAAGCTTATGATACCTCACCATACCAATTTGTAATCGACTTAATTTTACGACTGAACATTAAATTCAATAAATTTATTGACATAATAATTGAACAAAATACTTCTGATTAGGCAGCACAACAAGATAAACCAAAATAAAATAAAATCAACCCACTGCTAAATAATAAACAACAACAAAAAAAATGGTATGACCTTTAGGGAGGACATACATACGCTAGAAAAACCTTACCCTCCTTCAGCCGGTTAAAAAGAGACAGGCATTCATGGAGTGGTAACAATGAGACGGTTTCGGTGCAAATCTTCTACAATAGCATTTCATTGGAAGAAAAGCTGCTGCCACACTACCGGAAAGTAGTTACAGGGTTCCGGTATTGGGGGAGTGGTTGCCCATTAAAACAATTTGTGTATTTAATGGGGTGAAGTGGAACGAACAAAGTGTAAACGATAAGATATTAACAAAGACGTAGACAATAATTGGGTCTATAACTCTGGTACTAGCACTTTCAAAATTGTTTCGAATCCAAATTCATGGATAGCTTTTTACTTAGATAGAATTATTTAGTGTTACAAGTAGTATGTTTCGTAAGTGCTTTTAAAAAATTCACAAATCATAAAAAAAAAATGTTTTTGTAGAGTGATTGAGTGTGTGGTTTTAAGCTTTTTTATATAATTTATGATTTGGTTCATATATTTTGACATAATACGCAAATATTTTTAGTGCCCCAGCGGGGTCCACATTGTGAAACTTTGTACCCATACTTACCCATTTTTTTATTTATAAATATTATTAGGGTACTTCTTAGGGTACCTCTTAGGGTATCTCTTAGGGTATCTCTTAGAGTACCTCTTAGGGTACCTCTTATGGTATCTCTTAGGGTACCTCTTAGGGTACTTTTTGGGACAACTGGGACTAGACCACGAATTGACTTAGTTCAAGTATAATAAACGAAAATGTACTACTACTACGCAAACGCGTGAGTTAAAACGCAAGCGGATGTCGGCAATGTAAAAAATGTATTCACTTTTAAACTCAAAATAGAAATCCTCTTTGAATGCTCACTATTTCTTCCACGCATACATTTTAACAGGCATTTCCTTTCGACTACCAAGGAGGTTCGCAATGCTTCCTTTTGAAGGCGGAAAATGCCGACGATCGATTCTGCCGCCTTCTAATAACATTCCGAGATGATATTTCACGCACCGCGATCGCAACTGTACACGTATACACACAGCTTACGAGGGTACAAGGGTACGAGATGGAAAGGCGGTGGGTTTTTTAGGACTACTATTTTAACACTATAGCACATTGGAACTTTTAAGACGAAATTTTAGATGAATGCAGAATAGTTTTTTTCTCAATAGTCGCAAAACATATAGTTTTGTTTCTTATATCAAAGATAACTTAAAGATTTAGTCTAGATAAATTAAACAAAGAAACACGATTGGTGAAACTTTTATCGATAGATTTTTTTTCCTGATTTGGCTTTTCCAAAACACTACGTTTTTACTCAAAATTATGAATAGCTGAACAGTTTATTTTTATATAATTCGTTAGATAATCATACTAGTAGCCACATAAATGAAAGACAGTTTCTTTTTAAGTTTGATAGTTTTCAAGAGAATGCGGTTTTATCACTTTTTCTGTCTTATCCGGGTAGACTCAGACCATATAAAAAACCGAATATTTAAATACGAGTACAATTATTTTTGCTTAATAGAGTATTTATTTTGAGATATGGGTGTTTAAAATAAAATGTTTATCTAATGGCGTTTTTGTATGAAATGATGGTATTAAGAGTCCCGTTACCTAGGTAACCCATAAGCTTTTATAATCTTTGTTTTGTAATATGTTGAATGAGAGCCTATTTATATATGTACTTACCATATTAATGGGGTTTTGTTGTTTCTTGGTTGAATTACTTACTTCGATGCCAAAAAATATCCTGTTTTCCTTTCTTAGTCTTCTACCTGTGTTTGTCAAAATAAACGTATTTCATTTCATAATATTATTTTCCCGTTTATAATTATCTACCCACGACATAATTATATATATTTACTTAACTAGTAGGTAAATAATAAATGTTACTTAGGTACATGAAGGACTAACTCAAAAATTAGCTACAGAACAACCCCCTTGTAATACTTTTTTTTTGTAAATACATACACAAGCTACTTTATAACATCCAGACACAGAACAAACATTTATGTTCATCGCACAAATATTTTCCCTGGGTGAGGTTCGAACCCATAACCTACAGAAAATTAAACTGTCGACTTCATGAAACGAATCGACAGTCATCGAACACTTACTTCCATACCACTGCGTAAAAATGCCAAGTGGCGCTTTTGACAATATCGCTTAGTTTTCGATTTTCTTGTTGGAAACCTTAGCGAACGCCAATACCCAGTTGAAGTAAACGCTCCGTAGCGAATGCCTTTTGACTAGGCCCTATGGCAGCTGGGAGCGTATCTTAGCAACCCCCATATTGCACCGTGTACTCACCTGGGTACCTGTTGTAGTTATACGAGTAGGTATAGAACATGTGTATTGATATGAGAGTAATACGTTGAGTTTATGGAATTTCTTGTCGCTTCAATGGGACATGCGTCAGCGTCTTTTGTATAGGTCTTATTTACTTCCAACTGATTGCATAACATTATTGATTTGAAAATAATAAGCTAGTGCAGTTTCGCATCTGTTATTGGTGCTATAGCTGTGTAGACTGTGACTGGCCTCATAGCTCAGTTGGTAGTAACTCTGACCCCTGCGCTGTAGGCTGTGGGTTCGATTCCCACCCAGGACAATATCTGTGTGATGAACATGGGTGTTTTGTCATGTTCTTTGTCTGGGTGTTATAAAGTATCATAAGTAAATATGAAGTAACAAAAAAAATACACAAGTATTCGATCAGTAATCTGTGTTCACCAGTACCTACAAGTTTTGCTTGGTTTGGGGCTAGATGGCATTGTGCGAAATGTCCACCAATATTTTTATTTAATATTTATGTAGATACAATTGATCAGTTAAATCAGAAAGCTTATGATACCTCACCATACCAATTTGTAATCGACTTAATTTTACGACTGAACATTAAATTCAATAAATTTATTGACATAATAATTGAACAAAATACTTCTGATTAGGCAGCACAACAAGATAAACCAAAATAAAATAAAATCAACCCACTGCTAAATAATAAACAACAACAAAAAAAATGGTATGACCTTTAGGGAGGACATACATACGCTAGAAAAACCTTACCCTCCTTCAGCCGGTTAAAAAGAGACAGGCATTCATGGAGTGGTAACAATGAGACGGTTTCGGTGCAAATCTTCTACAATAGCATTTCATTGGAAGAAAAGCTGCTGCCACACTACCGGAAAGTAGTTACAGGGTTCCGGTATTGGGGGAGTGGTTGCCCATTAAAACAATTTGTGTATTTAATGGGGTGAAGTGGAACGAACAAAGTGTAAACGATAAGATATTAACAAAGACGTAGACAATAATTGGGTCTATAACTCTGGTACTAGCACTTTCAAAATTGTTTCGAATCCAAATTCATGGATAGCTTTTTACTTAGATAGAATTATTTAGTGTTACAAGTAGTATGTTTCGTAAGTGCTTTTAAAAAATTCACAAATCATAAAAAAAAAATGTTTTTGTAGAGTGATTGAGTGTGTGGTTTTAAGCTTTTTTATATAATTTATGATTTGGTTCATATATTTTGACATAATACGCAAATATTTTTAGTGCCCCAGCGGGGTCCACATTGTGAAACTTTGTACCCATACTTACCCATTTTTTTATTTATAAATATTATTAGGGTACTTCTTAGGGTACCTCTTAGGGTATCTCTTAGGGTATCTCTTAGAGTACCTCTTAGGGTACCTCTTATGGTATCTCTTAGGGTACCTCTTAGGGTACTTTTTGGGACAACTGGGACTAGACCACGAATTGACTTAGTTCAAGTATAATAAACGAAAATGTACTACTACTACGCAAACGCGTGAGTTAAAACGCAAGCGGATGTCGGCAATGTAAAAAATGTATTCACTTTTAAACTCAAAATAGAAATCCTCTTTGAATGCTCACTATTTCTTCCACGCATACATTTTAACAGGCATTTCCTTTCGACTACCAAGGAGGTTCGCAATGCTTCCTTTTGAAGGCGGAAAATGCCGACGATCGATTCTGCCGCCTTCTAATAACATTCCGAGATGATATTTCACGCACCGCGATCGCAACTGTACACGTATACACACAGCTTACGAGGGTACAAGGGTACGAGATGGAAAGGCGGTGGGTTTTTTAGGACTACTATTTTAACACTAGCACATTGGAACTTTTAAGACGAAATTTTAGATGAATGCAGAATAGTTTTTTTCTCAATAGTCGCAAAACATATAGTTTTGTTTCTTATATCAAAGATAACTTAAAGATTTAGTCTAGATAAATTAAACAAAGAAACACGATTGGTGAAACTTTTATCGATAGATTTTTTTTCCTGATTTGGCTTTTCCAAAACACTACGTTTTTACTCAAAATTATGAATAGCTGAACAGTTTATTTTTATATAATTCGTTAGATAATCATACTAGTAGCCACATAAATGAAAGACAGTTTCTTTTTAAGTTTGATAGTTTTCAAGAGAATGCGGTTTTATCACTTTTTCTGTCTTATCCGGGTAGACTCAGACCATATAAAAAACCGAATATTTAAATACGAGTACAATTATTTTTGCTTAATAGAGTATTTATTTTGAGATATGGGTGTTTAAAATAAAATGTTTATCTAATGGCGTTTTTGTATGAAATGATGGTATTAAGAGTCCCGTTACCTAGGTAACCCATAAGCTTTTATAATCTTTGTTTTGTAATATGTTGAATGAGAGCCTATTTATATATGTACTTACCATATTAATGGGGTTTTGTTGTTTCTTGGTTGAATTACTTACTTCGATGCCAAAAAATATCCTGTTTTCCTTTCTTAGTCTTCTACCTGTGTTTGTCAAAATAAACGTATTTCATTTCATAATATTATTTTCCCGTTTATAATTATCTACCCACGACATAATTATATATATTTACTTAACTAGTAGGTAAATAATAAATGTTACTTAGGTACATGAAGGACTAACTCAAAAATTAGCTACAGAACAACCCCCTTGTAATAAAAAAACCCCTTAAGAACCTCTGGCATTTCAAGCTATCCTAATAATATTAAAAATGCGAAAATTTGTGAGTTTGTTTTGTGTGTTTGTGCCTCAATCAGGCCTCAACGACAAAACAGATTAAGATGAAACTTGCTGTAGATGTAGATATAATGCCAGAATAAAATATAGAGGTTTTTTTAATCCGAAAAACATCCCCAAAATGATTAAAAAAAACGCAAAAGGGATGATTTTGGTATAGATGGCGCTCGTGTGTAAAAATCTGACATCAGTGTTGATATCAGTCGTCATAGCAACGTGCGTTACTCTATGCGATTATTGAAATTTGGACAGGACAACGTCTGCCACGGGTCTGCTAGTAAACTATATAGTCTACAAAATTGAATGTGGATTAGTATATTATCTTGAAAGATAGGTCGTCGTTTGATCTCATTTCGCTCCATCAATAAAACTGAAAAGAAATCGTTGAATAAAAACGTAATCCTCAAGAAATCTTTCACAAGTCCTCGCTCTTAATTGCTGTATAACTGCGGGAGCTACGACATCATTTGCTATGGGTGTCTTCCTGTTTTTCAGCTAAGTACTGAATATCCAACACTGGCATAAGGACGAGTTTTGTAAAGGGCGATACTGTTTCTGTGATATATAGAAAGGCGATGCCTTGAAAAATATTCAAACTACTATCTTAAAACAAAATACTTTTTTTTCGCCTGAGATACAGGTTCTACCTAGTTCAGGCATAGAGTAAATTGTTACTTATCACTACATAGTATAAAGCAAAGTCGCTTTCCGCTTCCCGCGTCTGTATGTATGTATGTTTGCTTATATCTTTAAAACTACACAACGGATTCTGATGCGGTTTTTTTTAATAGATAGAGTGATTCAGGAGGAAGGTTTATATGTATAATAACATGCTACCCGTGCGAAGCCGGGGCGGGTCGCTAGTTATTATATAATATTACTAGCGACCCGCCCCGGCTTCGCACGGGTAGCATGATAATAACTAGCGACCCGCCCCGGCTTCGCACGGGTAGCATGTTATTATACATATAAACCTTCCTCCTGAATCACTCTATCTATTAAAAAAAACCGCATCAAAATCCGTTGTGTAGTTTTAAAGATATAAGCAAACATACATACAGACATACAGACGCGGGAAGCGGAAAGCGACTTTGCTTTATACTATGTAGTGATACTATTACTATACTATTCCGTAATTTTAATCATAGCACTAAGTTAAGAATAAAGATTTTATTTACTTGTTTATTTACTTTAAAATGTGGGCATGTGCCAAATATAATGTTTGGACATGTCTCTGACTATCCCCACTAGACAACTTCAAAGGATCTAAGCGTCTGGAGATCTGAGAGAATGTCTACCGTACTTGGGGATTACAGTCGTGATCCTATTTATTTTATTTTATTTATTACAAGCTGACCCGGCGAACTTCGTATCGCAATAGACAAAATGTTGTTTGAAGTACCCGTTCTCGTTCCCGTTCCCGTTCCCGTTCTTAGGACACCTACATTGCTTAGACAACACTGAACTTTATACAATAGCAATAAAGCTCAAATTGACTCTACGTTTTAGTTAGAAAACTTTTGTATGGGAAAAAGAAAAGGGCTGTTTTTAGGGGTTTCCCGGCAATTATTCGAATTTTTCTCACCTTTTAAGCCTTCCCTAGACCTCCAAGAACATTTCAAGACCATGATAATATAAATCCGTTCAGCCGTTCTCGAGTTTTAACGAGACTAACGACAGCAATTGATTTTTATATATATAGATTATTTACTTATTTAATTTAAAAATACTAAATTTTCTGCGAAGTAGTTTAAATTCAAACAATATAAATAGCTCAAAGCATCAAGATTCGCAGTATAGTTGGTTGCTATAAAAAATCTCCGCTCTACCGCTTTGGTGGCAGACGTCTCTTAGTCATATAACTAACTAGCGACCCGCCCCGGCTTCGCACGAGTAGCATGTTATTATACATATAAACCTTCCTCCTGAATCACTCTATCTATTAAAAAAACCGCATCAAAATCCGTTGTGTAAATAAATACTAAATAAATAAATACTGGTGGACATTTTACACATCGCCATCCAGCCCCAAACTAAGCAAAGCTTGTACTATGGGAACTAGATAACTGATATAATACTTATATACGTTTTTTTTTGTAAATACATACTTATGATACATACTACACACCCAGACACAGAACAAAGATCTATGTTCATCACACAAATATTTGCTCTGGGTGGGGTTCGAACCCACAACCTACAGCGCTGAAGGCACATACAGACGCGGGAAGCGGAAAGCGACTTTGCTTTATACTATGTAGTGATAGTGAAGTAGACCAATATATTTTTTTACGGATTATTCTACCGATTTTAAACATACTTCAAATAAACGATAGTTTTTTAGTTTTATAAAAGAATACTAAGTCCGAAATTGATATAATTAAAATGGAATCTTGGGAACATTCTCTAAACAATAGAAACAAATCATCTAAATCGAAACACAAAGTAAAAGTACGCATAATAAGTAGCCATACGTAATATATTTATTTCTATATACTTTTATCAATTGAGAATCTCCTCCATTACGAAAAGTGTTGTTGCGTGTCAAAACATCGAACAAACATGATAATCAACGTGGGACACAAACTTAATTACTTGCCATATCTTCAGTACTTTAAAAACCAGCCAAGTGCGAATCGGACTCGCGCACGAAGGGTTCCGTGTCATTTTCTATAAAAAACGCCAAAATACTGGTTTGTTGTATGGGAGCCCCACTTAAATATTTATTTTATTCTGTTTTTACTATTTGTTGTTAAAGCGGCAACAGAAATACATCATCTGTGAAAATTCCAACTGTCTGGCTATCACGGTTCATGAGATACAGCCCTGTGACAGACAGACGGACAGCGAAGTCTAAGTAATAGGGTCCCGTTTTTACCGTTTGGGTACGGAACCCTAAAAATGAAGTTTTCGGACCCAAACTCTTTGTTATTTCCACAACAGGTTCTACCCAACATAATGCACGTAGCCGCTTTCTAGGCAACCTTAGCTTTAGCGGTAGCGTGGGGTAAAAAATAGCTCGTTTGCACGTGATGAATGAAGCTTGCGACGGCCGCGTAATTGGGTGTCGAAGTCTCGAGCTGAAAGCATACACATGTCCGCCGATCCGCACGTTATCTGATAGACCATTGTCTCCGGTTATCGGTGCTGTTCACGATAAATCGTTCGTGTTGCATTGTCTAGCTAAAGGGATTTAGGTATTGTAGCATAGCACCAACTTTGTCCTTTTTTGGACAACTATGTATGTCTTCCTTATAAGAAAAAAAACTCAATATATTTAAGAAAAAACTTTTATTTCTTAAAATATATTGAGTTTTTTCCTAACACTGTAAACCCTGATGAACAAAGATGCTTGAAATTATTCTTCATATATATATAAATCTTATATATAAAAAACCGGCCAAGCGCGAGTCGGACTCGCGCACGAAAGGTTCCGTACCATTATCTATAAAAACGGCAAAAAAATCACGTTTGTTGCATGGGAGCCCCCCTTAAATATTTATTTTATTCTGTTTTTAGTATTTGTTGTTAGAGCAGCAACAGAAATACATAATCTGTGAAAATGTCAACTGTCTAGCTATCACAGTTCATGAGATACAGCCCTGTGACAAACAGACGGACAGACGGACAGCGAAGTGTTACATAATACTAATTCTAGGTGATTCCCACGTACTTCTTATACCTTCAATATGTTATTCTCGAGTAATATTGTATCTTAAGGACCTTTGTATTATTTATAAGTATTTAACTTTCAAAACCCTTAAAAATGCTTTTAGTTCACATGACCATTTTTTGTTTAAATAAGTTGCACTACGATAAGTGGTTTGTAGTTCTGTGAACAATTTATAATCTTATGGACCTTTTTGGTACTTGACTTAACCTGCAAACCATTACGTTATACAATTTATTAATCTTAAGGACCTTTTTGGTACTTGACTTAACCTGCAAACCATTACGTGATTCTCAAGTAGTATTGTATCTTAAGGACCTTTGTATTCTTTATAGGTACTTAACTTTCAAAACTGTTTAAGTTCTTACAATACTTTTGTTTAAATAAATTATTAGGATAAGTGGCTCAGTTGTCTACAACTGATAGTTTATGGATACTTTACATTCCCGACCATGTAAATCCCCAACATATGTCTAAATATTCCCACACCTTTCTTAGTATAAATAAGTGGCATTAGAATAAGCAAGTCACTTCACTTCCAACATCCAAATTCGACACATCTCATTGTACTAAGTTCGTAATACTAAGTTCTAAATCTAGTAAAAGTGTAAATACTAAGTTCTAAATCTAATAAAGTATTTTAAAAGTAAATTGTGCTAATTACTACATAACATTTTGGCGCAGCCGGTAGGAATGCAAAAATCGCGAATAAAAGTCGGAGATAACGTTTCTACGGTTTAATTAAACAAAAGACTAACAGTGAAACGGTGCCTACAGGGTTTTAATCTTCTCCGCCGAACCAACGATGTGCATCCGCAAAACATTTATTGTGTTACTGTGGTAAGTGGCTCATTCTTATATGCTCCTTTGTTCTATTTCCTAATCCTACAACATTCATCTCGATTCCTTTAATTATTCGATCATCGATTCATTATGTCCATCGACTCTAAAACAACTGAAGCGGAATCCGCTACAATGGATATAGACTTCAGAATGCTTTTGCAACTTATTCCTGAATTCGACACCCACAAACCTACTCAAGAAGTTTATCGATTCATTAGATCGTGTGACTCAGCTTTTGAATTAGCATCAAAATCTCAAATTAAGATACTTTTAACATACGCATTAAACAAAATCACGGGACCAGGGTCGTCAGACGTCCACACGAAGCGGTTTCAGACATGGGCCGATTTAAAATGTTTTTTAATTCAAAAGTACTCGCATACAAAGACGCTGGGACACTTACAACTAGAGTTACAATCTCTTTTTCAAAAACCCAGTGAATCCATCACCGATTATTTTCATAGGGTCGATATGTGTAGGAGCAAACTCGTTGAAAAATTATCCACTGAAACGAAAGACAATACATTGGAAGGCCGCGTGGCCACCACCGAAGAAATGGCACTAAACGTCTTTATTAACGGGTTAAACTCAGATATAGGTATAATGCTTAGGGTTCACACTATATCTAACCTCACCGACGCAGGAAACTTGGCTATTCAAGAAGAAAAAATTAGAAACATGAACAACGCTAGACAAATTCTATATAAGAAAAGCGTCCCAAACCCAACAAACAACTTCCGCACAGATAATAGCATGCGTACGAACGAAATTAGACAGACACAAAACAGGAATAGCATCCCACAGTAATCACAGAGCCATACTAAAGTTTGCAACTATTGCAAATATCCGGGACACTTAATCTCGGAGTGCCGTAAACGCGCTTATAACAACAACCTAAGACAAAATCTTAACTCTGTTCAACAAACGTCTCAACAACGGCCTGCGGCCCCTGCTAGAGTAAATAATTTAAACTCTCAAGCGGCCGGAGAGATGGGCACTACTCCGGAAACCGCTTCGACTTGCTACTCCAATGCCCGGACACTGATGTCAAGCCCCAATTCGAACCAGAACATGGATATCGAGGCGGAGGCACTCCAACTAGGATGGTAAAACCTAAACCAACCCTAGATAGTAATCTTAGGAATCATGGGTTGCCTCATTCAGTCCATCGGGGACAGGCACCCGTGCTTCAGCTCAACAAGAATCGCATAATGGCACCACAAAAAAGACCAGTCTATCGGAGACAATTTTGTGATGCCAGCACTCAAACTGAAATCCTAAATCTGACTCAATCAAATACTAACTCCCAAATCAATACTAGTCCAAATTCTATTTCTACCAAATCTGATGCAAAATCCAAATCAAACTCTGAATCAAAATCGACTCAATCAAATACTAACTCCCAAATCAATACTAATTCAAATTCTATTTCTACCAAATCTGATGCAAAATCCAAATCAAACTCTGAATCAAAATCGACTCAATCAAATACTAACTCCCAAATCAATACTAATTCAAATTCCATTTCTACCAAATCTAAATCAAACTCTAAATCAAAACCTAAATCAAAATCGAAATCAAACCCTCAATCAAAATATACCAAACCCGCTGTACCTATTACTATTTCCTCACTTAACGTACCTCCAGAAAATCTTCTACATTGCCAATTCCATATCGAAGGAAACCCAGTCACGCTACTCGTTGATACAGGAGCCTCTATTTCGGTCATAAATAAAGCGAAAATAGGAATGGCACCTCTAGATGTTTCGAACATCGTATCAATCGTAGGTATCTCGGGTAACCAATCCTCAATTCAAAGTTTTGGAACGGCTCAAATATCACTAGACAATTTTCCTAAATTCAAATTCCATGTAGCTAACCTCAACATTCAAGTCGACGGTATCATAGGTAACGATTTCATGTCAAAATTCAACGTTAACATCTATGTCCAATCAAAATCCATGAGAATCCATGATCGCTCTTACAAACTCTTCTATGTCGGCGAAAAAGGATTAGCCAATAATAAAAACGAACAGTTCGTGGGTCAACGCTCAGAAACCGTTATCACATGTTTTACTAATGATATTCAAGACGGATACTCTGTAATCAACAAACAACAAATTCAAAGCGATATCTCCATTCCTAACGCGTTAGTCGCAGTCAAAAACCACAAATTCTTAATCACTTGCGTAAATTCTAGTAACGAAGACAAAATTATTTCTATTCCCATAGTTCAAGCGACTCCATTATTATCAAACGACGATAAGTCATTAAACAATCTCAAATTCCCAGTAAATCTATCAAAAACGATTAACAGTAACGGCACTAGTAACAGACTTATACGGCAAGACCATTTGAACGCCGAAGAGAAAGACTCTCTCGACAAAATCATCTACGAATTTTCAGATATATTTTATTATGAAGGCGAAACTTTGACATTCACAAACCACACTAAACATTCGATCCCTACAACTTCAGAGATACCGATTCATACGAAAACCTACAGGTTCCCTTTCGTTCATCAACAAGAAGTCAAAACTCAAGTTCAGAAAATGCTAGATCAAAATATAATTCGACCTAGCACCTCCCCTTGGAGTAGTCCTATCTGGGTAGTACCAAAGAAATTGGATGCCTCAGAGAAACAAAAGTGGCGTGTAGTTATCGACTATCGTAAACTCAACGACATAACAGTAGGAGACAGCTATCCCTTACCCAATATTTCCGATATTTTAGATAAACTAGGTCACTCAATCTATTTCACGACAATAGATCTAGCCTCAGGATTCCACCAAATAGAGATGGACCCTAAAGATGTCCCTAAAACAGCTTTCAATACACCTTACGGTCATTACGAGTACCTTAGAATGCCTTTTGGCCTTAAAAACGGACCAGCCACGTTCCAACGTGCCATGGACAGTGTCCTCCATGGATTGCAAGGTGAACGCTGTTTCGTCTACCTTGACGACATCGTTGTTTTCGCATCTAGTCTTCAAGAACATGAACAAAAACTCACTGAAGTCTTTAATCGCCTTAGAGAACATGGTTTAAAAATCCAGCCAGATAAATGCGAATTCATGAGAAAAGAAGTAGCTTACCTAGGTCACATAATCTCTAACGAAGGTGTAAAACCGAATCCTGACAAGGTAAAAGCTGTTAAGGAATTTCCAGTCCCAAAATCCTGTAAAGACATAAAATCATTCCTAGGACTTGCTGGTTACTACCGCAGGTTCATTCCGAATTTTAGCAAACTCACGAAAGCTATGACAAGCCTTCTTAAAAAAGATGTCCCATTCGTTTGGAGTGAAGAACAACAACGCGCATTCGATAGTTGTAAGGACATCCTTACAACGACACCTATTTTACAATATCCCGATTTCAACAGAGAATTCAATTTAACGACTGATGCTTCAAAATACGCGATAGGTGCAATTCTTTCACAAGGAGAAGTCAGCAAAGACTTGCCAATTGCATATGCTTCACGTACACTAAATAAAGCCGAGTCTAATTATTCTACTATAGAACGCGAATTATTAGCCATAGTGTGGGCAGTAAAGCATTTTCGACCTTACCTTTTTGGTCGAAGGTTTAAGATACTCACGGACCATAAACCTCTAGTTTGGCTTATGAACATCAAAGACCCAGGTAGCCGCCTAGTTCGTTGGAGATTAAAACTCGAAGAGTACGACTACGAGATAGTATATAAATCGGGTAAAACCAACACTAATGCAGACGCTCTTTCCCGCCCTCCGGTTATGAACTCTAACATCATTGACTTAACAAACTCGACTCCAAATTCTCCATCAGAGGAGTATCTCCAACTCAATTATGAACATTATGCAGCCTTAGATATAAGAGAACGCAATTGTTTTGAATCCTCTAAAGTCAAGTTCTCACCTGACCGATTATTAGATCCCAGACATAAAAATGTCTTTATTCCCACATCTTGCAAACTCTCAGATCAAAACGAAATATTCAACGAAGCTTTAAGCTTGTGCTCCGGTGTAGAGCACTATGTAGCAAAAATCAAAAACCTTTATGGCACGGATATCCTAATTTCAAATGAAAAACAAAATCTTATATTTTGCTGTACTAGGCCAAATCACTTCGACCCATGGGATGCTGAAAGCTATTTCAAAGCTCTGCTTTCCTGTCTTCAACAACATACTATCTCCCAACTTTTTGTCCCAGATCTTAAAAATGACCACACCTGTAAACTAGTCAATAATGAACAAATTCATATCTCAACATACTTGGCTGAAAACTATGATTGCGAAATCACAATTTGCGAAAATAAAGTTAAGTATCCAAAGTCAGAAGATATCCCTGATATCCTGAAAACCTATCACGATGAACCTCTATCAGGACATCGTGGTGTAGTCGAAACTACCAGGAAAATTAGAAACGAATTCTTTTGGAAAGGGATGACCAATGACATAAAAACTTACGTCGAATCTTGCGTTATCTGCCAACGTAATAAAATACAAAGAAAATCTTTTCAAGCTCCCATGGTCATAACCTCCCAATCAACCGAATCTTTCGAACGCGTTTCAATGGACTTAGTCTCTTACTCGGACATCAGTGAAGGCAATAACAAATATGTTTTAACTCTCCAAGACGATCTTACGAGATATGTACAAGCATACCCGATCCCAGACAAAGAAGCGGTAACTGTAGCACGGCAATTGCTTAACTTTTGCCAACACTACGGAGTACCAAAGAGATTCCATTCAGATCAAGGCACCGAATTTACGAATAATGTAATAAAACAACTGATGAAATTCTTCGGCTCTAATCACACTTTCAATACAACTTACCATCCTCAAACTAACGGTGCCCTCGAACGATTTCACGCAACTCTACGAGATCACATTCGCATGTACCATAATCGACGGTTAAAGAATTGGGATCAAATCATTCCATTCGCAATCATGTGTCATAACACCTCGATTAATAGCTCCACGGGTTATACGCCGCATGAACTTCTTTTCGGATACAAACCGCGTCCATTCTATTCCATTAAGCCAATTTCTGATTACACTGCATGCGATTATTTAAAAGACCTTAATGAACGTCTAAACGCATCTCGTGAAACTGCACTCAAAAACATCGAAAACATGAAAGAAAAAGCAAAAGAGCGCTACGATAGCAAAATTAGAAATACTATCGAATATAAAATAGGTGATAAGGTAATGTTAAGGGTCCCTAACCCAAATAATTTAGATTCTAAGTGGGAAGGTCCGTGCGAAATAATACGTGTAGGCTTCAACGAAAACTATTTAATTAAGAAAGCAGGCAAAAATCAATTAGTGCATGCCAATCGCCTACGGCCTTATGTCCACTAAGTTGAGTATAGGTATATAATAAAATTAGGTTTAAATTTATATTAGAACTCTTCTATTTTCCTAACTCGTCAATTACTTTTATTCCAGCGTAACCACGAAAATCGTTGCTCAAATGATAATATCCGATTCCCTTACCTCACATGCTGGTATTTTTTATGACAAAGAAGGACAAATTTCAATATCTGATGGATCATGGAAGCTTATCGTCTATAAAGACATAAAACCACTATTCATATCTTTCGAATCCCTAACTCGCCTTTCCAACAACTTCCAAGCGACATTAGCTCAATATCAATTTCTTCCTAACGTTCAATCGACCAAATCTTACCTTAACGTAAATCTAAATAAAATCGAATCAAAACTAGCTGAACTCAACATGTACTTAGGAAAGAACTTTCGTGTTAAAAGAGAACTCTTAGACGACTTTGGTTCTGTTCTTAAGTGGCTTATAGGTACACCTGATGCAAAAGATGCAAAACGCTACGACGAATGCATCGATAAACTTGAACGAAATGAGTTGGATCTAAGCAATCTCATGCAAAAACAGTTGCAAATTACATCTTCTACTGTAAGAAATTTTAATGAAACAATCTTTAAAATTACCTTTGACGAACAAGTAATTAATGAAAACATTAATCGTCTCAACTCCTACCTCAACAAGACAGATACTCTTATCTTCGACATCAAAGTAAACGAAGATATCTCTACTATTTCTTTGCAAATCCTAGAGCTTGTTACAAGCCTAGAAAACGAAATTGACGATTGTCTAGCTAGTATTCTTTTTGCTAAATGTAATATAGTTCATCCTTCAATCATAAGCTCTAAAAAGTTGTTCAATGAGCTTCTTAAATCGAATAAAATTAGAACAAACAGAAGGCTAGTCACTTCGGTCACTACTAATAACTTACATACTTTACTAGATTCTTCCTTCTTGACAGCCTATGTTTATTCGAATCGATTAGTCTATATTCTAGAATTTCCTCTCGTCATGAATGATCCTTTAACCTTGTATCATACCTATTCTATTCCAATACAACATCCTAACTCCTCATACTATTCCACAATCATTCCTGAGCATATATACCTGGCTACTAATCCAAGTGGGCAATATTATGTTTCGACGAGTTCACTAGACAACTGCATCACCTTCGCTATGAGAAACAGAGTCTGCAAAGATCTTGTGGTCTACGACTCAGCGGAGCGTCCCATCTGCGAGCTACAACTACTTCTTAGCAAGAAAACTACTATTCCTGAAACCTGCACGGCGACAACATTTCCTGCGGAAATCCAGACGTTTCAACCATTGCATCACAACAGATGGCTCTACATCTTGACCACCGAAACCAGCTGCGTTCTACACTGCGACAATGAAGTTTCAAATCATAAGCTTCAAGGATCAGGCATTGTAACACTATCACAAGGGTGTACGCTTCACACAGGCTACAGCACACTTTCGGCATATCAATCAATGGAAGAAAACGCGACGAGTCCCATTATAATTCCCGACATAAGGACGGATGATTGCTTTGAGATAACAAAGAACATTGAAGCACCACCACATCTTCTTCCCATCAAGATCAACGACATGCCCTTGGATTCGCTTAACAAAATCAAGACTCACCTCGATAAATACTCAGACGAATTGAAGAAGATCCAAGCTAATTCTAAGTCACAATCGTTCCTAGATAGAAACAACTCTACCTTCATGTGGTTCTATTTTACGATAGGCATCATACTCCCTTCTTATTTTCTTATCAAACTCTGCAAACGATGTCCAATCGGTTTCAATCAAACAAGACGATCATCGGACGGAAGAGGATACGTTCAAATATTCAACAACTGCTTCGACAACTCCCGAAGAGAGCGCAGCACACATATCGCCATCCCGCTTAGAAATATACATCAGACGTCTTCCCGCGTAACAGACGACGAAGAAATCAACACTGAAAACCCTCTAACATCACCTCATTCCCAAAGATTAGGCACTAACGCCCAATCTTTATTCTAAGAGGGGAGATGTTACATAATACTAATTCTAGGTGATTCCCACGTACTTCTTATACCTTCAATATGTTATTCTCGAGTAATATTGTATCTTAAGGACCTTTGTATTATTTATAAGTATTTAACTTTCAAAACCCTTAAAAATGCTTTTAGTTCACATGACCATTTTTTGTTTAAATAAGTTGCACTACGATAAGTGGTTTGTAGTTCTGTGAACAATTTATAATCTTATGGACCTTTTTGGTACTTGACTTAACCTGCAAACCATTACGTTATACAATTTATTAATCTTAAGGACCTTTTTGGTACTTGACTTAACCTGCAAACCATTACGTGATTCTCAAGTAGTATTGTATCTTAAGGACCTTTGTATTCTTTATAGGTACTTAACTTTCAAAACTGTTTAAGTTCTTACAATACTTTTGTTTAAATAAATTATTAGGATAAGTGGCTCAGTTGTCTACAACTGATAGTTTATGGATACTTTACATTCCCGACCATGTAAATCCCCAACATATGTCTAAATATTCCCACACCTTTCTTAGTATAAATAAGTGGCATTAGAATAAGCAAGTCACTTCACTTCCAACATCCAAATTCGACACATCTCATTGTACTAAGTTCGTAATACTAAGTTCTAAATCTAGTAAAAGTGTAAATACTAAGTTCTAAATCTAATAAAGTATTTTAAAAGTAAATTGTGCTAATTACTACATAACAGAAGTCTTAGTAATAGGGTCCCGTTTTTATCCTTTGGGTACGGAACCCTAAAAACTAGCAGACTCGGCCACGCGTTGCTGTGTCTACAGTTTGCAATAAAACAATATTGCGACTATAAATTATTGAGATGTAAGCTATCCTATCTTTCAAGTTTAATCAAACTGCATACGGTGTGCAAAGTTTAATTAAAATCGGTTAAGTAGTTTAGGAGTCCATCGCGGACAAACAACGTGACGCGTAATAGAAGATTAAGTTGAAACCCTATTTTTCTTGGTCACGGCATTACGCGTGAACGGCTGGACCGATTTTGCTAATTCTTTTTTTGTTGCGTTTGTTATTGTCAGGAGAAGGTTTTTCCAGCGTATTAAATTGCAAGTTTACTATGACAAGTTCTGTCGGAACAGCTAGTGATATATATAAGTAATCATATTTATTTACTCGCCCTATCATTGCTTCTTTCAGTTATAAATCAGAATAATTTTCTGTTTCTGTCGACGACAAACAAGCTTGATTGTATGCTGTCTGTTACTTTTTAATGACCTATTCATTCTTTGTATTATTATATTTCACCTTCTGTTTGCTATAAGGTTGTTCATTATATTCTCGTAATTGTACTTTATTTGTCAACTTATAGATATTTTAATCTGAAAACAGCTTTTTTATTATGACCGTTACTAGAAATAAAAACCGTCTAAGTGCGTGTCGGACTTGCGCACGAAGGGTTCCGTACCACTGTAAAAACGGCCATAAATAACTGTTGTATGGGAGCCCTACTTAAATATTTATTTTATTCTGTTTTTAGTATTTGTTGTTATAGCGGCTACAAAAATACATCATCTGTGAAAACTTCAACTGTCAAGCTATCAGGGTTCATGAGATACAGCCCTGTGACATACAGACAGACAGACAGAAGGACAGCGAAGTCTTAGTAATAGAGTCCCGTTTTTAACCTAAAAAACCAATAACCAATATAGTAAGTAAATGTATTAGGTTGCGCCTCGCAGACAGGCTTATATAAAATGTATTGAAAAATATCTTGGTAATGTAAATTTCGTTAATATTTCACTAAGGCTGAATTTACTAAGGGCTCGTAGGTATAACAATATTAATCAAACAATTCACAATGCCCAAAATGGTGAAGGTAAAATATCGTGAGAAAACCATTTAGTATTCTTATAAACGATGGGCTTGAAGCCTGTCACGTATGGAATGCTGAGTGAGTATGTGCCAATTGTAATGTTTGGACGTACCTCTGACTACTATATTTAGACAACTTCGATGATCTGAGTGCCTGAAGATCTGGGAGGATGTCTACCGTATTTAATGTTTATCCATAAAGTTAAAATTAAGTTTGAGGTAATGTAAGAAGTTAGATACAATTCGTAAAATTAGTTTATTTATATGAGAAGTGTTTGTATAGTTTTAAATTATTTTATCCTAAATAGATTTTAAATTTTTTCTAAGCAAGGTTTAGAAAAATTTATTATGAAAGTTTGCCCCATGATTTGGTAAAAGTCTATGAATAATTCAACTTCTACTCATGTAAGTATTACATATTTATTAATGTTATCGCTCAGACTGGAATAAAATCTTAAAAAAACAGCCAAGTGCGAGTCGGTCTCGCGCACTATGGGTTTCGTACCATTATCGAGCCCGTCTTCAATATATATTTTATTCTGTTTTTAGTATTTGTTGTTATAGCGACAGCAAAAATACATAATCTGTGAAAATTTCAACTGTCTAGCTATCACGGTTCATGAGATACAGCCCTGTGACAGACAGACGGACAGACGGACAGCGAAGTCTTAGTAATAGAGTCTCGTTTTTACCCCTTGTTTATGGAACCCTAAAAAGAAGAACTAATCACCTATATCTGCAAACCTTTGGTCTATTTCGTTTCTATAAATTGGTAGATCGATGTTTCTAGAGCAGTGATTCTGCACGAGCGAGTGAATTTGCTCCATTTACCCGTAGGTATGACGTCTGATGGCAAAGTGACATAGACTGACTTAAAGCAGGAATTGTTAGGGCACTTACACTCGCTATTACCCGTGACTCCACATGAACTAAACTTCAATTTAAAACGAGAATGTTTTTGACATTTGATTTATCTCAATCACGAACGTTCCACTCGGTGCTGCGTGTCAGTAATTACGTCGTTTACAACAAAGCATCACACCCTCTTGCTCCCCATTCATCAAGGGTAAGTCGATTGTGTGAAGAATTTCATAAAACATATAAAACTCGCTTTGGGACATAAAAGGTGAAGTAGAAAATGTGATAAAGATAACGCGTGTGTCAGCGCACGTAGGAAGGGTAGATTTCGTGATGTAACATGTATTTATTTTTAGATGTAACTTCTCTTGTTGCCGTAACATAATTTTATGATAACTTAATTATCTTGGTGGTTTTATTGAACAAAATTTATCATTAAAAATAATGTTCAACCAATCTGGTAGATACTATTTTTTGTTGTTTTTTGTTTGTTCTACAAACAAGATCTGTTGCAAGTTTTTGATCATCAAATTTTTAAGTATCATCATTATATTTTATTGAAAGGAAATATATACAATTCGTAAAGTAAACGACTAGTCAATGTAAAATCTGGGCCTGACTGGTGCTAACTTAACCTGATCCTGGCTGGCCTTGAATAAAATCTACCCCATGAATAAAATGTACCCAAGCGCAGCGAGGATGCTTACTCATGTTCATGTGAAACGGAGTCGTCATTATTCTACGCGGAGTAAACCGCGATCGCCTACATTGCATCAAAAGGATCGCTTCAGCTACATTCGTTCACACGCATCACTTACCGCGATACAATATCGCGAACAATAAAATGGCAGTGAACACACTTTCTGCTGAAACAAAAGTCGACGTCAAGAAAAGGTTAAAGCTATACGTATCTATACTAATAAATGCGAAAGTAACTCTGCCTGTCTGTCTGTGACGTTATCACGCCCAAACCGTTGGAACGATTGTGATGAAATTTCATACAGAGATAGTTTAAAGTCTTGGAACGAACATAGGCTTATTACGTAAGTAGCTGACCCGTGCCCGCTTCGCTGGTCGACAGATAGTTTCACATCTGGTATTCCATCTTCAAAATAAATTATAGCCTATATGTTGCCGAAGACTAATAGCTACATAACGAAAAAAGTTTCATCATAATACGTCCCGTAGTTTTTGCGTGAAAGCCGGACAACAGACAGCCAGACAGATAGATAGACAAAAATTTCAAAATGTTTTTTTTGGCTTGTGTTACTTGTATAAAGACCCTAAGAGTATTTTTTTTATTTTTTATTCAATGTACAGAATTGAACTCTTCTACAGTTTTATTATATGTATAGATTAGGATGATTAGTTTCAACTGATCAGATATATTAAATTACATAAATTTTCCAGCATTGACCGCAGACAGTCAGGTGGATGAGACGCGGTTTCCATTAAATTAATTATTGTAGCCATGACTATTTATCAACAAATCGATTATTTACGAGTATGTATTATTATGTTAATGTTTCATATTATTTGAAGCCTGATGAAGCCGTGTTGGCCGAGTGGGAGGTACCTCAACTTTCAATCTGAAGGTCGTGTGTTCGAATACCGGCGTGCTTCAATGGATTTTTCTGTTCGAAAAATTTATATGCGCATCAAAAACACGTGCTCAAAACGGTGAAGGAAACCAGTTATAGTATTCTTATATGCGGCGATGTGCTTGCAACCTGTCACGTATGGAATGCCAACTATTGCAAAACGTGGGCATGGGCCAAATATAATGTTTGGCGTACCTCTGACTACCCCCACTAGGCATCTTCAAAGGATCTAAGCGTCTGGAGATCTGAGAGAATGTCTACCGTACCGTCGTGATCCTATTTATTATATTTTTATATTATTTCGTTTAAACTAAATGAGGATATGAAAATGTTTTTATTTCTGCAACAGGTTTATGTAAGGTTACGTTAGTAATACTTGTATTAAAAGATCCAGAGAATCTGCTACTTCATTTAATACATTCACCGATATTATAACTACGAGAAAATTCTCGTATTTATAAAATGAATATTACGTTTTGTTATATTTGGAAATTTATGAGAATTTTGCGGTTTATCTTTTGACCCAGCTCTTACCCTCATTTCAGCCTTCACAAGATCTGCCAAATGTATAGAAAATCTGTTTAGGCTACTAGGCTACAGTTTCCCAATGTAGGTTCTTGACAAGGACATTTCAAATTTGATTTACTGACTGATTAATCCATAGTATAAAATAAAGTCGTGTTAGTTACACTATTTATAACTCAAGAACAGCTGAACCGATTTGGCTGAAAATTGGTGGCGAGGTAACTTAGAACCAGGAGACGGACATTTTAACGGGAACGGGAACAAGAACTTAACACAACATTTGTTAATTCTAAAGCGGTACGAAGTTCGTCGGGTTAGCTTGTAAAAAATATATTGAGTTATATTTTTTTTACGTAACGGAATAGGAACAATGTTGATGACGGTATATTTGGTATTTCCTTAAATAAAATAACAAGGAACACTTAAAAACGTCTTAGAAAGAGGATCATAACGCCTGTTCTTCTAGGCTCTGACCGATTTACTTAAAATCAACGCACATCGATCCAACTAAAGCATTTCGAGGACTTATCCCAATATTCTTAGTTGTAACCTCGACTCTACCTTGACCCAAAGTCTTTCGATTTTCTCAAACTTTCCCCCGTAAAGTACCTCATGTTTGGTATTTTAAATAGATATTTTGGAGGTTCCTCGATTACGTAATTACGTCAGCAGTCCGAGGAGATTTTCATCAAACAAACTGTCACACGCATGCGTCATTCAGAAGCTGTCGAGTAATTTTAAGGTACATCTCGAGGTTCCTTGAGTTGACAGTTCTGTTGACTGAGGAATCCTCGACAAGAGGAATAGTAGGTAATTTTATCAACTAAAACTACCAGAACACGGTTTCGAGGTCGAGTCGGGGTGGAGATATTTAGAGGTTACAACTAAGAATGAGGGTATATAAGTCCTCGAAGCATGTGGCTTAGAAGGTATCTTCCTTTTATGGTGTCAGGGTATACTAAGAAGGGAATCTCCGAACCTCAGCCCCTAAGAGGGCGCAGAGCAGCGGGGCTGAAGTATGTTCAAAAGTAACTTTATGAAGTTCGTGGGTTCGTTCGGGAAGTTCGTTCGCGTGGGTTTCAATTAGTTTAAAATAAAATCCATTCGTTCGAATTAAATAATAAAATGGTAACTGTTGAATAATGCCGACTAATAAATCCTCTGATTGTCCTAATTATTTTATAGCCACTAGTTAACATATGACCACATCATGGGAAGCTCAAATACACTAAATAATGATTACACTGCGATCATGGTTCACGCGACCCATTATGTTGGGTTTCATCTGGCGTGTACATTTGTTGTACGACAAGAGTTGCATAGAACAAATTACGCAACAATGTAGTAACTTCATCAGTCGTAGCGTTCAACAAAATATATTGGTAACTAAATATCCCACCAAAAACATTTTGATGTAAAATGTAGCCAAAACGAGACCATAGGGGTTCGCACTGTCAAAAAGCTACCAGACATCATGTAGAGCCAAGCTTCTAACTCTACAAGCACTAAGTTTATACACCCTACACATTAGTCAAAATTGGCCTCCATTTTGGTTCTTAGACATATTAAACAGCGCCATCTAACCCCAAACAAAGAAAGTCTGGTTATGGATACTAGATATAGATAACTGATATAATAGTTATGTACTTTTTTTCCCACAAAATTATTATAACGCGATTTTCTTTTTGCGAATCAACGTTAAACTTTTTTACTAAAAGAAATTTTGACAAAAATAACATAATTATCTCGCATAATATAAACTCATAATTTTGTTAAACGTGGGAGTAATAATTACCAAGAGTCAATATTGTAAGATATCTTTAAAATTTGGTCTATTATCGTAATTTGATTAACAAAATGTGTTTTCTGCGTCTACAAAGTTAAAATAATAACAGGTTTTTAACTTTCCCCGTGTATTTTAAGTTAAATTAATAGCGGCGATGGGCTTGCAACCTGATAAATACCTGATAGATACCTGATAAATTATAGACAGAAACACGATTTGTGAAACTTTTCTCAATAGTTTTATTTTCCAAAGTTGACTCTTCGATAACACTAGTTTCGTTTTTAATCAAAACTATGAATAGCTAAACAGGATATTTTTATATAATTCGTTAGATAATCATACTAGCTAAGTAAATTATAGACAGTTTCTTTTTAAGTTTGATAGCTTTCAAGATAATGCAGCTTTATCACTTTTTCCGTCTTATCCGGGTAGACTCAGCCCATACAAAAAACCAAACATTTCACATATCACCTTAAGCAAGACACTGTATCAGCGGATTATCTCCGAGAGCATAAACAAGTATTTAAATCAGGGGTATATAAAAGACACGACAGAGGACAATCAATTTTGTTTTGTCGTACAAAAATAATAGTAGGTTCGAGGCTTTGGCTTCCCCCATGACATTCAGCGGTTTGTTCCACAGGGCTCCCGAGCAAATTAATTTGACGCATTTCCATAAAGGATAGCTTTGTTTACCAAACTCAAATATCTGCAATGCTAAAATTTAATATGACTATTGAGCTTTTAAATTAAATAGCAAATTGAGAACAATAAATACCAGCGAAATATAAATACGTTTTAAAAGAGAGTCTCGAGTGGGAGATTTTTGGTTATTAGCTTTAGAAATAATCGCATTTTTTTTCCAATACCGCGATGATAGCGTATCGAAAACAGTAGCGCACGATATTAGTTTCATATTAGAAGCGCATGACAATCAATGCACACACAAAGTTAATAGACAAGTGTCAATATGAGTTGAGAAAATTAATTAGTAACGACTTTGAATACCTGTTCGTTCAGGAAATCGTTGATTCGTCCGAGAACGTTCACACCAAATCATCCGGTGCATCGTCGACCGTCGTCGGGTGTTGTTCTTAAAAAAACCGGCCAAGTGCGAGTCAGACTCGCACACGAAGGGTTCCGTACCATTAAAACGACAAAAAAATCATGTTTGTTGTATGGGAGCCCCCATAAATATTTATTTTATTCTGTTTATGTATTTGTTGTTAGAGCAGCAACAGGAATACATAATCTGTGAAAATTTCAACTGTCTAGCTATCATGGTTCATGAGATACAGCCCTGTGACAGACAGACGGACAGACAGACGGACAGACAGACGGACAGACAGACGGACAGACAGACGGACAGCGAAGTCTTAGTAATAGGGTCCCGTTTTTAACCTTTGGGTATGGAACCCTAAAAAGACCTGGGTGAGATAGAGGTACATTGAGAACAAGCCCACCTATTGAAGCCGCATCGTGTGTCACAATGCCGATAGACATCAGTACCCGTCGCAAAGTAATGCTAAAGTGATTTTTATTACATTTGATTCGGTTGCTTTGTTCATATTCCACGCCCTTGTGATATTATTTCAAGGAAGCTGGAAAATATCAGCTAATATGAAAGCTGCGAGAATACTCGGCACGTGATCGCAAAGTCCTGTGGCAAGATATGACATCCAAAAAATCTGACATTAGTTTTGACTACTGAATGATACGCATTCTACCAAAATTCCTAATTTATTTTATTAGGTTATATGGTTTATAGCGAAAAAATTGGAAGTTGCTTTTTTCTATCCGAATTTGGGCAGGATAAAGTCACGGGTCGGCTAGTAATATTATAAATGCAAAAGTTTGTGAGTTTGTTTGTGCCTCAATTAGGCCAAAACGACAAAATGAATTAAGATGAAATTTGCTATATCTCGTATATAGCGTGTTTAATATATATATATGTAATGTATATGTGGTTTATAACCTAAAAAATATCCCCGGAATGATAAAAAATGCAAAAGGGATGATTTTGGTACAGATGGCGCTGGTGTGCAAAAAATCTGACATCAGTTATGACCACACAGGACAGGACAAAGTCTGCCACGGGTCGGCTTGTGTATAATGTATCTAAATATGGGCTAGCTGGCCCGCCCCAGCTTCTTAAGAAAGACGACCATCAAATTAGATTTTGATTAAAACTTTGATACTCTTTTTACCCACTTAGCATGTTAATTTTCGAAAATCCTTTCTTAGCGAGCGGTTGAGTCGTAAATTGAGCGTCAGTGACAAATTATACATAATACACTTCTAGGTGTGGTTTCGGAGATTTTGTGAGTTTGAAATAAAAGATACTAGATTTAATATTACAAGGTTTTTATCGCGTTTTTAGGGTTTCGTAGTCTACAAGAAACCCATAAAGACTCGCCATGTCCGTCTGTCCGTCCGTCTGTCTGCAGCCTAGCTCAGAGACTATTAGTGCTAGAAAGCTGTAATTTAGCATGAATATACTTATTGAGTAAAACGAACAAAGTGGTAGAATAAAATCTTATAAAAATTTAAAAATAACTAGGTATTTTTATAAGGGTATATATCCCCTACATGTAAGTGGGAATGTTAATTTTTTTTCACCATTTTGTTTATAAAACCGGCCAAATGCGTGTCGGGTCACGCGCAATATAGGGTTTCGTAGTTTACACTGCATAACATTAAGTCATTTTCAATGATATTTGTACTAAAAAAATCCATTATTTATTAGTTGGTTACATTTTATTAGTTGTTCGACTATTACGTCTATTACTTGTAAACTTATATTACAGCTTTCTAGCACTGATAGTCTTTGAGCTAAGCTGCGGACAGACGGACGGACGGACGGACATGGCGAAACTATAAGGGTTTATTGTCTTGTAGACTACGTAACCCTAAAATGAGCTTCACTGCAAGTTGCGGTACTAGCCAGTCAACCGTTATATACGATAACACATGGTAAAAATAAAGTCAGCTGTATTAACAGGTCCATTGACCAGATGACTATAGCCTTTAAAACAAATAGCACGCGAAGGCACGCGACTTTATCTCTATAAGCAGGGGTCGGCCATGTGCACTGGGGCCGTACCACAAACTCACAAGCAATATTAAAACAATATTACTCATGGTACGAGTTTGTATTGCCTTGTCACTTTCACACCACGAGTAATATTGTTTTGATATTATAAAAAATCGGCCAAGTGCGAGTCGGACTCGCGCACGAAGGGTTCTATAAAAAACGGCAAAAAACACGTTTGTTTTATGGGAGCCCTACTTAAATAATTACTTTATTCTATTGTTAGTATTTGTTGTTATAGCGACATCAGAAATACATAATCTGTGAAAATTTCGACTGTCTAGCTATCACGGTTTATGAGATACAGCCCTGTGACAGACAGACGGACGGACGGACAGACTGACAGACGGACAGCGAAGTCTTAGTAATAGGGTCCCGTTTTTACCCTTTGAGTACGGAACCCTAAAAAAATATAAATATTGGTAGACATTATAACACAGCGCCATCTAGCCCCAAACTAAGCAAAGCTTGTACTATAGGAACTAGATAACTGATATAATACTTATATACTTTTTTTTTGTAAATACTAACATGATATAATAACACCCAGACACAGAACAAACATCTATGTTCATCACACAAATATTTGCCCTGGGCGGGGATCGTATCCACAACCTACAGCGCAGAAGGCAGAGCTCCTACCAACTGAGCTGTGAGGCCAGTCAAATTACTTTAGGACCTTGTGGTACGGCCCCTGTACAGCTTCTTAAGTTCGCGAATACTTCCCGTGCAGATGCTGACGCACGTGTGGTGCAGGAATGCGCTTTAATTACCTCAGGCGACACATAAATAGTAAACGTGAGTGTAGATGCGAAACTACTTAATAATGTCCCCGTTACTGCTGGCTTATTCCGTAAAAGCTATGTTTATTATGGCTTTCAATGCAATTTAGGTACCTATGTATAACCTAATATCAACTTTCTATTTGCAGGGGTTAGCATGAATCACTATCGCAATGACAATTGACAACGTATCGTCCAAATGCCAAAACAGACACTTTTACTATACAAAAAGGTCAGTTTTGACATTTGAACGATAGGTTGTCGATACGATAGTGGTAAGTTTTTTTCTATTTATTATTCTATACCTACAGTCCTACATAGATTCTATAATAGTTACTATGAAATAGGTATTCTCATAAATTTTAGAGAAATAAGGAGAGAAATACGAAATAAGCCTGCAGGCCAGGGTAGTGCTACTTTGCATCGCATGAGCTATCCGCACGCTGCAGCGTAGTTATGTTTCCATACAAATTCTACTTTTTGTATGGACTAAATGCGCGGAAATGCGCACTAGTCAGAGCTCTGATGGTCGATACTTTCACATACGAATATACCTCGTATACCTATCAAATAACCTCATGTAATTAGTTCACACCAAGTAATCTATTATATAAAAATGAATCCCTATTGCCCTTGGTTACGGCATCACGCATGAACGGCTGGACCGATTTTGTTATTTCTTTTTTTTGTTCTTCGAGCGTATAATTGCAAGTTTGACATGATAACGTCTGTTGGGACAGTTAGTCATAATCTTCCTGCCCTTATCCCACTTAATTAAGTGGGGTCGGCACCGTTGGGACAGCTAGTATAATAAAAAAATTGTTTGCAAAATACGAGTTTGATAACGAACAATATGGCACTATAAAATAACTGATCAGTGATCACACGCAAAAAGTACAAGACAGCGGGAGTTTCACTTCTAGTGCTGAAGTATGCTGTATCTACTAATTAACCCAAGTTTTATAAGGTTTCACTCGTTAGGCGAATGGTATAAGTGCAAAGTGCCTTATGGTGGAATGGCACGCAAACGTAAGGCGCGGTATAACCTGAGAACCTGGTGGCATTCCCGAGAACCACGGCACGTATTATGACGGCCGTCTGATTACTAAAGTTAATAAGATTATAAAAAAACCGGCCAAGTGCGAGTCGGACTCTTCCATATAGTTCCCATAGTACAAGCTTTGCTTAGTTTGGGGCTAGACGTTGTTGTGTGAAATGTCCACTATAAAATAATATAATAAATAGGATCACGACTGTAATCCTAGTACGGTAGACATCCTCTCAGATCTCCAGACGCTTAGATCCTTTGAAGATGTCTAGTGGAGGTAGTCAGAGGCACGTCCAAACATTATATTTGGGACATGCCCACATTTTGCAGTAGTAAGTATTCCATACGTGACAGGTTGCAAGCCCATCGCTGCTTATAAGAACACTAACTGGTTTCCTCACGATGTTTTCCTTCACCGTTGTAAGCACGTGTTTTTGATGCGCATATAAATTTTCGAACAGAAAAATCCATTGATGCACGCCGGTATTCGAACCCACGACCTTTAGATTGAAAGTCGAGGTACATCCCGCTCGGCCAACACGGATTTTTTACTGTTTGTAAATGTTCACTAATATTTAGGTTATTTTGACATGGACCTACGAGTAAATACTGAGCTATGGGTGAAGTAAGTCTGGATAATGATATAGAATTTTAGAAGTTGCATTTCTAAGTTATTACCGTTATGTGCCGATCAGCACTTCTTAAGAACACTTGTTCATATTATGACAAACTGTGCCTGGTGGTAAAGTTATGACTCTAGTTGTCAAAGTAATGATTCTGTGTGAATTTTATAGGTGGCAATGGCTCTTTAATCACAGGGTTATTTATAAAAGCACGACTGTTTGCTTGGACGCAATCAAAAATAGCTGAGCAACTCGAGTATAATAATAGAACATTCTATAATAATCATTAACCTTTTTGAAACTGAATAAAACTTATCCAAGTTGGTTTAGCTTCTCTTGATAGTTGAAACCGCCTAGAATAAAAAAAATTAGGATCACAACTGTAATCCCCATGTACGGTAGACATCCTCTCAGATCTCCAGACGCTTAGATCCTTTGAAGATGTCTAGTGGGGGTAGTCAGAGGCACGTCCAAACATTGTATTTGGCACATGCCCACATTTTGCAGTAGTTAGCATTCCATACGTGACAGGTTGCAAGCCCATCGCCGCTTATAAGAATGCTAACTGGTTTCCTCACGATGTTTTCCTTCACCGTTTTGAGCACGTGTTTTGATGCGCATATAAATTTTTTGAACAGAATAATCCATTGGATACACGCCGGGATTCGACGAAATGAAAATGTCGGTTGTTGTATAACTTTAACACTTAAATATTAACTTTATTCTGATTTTGGTATTTGTTTTTATAGCGGCAACAGAAATATGTACATCATCTGTGAAAATTTCAACTGTCTAGCTATCACGGTTCATGAGATACAGCCCTGTGACAGACAGACGGACAGCGAAGTCTTAGTAATAGAGTCCCGTTTTTACCATTTAGGTACGGAACCCTAAAAACATGCTATGTATAATGTAGACAGATGTAATTAGCGACCATTTGTTACGTCAGTTTACAAGCAAAATATGAACACTGAAGATAGCATCTGCACGTTCAAAAACTACCTGAAATCCTCATTAATTCACTGCGGTACAAAGTGAAGTCTAAGGTATAATTTGAATGGAGCATGTCTGCAAGTGGCAGCTTAACATAAAGGAGCGGTACCTTGGAGATAGGCACTCTAAAGGCTTGTAATTTTAGATATCGAGCGCCTCTCCCCCACCAAATCCCTCTCATCCGACCAGGGTCGCCACTAGGGGGTTCAAAACAGCCCCAAAACGCTAAGAATTTAACCAGACAGAAATAGCCTCGCATAAGGGTGATTTTCCACATACGCGGAGCTGTGCGGAGCGGACCAATGACAGTGGCCTGAGCACGAACCACTATCGTATCGACATCGTATAGTCCAAATGTCCAAATTGAGACTTTTTGTGATGATGATGATGTGACAAACAAATGTGTGATAACAAAAAGTCTCAATTTGGACATTTGGACTTGTTTGATTTGAGATACTTGTTCATGCTAACCCCCCAGGGCTCAAATATTCGAGTTTGGAAATATCGAGCGCTGTGTTTGGTCCGCTTCTTACAGCTCCGCGTAGATGAAAACTCACCTTAAGGGGCTCCCAGTCGCTGATTGCTCTTTTTCAAAACGAAAAAAGAAATACTTCTGAACAAGCCACATATCCTATTTTTATAAGTATATTACTTCAGGTTCCTACCTAGATTTCTATTAAGTTGAAAACATAATAGCAGAAACTTTTCATGATAAAGATATTATTTCAAAATGATACGTTTTAGAATTTATGATCGAAATATTTTATATACCTACTATTAAAATCAACTTGTGATTTATTGTTAAAGATAGGTAATATGTAGATCTAGATTTCTATTAGAATAGATTTTTGATAAGTAATTATACATAATTTATATCATTAATTTATTCGAAAAGCTAAGGCGGACCACGCGCCGACGTGTTTGTCGTCATTGCAGCGGTCGGTAGGATTATTTATCGAAGTGATTAAAGATGGGTACATCTTTATTCACATATACTATACATTTTAAAATAGGAGATAAGGCTTGTTCACAAGTATTTATTTTTTCGTTTCGAACAAAAACAATCGTCGACTGGGAGCGCCTTAAGGTATATTCAGTGCGATGTATTATCCAAAACATGACTCTCAAGAAACAACCTTTACAAGTTCTGCGAAGCGATGAATGTCCAGTTCTTATTATACCGGCTGGTAGGATACAACAAATCGTATTTTACTTTTCATAAGTTTATTTGCGACCTACAACTTACGAGAGTCCGTAAAGTAAACAAATCCAACGGTAATCATCAACTGTCGGTAAATATCAAGTTTTATCGCCTTTCGATCTGTATTTGCCGCTATCGGATACAGATACAAATAAAATTATTAATAAAGGAACCAGGCTTGTTTTGCGGTGTCGATAAAATATAAAGAATTTCTAGAAAACACAAAACTATCATCTCTTTTTGATGAAGTCTTATAAGGTGACAGCAACCCCTTACCAATACAAAGAGTCAACTTTTTTTTATCTGTAGAACCATAGGAAGCAACAACAATAATACACACTCACGCACATAAATCTTGACAAAAGTACGAGTATTTTTCTTTATTACCACTTTTATTTTATCTTTTTTCATAATTTAAAAACATCCAGTTTCATTTCCGGGAATAGGTAGTCAAAATACACCCATGTCTAAGTCTATTTATAAAAACGCGAGATAGAAGAACCTATAGATGTCTGGCTACGAGCCCGTACTCCGTGGATTAGAATGAAAATACAACGCTTTATTATCTTTCCTTTGACCGTGTGTCTTACCTTCGAGCCCTCTGTCTCTCTGCAAACAAAGGTGGATGAATTGATTCATTTATTTCCTCCTCTCATTCGATTTTTATTCAGGAAAATGACTTTGGTATAACGTAAGGAGCTTCGCGAATTCTCAGACCGTGAATTTGATCTAACACAATAGATACTACGTGGAAGTATGCATTTTACATCGACGAGACGGTAACAGGGTTTTTTATTAGAGTAGGTTTCAGGAGCGAGCTACATTTATCTTGAGTGAACGAGCGAAACACGCAGTGTTTCATTCTAACGTTTGCGGATGAAAGATTTTCTCTTTTTATTTCCACATACTCGTACATTTTATGACACATTCGATGTAACGATTTCTCGAAACAAAGTTGTTTTTAGTTGTTTTTTATCACACATATCGCAGTCAATGGAGCGAGCTCTGATTTACACATATTTTATTAAAATTCCCATGAATGTTGAAAATAGTTACGGTACCTAATTTTATTACGAAACACATTAGTTTTTCCTCTCGCCGGTGAGCATCTCCGCGATTGAATGCGAGCGGAGTGCGAGATCAAAGGGCTTTATGCATTATATTAAAGTTTCATTCGAGGCCGCGCTCACTCGCCCTGCTCGGCAATTTCCTTTTCAATTACGCCTACTTGAAATAAAAATACAATTTTTATTTGTGCCTTGGTAATTAAAAAGGGATTCTGTAATGAAAAGGTATACCGGCAGTTCCGGGCGCTCCTCTCAATTTCACTTCCGTTTGTTTGTAGTAGGGGCCACGCCTCTGGGGGAGCGAAGGGTTGACGTGGACTGGTGTTTACGCGCGGGACCTGTCCTGTCAACCTTGCCTAAATTACAAACAGATAAACGATTATTGCGGTCTTGCTAATCCAATTCTTTTAACATCAAGCAGCGAGTTTTTTCCCCAAAATCGAACTTGACGAAAAATACAATATTAAACTGTTTATAACGGTCCCTAGGTAGCTCGATCCAATCATGTTTCGTGTGTATTTTGTTTATTTGTATTGTGTAATATAATATGTATTATATTTTCGAGTACACAATATTTATTTACAGATACTTTATTATATCCAAACACATACATATATGAATGTGAATATGATTGCGAATGTTTTGATGTTTGTTTGTTACTCAAATCACAAAAAAATCTAAGCTAAGTAAAAAGTAGGCGGACCTTCATGCCTATTTTATTCCCAAAAATCATTACTGTGTTCTGGTTTGAAGGCTACAGATGTCGGTGAAATTAAAGGCTCGCGGACGCAAGGAGTGCTTTTTGGGTATTCGCGACATACCAGATAGTGATTTGTGTGATATATCCGATGGTTGATGCTTGTTGTGCCTTCAAGAGGTGTATAAAAAATCTATGCTATCAAAAACATAACTTGTAGTCAAAGCCAAGCCTTGCAACGCAACTCAGTTCTTCTACCGTAAAAAGTTGTGAGATCCATGTAATACCAAGTCGGTTAATTTATTCAGTCCCTACTTTAAGGGTCCTTCTGTCTTAAGTTATTACGTAAAGGTTAGACAACGTAATAACATTACTGAAAATTCAGGCTTCTAGTTTTATCCACAACGAAGTTATAGGGGGTCGAAAATGGCCTGGACTGCTTCGGGAAAAGGATGGTACGGCCGTGCTGCTTTATTTTGCTTGATTTAGCGGGGGCACTGCCGTGCCCCCAGATCTTAAAAGCGTTGTAAAGTCTATATATAAATATATATAGGTATCTAGTGCATAAGTAACAGTTGCGTGTGAACCAAATCAGTTTCATTTTTGCACTATTTACGAGCACCTACAGCTTTACCAGAGTGTATTATTAGTTCTAGCCGCTTTTTGGTCTGAATAGTTTTTGATAGTAGAACTATTCATGAAAACTTTATTCAAAAGCTCCAAAGCCTGATTAACTTGTGCACGTGTGTGATAAAATGACTCGCCTTTTCACATGGAAATAAAGAGAAACTGTTGCTTTTGATGTCAACGAAAGCAAAGCATTTTATGGTGGAATAAAACCGCAGAATAATTACAAAAATGCACGAAAAATATAAAACGCATATTTTAATAAAACACATTCACGGCTGTTATCTCCAAACATGGTAGACATCCTGCGATAAGATCTTTTAAATAAGGGTAATCAGAGACACGTCGAAACATTTTGCCCACTTTGTCATGAAAATAAGGTGGATTTTGTAATTATCAATAGTGTAAACATTGGAATAAAATTGTCAATTACAATATGTCAAATTTGTTCAACAGTTAGCGCAAATTAGATAAAAACTTACAAAATACGCTTTATTTTAAATCTGTAACTGACTGTAATCTCCAAGTATGATAGACATCCTCTTAGATCTTCGGACGCCCAAATCTTAGAATTCCTATACTTAAAAGATGTAGTCAGAGGCACGTTCAAACATTACTTTATTTACTTAGGAATTAAAGATGTTAAAAGTATACTTTCCTCACTAGAAACTTACAAAGGTTACGATATGAATAAAAGACGTAAGTAGACATAAAATTCATGAAAAACAAATGCACCCACAATATATTCGAGTTACAACTAGAACCCTGTCGCGCTCGTTCAATATTAATGTAATGTTTATGTAGAGGATACGAGTATGTGTTATAAACTTCATCCGTCTGGCCATGGAATTACGAGTAAATCTTACTCTTCATGTAACAGAAGTGATATTTACGATTATGTGTGTAATTCGTCAGAATTTTTCATTATCTAGCTGTCCTGACAGACGTTGTTCTGACAAATCTTAGTAGTTCTATAGAAAAAATGCACTCTAACTTTTTCACGAATTTAAATTTTACGGTGAATTTCAAAAAAAATATTTCATAAAAAAACCTACTCTTAACAATAAACCACAACAAAAGCCATTGGTGCCATGACCAAGGGACATAGGGATTGATTTTTATATACTTATTTAAATAGTTAGATTGAATATTTGAACTAGGTATTATCCTGAATAAATAAAAAATAACTAATTAATTTGATATCATTTCACTCCCAACCACAAACGGAAATAAGCACGGTAGTCAGCTTGACTAAATGCCGAAACAAGATGGCGGAATACCTGGAGGCATTTGACTGTGAGCTCGCATCAGAGACGGTTGTTGGATTATAAAATAAAGGATTTTATGTAGCGTTATTCTGTAAGTAAATTTCTATAAAGTCATTATATAATTGAAATAGGTTCATAACTGATATCCCTAAACATGACAGACATCCTCTAAGATCTCTAGGCATTTTTGGAAATGTATATAGTCAATTACTATCGTATATACTACCTATCGTCAATTGTCCACCAATCTACACTATAATTATAAAGAGAAAAGAATACATTACGTTTGTTTCTAATGAATTCAATGAAAACTTAATACTAATTAAAAAAATATATGTTAGTTATAAAAGCTATATTATCAGAGAGTAACATGGGCCATATTTAGACTAAACTCGTAGTAAATGAGAGAAGTAAGTCGTTTTGACTACGGTTATATTTTCAACGTGCTTTCAACATTCCTTGGACCATTTCCAGTTTTCCCAACTCCATGGAGGATACGTTATAACTAAACTGAGTCCGTACCAGGTTGCTTTTGGTGAATATTTGCGAACAAAATAAATAAACGACCGTCCAGGTACTAATGTTGCCAACTTTGAAATGTAATTAGGGCAACGATGACTTCCAACGCAAACACACCCAATCCAGTTTTGATATAAATTGCGTTTTGTGTTAGTTGTTAACTAAAATCTCTGTAACTGAATAACAAATAATTTACCAGCTTACCTCAGTTTTTTACAAAAATACACCCTATAATTAGGTTAAGTTAATATCCGTCCGAAGCACTAGCACAAACGTATTATTTCATAATGTAATCAGTAATTATTGCTTTAACGAGTCGGTCTCTAATTTGTTAGGCGTTTTAACGGCTTTGCGTATTTGAATCGCAAATTTCTTAGAATATTTCAGGAGGGTCGCTTGCTTCAAGGACATTATCTCTTCATAAAATTCAAGATCCCGTCGAGTATTTCATTGTATTTCTAAATTAAAGTTTAATATGGCTCAGCTGAATCGGAGCTGCAATAGTCGCTTAATCCCGACTAATGAAATAATCTAACAAATTGTATTTGATCAGTTAACTTAGTAAACCTTGATTATTTATTTAGAGTCATGAATCGACTTAAACCTTTATCTCGAATATACTCCTACCTATTTATTAAAAGAACAATGCAATAATAATGAAAGGGAATAATTCAATTCTTGTTCTAAATCAAATACAATTTGTTTTTAAAAGTTGTCAAAGCCTAGCATTTATTTGTGATATTCGTACATCCAAAATAGAGCAACAGAACTCAACAAGAGCCGCCTGTGGCAGGATCAAAGATATGAGTTATGCTGCTCGCTCGCTGGTTCGAGGTTATGTTTTAATATTTTACCGGAAGCTTTACCGAACTGCCGAATGCGCAAACAGAGAGCTACCTTAATAACTGCGTCGCAACTGTACGCGAAGCTGAAATCTCTCATAATCCGCCCTCTACAGCTCGCCTAAAGAACGACCGAAGCTTTATAAACTCCCGCTTTTAGATTAGCCGATAGAGATGTCTTACTGTCATCTCAGTAGTATTTTAGTCTAAAGGTCTTTCGAGAAGAAAAATAAATAGGCGGGATTTAATCCGAGCGTTTCCCTGTCTGTTTAAATAGAAGTCACAGGAGACGGCGTCTTATCGTCCCGGGCCGCACCTATTTGCCAAGCGTCGGCCGCGGCGCACCGTAACTTCCCTTGTTTGCCAACTTGGATTGGATCGCGTTCTACTTTCTTTACTATCCACAATCTTGTTTTATGACTTTAAAACGTTGGAGCTGACCATGTGATCATGACTTTATCTCACTTTATCTCGATTATCCGGTCCTTATGACAAACAACTCTGTTTTAATGCGATTTGGCTTGTTTTTGTAGTGCCATTGAGCTCGTCGTGTTTGTGATCGGTTCGAGTTTCATGGAATGTTTTTGTTTGGGTTATTTTGTTAATTATTGGGAGTTTGAGGGGTATATAAATTATCACATTAATTTCAGTTTCAAGACACGACTTTTCCATTAAGTAAATACTATAGTTAGACAGGTTTCGTACCTACTCAATATCAGTAGGTAGGTAGGTAGGTTAGGAGCTATTGTCGGCCGGCACGATTCCGGTGACGGCGCAGTGGGAGTCCAGCCCAACAATGGGATTCAATAAACGCTCCACGTCGTCCTGCTGAATGCATAAACGACTTTGACCAATTGATTTTAAAACCGCATTGTGTCGTAGTTTCCTCGTGTTTATCTCGTATACCCACGAGCTTTTAATTTTGTATCTTTCATCAACGTCAAAGACTATACAATGCAGGCGTAAAAGATTTTTTTATATTACAAACATTTTAAACTGGTTGTTTACTGATTCTGTCGGCGAGTATTATTTATACTATCTCGGTTGAAATATAAACAAACACATCTGTAGACATTATGCTAGTGGGCAAGTGCATGCGCAGCGGGTGGGGGCGACAGGTCACGGAGGGGGAAGAAGGGGGGAAGGCAAGCGCCAACGAGGCTTTGTTTAGATCATAAAATGATACGACGCCAATAAATAATTTGTTTACTCGATAAATGAACAAGTCTATCGAGAGGAAGACCGATCGATTCCATGGGAATTAAAATACACTGGGGCATATAAATCAGGGCAAAAGTCAAATCAGCGCCAAAAGAAATTTGAAATAACAATTTGTAGATCACCCAAATACGGTAGACATAAGTAGGTAGGCTAGGTAGGTAGTATGCTCCTTTATAGCGAAAGGTACGTACCTTTCGCTATAAAGGAGCATTTATAAATAAACATCCCTTGGAGTGTAGTTTATGTTTGATCACAATCATAATGAAGTCCCATTTTCTAAATAAATCCCTTAAACAAACAACCTTTGTCAAAACTCTCGACTCTACAAACTTTAAAAAGAGAAATGTCAACTCTTCAGAGATAATACCCATTATCTGGTTTACCTGAGGACAGTTTGGGTAACAATGGACTCGTCGGCAGATGTCTCCGCAAAATAAACTTCACAACAAGTCTTAAATCATGGGTGGATATAAAAAAAATAGCCAAGCGTGAGTCGGGCGAGTACACAGAGGCTCTGCGCTTGCTATGAAAAGTTGGGTAAAAAGGTAAGTTCTATTATATTGGCTAATCGTCGAAAAAAGAGGAGAGTTATCAACTCGACACGTTTTTTTGTTGCTTTTTTTATGTATGTACTGGTAATCCGATTTTGATGATTTTTTTTTCTATTATGTAGAGAATAGTCCCAAAATTGTCCCATTAAAGTTATATTCATGTGGGACTAAAAGTTTCTTTATAAAACTTAAAAAACAAATATCGTCCCTTGACTTTTCGATTGATGCATTTTCTTAGGTTTTCTTTTTTGTTTTTTAAACGTATTTCTATAGTGACAATTTTAAGGCCTCTTTCTTGGTCCGGAACCAACATTACCGTACGCTCTCAAGCAGGGCAGCGCCTAGTTTTTAATGGCCAGTCACCATTTAGTGATTACGCTGAACGTTCTATAACGGTAGTAAAACATAATCCAAATTTTCTTCGCAACATGTTTGTCAACACGTTGTGCCGACCTCACATTAAGTGGGAAAAGAAGAATAAAATGAAGCTGAATGTTCTTTAATTTAGCCTTTAATAAATGACTAAACAAACTACATCACTACTAGAGCTTTTTCAAAGTTGAATAGTGAATATAGTAAAGAAAAACGCCGACCAAGCACTATGTCGCATCGCATTTTCTCGTACAACAAGCTGATTTTGTTTAAAAAGCGAGCAACGCAACGCCCGGAAAGCGCGAGGTTGGTATCTGAGTGTCATTTGGTTCGGCACCAATGATAGCCACAATCGTGTTTGTAGCTTGATTCTTTAGGCTTGGTGGTTTTATATGGCTTATAAAGCGCATCGCCCATACGAGCTAGAGTCGAGGCGGCGCGGCATCGAAGCGCGCCGCTTGCTCGCCCTCGCGCCCCTCGCCTCGACTTCGAGCCGCCTCCACCTCGCCTGTGCCGCGACTTCGCCTCGATTCTAGCTCGTGTGAGCAATGCGCCTAAGAGTCTTCAAAGCGTTTTTTTATTTAACATGTGGGCTAACCCTTACAGGACACAAATCAAGTTTTTGGTTTTACAGTTACAAAGTGCGGAACCCAAAAAAGAAATGGATTAATAATTATTATACCAAATAAAGTCTGCGGCTACGAAGCAGTAATAAATCGTCATCATTGACACGAATCGGGTAAGAGAACGTTAATACCGCGTATTATTTCGTGACAACAATGACAATGCGTCATTGTTGCCACTGGAATTCGGGAAACGCGAGACACAAAATTACAAACGTCATTTCGTTTGTATTTTTTCCATCGGCCATGTGAACACACTATGACACTCAGAAGGGATGCGATGCGTGACAATTTAGGGTCTGTTATATTTTTTTCGTAGGCTTTGATTTGTCATGTTGCGTGTTTTGTAATTTATTCGTAGTTCTGCCTGTAACAGGTGTCGTGACACTTGACACCTGCTTTTCTTTTTTAAACTAATTATATTAGAGCTTTTAGTGTTGTATGTATACCTAAGTCAGACCTAAGTCTCTTTATGCCTAAACTTCATTTATAACCGATGAAAAACGGAGGTGGTTCTCAAGTCGACGCGTATATGTATATATATTTAAACTTATATATTTTTTTATGTATTTTGCCTGATGATGCGATTTGAATGATTTATTTTTATTGTGTAGAGAATTAGTCCCAAGTTGGTCCCATTTCAATTAAATTTATGTAGGACTGACAGTATCTTCAAAAACTTAAAAAAACGAATATCGTCCTTTGAATTTGCGATTGGTCAATACATTTTCGTCGGTTGTCTTCTCTCTTCTTCTGTCGGTCTTCTTTGAGACGTAATTATATAAGAGTTCAGAGTTGTCTACTTTATGATCATGATTCATATTTCCCACTGCTGGGTATAGGTAACTGATATCGCTTTGTTTTAGACACCTTTTGTAGCTTTAGCGGCGTAGCTTATCTAGTCGTTTCAACTATGCTATACTTAGCTCGGTCTTGAAATTAATGAATCACTCTAGAGGAATTAATAGCTAAACACTTTTTTTTTTTTTTTTTCCAAAGTAATATTTCTTTCCTAGGATTCTTTGAAGCAGCTATGAGCTTGCAACTTATCACGTATAGAATGCTAACAACTGAAAAATGCGGATAAAAAATATGCCAAATGTAATGTTTGGACGTGCCTCTGACTACACTAGTCATCTTCGAAGGATCTAAGCGTCCGGAGATTACAGTCGTGAAACTATTTTTTTATCTATTTACAAATGTAATATTTGAACCTGCCTTTGGCTACCCTCTTCGAGTATCTGAGCGCCCGAAGGTCAGAGAGGATGTCTGTACTGAGATTACAGTCGTGATCCTATTACTTTTTAATTCTATACCATGGCCAGATACAACCCATATATTAACATCAACCTAATAGTGAGCCGTAAGTAGGTACCTGGCCCAAAAAGATAGGTCGCGACTAAGGCGGATTACGAGTCGTCCTTGAGTCATCCTCCAAAGGAAGCGATTGTTGCTTATGCACGGTATATTCGGACCTCTCCTTTGTGGGATTCCGGAATATTTGCTTAGGCAACCGCAAATTTCACGTTGGAAGCGGGGCTTTATTTGCAAGAACTCGGTCATAGGTGACAATTGCTGATATTACTGTCATGTTGAGTCTATTTTAGACCGACGAAAAAACGGAGGAGATTCTCAATTCGACACGTATATTTTTTTTCTGTAAGACCACTCATAACTCTTACAGAGTAGACCAATTTTAATAACATTTTTTTTAATAGATACTTCAAAATTGGTCCCATTTCTTGATAAGTCGGAACATTTTCGTCGGTTTTTTTTAGTTTCCTAAACGTAATTATTGTTATTTAGTTTCTTAAAAATAATCTACATCTCAAGTGCATGCACGTTTTTCGAGCGCCTATATTTTTGATAAAAATACATAATAATACGGCGATGGGCTTGCAACCTGTCACGTATGGAATGCTAACTACTGCAAAATGTGGGCATGTGCCAAATATAATGTTTTAACGTGCCTTTGACTACCCCCACTAGACATCTTCAAAGGATCTAAGTGCCTGGAGATCTGAGAGGATGTCTACCGTACTTGGAGATTACAGTCGTGATCCTATTTATTTTTACAAAATAATAATAATTTTAAAGTTTGACTGGGAATACCAACTGTGAACGATAAGAAAAAAGGGTGAACTTATGCAAAGATTAAGACTCTTTGCATTGCATTTTCTTTCGCTTATTTAACTTTTTAATCTACTTTGGCTAACTAATGTGACGCTAATATTATTCAAGAAAATCTTTTAGGGACGTGGTACATCTACTATGATCTTATGTTTAAAAAAACCGGCTAAGTGCGAGTCTCGAAGGGTTCCTTACCATTATCTATAAAAAACGGCAAAAAAATCACGTTTGTTGTATGGGATTGTTGTTGCCCCACCTAAATATTTATTTTCTGTTTTTAGTATTTTTTGTTATAGCGGCAACAGAAATACATAATCTGTGAAAATTTGAACTGTCTAGCTATCACGGTTCATGAGATACAGCCCTGTGACGGACAGACGGACAGACAGACGAAGTGAAGTCTTAGTATTAGAGTCCCGTTTTTACCCTTTAGGTACGGAAACCTAAAAAGACGTCATCGTAGTAGGTACTGCCGGAAAGATGGCACTTACTCCAATAAAATGTTATGTACTCAAAACAAAATATTTAAATAATTCGAGCGCATATTATTATTGTAAATTAAAGTGTGTAGTGTATAGTACTATACTTCAAGTGGTGATTTTATCGGATCTTTTTGAAGGATTGGTATGTCAAGTTTGGTATATTTCTCAAGTGGGTATAAAATACAAAAAAGTCATCAAAAGTAAGTAAGTAAGTAAGTAATTTTTTTTTATTGCCTTACCTTACTACTATTACACACAATATACATACATAATAAAATACATTTATCTAGTTAGGCAATAGGAGTATGCTCAGCAAAAATGCTGACAGACAAAATTGCCTGTGCAGCGCTGATTTTCAGCATACCCCTTTGTAATCGCGACAGATGTTCGTCGGTTCAAAAATTTGTGAACGTTTTAATTCCCCTGGCTAACTATTGATACACAGAAAAAATAATATATATATCAATCACACAAAAAGTAAAATAATCAAACAATCAAGCACTTTAATAATCACTTGTGTTCTACACTTGTTGTGTTCTACAAACACTTATTGTTACTGTGCCTTTGTTTATTCATTTACTAACTGACCCGTGACAGACTTTGCCCTGCCAAAATTTTAATAATCGCAAAACACTTTCAGAAAACTTCCCATTTATTGCATACCAGCGCCATTAATACCAAAATCATCTTTTTTGCATTTTTTAATCATTAAGGGGTTGTTTTTCGGATTACAAGTTCCCCCTTCTTTTAATCCGATTTTTTATCTACATACTACAGCAAATTTCATCTTAATCAGTTTGGTCGTCTAGGTTTGATTAGGGTACAAACATATATTATCTATTCACAAACTTTCGCAAATTTATGTGTGTGTGTGTTTGTTACTCTTTCACGCAAAAACTACTAAACGGATTAAAATGAAACTTTACAGTAATATAGCTCTTACATCAGAATAACACAAAGGCTACTTTTTATCCAGGTACACGTGCAAAGCCGGGGTGAGCAGCTAGTCTCTACATATATATGAAGTCCCATAGCAAACGCGTTAGTAATAAGTAAAAATCCCTTCAAACCGTTCTAATTTTCAGGCTCCGATAACCTGCTTTGGATGTCATTGAAGCCACTTCCATATTTGGCCTCTATTAACATTTTCTCCGCATGGTCGGAAGAAGTTCTGAGAAAAACATTGTTTGCAACCGCTGCGTTTTGTCCGTTCCAATAAAGCTTGAGATTTCGTTCAGATAAGTCTTACCCTTCGATTCAAAAGGTATGCAAACTATGCAATCCTTACAAGCGAAAGTTTACTCTGATATTTTTTGTGCCAGAAATGAGAACAGTTGAAATGAGATCAAAAACTTTGTAAAAAAATAAAAATGAATAGGATCACGACTGTAATCCAAGTACGGTAGACATCCTCTCAGATCTCCAGACGCACAGATCATTTGAAGATGTCTAGTGGGGATAGTCAGAGACACGTTCAAACATTATATTTGGCACATGCCCACATTTTGCAGTATTTAGCATTCCATACGTGACAGGTTGCAAGCCCATCGCCGCTTATAAGAACACTAACTGGTTTCCTCACGATGTTTTCCTTCACCGTTTTGAGCACGTGTTTTGATGCGCATATAAATTTTTCGAACAGAAAAAATCATTGATGCACGGCGGGATTCGATACCAAGACCTTCAGATTGAAAGTCGAGGTACCTCCCACTCAGCCAACACGGCTGGCAAAAACTTTGTACTAATTTTATTAATTCAAATTCAAATATCTTTATTGTAGACAACTAGGTCCATTACTTTTACACTAAACTCAACTTTTTTTTTTTTAATTTTATACAGCGCCATCTAGCTCCAAATTAAGAAAAGCTTGTACTATGGGAACCAGATTACTGATAACATTTCTTAAATACTATTTTTTGGAAATACATACTTATTATTACAGTATAACACCAGAAACAGAACAAACATCTATGTTCTTCACACAAATTGACGGGAATTGAACCCACAATCTACATTGCAGTAGGCAGAGTTACCAACTGGTAAATAAATGAATATAAAAATATTGGTGGACTATTCACACAGCTCCATCTAGCCCAAAAATAAGCAAAGCTTGTACTATGGGAGCTAGATAACTGATAGAAAACTTTTATACATTTTTTGTAAACAGACCCAGAATAAACATTATAATTAAATGGAAGAAAATACACTATAATTAAATGGAAGTTTCCGTTATATAAACTAAAGTAAGAAGAATTAATGGTTGCAAAGCGTAATAAGTTTGTCAAAACATAATTGTAATTTAAATTAGGGATGTGGTTTTACATAAGATTCACGACTAGTTAGTTTTCACTCTATATTCAGCTAGTTAAATAAGAGGTATTTTAAGTCGTTATTTACTTAGTTCTTACTAGCTTTTAGATTTTTAGTGTATTTACTGATTGGATTTGATTTGACTTTATCGTAAAGCAATTAAAAAAATATATGAAAACTATAAGAAAATTTTAGTAAAAAACGTAGTCTGTCCGTCTCAAGACTTTAAACTATCTATACTAATATTATAAATACGAAAGTTACTCTATCTGTCTGTCTGTCTGTGATGTTATCACGCCCGCAACAGCAAACTTCATATAAAGATAGTTTAGTCTTGGAATGAAAATGTAAAACTGAAAAAATTATGAAACTCTGTGATACCTTAAAACCATTGTAACCAACTGGAGCAATAAATAAATGAATATGAATATGAATAACAAGAACACATGCTACATTGTCTTTATCAAAAAATATTTTTTATGCAGTAATTTCAATAATTTACGCTAATGTCGTCAAAAATCGCTTTCCTAAATCTACGCGGGTAAAAGTTAGTATCTATATAAATTTCATCACAATCGACCCAGAGCGGTTCGGCGTCAAACAACAGATTTCAGAGTGAGGCGAGGTTGATATAAGCGACTTAGAATACAAGGGAGAGGATACATATAAGGAATGTAATCTCGATCTCGCGAGATCTCGTTTTCACGAGATCTCGGCCTTTTTTAGCGAGATTGATCTCGGCCGAAAAATGAGCGAGATCTCGCGAGATTAACGAGATTGCACTTTATCATAGAAACGTCTTATTCGAAGTGAACTGAACAAGCCTTTCATATGATTTGTGTATTTTGTTAATTTATCCCTAATTTCTACTGGATCTCTGATTAGGTATATAGTATATATATGTATATAGTCTATATAGGTATAATATCTCAGATCAACTCAACTTACTTAGTGAGTTTTATTTTAGTTTTTGACTTGTTGTTGTTTTGTTATAAAAGAACTGTTTTATTATTAAAAACTTTTGTTTGATTTTAGACAAGAAGACTGGTTAATTATTTAATTTCTTATTTGATTAGATATGTCAAAGTTTATTAAAATAAATGATAGATAGATGATACGTTAAACTATGTTAAATACATAAAAAGTTTATTGAAAAAATTCGTAAGATAAATTTTATTTCATAATACCTCTAATTCCTATATCATTAAAATATTGTGATTATTTGCAAGAATAAACACACAAAACTGACAATCTCGCGAGATCTCGAGATCGGCGAGATCTCGCGAGATTGGCATTCATAATCTCGCGAGATTGGAGCCCTGGCGAGATTTGCATTCCCTAGATACATATATCTCCACTCGCATGACTGAACGTAGAAGTTGTTCTAGTCAATAATAACAGGCATGTTTGGGTTCATCTCGTTTTGATTCAGCCCCTTTCATTACTGGCTGGAGTTACAGCGTGTTATTAGTTCAACTATGTTCGGTTCGCAGATGTCGTATGTAGCCTTCAGGCGCACAAATAGTAGGGATAAGCGAAGATTTCTCAGTTTATACAACTTCTGGTGAAGAAACTACTAGCTAGAACTACTACTACCCTAGTACTACTTAGAGTTGTTGTTGGTCAAAAATGGTAAGAATTTTAGATTTGAAAAAAAGAAAGAAAAAAAGACAGAATACATTTATTTGGTAGTAACGCTAATTTAGACTATAACATGAAAATAATAAAAAGTTATATGCCTATGCCTAATGTATTGTTTGGACGTGTCTCTGCCTACCCTTTAGGCAACTTTAAGGATTTATTCTAATGAAGATCTCAGCCCCCTTTAGACATCTTTAAGGATCTAAGTGATTGAAGATCTGAGATGTCTACTCTTGCTGAATACAATATTTATAATTAAGTTTCTATTTCTATTTCTAAAGAGAAAAAAAAATTAAAACAACAGAATGCAATCTTCAATCACCAAAGTGTCGGTATTAAATTATAGTAGTGAACTATTTTCTATAATTTTATTTTTATTTTATTCGGAAAATAAACAGTTTTACAAACTAAATAAAAAAAAACACTTAATAAAACTAATAACCAATACAGTATGTTTTCGCCTATAGGAATTAAAAAGAAAAACTTGTTTGAGAGAAAATGAAACAACTTAAAAATCTAGCTAGAAATTACTAGAAAACAAAAATAACCTATAATCAGTCACGATGATGATGCCAAGATTGTTATTTTTTTTCCGTAACCCTCGTCTACTAAACAGTATGATCGTTATTCTATCCCGAGCCTAATAAGCACAGCTGTTTGTACGAATATCCCCTTACAGAGAGCATACACACACAAAAGGATTTGTTTCGTTAATTCACGTGTATTATTTACGACTCGTTTCACCTCTTTGGCGACAAAGATGAGCTGATACGAAAAGGGCATCCACACGTGCAGCTGGTAACAAAAAGGACGACAAAAGGACTATCCTAATAATATTATAAATGCGAAAGTTTGTATGTTTGTGCCTCAATTAGGCCTAAACGATAAAACGGATTAAGTTGAAATATGCTGTACTACGAAAAACATCCCCAAAATAATGAAAAATAAACGCATAATGATTTAGGTATAGATGGCACTGGCGTGCAAAAAATCTGACATCCGTGTTGACATCAGTCATCATAGCAACGTGCGTTACTTTATGGGATTATCTAAATTAGGACAGGACAACAAGTACAAGTATAAGACAAGAATCGCTGAACTATCTGATTTTATAAAACACTTATAACTTAAATTTGTTTTTGTAATTTTTATAATATTTCTTTGTGACGCGGACTCTTAAAAACTTAACTAAACTTATAGATACTCATTTAAACTATAAATACTGCTAATTACCACGTTTTTGTTGTATTGCTGATGTTTCGGGACAATTCAGATACTCTTCATCATAAGCACAAATGTGTAACAATCACGATAGTTTTTATTCTTAAAGGTACTATCATGTTAACTAACTTAACTATTTTTTTACAAGCTTTCAGCACGTGTGGAAGGTTCATTAGATCGTCTCGTGTTACCTTTGTTGGTGGGATAATATTAAAATTACCTGAAGGGCGCTATTGTTTGCGGGTGATCCGAACTTTTTTTTATATACACCCGTCGGCAAAGAAATATCTGTTCCCTTTGGGAGAATATCTGATTCCTTTATAGTTTGCTAATATTGTGCAAAAACCATAGAGAAAAAGGTGAAGCGTCTAAATAAAAAAGTCTAAATAATATTGTAGGTAAGATTTTTTGTTATAAAATATACAAATACTAACTTCACAATTACCGAAATTCTAATGCTAAATTCTTGCTTAATTCTTATTTTTTTTCTAGGCTTAGTCACAAGGTAGGTTCGCCGAGCTCGCTAAGGCGTTTCAAAGTGATTCTTGCGATTTTATTGAAATATATACTGAATTTGATTCAACACTTTGAAGTTCAGATTAACTTGATATTCGTTTACAACTCAATCATTTTGCAAACAGCGACCCAATTTGCGAATTGAAGCGGAAATCAGGAGAATTGTCTACAGCTAACCGTTATTTGAGACATCGCTTAATCACTCAAGGGCAGGACAGTTCAAACGCAAATATTAATTACTAAGGCAGTTTCGGCATGGATGTTCTGTGGTACTCCACTTAATTTGGCAGTTAATGTAGTGTGGTCGGAGGAAAGGTCTATAACCACAAAAAAGCCGGAAAATTAATATATTAAAAAGTGACGTGAGGTTAATCAAAAAATGCTACTCATATAAAGACCAACAAATTATTTTAAAGTTTTTTATGGAAAAATGTACCTACATTATTTATGTTATATGGGAATTATTTTGTGGAAATACCTTTATAATTGTAATATCCAGACAGAACACGCACATCCTCTGCCTAGCACGCAAATGTTCCTCCTGGGTGGAGAATCGAACCCATCATAAAGTGTAAAGTTTACGAATTAAATATTCTCGCGCATTTCATCAGAATTCAATTGTTTGTTGTGTCTGTGTGTGTTTCTTCCGTAAACTCAATACAAACCTAATTTTTTTTAAACAGACTTTGGTGAAAAAAATCGCTGACGAAAGACAACGATCGCGAAGATTTATAAAAGCTTTTTATCCGGAAAAGGGCGTAAAGACGGACCTACAGTTACTTACCTAATTTGAGAAGTACGTCGTATCTGAATAAACAATTAAACTGGAAGTGTTGAGGAGGGACTGAGGTCCGACATGAACACGGCCGTCTCAATACAACTACTGATTCAATAGAATAATCCAACTCCTGATTGCTTAATCAAACTACAGTTACTTCAGCCTTCAAATTCAAACCTCCTTCAGAATTCAGGACAATTATTATTTTGTCAACAGTTAAGCCACGGGACATCCTATCTTTACTGAAAGTATGTTTTGGGAAAAGTGTCATCCTCTTCTCTTTTAAATAAAAATTAATGTCATCAAAAACATAACGTGTAAAAAAAGTCTTGCAACTCAGTGCTTCTACCGTAAAAAGTTGTGAGATCCATGTAATACCAAGTTGGTTATTTTATTCAGTCCCTACATAAGGGTCCTGCTTGAATGAAAATTGTAAAAATCGAAAAAAATTAAAGAGCTTCTATGGGATTATTGAAATATGGCAGAAAAACGTCTGTCGGGACAGCTAGTTGGAAATAAATAACAGTCACATACTCGTACATAATCCTGACTTGGATCACACTCATTGCACTAGGATTAGCATTTCATTGCATTTCAAGGTACTCGCCCACATCCGCTACCCCCATTTCTCCTTGCACATTTGCGCCTAAAATCAAGCCTTCTAAATCAAGTGTAGCTGCTGCTTTTTGAATTTGTTCTGAAGCTCTTTTAGCGTTATTTTTTTATTGTTGTACACACTTGGTTAGTAATTTTTATTATTATTCTCGTGTGAGCCTTCACCTTGTTCGATCGGCACCACACTGGAGCTCTACATAGCATTAAAGAAAGGATCATTAAAAAAATATATAGGCGTGTTTGTTGCCTGATTCTTCTAGGCTTGGTCGCGAGAAACAGGCGTAGCGTCACCTAGGACTTAAAAGGTCTTTTCAATTTGCTTTCCACACATGTCATGATGACAATCGCAACCTCAGGTTCCTATCATACACTACAAAGTTACGAAATGACGTGGAAATTGAATAACACGACGTCATGTCAAAAGTTTACACAAACTGGCACGTACCACGGCCTAGCGTGTGTCTGACGAACCGTGCAAAATGATAATTAAGAGAAACCGCTCAGTCATCGGTAATGCGATAGCCGGCCATGTAAATTACAATGGCGGCGGCACAGTCCAAAAGGGAATGGAGCTGACTCAATATCGTGACGTGATTTAGAGCACCAGCTCGAATGATGAAGCGATGCGAGGCGTTAAAAGCGATGTGAGCTGTTTGTTTCCAATGCATCTGAACTCTTCTCATCAATTAGATAGGTCACTGTTCAGGTATTGGTTGAATTCAGGCCTTAGCCATCATTTATGTGCAAAGGCAGGAGCGCGCGATGATTATCCACGGTTACGATTGGCTATAACAAATTCAAACAAATGCCTATTCGAAATATTTATAAATAACTTTTCTTAAGTTATTTATAAATATTTCGAATAGGCATTTGTTTGAATTTGTTATAGCCAATCGTAACCGTGGATAATCATCGCGCGCTCCTGCCTTTGCACATAAATGATGGCTAACTACGGTTTTTTGGGTTTTCAAGCAACACACTAAAATTGAATAGCCAATCACGGGAACGAGTCTCAGTTGCATGAAATAAGTTACAACGTTATCTTATTCATTTCCATTGAAGTGACTCGGCTATTTATTATTTACTGTGGCATATTTATAACAATGCCCGCACTCGATGTTTCCCATTAAAAATTAATAGAATGAAAACACAATTAAGTTGAGAGAAGCGCACGTTTTATTTAGAAACTTTGCGATGTCAAAAAGCGCGGAATGCTTTGTGACGTTTTATTTTCAGCGGGAGGGTTACACAATGTCGAGCATTAGAGGAATTCAGGAGCAGCAATTCCCTGAAGGCGGTTAACTTGAAGTGCTTTATTTATTTTATTAAAAATTTTAGACGATTTTAGTCGTAGGTGATTTTGATAGGCACCAATCGACGAGTTTAGACTAGACTTGCCTAATTTTAGTGTGCCAAATTCATACGAGAGATGAACTGCAATCAAGTTAATAGATACCATTGCTTGGTGCATAAATCGTATTTATCATAATACTAGCTGCTCACTTCGGCTTCGCACGGGTGGTACTTGGATAAATAGTAGCCTATGTGTTATTCTAAACTATATTACTGTAAAGTTTCATTTTAATCCGTTTAGTAGTTTTTGCGTGAAAGAGTAACAAACACACACAAACACTCTCAAACTTTCGCATTTATAATATTACATGTTGCTCGCCCCAGCTTCACACGGGTGGTACCTAGATAAAAAGTAACCTATATGTTATTCTGATGTATAAGCTATATTACTGTAAAGTTTTATCTAAATCCGTTAAGTAGTTTTTGCGTGAATGAGTAACAAACTTTCGTGACTGTGACCACAACCACAACCACGATTGTGTATTGATAAACCTAATAAAACCTAAATACCATAACTAATACGTCTTAGTACCTTAGTACTAACATTATTGCGGTTTTCATTCAGAAATTGATGAATGAGGAGCACGAGATGCCCTCTCTCAGGCCCTCAGTGGCTTTGGAGTGTCGTTTCGCTAACACATTGTCGGTCTAGTCATTGTCTCTCTCGTTACACTGACGCTTTTATTTACGCCCAAGTGCACTCCGCTCTCTGTCGCAGATAGGGATGCGAAACATTTACAAAATAATGCGCGTGGCTTAGTAAACCTTCGGCCAAAACCTTAGTGTTTTCGGTACGAGGTCTCAATAGTTAAATTAATCATACCTAGAGCCATTTTTGAGCGAACTATTAACCTTAAGGTGATATGTGAAATGTTTGGTTTTTTTTATGAGCTGAGTTTACCCGGATAAGACGGAAAAAGTGATAAAACTGCATTATCTTGCAAACCATCAAACATAAAAAAGAAACTGTTTATAATTTACTTAGTAGTTACTAGTATGCTTATATAACGAATTATATGAAAATTATCTGTTTAACTACTGTTTTTGAAGAGCAAACTTTGGAAAATAAATCTATCGAGAAAAATTTCACCAATCGTGTTTCTGTCTATAATTTATCTAGATCTATAAGTTATCTATGACAAAAAATAAAACTGTATGGTTTGCGGTTATTGAGAAAAAAACAATTCTGCATTCATCAAAAATATATTTATCGTCTTAATGATCATATTGATTGACATATTTTTCAAACTCTCTAATCAGCATTAATAACTGAAAACTATTGTTTACATCCGGCTTTTTTGTGAAAAACGCAAAATGAACCAGCTAATGTAATAACATATTTTGCCATAATATGCTATAAGGGAAAAACTGGTATTTGATAAATCTTGATTTTCTTTTTTCCGACTATTCTAATTTCCGTGTACTCCAAGTTATGAGGAGCTAAATAATGCTCTCATTGATATGGGATAATTCAACCCGAGAATATCGAATTACGCAGAGACTGGGCGCATTGTTGGTTACTTGCACGTGATATTTCTTTTGTGATGAAGGAATGCCGGTATTATGAGCTGAGAGGGATGGCCGATCGATCGATGGATGAGACAAGCACAGTGCCGTAGGGAGCGGCACAGACATATGCCTGATACAATAGATAGGCCTAGCTAAGCTGGACGCATCCAAAAACAGAACTTGCTAACATAGTAAGTCGAATAATATCTTCAGAGCAATGATTTCTAACTTAATCTCAGTATGCGGTTATTTTGTGTACCCTTTTTTTTATAAAATAATTGTTGACACCAAAAGTATTTGAAATTGAGTTGGTGATGGATAGCATGCAGTATTCGATCTACGAATATCGCAGCGACATTCAAATGTATAATATGCGTACAATATTATAAATGTAAAGTTTGTGAGGATGTTTGTATGTTTGAAAATCAATCAGGCAAAAACGACAAAACGGATTAAGATTAAAAACAACCCTTTAATGATAAAAAAACGCAAGATGGATGATTTTTATGTAGATGGCGCTGATGTGCAACAAATCTGACATCACAGACTAAAAACATTTAGTCGTTACTCGTCATCCTCACAGCTCAGTTGGTAGTAGCTCTGCCTTCTGCGCTGTAGGTTGTGGGTTCGATCCCCACCTGGGATAAACATTTGTGTGATGAACATAGATGTTTGTTCTGTGTCTGGGTGTTATGTATAATAAGTATGTATTTACAACAAAAAAAAAACGTATTTAAGTATTCTATCAGTTATCTTGGTTCCCATAGTACAAGCTTTGCTTAGTTTAGTTTGGGGCTAGGTGACGCTGTGTAAAAAAAAAAAAAAAAAATTATGATACGCATTCTACCAAAGTTCGTAATTTATTTTATCAATAGGTACAAGGTTTATAGGGAAATAATTTGAAGTTACCTAAAATTGTTTTTTTCTATGCGATTATTGAAAGGGCAGAAGGTAGTCTGTCGCGGGTCGACTAGTATATTATATTAAGTCAATGTCGCTATTGTACTTTGCATGTGCGATCGATTAGACGTTTGTTTTCATCTCCTGTATTTTTCCAGTGTTCAAAGAACTAGTCTGACGAAGCGGAATGCACAATTTCGTATCCCACGCCCTAATTACCGCGGTCTAGTTTTAAAAGTTTTGGAAAGAGATTCTCTCCAAAATGCAAATGTAGAGATGTTGTCCCGACTGTGCTTTTGAAACTACTAATAATTAGGTATTAAAAAGTTTTTCGAATGCAAGATTCTTGAGACGAATGTTTGTGTAGGTTTTATTTATGCTACCGGTATGCAAAACAAATTGCCTTTATTGACCATAAATTATGTCCACAGTAATTATGTCCCTCGAACAACATGTCACGAGGAACAACCCTGGGTCTTTTCTATGACTTTGACTTCCTGCGACCACCAAAATGAAATACCATGTCACTAAAACATTTCATAAACATTATTAGAAAATGAACAAAAAAACATTAAGTTTGTTACATATTCGTAACAAAACCGCGTAAAAGTTTTTTTTTTAGTTTATAAAACGTAATTATTTGTTCAGGAAAAATATTCATTACTCTCTACAGTTACTATGTAGTTTGTCCTACGAGAAAATATTCCTGTTCCGTCAGTGTTTGAAACAAATATCATGAAGATTTTGTTGCATACTCGTAACAAAACCCCGTTGTTACAAAGTTGTTTTTTATAGTTTTTAAAACGTTATTATTTGTTCACTTTCAGTGAAAATGTCCATTATTCTCTACTGTTACTATCTATTTTGATCTACGAGTATCACATAGGCATCTTTAGTTTAAAATATTCCCGTTCCGTCAGTGTTTGAAACAAATATCGTGAAGATTTCATCGTAACAAAACCCTGTTGTTACAAAGTTATTTTTCTTCTAGTTTTTAAAACGTTATTATTTGTTCACTTTCAGTGAAAATGTCCATTACGTTTTGCAGTTACGATCTATTTTGCTCTACGAGTATCACATAGGCGACTTTAGTTTAAAATATTCCCGTTCCGTCAGTGTTTGTCACAGGAAGTGCGGCTGTATAGTGGACCCGGCGGCGGAAATTGAATCTGAAGGTATACGCACTTTCCGGCGCCGCGCCTGTTCGACCCATTTGCAATTTCACCAGCATAGTGAAACTGAACATTTCTGAAGTTAAAATAAATTTTAAATGTTTTTTTGACAACCTAACATTAATGTACAGATTGACTGACCTCACAGCTCAGTTGGTAGTGACTGTCTTCTGCGCTGTAGGTTGTGGGTTCAATCCCCACCCGGGGCAAATATTTAAAATTTCTATATTATCTAGTTTCCATAGCACAAGGTTTACTTAGTTTGGGGCTAGATTGCCCTGCCCCTGTGCCCCTGGCAACCTCATTCAGATATCGCCAAGGATCTAAGTGCCTGGAAATCTAAGAAAATGCCGACCATTGATACTTGGGGATTACTTACAATTTTATCTTCTTCTAATATATAAAATTTCCATGTCACAATGTTAGTTACCGTACTCCTCCGAAACGGCTTGACCGATTCTCATGAAACTTTGTGAGCATATTGAGTAGGTCTGAGAATCGACCAACATCATTTTTCATTTTCATACCCCTAAGTGATAAGGGTGGCGTAAAGATCGGGAAAAACGGAAAGTGCTTTTTTCTGTGGGATTATTGACATTTGACAGGACAACGTCTGTCTGGACAGCTAGTATGTTTATAAAAATCTGCATATACTAATATTATAAATACAAAAGTAACTGTCTGTCTGTATGTCTGTAACGTTATCATGGCCAAACCGCTGGGCTGATATTGATACAATTTTAAGATAGTTTAATTAAAGTCTTGGAATGGACATAGGCTACTTTTTTCCCAAAATATTCTTTTGATTTTTAGGATTTTCAATGTTTTACGATAAAGCCATCGATTTCCTGAATCTACGCTTACAAAGCTGCGAGTAAAAGCTAGTAAGACATAAATTCAAAATGTAATAAATTCAAATTATGATTCTAGCATCTTGGATTCGCCGAAAATCATATCAAAGTTGTACGATAAGTATTCTATTAGACATAATTTATCACTCAATAGTTTGGCTCTGGGTGGAAATTTGTCGGAAATCGAGGCAATGTGTTCTCCACTCGGTCCGGCAACACTACAACTGTTCAGTTTCCGGGTCCGCAAGGGAAAGTGCTGTTGGCTGTGAGCCAATAAATGGGGGCCGTCACAACGCTTCAAAATTAAAAGCAGATTTGTATTGAGACGAGACTAGTGCGACACAGTTTCTATTTTTCACCTAAAATAAATACGTATTTTTTATCAATATATATAATAAAAACCGGCCAAGTGCAAGTCGCGCGCGAAGGGTTCCGTACCATTATAAGATAGTTACAAATTTGTGTAAACTGTAAAGTAACTATTGTTTTGAATAAATAATTGAATTGAATTGAATTATCTATAAAAAACGGCTAAACGGCATTTGTTGTATAGAGCCCATATAGCGGCAACAGAAATACGTAATCTGTGAAAATTTCAACTGTCAAAATTTCTGACGGACAGCGTAGCGAGTTAGCGTTAGCTAGTAATAGGGTTCCATTTTTACCTTTTGGGTACGGAACCCTAAAAATATATAAAACACTGACTGATAGACAACGCAGAGCCGCTGGCTCTGAAAACTTGAAAGATCCTTTTGTGCGTTTTCTAAAAAAACGATAATTATAATTTTACGCGAAGTCGCAGGTATTTTCGTTAGTTTTTCGATAAAAAAAATAATAAATAAAAAAAATTGTGTGTGTCAGCTCCGACGCACGACTGGAGTTTACCAGATCGTGCGTAGAGCGTACCCCCACTATAAGATGTTTTGCCATCAGTAAGAGTGAGAGAAAGCATTATAAAGTATAGGCAAAGTAAGGGTACACACTACCCACGATCTAGCTGCACTGCTCACACCAAATTAGAAAGTTGCGCACCAACAACGTAACGAGGTCATGCGTTCAGTAGATTTTACTACTCACATTTTTTTCATACCGGGCGCCTTATATCAAAAACCGATTCTTAAGGAGTAAACTCCAATCTATACTTATAATAAATCTGTAGAGAGGTCAATTCTGTACATGAAATATATTTCCAAAATAATAACTATCAGGGGGTGATTAGGGATCGATACTGATGCCAAAAATGCAATCAGTAAAATTTTTGTCTGTCTGTCTGTCTGTATAACCGTTATAGAAACAAAAACTACTCGACGGATTTTAACGAAACTTGGTACAATTATTTTTCATACTCCTGAGCTGGTTATAGTATACTTTTCATCACGCTACAATCAAAAGGAGCAGAGCAGTGAAGGGAAATGTTGGGAAAACGGGAGAAGTTACTCCATTTTTTAAGCTTCCGTCGCGTGTGCAACTTTAATGGTTAAAGCTACACAAAAATCATGTATGACGGAAATGTTCTCCTTAAAATTATATAAAAATATACCACGACAGCATATGTCTATCTTTTATGATTGACTTACAATAACACGTGTAACTCCCGATAGCTTAGCAGTTCGAAGCTTTCTGATTATATGTGTCTACTCTTACGTTTATAACACTCTCAGTCATCCCTCATTAAAAAAGTTAACATTATTAACTATTCCATAAAAAAAGAATCTAGATAGAAGAATGCAGTTACAAATCTATGGAATTGTACGAATTGTACTCCAAAAATCAGCAATTGTACTAGAAAGGGTCAAAAAAGCTGTGAAAAAAAAACATTTTATATAAAGACATTCTGTAGTATATTTAGTATCAGCATTGCACCCGTGCGAAGCCCGGGCGGGTCGCTAGTAAATAAATAAATATAGTTACAAATATCATTTTTATTACCTATATTTGGGTGCTCCGTATACCTCAGGACTGCAGTTTAACACAATTTTCGCGACATCCCGTTTATTTATCTAAGAACCAAAACTAAAGGTACGTATCATGCCCCGTTGACCGTCTGTCATCGACCCGTCGACTATAAGTCACGCATCCGTCGACCATCCATCTCGTCTAGACTTCTAGATGCACTGATTGTCAGTGGACATAACATAAAGTTCTCTACGTGAATTATAATAACGCTTGGCTCATCCCACATTGGTGTCGATTCTGTTGGCACCGAGCTAATCCTAAAATTTCCTAAAATAAAATTAAATCAATTTCGCTCCTATTCCTTTACGTTATAGTCTAAATTAGAGTAGATGGTGATTATGTTGTGTCCATTTTACAACGTTAAAGTCTCAATTCGCGTAACCTCAGGATGACAGTTTCAAAACGTAAGCTAGTTTTAAGTAATTTAACGGTTTTTTACGTAAATTTAGTCATCATATAAAAAGGTGCTGACTAAAGTGAAATTTTTACTTACTTATTTTTTTTAGGACATCCGAAAAATATAAAAAAAAGAAGTAATTTAAAAAATATTCTATATTAAGAATTCGTCTATTTATAGGTTACTCTAATTTAGACTTTAACGTAAAGGAATAGGAGCGAAATTGTTTTTAATTTATTGTAAATTTTAGGATTAGCTCGGTGCCAACAGAATCGACACCATTGTCTGATTCTATCAAAATAAAGTTTTTCCACTAAATTGTTGAAGTAAATATACGACTTCGAAGATTAAAATTGTTGTCGTCAAAAGGATTAGGGATAAACTATAAATATGTCTTCATTGGTCATAACGTACGATGGAACGATATATTTATTAACAGCATCGGTTAAAATTAATAGTTCGATTGTCATAAAAATGTGTTGTTTAGAGTTTTGACTGCAGGAAATTGAAAAATACCTCGTAAATTGGCATGTGATGAAACTCATAAATATATTAATTGAACGTTTTATGCCGCGCTGATTTAGCTCTTGTGTTTTAATTATTACGAAAGCTTTGAATTTCACACAGACGAAGCCAATACACACACAAGCATGAAATTTGAAAACGCATCTTATGTATCTTTTAATAGCCACTGTCTGAACAATCCCGTAAGTAGTTGTAAAGTAAAGGTATGAGTTGCAAAAACCAAACGAATTAAAAAAATAACATAGTTTTGACCACACACTAGGATTCCCTGTGCCGTGGGTATGAGAACCTATGTACTATGACACCACAACACACGTAACAAATATTTACAGATATGCAAGCATCCCGGGGAACGGAATTGCACTTCTTGCGTCTCAGCCGAGCACACATCCACCACGCCATCAAAGTCGTCAAATTATATATCACTACATAGTATAAAGCAAAGTCGCTTCCCGCTTCCCGCGTCTGTATGTATGTCTGTATGTACCTATGTGTGCTTATATCTTTAAAACTACACAACGGATTTTGATGCGTTTTTTTTAAATAGATAGAGTAATTCAGGAGGAAGGTTTATATGTATAATAACATGCATAATATATTAGAGAACCACTGATAGTTTTAAGATTTCTAATATGAAGTCGTAAATAAACACATTTTTTTGCGCTTATCCTTTTGAAAATTTTTGATGCAAAGACATTCTGTAATATGTTTTGGTATCAGCTTTGCACCCGTGCGAAGCCGGGGCGGGTCGCTAGTCTATATATATAAATGAATGTTTGTATGTATGTCCTTTATAGAATCGTAAACTATGCATTTGATCATGTGATTATCTTTAGCAAAGTTGTTTTGCATAAGCCCACGAAGGTTTCTGATTTGGCAGCGTAACAACGCGCGCAGGGTACAGCTAGTAAATAATAAAAAATAAATAAATATTAGAGGACAGTATCACACAGTGCCATATAGCCTCAAACTAAGCAAAGCTTGTACTATGGGAACTAGAACACTGATAGAATACTTAAAGATACTTTTTTTTAAATATAGATCTACTACTTATTTCTTTCTCTTAGTTCTGACAGCATTAGGTTATATGAAAGGCTAGATCGTGTGCAAAACAGCTAGTCTTACAAAATTAGCGTTTAAAAATTAATTTCGTCCGAAAATGGCCAGGCACGTTTGAATTTCGATTTCATCGGTGCTTTTAATTTAAATTCAAAGCACACAACGATGTGTCGCGAGTCAACAGAAAATGTTTGTTTGTCGAGACCGCAGTGAGGGCTGTCAACACGGTTAGTTCAGAGCTCAATATGTTATACTTGCTTGTCCACGGTTGTATGCACCCTTTCCTGGAACAAATTATACTGTAAAATATGTACTCGTACAGTATTAGGATAAACAAGAATCCTAATCCTATCCTAATAATATATTATATATTATAAATGTGAAAGTTTGTGGGTTTGTATGTATGTTTGTGCCTCAATCAGGCCTAAACGACAAAATAGATTAAGTGGAAATTTGCTGTAGATGTAGATATAATGCCCGAATAAATAATAGACTAATTTAAAATATGAAAAATATCCCCAAAACAATAAAAAACGCAAAAGGGAGGATTTCTGTATAGATGGCTGTGCAACAAATCTGACATCACAGACTAAAAATATTCAGTCTTTTCTATTCGATTATTGAAATTTGACAGGTCAACGTCTGTCACGGGTCGGCTAGTAATATTATAAATGCGGAAATTTGTGATAAGGCTACTATGTTTGTTCCCTAATCAAAAATAAACGACAAAACGGATTAACATGAAATTTGCTGTATAGTAGTAGTAGTAGTAGATAAAAAATCAGAATAAACAAAGGGGGAACTTATAATCCGAAAAACAACCCCTAAATGATAAAAAACGCAAAAAGGATGTATTTGGTATAGATGGCGTTGGTGTGCAACAAATCTGATATCACAGACTAAAAACATTTAGTCGTCATAGCAACGCAGTTTTCACTTACCAAAATTCGTAATTTATTTTATCAGTACAAGGTTTGTAAAGAAAAAAATTGGAAGCTGCCTTATTTGGTTTTTTCCTATGTGATTATTACAAACAAAAATTGACAGAACAACGTTTGTCACGGATCGGCTAGTATTAAGCATAAAGCATTATTATCTCTTGTCTTCGTGGTCTCAAGCTTCACTTTGGGACTGTTTTCATAATTTTATATACATAAATAAATTGCTTCGAAAGATTTGGCAATTTTTTTTTTGTTGTATTTTGTAACCAAATTAGTTTGTATAAAATAATGTATTGGAAAATCTACCGGAAAATTGTTAAATTCGAGTATACATAGAGTTTTTTATGTGATTAAAATAAACGTCTGTTCGGCAAGAAGCTAGTCTTACAATAAAATCGGGTATAGAAGAGTTTTTGCGTTATTTTATAACTAGCTGACCCGTGCCCGCTTCGCTGTGCGTAAGACATTTCTAATACCATCGTGGACTTTTTTGTAGACGTTTTTAAGGTGTACAATACTGTAGTACATTATTTTGATATATCTCGTGGGGTTCAGCCAGCATTTGCAATGTAAGCGAAAAAAAAATGTGTTTATTTACGACATCACATTAGAAACCTCTAAAATTATCAGTGTTTCTCTTCTATATTATGCAAGTATTATACATATAAACCTTCCTCCTGAATCACTCTATCTATTAAAAAAACCGCATCAAAATCCGTTGTGTAGTTTTAAAGATATAAGCAAACATACATACATACATATTACATACAGACGCGGGAAGCGGAAAGCGACTTTGCTTTATACTATGTAGTGATAGTGAAGACGGATACACGAATACATTCTAAAATACGCTTAAAGAACCGTCAGCTTCATTTTCGAATGAAATTGTGATAGGCTAAGTTGAACGCGTATGATCTTTTATTGCTCCGGTTTATCCCATCCCCATGCTGTCAAAATCAAGCCACATACAGCAGCCAGCCCAAAGGTTGTTTATTCACTAGAACGGGGCAGATTTCCAATCAGAGCCGACGGCGCGAAAGAGATTCTAATAACATTCAAAACTCGTCCTGCGGGAGTCCGTGTCAGTTTAATTACGAGTCTGAGCCGGGACTAGGGATGGTCCAAAAAAATTGGCAAGTCGGATTATTGACAGCATACTTCACAACCTAGTATTTATATTACACTAGCCGACCCGTGACAGACGTTGTCCTGTCAAATTTCAATAATCGAATAGAAAACACTGAATGTTTTTAGTCTGTGATGTGAGATTTGTTGCACACCAGCGCCATCTATACCAAAATCATCCCTTTTGCGTTTTTTATCTTTTTGGGGATGTTTTTCATATTTTAAAGTAGTCTATGTTTTATTCGGGCTTTATATCTACATCTACAGCAAATTTCATCTTAATCCGTCGTTCAGGCCTGATTGAGTCACAAACATACATACAAACTCCCAAACTTTCACATTTATAGTATTACTAGCGACCCGCCCCGACTTCGCACGGGTTTAATACATATAAACCTTCCTCCTGAATCACTCTATCTATTAAAAAAAACCGCATCAAAATCCGTTGTGTAGTTTTAAAGATATAAGCAAACATACATACAGACATACAGACGCGGGAAGCGGAAAGCGACTTTGCTTTATACTATGTAGTGATTAGTATATTAGGATAGGATTAGGATTGAAAAACAATTGTCCGCCTCGGTTAGACACCGGTGTACCTACTACTGATGATTTTAGGCAACTTTTTGATACCGTAGATTATATTATTGCAGTTTTCGTAATGATATTTAATATTTTTAATAATAAAATGTAACTTAGATCACTCGCTGATAATGTAGCTTTTGATAAGTGCAAACATTTTCAAAATTAGTCCAGTAGTTTTAAAGTTTAACTATAAGAATAATTACGTTTCAAAAACTAAAAATAAAACCGACTTCATGTTAATAAATAAAAATTGTAGTGCTTTAAAATACATAATGAAAAAAATCCAGGGGCGCTGTTATCTGTGCCTTACAGGTGGTTAAAATTCGTGACGTCAACTCGATGTGTTCATGGTGCGAATTGAGAACCACCTCCTTTTTTTGAAGTTAGTTAAAAATAAATATTTTTTGTTATATAAAATTTTCTAAAATTCTTACTTCCGAAAACCCTCTTGTAAGCCTCTTCCGGCTATTACCTGACATTAGTCATCTCTAGTCGAATCCCGCCGTCTCCGCCATCACACCGGATTTATTTTTTCCCTGACAAAGGACGATTAAAAAACTTCCTAATGAAAGCCACGTAAGGGGTACCTACTCGAATACTACGTTCAAAATATTTGTTGAACGTTTCCGTATCGTTTCATAAGTAGAAACAGAGTGTGAGAGCAAAAAGCCAGAATTGGTTTTGTGGCTCTTTGAAGATTTTGAGGAATCGTATCGCAACGTCTACCTTATTTCTAAATTAAATTGTGATAGGAACCTGTACTTTTTTATGGCTTTTGCTGCATACTCTTGGAGGGTAATTTCGGAGGTCCTTTCTTAAAGCCATGTTGGCTAAGTCGGAGGTACCTCGACTTTCAATCCGGAGGTCATGAGCTCAAATCCCAGCCGTGCATCAATGAAATTTTCTATTTGAAAAATGAATATGCGCAACACGTGTTTATAAAGGTGAAGGAAATCATCGTGAAGAAACCTGTTAGCATCTTATAAGCAGCGATGGGCTTGCAACCTGTCACGTATAGAATGCTAACTGCTGCAAAATGGATAGTGCATGGTATGATGTTTGAACGTGCCGTTGACAGTCTCCCTTACATATACTAAGGGATTTTAAAGGTACGCGTCACAGTGCGTCCACTGCGTACATAGGTACTGCGTACAGTAGACGCACTTGTGTGACTTTCTATACAAAGAATACTACGATCCGTTAAGGTGATAAGTGAAATTTTTGTAATTTTTTATGAGCTGAGTCTACCCGGATAAGACGGTAAAAGTGATAAAACTGCATTATCTTGAAAACCATTAAATTTAAAAAGAAACTGTCTATAATTTACTTAGCTAGTATGATTATCTAACGAATTATATAAAAATTAACTGTTTAGCTATTCATAGTTTTGATTAAAAACGAAACTAGTGTTTTTGAAGAGCCAACTTTGGAAAATAAATCTACCGAGAAAAGTTTCACCATTCGTGTTTCTGTCTGTAATTTATCTAGATTATATCCATAACTTACATTTGTCATAAAAAACAAAACTGTATGTTTTGCGGTTATTGAAAAAAACGATTATACATTCATCAAAAACATGTATTACTCGTCTTAATGCGATGCGTTCGATGCGTACGGTACCGACGTGTGGACGCGTACCTCTATCATGCCTCAGATTTTTTATTATTATAAATCCGCAACCTAAGTATAAACAACATACTTTTTCCATTGAATAAACACGTGTGTTTTCATTTGAAACATGATTTTTTAGCTGTATTTGAAATGCCCAATCTCCGTTTGAAATTGAAATTAATAAAGTGAGTGTCGATTGGGTGCAAAAGTTTTGTTGTTAGTTCGTTGGTTATGGTTCGTTAAAATCACAGTGAACAAACTCTGTGTTTTTGATAGAGGTTTGTTAGTCAACTTTGCATCTTTTCAAATGAATCTAAAATCAAAACTCTAAAACTATTTATTTTTATACATTTTTTTGTGATTTTTATGTGGATAATAATCTCATGTTGGTCCCTTCATTTTTAGGTTTTCATTCAGCGTTTTGATACATTTTTCCAAGAGGATAATCCGTTGATACTTGACCGGGATTCGAATACGCGACCTTCGGATCGAAAGTTAAGGATAACTTCGGCAAAAACAGCCACAATGCCTTATCCTTTAAAAACATATGGTTTCGGTTTCGACACAATTACTTCGCGAATTTGCCGAAATAAGGGACACCATTAAGAATTTCTCTTTCAAAATAACAATACCCTACTAAGGACTTACATACTTTACTCGTATACTGGAAAATGTGCGATAAGTTACCTGAAACAAAAAACAGGGTCAAATTAAACGAGGCTGGCGATTTGAGCCGTGTAGATGTTGCAGACCGTATGCAGATTGTAATGGCGTTTGAAGTGTGGTATGGGCGAGTGTGAGTGTGAAATGCCGCCCGCGAGATCCTTTGTGCCCAGGATGAGGAGATAACAAGCAGAGTCAAAACAAGATGGAAGTAGGGGGGGGGGGGGGGGGGGCGGGGATACTGTTTTAGTCAACGGCAATGTTTCTGGAATCACTAGTGATACTCGAATACTGCAATAAAAAGCCGCAGAGCAAATATTTCGCCAACCTATTTATAGATCAAATGTTTTTTAATAATAATCAACCAACATATCTTCGATTCAAATAAAAAATTACAGTAGATATCCTAGTTCCTGAAAGATATCTAAAGGGTACGTAAAACATTACATTTGGCATATGCCCATAGTTTTGCAGGAGTATGCATGCCATTCGGATTAAGAACATTCTGAGCATCGGATTGAAAGATCACTCGGTCAACACGGTTTAAGACGAGTAATAAATGTTTTTGATGAATGCAGAATCGTTTTTTCTCAATAACCATAAAACAAACAATTTGTTTTTTATGACAAAGATAACATAAGGATTTAATCTAGATAAATTAAAGACAGAAACACGATTGGTGAAACTTTTCTCGATAGATTTATTTTCCAAAGTTGGCACTTCAAAAACACTAGTTTCGTTTCTAATCAAAACTATGAATAGCTAAACAGTTCATTTCTATATCATTCGTTAGATAATCATACTAGCTACCTAAATTAAAGACCATTTTTTTCAAATTTGATAGTTTTCAAGATAATGCAGTTTTATAAATTTTTCCGTCTTATCCGGGTAGACTCAGCCCATACAAAACGTCAAAAATTTCACTTAACACCTTAAAAGAGCAGCCTGACTGCGAGCCTGCAGCGTGCCCAGGAAGAGACACAGATAACAGGTGAGGAAGGCTCGGAATTGATGCCGTTATTCGAAAAACGCCCTGATAAGTCCCCTCCCGGTCCCAAATAAAGGTTGAATTTTCAGGATAAAGGTTTCAAAAATGTTCACCTTCATTTAAAGTTACGAGGTCGTTGATTAGAATTCTCTTTTCATTCATTGGAACGGTTTTTGCGATTTTTTTTATCTGATGGCTATATCGGGCCTCTGTCATTTCAGCCCAAAAGTTTTTTGGAGGTCGCCATTTTGCGGAGAAGATTATGTCCAATTACGAAAAAGACATAACGAGATATTGTTTTATACTGTTGAATGACATACATCGAACTTTCTGAACCGCTGAACCTGGTTTATTAGGTATTCAAAAGAAAATCATTTTTCCTGCGCTCTATGAAAGTTTTTAAACAAATTGATTAACTTTAAAGTTGTATATTTATTGTTATAAGTCATGTTGGCCGAGTTGGATGTACCTCGACTTTCAATCTGAAGGTCGTGGGTTCGAATCCCGGCGTGCATCAATGAATTTTTCTGTTCGAAAAATTTATATGCACATCAAAAACACGTGCTCAAAACGGTGACGGAAAACATTGTGAGGAAACCAGTTAGTCTTCTTATAAGCGGCGATGGGCTTGCAACCTGTCACGTATGGAATGCTAACTACTGCAAAATGTGAGTATGTGCCAAATATAATGTTTGTCGTGCCTCTGACTACCCCCACTAGACATCTTTAAAGGATCTAAGCGTCTAGAGATCTGAGAGGATGTCTACCGTACTTGGGGATTACAGTCGTGATCCAATTTTTTTTTTGTTAATTTGTATCATGTTATGGATGGAAAGTCAGTCAGTACAGTCGTATGAAAAGATTACATTATTAGAAATCATTGTGCGTTGTTACCTCTTTTGATAATAGGGCAAGTTGATGCTTAATGAACTTATAATGCATGTCATTAGAGAAAACGACATTTTGAATGTGAATGCACCTTCATATGTATTTAGTTCACAATACTTATTTCACATTATTATTGTTTAAAATACTCGTACTTACATCATATTTTGTAGTAAGGAAACACGAAAATAATATTATTTTGAGTCTTTTTTAGGGTTCCGTACCCCAAGGGTAAAAACGGGACCATATTACTAAGACTTCGCTGTCTGTCTGTCTGTCACATGGCTGTATCTCATGAACCGTGATAGCTAGACAGTTAAAATTTTTACAGATGATGTTGCTTTAACAAGAAATACTAAAAACAGAATAAAATAAATATTTAAGTGGGGCTCCCATACAACTAACGTGTTTTTAGCCGTTTTTTATAGATGCGCGAGTACGACTCGCACTTGGCCGGTTTTTTGGTAAAGTTTTGTATTAGTTTTTAGGTATAGATGGTCAAGTAGTTATGGTTTCCAATGGGATCCAGTCTTCGTATCGGAATCTCTACCAGTTGAAATTATTTCCAAAATGATAGTGGCACTACCACATTGGATGACAATGCTGATCCGTTGTATCAATTACTAGTCAAAAAACCTCGCAGCTTCTCTCACGTGAAGTTTTTTAAACATACTTCAACCTCAGCTGCGCCCTATTAGGATTTCCTTTATAAGTGCATATATCTCTATTCACTATCATCTCTATACACAAAAATAAATACACCCTCTAAATTTCAAGTTTCTACGACCAGAGATTTGATAGTTATTATAATAATAAAGAAGTATGTTTCTTTAATAACTCTTTCCAGAAGTAGCTAGAAGTTTTTTCTTGTACTGTCTTGCTAATAAGCCCTAACCTATAAAAAAAGCCCCTTTAAATGGCAAGTGATTTGGACATTACAACCAGTGATTTGGGCTGTGCATTGATAGATCAGTCAGTGGGTAATGCAAGAGTTTTATATATTTAGACTAGCGACCCGCCCCGGCTTCGCACGGGTAGCATGTTATTATACATATAAACCTTCCTCCTGAATCACTCTATCTATTAAAAAAAACCGCATCAAAATCCGTTGCGTAGTTTTAAAGATATAAGCAAACATACATACATACAGACGCGGGAAGCGGAAAGCGACTTTGCTTTATACTATGTAGTGATGAGGCAGCTAGTTATTACAATAATAACGAAGTATGTTTCTTTAATAACTCTTTCTAGAAGTAGCTAATCAAGCAAGACAGTACAAGAAAACAAAAATAGCCCTAACCTATAAAAAACAGCCCCTTTAAATGGCAAACGGATGCGCCAGACACGGATCACTGATTAAAGAGTTGTACGATTATGACAGAAAATGATGACGTGCGTCGTTCAGAGTACTCTTGAGAAATGACTACGACAGATTTAACTCGGAGGAAATAAATTTGTCGTCGGCTGTCCATCTGGGGCTACATCATGCGCCGGGGTACTTGACTGGCCTCACAGCTCAGTTGGTAGTAGCTCTGCCTTCTGCGCTGTAGGTTGTGTATTCGATCCCCACCCAGGACAAATATTTGTGTGATGAACATAGATGTTTGTTCTGTCTGGGTGTTATTATGTATCATGTGTATGTATTTACGAAAAAAAGTATATAAGTATTATATCAGTTATCTAGTTCTCATAGTACATGCTTTGCTTAGTTTGGGGCTAGATTGTTCTGTGTGATAAATGTCCACCAATATTTATATTTATTTATTTAATTGCGAAGTGCCTGACACTTGCAAAATCGGTTATTTATTTTTACCCGACTACATCTAGTCTATAAGTTAGAGATTTTTAAGCCGACGGATTCAACACCCGAGAACCGCAGCTTAGTTTTGGTGTCTATTTAAATTTAGTTTTGGAGACTAATTAGGGGGATGATGATTGCTCTCTGTCAAAATAAACAAATGTCAATTCCAGCCGTTTTATCTATACTTATAATAAATCTGTAGAGAGGTCAATTCTGTACATGATATATATTTCCAAAATAACTATCAGGGGGTGATAAGGGATCGATACTGATGCCAAAAATGCAATCAGTAAAATTTTTGTCTGTCTGTCTGTCTGTCTGTCTGTCTGTCTGTATAACCGTTATAGAAACAAAAACTACTCGACGGATTTTAACGAAACTTGGTACAATTATTTTTCATACTCCTGAGCTGGTTATAGTATACTTTTCATCACGCTACAATCAAAAGGAGCAGAGCAGTGAAGGGAAATGTTGGGAAAACGGGAGAAGTTACTCCATTTTTTAAGCTTCCGTCGCGTGTGCAACTTTAATGGTTAAAGCTACACAAAAATCATGTATGACGGAAATGTTCTCCTTAAAATTATATAAAAAATATCTCATGACAGCATATGTCATCTTTTATGGTTGACTTACAATAACACGTGTAACTCCCGATAGCTTAGCAGTTCGAAGCTTTCTGATTATATTTGTCTACTCTTACGTTTATAACACTCTCAGTCATCCCTCATTAAAAAAGTTAACATTATTAACTATTCCATAAAAAAAGAATCATAGAAATCGTGTGATACTACGCAGCCGGACCCACCGTGGATAAGGGTTAATTTTAATGCAGTTACAAATCTATGGAATTTTACGAATTGTACTCCAAAAATCAGCAATTGTACCTACTAGAAGGGGTCAAAAAAAGCTGTAAAAAAAAACGTTGTATATAAAGACATTCTGTAGTATATTTAGTATCAGCATTGCACCCGTGCGAAGCCCGGGCGGGTCGCTAGTACTTACTAAATGATAGAAGCAATTGAATGAGCGAACGCTCACGCTAAATGACTAAAGTGGTATTGATTGAAACATGAAGTGGTAGGTAAGTGCCTGTGCACACCGCGTTTTTAAAGCGCTGTCGACGCGCGTTTGTAGCGATACAGACGCAATACGCACGCAAGTCAGACGCAGCCTGTAGACCTTACGTCTGTATCGCTACAAACGCGCGTTGACAGCGCTTTAAAAACGCGGTGTGCACAGGAACTGTTCAGATTGAGAGCTTCGCGGAGCCGAAGCCTCGATTTTTGGGTTCTTCCAGGAAAAAATACAAAACTACTTTTTTTTTGCTTTTATTTTCACACAACTGTCCTGTCGTTCTAATTTCAAAACTATATTCCAAAAAGGTTTTCGTAAATAATTAATAAAAAGGTTTTTGTCGTGCACCAGAACTAACTGTTAATAAGGCCAATAAAACATTCTCTCACAAAGATCAATCTCACGTTTTTTCTCGCAAAACCAATACTGATGTAAAATAAAAGTATACGCCGTGAAAAGCAAAACCTGCTACATTAATAATATAAGGCAGCGCACCAATTTAATTTTAAATTTTTACGAATTCTCAACATAATTATCATAGGTAGCAACTTTCAAAAAGCCGCGTGAAAAGTTCACAAAGCCGACTCAAAACAATTAACACGCCAAAAGCCATCCCGCATTTCCGAATCCAAAATAGCTTCACTCTCATACCTGCGTGCACTTTGTACCCTTTTTAATTGGAAAATAGAATTAGTGAGCAATGCGAGCTCCAGTGCCCGACACGCAGTATTAGCTTGATTAGCTTTGAAACGAATGCTCGCTCGGCAAAAAGCTTTAAAAACGTCGCCTAACTCACTTAGTGCGCTAGCGTGGAGTGTGTCACTGGAACTACTTGTGTATGAACTCGTGTTAGCTTCTACCACTTCTGCCATCGTGATGACACTGAGTGTCAATTACGGTACCTAGTACCTAGTACCTTTACAATTATAGGTACCTATACGATTTATTAGAGGTAAAATTTGTATTTTTGTTTTTAATGGATAAACTATACAATTTAAAAAATTCTTTCACCTATCATCAAGTAACATAGGCCTTAATTAATTTTCATAAACAATTAGTGATTTCTACGAAAATTTTAATAATATAACCTATGATATCAAAAATCTGCCTATAATCTTTATTGGTAGGTAGATCCATACGAGCCAGGGCGGGCAGGTATAGATGAACGAAATATCAATATAAGAACCACGAATCTACCAAACAAATTTAATCTGAAATTTTGTATATGAAGGTACGTATGTAATGCGAGGGTCGCTGTGGGATAGGAAAATGTTGAAAGTACTCGTATCATTACTGAAAAGAAGAGCAAATTCATGGTAGGGGCTGGTAACCCGACGATAATTAGATACGGCGCGCTTTTACAGCGACACGATTCTGAATACCGACCAAATTGCGCCCTTCCACTACCAATCCTATTTATGCTGCAAAGCCAGTCTGACGGCGGACATATCCTGTTTTATATGCTTTTTTTGTTTGTTTATTATTACGTATATTTTTACAAAATAAGTTATCGTGCACCCGTTCTGTAACCGTATAACTAATTAAGTTTTGTTTGGCTCCTGGACTTATCTATTATTATAATAAATATTATAAAGAGGAAACATTTGTATTTTTGTATATTTGTAGCGAATAAACTCAAATATTACTGTACCGATTTCAATTTTCCGATTTTCTTTCACCATTAGTATGTTACGTTATCTCTGAGTAACATAGGCGTAATATATTTATTACTAGAAAAAAATTACTTCTACTAAAACATCAATAATGTAACCGTGCGTAACCGAGGCGAACTGCTTGTTACAAATCTATATCTTATAATATAAAAATGAATCGCTAAATGTGCTAAGCGCAAATCTCGAGAGCAGCTAAACCGATTTCACTAATTCTTTTTTTGTTGTATTCGTTATTACCTATCAGGAGAAGGTTCTTATGGAAAAAAATGAATTTGACAGGACAACGTCTATCGGGACAGTTAGTATTTATATAAAAATCAATGCCACTTTTCGTTGTAATTTTATAACTCAAGAACGGGCTCACCTATCCAAACCAAATATTTAGGCTTTGTTCAAACTATTTAGTAGATGGTTTATGTGAAGTTTGCTCAAAATCGGTAGAGCGGTTCTTCATTTATTACATTTTTTGTAACAGATAAATTCAATAAATGGCGGATCATTTTGTAAATCGTGATTTTGCTGTCAATCAATGATTGAAATTTGACAGGACAACAACTGTCACGGGTCGGATAGTATATATAATAGGTAGGTAACTGTTCCAAACTCTGACATTTGGTCATGATACTAGTTCCATTGCTGTCAACTTTGTGACACTTTTTTTATTAAAATCTAAAAGTCTGAATACTTTTCAATATGAATATCATATTGAATCATATGATCAATATGATCAAATGAATATATTTATTTACTAATTAATTTAAGAGTGAACGAAGCAAAATAAGTATTTCAGGATCGTAGCTAGTGGAAAACCGTGATCTCCGTCTACCCCTCTGGGAAACAAGCGTGATTTTATGTATGTATGTGTTAATCCTATTTTTTTTCTCTTTTGTCTTTCTTTCTTTTTTTGTTAACCTAGTTAAGTTGTACCGATTGGGCGGTGTGGTCGAAAACCGACAAAGCCCTTTTTAAAAAAAAAAGTATGTATGTTTATTTACCAGGTTTATGAATGCTTATTCATAAACATTTAAACGTATAACTTGGCAGTACAAGCGCGGAGAACTCATGATACAGTTGTGCGATTCGTAGCTGATGTTATAACTAGCACTCCCGACTCCCAATATAGACCACTATCATTAATGGGTTGTATTCGGCAAATACTGTCCGGTAACCAGCCGGATATCGAACTCATCTCACATAACGAGGGATGATAGAGCTGCCACGCATTAGGATTATCTCGAACACGTTATTCCTAGTCCGGCTATTTCGTAAAATAAATAGCTTCTCGACTGTTATCCCCAAGTACGGTAGACATTCTCGCAGATCTCCAGGCACTCAGATCCTTGAAGATGTTCACAGCAGTTAGTCAGAGGCACGACCAAAAATGACATTTTTACATATTCCAAGTCCAGTCATTTAGGTGTATAACCTCGAGTTATAACTATCGCTTATAGCACAGGATTTCCTAGTTTAAGGCGCTCCCAGTCGACGATTGTTTTTGTTCGAAACGAAAAAATAAATACTTGTGAACAAGCCACATCTCCTATTTTATATTGTATAGTATATGTGAATAAAGATGTACCCATCTTTAATCACTTCGATAAATAATCCTACCGACCGCTGCAATGACGACAAACACACGTCGGAGCGTGGTCCGCCTTAGCTTTTCGAATAAATTAATGATATAAATTATGTATAATTACTTATCAAAAATCTATTCTAATAGAAATCTAGATCTACATATTACCTATCTTTAACAATAAATCACAAGTTGATTTTAATAGTAGGTATATAAAATATTTCGATCATAAATTCTAAAACGTATCATTTTGAAATAATATCTTTATCGTGAAAAGTTTCTGCTATTATGTTTTCAGCTTAATAGAAATCTAGGTAGGAACCTGAAGTAATATACTTATAAAAATAGGAGATGTGGCTTGTTCAGAAGTATTTCTTTTTTCGTTTCGAAAAAGAGCAATCAGCGACTGGGAGCCTCTTAAGTGAAAATGTTATACCTTTCAAAACCCTACTGATTTTGTAATAAAAAAAATTGCTAATAAAATTTTTCAGTACTTTAATTGTAAGAGTGATATTTTCAAAATGTTTCACGCTCTTCCGACTTTGCGCTTATCTCAAAATACAAGCTCCAGGGATCACGGCTGAGGCTTAAATTTATAATACCCGAAGCCAAATTTAGGAGCACTGTTGTGATTGAGCGGATATCAGGCCCCTGTAAATACATGTTTTATGATTTCATCTGTTGTTTTACGGATATGTATTAATAAATAATAAATAAATATGAGTGGATATTTCTCACATCGCCATCTAGCCCCAAACTAAGCAAAGCTACTAGCTGTACTATGGAATCCAGATTAGTGATAGAATACATAAATACTTTTTTTTTGTAAATACATACCTGTCACGTATGGAATGCTAACTACTGTAAAATGTGGGCATGTGCCAAATATATTTTTTGGTCGTGCCTCTGACTACCCCCACTAGACATCTTCAAAGGATCTAAGTGTATGAAGATCTGGGAGGATGTCTACCGTGCTTGGGGATTACAGTCGTTATCCTATTTTTATGTATATATTTTTTTGACATACTTATGATACATATTAATACCCAGTCACAGAACAAACATCCATGTTCATTACACAAATGATTATATCCTGGGTGGAAATTGAACCCACAACCTACAGCGCAGAAGGCAGAGCTACTACCAACTGAGCTGTGAGGCCAGTATTAATAAATAAACGTTCAAACAAGTCAAATTTTATAGTCCTGGCTCCAAAAATAAACCGGCCAAGTGCGAGTCGGACTCGCGCACGAATGGTTCCGTACCATTGTCTATAAAAACGGCAAAAAATAATGTTTATTGTATGGGGCCCCCCTTAAATATTTATTTTATTCTATTTTTAGTATTTTGCTCTAACAGAGCAGCAACAGAAATACATAATCTGTGAAAATTTCAACTGTCTAGCTATCACGGTTCATGAGATGTGACAGACAGACGGACGAACAGACAGACAGACAGACAGACAGACAGACGGACAGCGATGTCTTAGTAATAGGGTTCCTTTAGGTACGGAACCCTAAAAACTGTGTCTAGAAATTATGAATACTTACCATGATACCAGAACACTCCCTGCACTTTACCAGGTTGAGAAAACATTTGCATAATGAGTCATCATTATCTCATGAGGATTCATGAGGTTTATTTGTAGGCACAACATGTATTTCTTTTCAACCTTTTACTTTTCATCCACATTTTATCATTGAACTAGGAAATATCCATAGTAATTTCAGACTTTCCTTGCCTCGATATGAATTCGGACCTTTTCTGTTCTGTTCTGTTGCTATGAAGGTGGACCAGTCATTAAAACTTACTGTTGAATAATATTAAGCCAAATCAGCTAAAACACGTCCTATTCTTGTTCGGTGAAAATATATAACAAGAGAAACACGTTTTTGGTGGTATTGTTCATTACAACCAAAAATGTATAATGTGTAGGAGTTTCAAAACACGGAATAATCCAGTCCCTAAAAGTTGAGATGAGTAATATATTTTTTTGATGAATGCAGAATCGTTTTTCTCAAGAACCGCAAAACATATAATTTCGTTTGTTATGACAAAGATAACTGAAGGATTTAATCTAGACAAATTACGGACAGAAACATTGGTGAAGCTTTTCTTTATTGATTTGTTTTCCAAAGTTGGCTCTTACAAAACATTAATTTCGGTTTTACTCAAAGCTATAAATAGCTAAACAATTCATTTTTATAGAATTCGTTAGATAATCATACTAGCTACATAAATTAAAGACAGTTTCCACTTAAAAAAGTTTAATAATTTTTAATATAATGCGGTTTTATCACTTTTTCCGTGTAGCTATACAAAAAAAAAAAAAAATTTAAGCGTCACTATAAAAGAGCTATCGAAGAATCAAGTATAATTTATGACATTCCTTGTATTGAGATAAGAATGAGTCGCATTACTCCGTTCACAATTGCGGGTTCAAGTGAATTAACGGGCGCCTTGTCACGAAGCGGCTGTATCTGATAAGTCGGTAGTTGGTAGACGACTACATCATTTGTCGCTTGCGCACTAAGAATAGGGAATACTGGGAACACTGTGAGCATACGGAAACTGCGAAAACTCCAAAAATTCAAATGACAAAGTGGTACTACATTTAATGTCAAAAACGGAAAGTTACTTAAAATCAAATTACCACAAGGACCAGCGCTCTTGCAGTAGTTACTGCTTGAGGATACGCTGAGTGGTGGCTTTTATAAACTTTGGTTGTATGTATGTAACGGAATCTTTGAACGTGATTTTGACCTACTTCACAACGTCGCATTAATTTGAAACTTTCCATACTTATGACAATAATACGAAAATATTTAAAAGTTTAAACGTAAAGTAGTTTTTTAAACTATACTTAAATATGTATTACCACAATGTATGTGTTCTTTTCTAGTTTTTTAGTGTTGATTTTTATTGGTACTAAAATGAACGCTTATTTATCTTTATATTTTTATCTTTAACTCACGTTAAATAATTAATTGTCGATAAACATACCGACAATGGTTCGATTTATGTAGAGAATCTTCATCAGGGTGAGTTTGATCCGACAAGCACACGTTCTTAACTTCAGACAATAATTTTTTTTACGTGAGTAATTTCCCGTTTTTGACATATGACAAAGTGGTCATTTGAATTTTCCTAGTTTTCACAGTTTTTGCATTCCGGCTAGATGGCGCTGTGTGTAATGACCAAAATGTATTGAAATGAAATAGGATTTCGAATGTTATCCCACTCACACATCACTCATCTTTGAAGATGACTAAAGAGGCGCGTCAAACATTTTACACTGGGCAAATTATTTTGAATTTATTACTGACTAGCGACCCGCCCCGGCTTCGCACGGGTAGCATGTTATTATACATATAAACCTTCCTCCTGAATCACTCTATCTATTAAAAAAACCGCATCAAAATCCGTTGTGTAGTTTTAAAGATATAAGCAAACATACATACATACAGACGCGGGAAGCGGAAAGCGACTTTGCTTTATACTATGTAGTGATGAAGCTTTAACTTTTTAATTCTGGATGCAGATATTTAATAACTGTGCCAGTTTGAATATTCCATAAACTATTAAATATTTGGACAGGTATCAGAGTAATAATCAAATTACCATTCGCGTGCTTAAAGCAGGACAGAATGGCTTCAGTTGCAGCGCTGACAGCGGAAGCTCAAACAATTAAAAGCTTAAATAATGAGTTAAATATGATAGTAATTTTATCATTGAAGTGAGGTGTATTCATACGCTCTATATTGCACGATATTGTTATTGGCTTAAATTTAATACTCTTTTTAATAATCTCAGTTTCTTTCACTAAATCTAAATTATATCTAAATTCCGGTCTCTGCTGCTCAAGTCAATGAGTCAGCGAGAGCAAAGTTTGCCAGGTAGACCTACGGTTCTAGGCATCCTTCACTTGACAGTGAAATGGAGCTCAACGGACCACTACACTAACCTTCCTTCGAGGTGGCGACTCCAGTTTCTTTTACTATAATTATATCTTATCTTTTAAATAAAATTCTCGTGTTTGTAACCAAACTCCTCTGAAACGGCATGACTGTTTTTTTATAGAATTATTGTCATTTGACGGGACAATTTGATTTGGACAACACATTTGACGTTTGTCGGGACAGCTGGTTTATTATATTATCTTGAATATTATCCAAGTAAACCACACTCGAGGTACCTCTCTAGTAAAGGGAAGTCGTGACTGCGTGGGCGACTCACGTGAATGTACTCCTAAAGTTGGAGAAGGCTATGTTTGCCTTGAAGGATCTTTTTTTAAACAACGAAAAAACGGAGGTGGTTTTCAATTCGACACGTAAATATTTCTTTATGTTAGACCATGCATAACTTTTTACAGAATAGACCAATTTTGATAATTCTTTTGGTAGCATAAATTAAATTAATTTTTGTCGGTTTTCTTTTTAGTTTTTTAAACGTAATCTATATATATAATGAAACTGTAGAAGAGTTGAAGAAGAATTGAAAAAGAGTTGAAAAAGTTGAAAAAGAACACCCTGAAGAAGATTCTCTAGATGAATCGAAACATTGTCGGTGTCCTCATTGACAATTTATCATTTACGTGAGTAATTTCCCGTTGTTGTAATAATGTGTAGTACAACTCACGAAAGTTTTGAAAGTGAAAAAAACTGATAGAATACTTAAATATACTTATTTTTGTAAATGCATTCATAAGATACATAATAACATACATACATAAAAGCAAGTCTGTTTTCCAGAGAAGGTAGAGACCACGGCTTTCCACTTGCTACGATGCTGACATACTTTTTTGATTTAATCTCATTCACACAGGAAAGTCATAGGTTTATAATTTTTTTAATATTGTTGGACATCACGCAGCGCCATCTAGCTCCAAATTAAACAAAGCTTGTACTATGGGAACTAGATAACTGATATAAAGAACAGTCAACATATTCAGATGTTTTGAGATCAGATAAGATGTGTGTGTCACAGGATCACGACTGTAATCCCCATGTACGGTAGACAGCCTCTCAGATCTCCAGGCAGGGTATGACTAAACAATACATTTGGCACATTCCAACATTTTACAGTACCTAGTTAGCATTCCACACGTGACAGGTTGCAAGCCCGTCATCGCTATAAACTCGTACCTAATGATATTATTATACCTCGTGGTTGACACATTTCAAGGTAAATTAAGCTTTTGAGCAAAATTTAACCGACCTTAAAAGATGTTGACGAATTTACAACACATCCAATCAGCGCAGTCGCATTGTCGTTCGGCCTCACAACCCACGCACGATTTCATTTTGCTAAGAAATGGATGCTTTCAGCTGCGCTGGCGCAACATTTAGCTGGCTTTTACAATTAACAGGTAAAGCGCAATCTGTTGTCGACCCTATTATAATGAATATGATAGTTATATGATACGACGGGCTTGCAACCGGTCACGTATGGAATAGGTACTTACTACTGCAATATGTGGAAATGTGCCACATATAATGTTTGGATTTGGACGTGTCTCTGACTACCCCCACTAGACATCTTCAAAAGATCTAAGCGTCTGGAGATCTGAGAGGATGTCTACCGTACTTGGGGATTACAGTCGTGATCTTATTATTATTATTAGTTGACCAACCTCCGCAGCTTAGGACAGACGGACGGACATGGCGAAACTATAAGGGTTTCTTGTATACTCGAAACCCTAAAAAGGGACTCTACAATACCTCTACCTCTAAAAGTTGATGCACACGCTTAAGCACACGAAATCCACACGGCTGGGTTGTTGTTGCGCGCGAACGCCCCCAGCCAGTCTCATTACGCAGAGCCCTCTCTTCCAATATGTCGATTCCAACCGACGAAAAAAAGGAGGATTCGACGTCAATCCTAATAATATTATGAATGCGAAAGTTTGTGAGTTTGTTTGTATGTTAGTTCCTCAATCACGCCGATGAAATTTGCTGTAGATGTAGATATAAAGCTTGAAATTTAAGAAGCAGTAACTTGTTAGTTTTGTTAATATCGATATCAACGTAGAAGCTTACTTAATATTATTACATTGTAAGGCTTTTTTTTACATCCATTTTATTTATTATCAAACTAACTATTACAAATAGTTAGAAGTGTCCTAAAACCTAACCATATTCTGTATACCATAAGTCTGTTGAACAGCTCCTGACTATGGAGTCAGGAGCTGTTCAACAGTCACTCACAATGGAACTCCTTAGTAAATTAAATAGATTGATTAAATTGCATTCTTGTCAAGTTCCGATGACAATGTTATATTATGATGTGACAGATAGCGCGCTAGTGCTCGATGGTTTGAATGATTTTACAAAAGCTTTTCATTAAAACATATTTTTCAACAGAAAACTTATTTATAACTTAATTCTTAAGATTCTTGTAACTGCAAACTCCAGGCAACAATTGCTAGTAAAGATACGACAGGCGCTTATTAATCAAATTGTTAGAGTACCAATGCCAAATGAAGATACCTTAATAAATTAAGTTAATTAAATGTATTTCCTTCCAAAATATCTCCTTGAAATTATTTTACGCTTTATAAAAAAGAATTTATTTAAAAAATTATAAGCTTTTATCGGTTGATTAAATTAAACCCCCAATAGCTTTCACTTATTTTCAGGGTTCCGTACCCAACGGGTAAAAACGAAACCCTATTACTAAGACTTCGCTGTCCGTCTGTCTGTCTGTCGCAGGGCTGTATCTCATGAACCGTGACAGCTAGACAGTTGAAATTTTCACAGATGATGTATTTCTGTTGCTGCTATAACAACAAATACTAAAAACAGAATAAAAAAAATATATTTAAGTGGGGCTCTCATACAACAAAAGGGTTTTTTGCCGTTTTTTATAGATAATGGTTCGGAACCCTTGGTGCGCGAGTTCGGCTCGCACTTGGCCGGTTTTTTAAATTCAATTTCCAATAAATCTTTGCGTCTCAAAGTGTTTCATAACAAAATCTGTAAAAATAAATAAACAGCGAGATTAGACTCAACCGGGCAATCGGTGGATTGGTTCAATGCGAACTAGGTCGGAGGCAATTTAAAGTTCTTACCAAATAAATACACTAAGTCAGAGATTTTGGCATGCCTTTCGACTCTATGCAACATGACTTAACATTTTTAAAACATTAGAAAAACGTACCTACTTCAATGAGTATCATTTTATGCAATCAGAAATAGACTACATTGTTAGGTAGATAATGTACGACCTATATTACTGTATAAGGATACATTACGAGCATTTTTACCTAAAGGTGTGACCAAACATAGCGCGGCATTTGAGCGCGGCAGCCGCGTGCGGCTAGCTTCGCTCTGATTGGACGTCAAGGGTTGAGCTCAAATTTACTTACTAGTCACACGGCAAACTTGTGTCCTGCGAATGCCGCGTGTAGCTGCCGCGCATCTTGCTCGCTGTGTTTGGACACCATTTTTGAACAATATGGTAAATAATGATCTTAAATATCACATAATACCTAAGATAACATTCGTTTTCAACTCAAAGAAAATCTTTATAGAACTAGGTCAATTTAGTCTTATAAAACACAAATCATTCTTATGAAAAGAAAAAGATGCAAGAAAAATTCCTGGATATCATACAAATAATTTTCCATTTCCATATCTGGATTGTCGTAAATCTATGGCAGGCGATATAAATCTGTAGCAATGTCAGCGCTGCTCCCGAGGTAAACAAATTGGTTCAGCCAGCGCGGTTTAGCTAAACTTGATCTGTCATAGGTCAAAATATATTTACATCGTTATTAAAACAAATGATTGCTTGTTCATACTAACTTGTCTTTGACTTGGGGTACGGTACGAGTATGTCCCTAAAAATGACCAATGACCAAAATCAAGGTAAAAAAACCTTGGTGAAAAAAAACAGAATAGAGAAAGGATTATGAGTTAACACTAAATTGAATTGTCGTGATGCTTAAATATGTTGTTTTTTTGGTGAGCTGAGTTTACCCGAATAAGACGGAAAAAGTGATAATTATCTTGAAAAACATCAAAATTAAAAAGAAACTGTCTTTCATTTACGTAGTTAGTATGATTATCTAACGAATTATACATAAATGATCGGTTCTGTTATAGTTATATCTGTTTATAGTTTTGAGTAAAAACTAAATTAGTGTTTTTGAAGAGCCAACTTGGAAAATAAATCTATCGAGAAAAGTTTTACCAATCGTATCGTCGTTCTGTCTATAATTTTTATCTAGATTAAATCCTTAAGTCATAAAAAAACAAAACTGTATTTTTAGAAAATGATTCTGCATACATTAAAAAAATGTATTACTCGTCTTAAATATAAGTATCGTTTCTTCGTGTAATAAGGAATCTGTTTATGATTATTGGTTTATTATTTATGAGAAATGTTTAGAACATTTCAGTTATGTAAAACATAAACTATTTTATCTTTTTGTTTTATTGAACTGGCGTGAAACTTTTTGTGAAAAAAATATTATGACATGAAATAGAGAACGCCGTTAAATGTCCTTTGAAGTTGAATTTTCAGCGCGCACCTAACAAAATTTTTCTAAGAGCGATCATAAAAGCGCGTTCTTTTTACTCAAACTTTCTGTGAGAGGACGTGACAAAAAGTTCAAAGTCAAATACGGCATTAGAATGAATTTTGTATGTGAGTACCACGAATTCAGTATTCTTAAGAGCTTAGCATAAACTTCAATCTGGGGCCGTACTACAATCTCTAAAGTAAGACTAAAGCAGTATTACCTAGTTTAAGAGCGAAAGTGACAACGCTATACGAACACGTATGGCATTGTCACTTTCGCACCGCCAGTTAGTAAGACCTGTAAGAAGTGTAAGTACCTAGTATGAAGCTTTGCTTTACCTTAATGACAATATTTACGATTGATACACGGGTAATGCGGTTATCACGTCGGGATCGCTCACAATAAAATAATAAGATTTTAGAAACAAAAACTGACTGCAAAAGCTCAGCAAATAAAGTAATTATACAAAAAAAAGTCATATTTTTAATCTAAGACCATTATGTAGATTTTTACGTTTTTATAAAAAAAAAACATTCTGAATTCATGGAATTTTAATTAAACCATCTAGGAATCATAAATTGATTACAGGAAACCATTAAAATTGGACCAGCCGTGACGGAGTAATCGGTTTAGGTACATACATGAAATAAAATACATAACCGAATTCATTATCTCTTCCTTTTTTCGGTAGTCGTTGAAAAATAGCAGTAAAATCTGCAATACGCTTTCAAGTTTTTGAACTGCCAATTTTAAAAATACCTTACATAATAAAATGCCACACAATACTATTGCTGCCTGTTAACATATCATTGGTTAACGGGTTTCAGATTCGCTTTTCTTTATTATCCGACTGCGCCAGGAGGGTAATGTTTTTGAAGCGTATATGTATGTAAGAAGATTACAACATATGAGGTGTTAGTACATATGAACATTGAGGTTGGACTCGTCCTCTCAATTGTGGAAGTGACGTGGGCTATTTTTTTTTATATGGCGCCCCTCTCCCCAAAAAAGGGTAGCATACAATTTTTTTGTATTTTTTTTGTAGCAGTTCTTTTTTTTTTGATAATAATTTTATTTTATTTTGTTGTACAGTAATACAGGTCATCGTAAGTGTCTTGTCATAGGTATAAGCAACGTCTCTGTAATTGACCAAAGATATATTCCCGCAGACCCTTTCTGGCAGACAACAAGAGTTTTCAACTTTTTGGCGTAGAACCCTAAAACATTACAAAAGTCTGATTACATTTCTGTCAGGGACACTTCATGTGAACATCGACAATATAGCCCAATAGACGCCTAATGGCTTCATTTCTTTAAACAAAAATTCTGTGGCATGACCATAGCACTATCGAATCGACAACGTATCGTCCAAATGCCAAAACTGTCTCTTTTTAACCGACGAAAGACGGTGGAGGTTCTCAAGTCGACGCGTATATATATATTTTATGTATTACAACGCATAACTTTTTACAGAGTGTTCCGATTTTGATAATTCTTTTTAAGACTATACAAAAAGTGTCTGTTTTATTTGGATGATACGTTGTCGATACGATAGAGGTTCACGCTAACCCCCCTGTCAAACCGTTGAGGTGTGCGGGTCAGGGGGAGCGATAAAAAATAAATTCTGATTGGCCGGTTTGATGTCATCTGGCGCGAACCGCTCTCGGTGGTTTATACAGGATCTGTAGTCCATATGTGTTGTCTGGTAGTGTTCGCCTTGCACAAGGAGTCTAGGCTGCGTAGTCGATGATACACAACCTTTCACAGGTTACCTTTTGTTTTGCAATATACCTCGCAAATTTTATCTTTAACCATTTGCAGCTCACCCTTTTCATTTTGTTTATTTTTAATACTTATTCGATGAGCTATTTTTGGAAAGTTATCTTTTTCTGGAATTTCTTTCTCAAGAGTAATAATCAAAAAATATCCCATTAAAAATAGTTAAATGAATATATAAAATATTAGTTGGTCATGGACACTCATATGACGTGCTCATAGACGTCAGCGCAGAGATAGATATAGATTTTTTTTTGCACATTACACCTACATGTACATAAGCGAACTTAACGCTAGTTAGCATTTTCTTCCAGTCCACCTGTTACACACAGGTGGGCTGGAAGAAAATGCTTACTACCCGAAAAGGATATAATGAAATGAAATACATTTATTTGACACACATACAGATATATAGGTACACATTACATAAAAAATAAGGATAGGTACATAAAAATAGAAACTACCTAATACGTAAGTCAAAAAAGCCCGATCTCAGCTATATGCTGCTCAGCATGCCATGAACCATGACGTGGAGCAGCGCTGGTTTTCTGACAGAGCCAGTTATGGGTAGTGCTGTGTAAGAGTGTCTTTCTCAGCTCAGTTGGTAGTAACTCTGCCTTCTGCGCTGTAGGTTGTGGGTTCGATCCCCAGGGCAAATATTAGTGCGATAAACATAGATGTTTGTTCTGTGTCTGGGTGTTAATATATAAATTATGTATGTGTTTACAAAAAAAAAATATTGAAGTATTCTATCTGATTCCCATATAACTTTTTAGCTTTGCTTAGTTTTGGGCTAGATAGCGCTGTGTGTAAAGTCCGCCAATATTTATTTATTTTATACTAGCGACCCGTCCCGGCTTTGCACGGGTAGCATGTTATTATATAAACCTTCCTCCTGAATCACTCTATCTATTAAAAAAAACCGCATCAAAATCCGTTGTGTAGTTTTAAAGATATAAGCAAACATACATACATACATACATACAGACGCGGGAAGCGGAAAGCGACTTTGCTTTATACTATGTAGTGATTTAGTGATAATTCATCCTAGTTTTCCGCGCAATTTTTCCGCTAACATCATTTTACCTCTTTTCTGAACGTAATCTCGAAAACAAGCGAATTAGATACAAACTTGATTACCCTATTTCATAATTGCTTTGTTTTGAAGTCTACCCTTTGAGGCCCTCGCTCTAAGGATATTAATAACCATCTAAGTCGTCGGCTGTCTTCCATCCGCATTTTGGTCGTGTCTTACTTGTCCCCTGCCTTCGTACAGACTGTTTGATTATCTATGGCTGATTAGTGATGCCCCAGCTTGATACATATTGGACAATCCATTTTTTGTTCGACGGAAAACGTACCTAATGTATATAAGTTTGTACGATTTCTTCTTATTTAATAAAAACTTTACGCGCAGCTTTTAAAAGCGTTGTAGACGCTTGTTGACATTTATCTAAAGGTAGCCACTGTAATCTTTTTCTCAGCCATTTCTTCTAAGAGTACCTAAACAAACTTATATGTTATAACATTTGAGATACGTTTACGGTGAGATACTCATTATGGAATGTAAATCTACGAGCTCGGATACGGAAGACAGGCACATCACTAAATGTGTTTTTCACTCACCCTTCTGCAACGATAAGATGATGACTTTACAAGCGAACAGTAATTATGGGCGTCCTATTACCGCCGAGACGAGGCACAGAATAGTCTACAGTCACTATTTAGATCTGAAGTAACCATCGTAGAAGTGAAACTCCTCGATTCAGCTTTAGCTACACTGTAAAACAAACTAACATTGTTACACTCACAGCTCAGTTGGTAGTAACTCTGCCTGCAGCGCTGTAGATTGTGGCTTAAATGGTACCCGTTCATTTTACCGACAAACGTTTCAAAACTCTTCATTACAAAACCAACGTTTCGGAACCCTTTCGTTTCAAATCTCAACTTTCCGCAACTATATCACTACATAAATAATTCACCTGGCAAACGTATTATTACAAAACTATTAATTTCATAACTCATCACATCATAAATAATTCATATTGCATAGTATTCATTACGCAAATGTTCAGTTCAAAACATATTATTTCAAAAACAATTCATATCATAACTATATCAATTCATAAACCAACACTTCGCTAACCAACGTTTCCCAAATGCAAAGTTTCGATAACATATTTTACTAAAAAAAAATACTTAATTTACGTGCTAATATACTAGTACTAAGATGTGATATGCATGGTTTAATATTGAGGTAAAATAAAATAAATTGCACAATATTTCGAATCAACTAGTTTTTATTAATGTAGTGTCTATTCAAAAAACATCACCACCACAAACGACACTGTCGGTTAGGTTATGTTAGAACTGTGACCCGCCGCACGAGCCGAGCGAGCGAAGCGAGCGTGCCGCGGCAGCGGCCGGCGAGTGCCAGAACCGAAATGCTGTTATTTTACTAGTTTAATGTAATTAACTTTAGAGGTCATTTAATAATTAACCATTACCTCTTAATATTTAGTAAGATAATAAAATGTATAGAATTAAAACTTACCTGTAAATTATTTGTCCAAGATTGAAATTACAGCCGTGCTGGATTACATTCTCAAAATTTGACTTCAAGCTTTCAAAATCTAATATGCAAACTTTTGGCTTGATTTCAATGTTATTTTGCTCCGTATTCCACGATCATTTCAAACATTGTATCGTACGTCTTTTTATACGTTTGTTTATTATTAATTGATATATTTATAAAAAAACACATTTGTGAAAAAATATGTTTGTAGAATAAACTATATGCGAAGTAAAATGTTGTGATGTTATACGTTTGCGTAATAAAATGTTTGCTAAATAAAATGAATCGAAGCGTTGAGTTATGAAACGATGCATTTGCGAAACGATACATTTTTGAAATAAATAGTATACGACCCGTTGAGTTGCGAAATTATACATTTGCGGAAAGATATATTTGTAGAATTAATAGTGTACGAATCGTTGGTTTTGAAATGAAGATTTGCGTAACGTTTGTCGGTGAAACATTAGTGAACCGGCTTAAATATTTGTGTGATGAACATAGATGTTTGCACTGTGTCTGGGTGTTAGTATGTATAGTATGTATTTACAAAAAAAAAGTACATAAGTATTCTATCAGTTATCTAGTTCCCATAGTACAAGCTTTGCTTAGTTCGGGGCTAGATGGCGATGTTTAAAATATCCACCAATATTTATTAATATTATTTTATTACTTGAATTCACAATTGTGGCAACATTAATTTGTCTGTTTTTGTCAAAAAAATATATTTGAAAGTTGTTTTTAGCATGAATATACGTGCAGATATAAGGTATAATAAAATATAGAAAGAGTTTGAATATAGAAGATAATGGTGGTGATTCTGTTGTGTCCACATTAAAATGACGTAATTAAATGTTAAATTACTTAAAACTTACGTTTTAGAACTGTCATCCTGAGGCTACGACGAATTTATACTTTAACGTAAAAGGAATAAGAGCGAAAGTATTTTAGTAATCCAAAATTTTTGCATGGACAACAACAAAATCGCCACCATTCCTTGGAGATGATAGAACAAAATCTGAAGTCGGTTCCACTTCTACACGCTAACGTTATCTATCTGAGCGGAAGCGAGACATCGCTGAAATGACTCGCTTCATGAATTTTCTAGAGTAAATAATTTGCGTTGTAATTTCACTTTCCCGCGTCGTGTCAGTTTTTTTATCAAAACCACTAAAAATAGAAGATTTTCAACCGCATAAAATAACTTTAATAATATATGCGTTCAAGGTGGTTGGCTTTTTTGCTCTAAGGCCGTGGGCCCATGTCACTTCCACCATGCCGTGCATGTCGCCTTCTGATGGCGCGGCGTCACACCTTTTCATGGTGGAAGGCACCGCACCGCAGACATGGGCTTACGGCCTAAGTGATCCTTGTGATTTTAGTGATGTCTAAACTTTTTGACTATGACTTTGCTTAGTAGCTCTACCTGTACGAGAAATAGCTCTCTGCCTTGAGGTTGTGATTTTGAAGTTAATAAGTAAACATTTATAAAAAAAACTTTATAGGATTTTTTAAGTTACATAAACAGTTTTTATAGCGCAAGCTTGGTTTAGATTGGAGTTAGATGAAACTGTGGATAATATCCATCAATATTTATTTATTTCGGCATATTTTTGCATAATAGTTAAGTAGTATAAGTAGTTTGGAAAATTATAATGCTTCAAATTACACCTATTCGAGAAAAGGATGATACGGCCGTGCCGCTTTTTAGCTCAACTTGGCGGGAACACTGCAGTGCCCCTAGGTACTTATATTATAAAGAGGAAACATTTGTATTTTTGTATATTTGTAGGTATGTTTGTAACGGCCAAATTTAAAAACTATCACCATTAGCATGCTACATTATCACTGAGTAACATAGGTTATAATTATTACTAGAAAACAATTAGGGATCTCTACTAAAACTTCAATAATGTAACCCAAGATGCAAAAAAAAAATAGCAAAATCATCATGCGACGCTGTGGCAGACAAGTTCTAGTTCTTTATAAACACAGGTAGTTCTAGTCGAGTTATCAAAACCATATTGCAATCAGTTTGAAAATTGCACCATTATTCCGCCCCAAAAGACGATAGCAAAAATCGCTCACTAACGACCTCCGAACCAAATCAGGCGTCCTTAAGCAATCCTCTTACGCTAAGCCCTCCCCTCGCATAAGCGCAATAGAGATATGATAGACGTTATTAATTAGATGTCGTTACGTCTTATGCCGTTTCATTGTGAGAATCGGGAGAATCCGTCATAGCCCTCGGTCTCCTTGACAAAGATGCCCAAAAGTGGGGTACATACTTTTTTGTATTTGCTGCTCTACAGCGTGTAATATTGACTAGGTAGTATCTAGTGACGTTGATACTAAGTAGATGATTTTCTAATATCCTCAAATAATTAGAAGATATACCTAGTATCAAAGAGTAGGTAGTAAGGCTTGTTCCTTAGTCACTTCACCTTGCCAGTTGTAACAATATTGACTAGGTACTATCTAGTGACGTGGATACTAAGTGCATGCTTTTCTAAATAACCTCAAATAAGTAAAATATATAACCTAGTATCAAAGAGTAGGTAGTAAGATTCCTTACTTCCTCAGTTACAAGTCCAAACTTCACCTTGCCATTTTAGTTGGCGGTACCTAACTACTCTTTGACAAATAGACATAGACATACCTAGACAAATAGGATCGAAAATGTACCTGCACGAGTGTGGAAGGCTCTACAGAATGCCATGCCTGTATTGAAACATTCATTTCAAAATGATTTTTAAACCCACTGCCATTATCGAACAGTCGATCGTTAATTCCTACTGAATTAAATTATTACTCCGATAGCAATATCGAGGGAAGTTTACTGTACGCGCCATTTCACGCGTAATTTGATATTCGGATGACAAATTATACGCAAGCGACCAGTGCCGGGGAAATTACAGGGAAGAACGGCTTCAGACGTCCTCTTCTAGAGGTGATTGTAAAATCTGAATGTAATCTGAAGTTGTGAAGTAGATCGTCGATTCTCAAGTCTCATTCAGGCGGCACATTCATTTTGCACGTTTAGAAATTATCACAATATTTATTATATCTTATAAACAAAGACCCGACTTCAAACCGAATCGAGTGCCTATTACAAAATTACGATTACCTATCACGAAATTAATAATTAATTGTTTCGATTAGTTTTTATGGAAAAACGACTACTCTGAACTTGATCAAAATTAATATGAGACCATCTTGGTATTATTTCCTATGCAATAGCAATGATGTTAAAAATACAAAATATAAAACCATACAGTCACCGAATATTCGCATAACCTTAATTTTTAAGGTTTTAAGTATTAAGGTGATATGTGAAATGTTTGTTTTTTTTGTATGGGCTGAGTCTACCCAGATGTATTTATCCATTATGGAGTGATTGAACTAAACATACAAACTCACAAACTTTTACCGTTCACTCATCTGCAACGCGTTTGACACTTGGCACTTCTATTCAACAGAGCACTTCTATTAAAATTCTCTAAGGAGGATTTATTTTGATTACACAAAACCGTTAACATTATAGTAAATAATCGCTACTGTAATATTAAACAAACGAAACACATTTAGGACGAGAAATAAATGTTTTTGATTAATTCTGAATCGTTTTTTCTCAATAACCGCAAAACATACAGTTTTGTTTTTTAATGACAAAGATAACATGAGGATTTAATCTAGATAAATTATAGACAGAAACACGATTGGTGAAACTTTTCTCGATAGATTTATTTTCCAAAGTTGGCTCTTCAAAAACACTAATTTAGTTTTTACTCAAAACTATGAATAGCTAACCAGTTCATTTTTATATAATTCGTTAGATAATCATACTACTTACATAAATGAAAGACAGTTTCTTTTTAAGTTTGATGGTTTTCAAGATAATGCGGTTTTATCACTTTTTCCGTCTTATCCGGGTAGACTCGGCCCATACAAAATACCAAAAATCACCATAATTGAATATGTGAATGTTTAATAACCATTTGTATATGCCAGAGTACAAAATGTTATTTAATTGGCGATAAACAGAAAACTAGTATGCATCAACGCTCGCGTTCATGTTAATTATTTAGACACAAAGGGTTGACATGACAGTTGCAGGCGCCATTTTGCAGATATTATGACGTATTGTTCGTGGACATCCGCCAAATTGACTGATTAGATTACGCGTGAGCAATTATTTAACTTGCATACCTGTGTATGTATAGTCTAGCTGTATGTCTGTGTTTGTCTATGGCTTTGTAAAAAATAGCCTGCATACATTGAAATCTCGATGGACGTGTTCGACTGAGATGCAAGATGCGGGTTTGATTCCCGCGGGTGGAAAAATGATGCGTGATATGCAAATATTTGTTTTTGGACTGGATGTAAGGTAAGGTTTGTTTTTTTCTATGTTTATCGGGCTCGTTGATTAACATAAAGCTGAGACGTGGCCTATTTGACCCACACCGTACATTTATTGTTTGTATCTAATCATCTTTTAAATTACGCAAAAATCCGCAACACAGGTCGATACGTTTTATTTGTTTTTTTTTTCTGTCTATATTATTTTTTTTGTATCTTTCTTCTGATTATGTGTACCTTTTTATCTGTGTGCGTGTCAAATGAATATATTTCATTTATTTAGTTTCATTTTACTTCTAAGGTCAAAGTATAAAAAGCAAACTTCATTGAACAGTATAAGAAATCGTAAACAATAAACAACATTGATTATTTCTAAAGTTTACCATTTGTAGCGAGTTCGTTTTGAGCTTTTATGACAGATAATTTGTCAGGAGTGGCTATGCGCAAGTCAAAGCTAATTTATCTGTCCCAAGCGCCTTATTTATTACAATGCGTTTGCTTCTCAGCCGCACCCCTCGGGGTAATTTTGGCACATTGATTCAGGCTTACTTGCGCTTACCAGGGTTTGTATGACAACTTTAATATAGGTTGCCGTTTGCATCTATAGTCTACTAGCTGCTCGCCCGGCTTCGCACGGGTGGTACCTGGATAAAAAGTCTACAGATTTTGTGCAAACTTCACATAAACCATCTACTAAATAGTCCGAACAAAGCCTAAACATTTGGTTTGGATATGTGAGCCCGTTCTTGAGTTATAAAATTACAACGAAAACTGGCATTAATTTTTATATATATTATAGATAAATAGTAAGTCCGTTAAAAACTAAAAGAAAACTGAGGAAAATGTTAAGACGATATTAGTATTTTTTTAAGTTTTATGGAGAAACTAATAGTGACATAAATGCATAAACCAACGTTGAACAAACACTAGAAAAAATAATATCGGATCACCAGGTAAAAGATAGCAAAAATACTCGTAGGCACTATAAAAAAGCAACGAAAAAATGTATATGCGTCGAATTGAAAACCAAAATTTTTCAAAAGATAAAAGGTTACGGCTGTAATCCCCAAGTAAGGTAGCCATCCAGATCTCCAGGCACTCAGATCCTTGAAGATGTCTAAAGGGGTTAGTTTAGTCAGAGGCACATCCAACCATTACATTTGGCACATGCCCACTTTTGGCAGTAGTTAATAATAATCTAAATATATGTTGTTACTAAATATAGGTAATAATATAATGGAAAATAAGCCATCATGTCATCAACACATCGAACGTTCAACGACTGTTTACGACACCCAAAACTTTATAAATTAGACCTAATTAAATAAACACCTGCCGTCTCATTAATAAACGTAGACTAGCGCAGGATTAAGTTTAGTCCAACGCTTACGTTTGGACTAGTCGAATTCAATATTAATAAACGAGGATTAGAAATGGAGTTGCTTACATTAAGCTGGTATTAACAAATCTTGGTGTAACCTCAGATGATCTTTGGATAAGTAAATTTTTATTAATAGCACCGCTGCTGTTTACATGTTTCGGTTCAATTCGACGAACAAATAACTTAAGCCGGAGTAAATAATCCGAGAATACTTTTACTCACTACCTCACTACAAAAATAGTATGTAAACAGCTAAATCTAAAATGTTATGTTGACCCACGGTAGACATATGAAAGCCGTAGCATCTTGACTTTGTGGGATTACGTCTGTTATTTACGATCAGAAACGTCAAAATTACATTTTTCTCAAGCTACCTTATATCTATATAGGTAGTTGATTTACTAGCCTCACTGCTCAGTTGGTAGTTCTGCCTTCTGTACTGTAGGTTGTCGGTTCGATTCCCACCTAGGGCAAACTTTTGTGTAATGAACATAGATGTTTGTTCTGTGTCTGGGTGTTATGATGTACAATAATTAAGTACTATGAATTTACAAGAAGGTATTTATAAGTTTCTATCAGTTTAGTCTATTGTATGTAAGTTTCATAGTTTCTTTATTTAGTAGTCAAGTTTATACAAATAAAGTATACATCACAATTTATTAGAATTCAATTACAATAAAAATTATGTTAGTCCAGTTTAGTTGAACCCGCCCTTAAGCTGCCATCTTAACCCATGGTTACGGTGGGTAATTTGTCGGTGGTCTAAACGTACCTACTTTGAGATGAAGACGTCACGTACTGTCGAGGGTCTTCGGACATCCCCCGGACTCCGGACTAACCCCAACTTATTTTTTTCTCTAACTGACGGGTTGATGTGAAACGAATGAACATTTTGTGTGTTTTTGTAATACACCAAGGAAACTTGCGAGAAAGTATTATTTGGTAGCCATTATTAGGTAATTAGGTGTACTCGTAGCATTAAATAAATGTAAGTTTGTGTGGGCCAACTTTGGTGACGGAATTTTTAGGGCGCTCAAATGCATTCGCCGTTGCTTGACGACCTTTTTAGCTATCAAGTTTAATTATTACAAAAAGAAAGGAATAGTATTACATCACTACATAGTATAAAGCAAAGTCGCTCTCCGCTTCCCGCGTCTGTATGTCTGTATGTATGTTTGCTTATATCTTTAAAACTACACAACGGATTTTGATGCGGTTTTTTTTAATAGATAAAGTGATTCAGGAGGAAGGTTTATATGTATAAAAACATGCTACCTGTGCGAAGCCGGGGCGGGTCGCTAGTGTTTTATATTGAGGACAGACGCTCTGAGTGAAACCACCATTTATACGAGACTGACTTTTTATTGAGTACCCGCAATATACCTTATTCTACAAATATAACATTCTCACACACCTGTTTAACACATAATTATTAAAGTTTATGCTTATACTAAATTACCTAAATTAAACAACAGTCAGCTTACATTACTTTTCTTAAATAACTACTTTTGTAACTTATAGATAAAAACATTATTCTAAGTAGGTATATAAACACATCAACACCTGACTATTTCCTCGGAGTGATGTTAACCTGGCTACAAACCTAAACGACAACAAAACGTTGAACAGGTCTACGTGAACGTTTTGGCGTTACAACTTCGTTCTGTTCTTCGACTTCTGCCCTATGGCTATGCAATATGTTTGAGTGTGTTGCTATTGACCCATTGTTGTCACCGACTCCCACCATGGTTTCGGCGTCATCTATTTCATCATTAATGATGGATTTATGGTTACTAGGAATAATGTTGAAATCGGAAACGTCACCATTGATATTTTTCTCGACTACTGATTCCTGCTTTTGGTTCATGTTCGTACTATGCGACATGATGTGATCAATATGTTTCTTATACAATTTATCGTTCTGGCGCACCTGATAAGAAACCGGACCCAATCTTTTCATTATGATACCTATTTCCCAGAAGCTTTTGTTGTTCCTAAACTGTTTAAATTGAACTTCGTCACCTATTTCAAATTGACGCATCTTAGTGTTTCTCTTTTGATGGATAACTATTTGTTTATCGCGCACCCTATCCTCGACATTTGGACGGACTAAATCGCAATGAGTGCGTAGGTTGCGTCCAAATATTAGCTGTGCAGGAGTTTTTCCTGTTAAACTGTGTGGAGTCGACCTGTAGTATAATAAAAACTTATCTAATCCAAGTTGTAGATCTTCCTTATCAATCATGGCCTTTTTTAAACAATATTTTATTATTTTTACTGCGCTTTCTGCTGCACCATTGCTACTTGGTTTATAAGGCGACACTAAGATATGCTTTATACCACAACTTTCCATGAATGTTTTGAACTCAAAACTGCTGAATGGCGGTCCGTTATCTGATACTAACTCACGAGGTAGCCCAAAACAACTAATTATGCGTCTCAATCTTGCAATTGTGAGTTTCGCTGACGTTGTACCTATGCTATGCGCTTCAATCCATTTGGAATGCGCATCAACCAGTACGAAGTATGTGTGATTTTCTAAAGAAAAAAAATCTACGTGAACTCTGTACCACGGCACCTGCGGCCACGCCCATGGATGCACTGGTGCCGCGGCCGGTGAAGGTCGAGTGCTCATGCAAGTCTCGCAGCCCTGGCATTCTCGCTCAATGTCGGCGTCGATGCCGGGCCAGTACACGTAGCCCCTAGCTAGGCTTTTGCATTTTACTATTCCTTGATGACAAGCATGGATCATCTTCAAAATTTCATTTTGTAAAGAGCTTGGTATGACAACGCGATGACCAAACAAAACGCATCCTGATTCTACATTAAGATATTCTTTAATGGAGAAAAAACTTTTTAAAACTTTATCTTTACAGTATATCCAGTTAGAGTTAATAGCATGTATTAGTTTTTGCAACGTTTTGTCGGATGCCGTGTGTTTTGCCACTATCTTATAATTTATTGGTGCCTGCTCAGATATAAATTTGATATAAGATTCAGTTCTATGCTCCGTATTTTCATCTATAACCGGTATACGTGATAAGCTATCCGCCACACAATTATGTTTCGACCCTATGCATTTTACTTGGTAGTTATATGCGCTTAATATCACTGCCCACCTTTGCAACCTGTTACTAGCCATCGATGGTATGGCTTTATTTTCATGAAAAATAGATGCCAACGGCTTACAATCTGTTACTAACGTAAATTTATTACCATATAAATAGTCGTGGAATCTATTCACTGCGAATATAATAGCTAGGCCCTCTCGACATATCTGTGAATAGTTTCTTTCGGCCGGCGAGAGAGTGCGCGATGCGTGCAGCACGGGCCGCAGCTCGCCACTGGCCATGGCGCGCTGCGCCAGCACACCAGCAACACCATAAGGTGAAGCGTCGCATGTTACATATGTCGGTAAAGTGGGGTCCCAGTGAGCGAGCACTGGCGCTTCGCGTAGTAACAATTTTATGGAACGAAATGCCTTTTCACATTCGTTCGACCATATGAATTTTGTATTTGACTTAAGTAACCCATATAGTGGTTCCAGAACGCTACTGATATTACGCACAAACTTGCCGTAATAGTTGACTAAACCTAAAAAAGCTTTCACCTCACTTACGTTGGTTGGTTGCGGTGTCCTATTTACGGCATCTATTTTGGAAATTTCGGTTTTCAATCCATTTGCATCAATTATGTAACCTAGATACGACACAGACCTTTTAAAAAAGCTACATTTTTTCTTTTCTACTTTTAGGCCGCTCTCTGATAATATTTTGAAAACCTGCATTAATCTTTCCATGTTCTCTTTTTCATTTTTACTGCTGATAAGTAGGTCATCCTGATACACAGCTACATATGGCATTCTAAATAATTTTTCCATTATTCTTTGAAATTTACTAGCAGCGCATTTGATACCGAACGGTAACCTATTATATGTGAACATGCCTTTATTCGTGACTATGGTGCAATATTTTTTTGCCTCATCGTTCAGAATCAGCTGTTGATATGCCCGACTTAAATCAACTTTGCTAAAAATTCTACCACCTTGTAACGACGCAAAAATATCTTCTATCCTAGGAAGTGGGTATTTGTCGTCCACCAACACCGGATTGAGCGTTGTTTTGAAATCTCCGCAAAGCCTTACCTCTCCATTTTTTTTGATGACGGGAACCACCGGCGTCCCCCATTCGCTCCACTCTACGGGCGATATGACACCCTCTTTTTGAAGGCGCTCCAATTCGGCGTCCACTGCGGGCCGCAATGCATATGGGACGGGCCGCGCACGACACCATACCGGCACCGCGCCCGACTTCAGCTCCAATCCAACCGTACCTTTGTTAAACGCACCTATACTGGTCGAAAACACCTCGGGAAACTTATTCATCAATTGGTCAATAGCCACACATTTGTTGAAATTGCTGTCAACAACGCAAGCTACCGATTCTTTGGTATCTAACGCAGAAGGAAATTGTATGCCAAACGCTCGCATCCATTTACGACCGAATAATGAATTGCTACTATCATTATCGATAACAACTAATTTTAAGTTATGCACTAGCTTATTGTTGTACTGAACGCTACATTTAAATTCACCTTTCGGTAAGACCTTTTGGCCGTTATACATCTTCAAACATGATTTACGCTGAATTAAATCAATGTGGCTAAAATGTTCTAGGTACGTACTTCTATTGATGATACTCATGCCCGCCCCGGTATCGCCCTCCATGACGACCCGCTTTCCATCGATGACCACCGTCATGATCCATCTTTTGTCTTCTTCGTTATCACTCAACTGATAAACTTGGTTCCCCTCGTCCTCACTCGATTCAAAATGTTCGTATTCCTCTTCGGACGCCACCTTGTGCACGCTCGTACGCTTACGAAATCGGCACACCTTGGCTACGTGGCCCCGATTGCCACACACAAAACACTCCACGTTCACAAACGGACAATTTTCTTGACGATGCGGCTGCCCGCACCGATAACAGCCGACACGTTGCTGGCCGCCGCTGCCCCTACCGGTGGGCGCGCCCCCGCGGCCTCTGCCTGGGCCCATGCGCCGTCCGCGCTGCGCCCCGCCCCTGTACCTGCTTCCGTCCACGGCATGCACCTTGTCCGTGGCGCTGGTGATGCTGACGGCCCCTGCCGTTTCTTGTGAGTCTCGAACGGCGGCCTCCAATGATAACGCCAACTCCACTGCTCGGTCGAATGTCAATTCTGTTTCTGTCAATAACCTCTGTGTGATCTTGTCGCTTTTCAATCCGAACACAAATTGATCTCGTAAATTCTCCTTGAGTATCTCCGTTGTTGTAAACACGCACGTTTTGCTGAGTTTTTTTAAATGAGCGAGATATTCCGTTATCGACTGAGACTCAGTCTGTTTGTATGATCTGAAAATCATTCGCTCGGCAATTACTGACCGTTTTGGCGCCAAGTGAACTTCTATTAACTTCACTAATGAGTCGAAATCAGTATTTTCAGGCTTTTCTGGGAAACATAAGTCAATCATGAGATCCAATGGTTCCGTGCCCACTACTGCCACTAGGTATTTGGAGTATTCTGCGGGTTTGACATCATGAATTGCGAACCATGCTCTCAGCCTGCTGACGTATGTTGGCCATCTATCCACATTTATCTTGAACTCTTGCAGCTGGTTGAGATTCATGACGACTCCTTTGGATTCGCCTTTCTTGCTTTCGTTTTTGATCGACATGTGCACGCTAAAGTTCTTAAATCGTCGCCAAATGTTTTATATTGAGGACAGACGCTCTGAGTGAAACCACCATTTATACGAGACTGACTTTTTATTGAGTACCCGCAATATACCTTATTCTACAAATATAACAGCTAGTTACCTAATAAAATAATACATTAGATGACATAATCTAAATTAACTCTATACAGTTTTTGCCGTGGCTTCGTGACATTAAAAAACCGGTCAAGTGCGAGCCGGACTCGCGCACGAAGAGTTCCGTACTATAAAACTACAAAACAGTAATAAAATCACGTTTGTTGTATGGGGGCATCCCTTAAATATTTATTTTATTTAGTTTTTAGTATTTTTGGTTATAGCGGCAACAGAAATACATCATCTGTGAAAATTTCAACTGTCTATCTAACACGGTCCATGAGATACAACCCTGTGACAGACAGACAGACAGACGGACAGACGGACAGCGAAGTCTTAGTAATGGGGTCCTTTGGGTACGGAACCCTAAGAAGCGAGTACATTTTGTACAGAACTATCTCAATTTATAATTCTGTGTAAAAAAGTGTTTTCTGAAAATAGTGTCAAATTGGCTTCATAGCATTAGGAACACTCATCTCGGGTCGGTATTCATAATATTGCTGCCCAACACGCATTCAATTAAAACAACACCTTTAGACGAATTGGATTACCAGTGGGAATCCATTTGAATGGTTCTAAAGGGGGAATTATGATTGATGGTAGGATACGATTCGTTTCCACTTAACACATAAGGTCGCATTCACGTGGAAAGCAGGATACAGGCGCCGGCACCGGTTTAATGGAGCTTAAAGTTGCTCTCTAAAGGTGTGACATAGCGCGGCATTCGAGCGCGGTATTTGTAGGACATCAGTTTGCCGCGTGACTACTTTTGACTTAAAAGCTTAAACTTAAAATTGTCTCGCTATGTCTAGTCACATCTTTACTGTGAGCCATTTAATCATTTTGCGATGTAATTTCACATAATGATTGATAGATACTTGTAACTTAGGTAGCGTGTTGGGTGAGTGGTCGACTAACCGTAAGAGATGCAGGTTTTATCCTCCTGTGGAACAAATATTTGTTATCTCTAAGGTAGACTCTCTCAAATCTCTAGGCGCTCAGATCCTTAAACATCTCTAAAAAGGCTAGTCAGATTCACGTCCAAACATTAATTTGGCACATGCCCACATTTTGCAGTAGTATAAAAAACCTCATAGACGACGCGATTTTTAGTTTTTTGCTGCACCATTGTGATGAAGGAGTCATCCCGAGAAGGGGATTCATTCATGCTTTTTATGTGAACGCACTCATATAAGGGGTTATTTTATTGCCCCCTGTTATGTAGTAATTAGCACAATTTACTTTTAAAATACTTTATTAGATTTAGAACTTAGTATTTACACTTTTACTAGATTTAGAACTTAGTATTACGAACTTAGTACAATGAGATGTGTCGAATTTGGATGTTGGAAGTGAAGTGACTTGCTTATTCTAATGCCACTTATTTATACTAAGAAAGGTGTGGGAATATTTAGACATATGTTGGGGATTTACATGGTCGGGAATGTAAAGTATCCATAAACTATCAGTTGTAGACAACTGAGCCACTTATCCTAATAATTTATTTAAACAAAAGTATTGTAAGAACTTAAACAGTTTTGAAAGTTAAGTACCTATAAAGAATACAAAGGTCCTTAAGATACAATACTACTTGAGAATCACGTAATGGTTTGCAGGTTAAGTCAAGTACCAAAAAGGTCCTTAAGATTAATAAATTGTATAACGTAATGGTTTGCAGGTTAAGTCAAGTACCAAAAAGGTCCATAAGATTATAAATTGTTCACAGAACTACAAACCACTTATCGTAGTGCAACTTATTTAAACAAAAAATGGTCATGTGAACTAAAAGCATTTTTAAGGGTTTTGAAAGTTAAATACTTATAAATAATACAAAGGTCCTTAAGATACAATATTACTCGAGAATAACATATTGAAGGTATAAGAAGTACGTGGGAATCACCTAGAATTAGTATTATGTAACATCTCCCCTCTTAGAATAAAGATTGGGCGTTAGTGCCTAATCTTTGGGAATGAGGTGATGTTAGAGGGTTTTCAGTGTTGATTTCTTCGTCGTCTGTTACGCGGGAAGACGTCTGATGTATATTTCTAAGCGGGATGGCGATATGTGTGCTGCGCTCTCTTCGGGAGTTGTCGAAGCAGTTGTTGAATATTTGAACGTATCCTCTTCCGTCCGATGATCGTCTTGTTTGATTGAAACCGATTGGACATCGTTTGCAGAGTTTGATAAGAAAATAAGAAGGGAGTATGATGCCTATCGTAAAATAGAACCACATGAAGGTAGAGTTGTTTCTATCTAGGAACGATTGTGACTTAGAATTAGCTTGGATCTTCTTCAATTCGTCTGAGTATTTATCGAGGTGAGTCTTGATTTTGTTAAGCGAATCCAAGGGCATGTCGTTGATCTTGATGGGAAGAAGATGTGGTGGTGCTTCAATGTTCTTTGTTATCTCAAAGCAATCATCCGTCCTTATGTCGGGAATTATAATGGGACTCGTCGCGTTTTCTTCCATTGATTGATATGCCGAAAGTGTGCTGTAGCCTGTGTGAAGCGTACACCCTTGTGATAGTGTTACAATGCCTGATCCTTGAAGCTTATGATTTGAAACTTCATTGTCGCAGTGTAGAACGCAGCTGGTTTCGGTGGTCAAGATGTAGAGCCATCTGTTGTGATGCAATGGTTGAAACGTCTGGATTTCCGCAGGAAATGTTGTCGCCGTGCAGGTTTCAGGAATAGTAGTTTTCTTGCTAAGAAGTAGTTGTAGCTCGCAGATGGGACGCTCCGCTGAGTCGTAGACCACAAGATCTTTGCAGACTCTGTTTCTCATAGCGAAGGTGATGCAGTTGTCTAGTGAACTCGTCGAAACATAATATTGCCCACTTGGATTAGTAGCCAGGTATATATGCTCAGGAATGATTGTGGAATAGTATGAGGAGTTAGGATGTTGTATTGGAATAGAATAGGTATGATACAAGGTTAAAGGATCATTCATGACGAGAGGAAATTCTAGAATATAGACTAATCGATTCGAATAAACATAGGCTGTCAAGAAGGAAGAATCTAGTAAAGTATGTAAGTTATTAGTAGTGACCGAAGTGACTAGCCTTCTGTTTGTTCTAATTTTATTCGATTTAAGAAGCTCATTGAACAACTTTTTAGAGCTTATGATTGAAGGATGAACTATATTACATTTAGCAAAAAGAATACTAGCTAGACAATCGTCAATTTCGTTTTCTAGGCTTGTAACAAGCTCTAGGATTTGCAAAGAAATAGTAGAGATATCTTCGTTTACTTTGATGTCGAAGATAAGAGTATCTGTCTTGTTGAGGTAGGAGTTGAGACGATTAATGTTTTCATTAATTACTTGTTCGTCAAAGGTAATTTTAAAGATTGTTTCATTAAAATTTCTTACAGTAGAAGATGTAATTTGCAACTGTTTTTGCATGAGATTGCTTAGATCCAACTCATTTCGTTCAAGTTTATCGATGCATTCGTCGTAGCGTTTTGCATCTTTTGCATCAGGTGTACCTATAAGCCACTTAAGAACAGAACCAAAGTCGTCTAAGAGTTCTCTTTTAACACGAAAGTTCTTTCCTAAGTACATGTTGAGTTCAGCTAGTTTTGATTCGATTTTATTTAGATTTACGTTAAGGTAAGATTTGGTCGATTGAACGTTAGGAAGAAATTGATATTGAGCTGATGTCGCTTGGAAGTTGTTGGAAAGGCGAGTTAGGGATTCGAAAGATATGAATAGTGGTTTTATGTCTTTATAGACGATAAGCTTCCATGATCCATCAGATATTGAAATTTGTCCTTCTTTGTCATAAAAAATACCAGCATGTGAGGTAAGGGAATCGGATATTATCATTTGAGCAACGATTTTCGTGGTTACGCTGGAATAAAAGTAATTGACGAGTTAGGAAAATAGAAGAGTTCTAATATAAATTTAAACCTAATTTTATTATATACCTATACTTAACTTAGTGGACATAAGGCCGTAGGCGATTGGCATGCACTAATTGATTTTTGCCTGCTTTCTTAATTAAATAGTTTTCGTTGAAGCCTACACGTATTATTTCGCACGGACCTTCCCACTTAGAATCTAAATTATTTGGGTTAGGGACCCTTAACATTACCTTATCACCTATTTTATATTCGATAGTATTTCTAATTTTGCTATCGTAGCGCTCTTTTGCTTTTTCTTTCATGTTTTCGATGTTTTTGAGTGCAGTTTCACGAGATGCGTTTAGACGTTCATTAAGGTCTTTTAAATAATCGCATGCAGTGTAATCAGAAATTGGCTTAATGGAATAGAATGGACGCGGTTTGTATCCGAAAAGAAGTTCATGCGGCGTATAACCCGTGGAGCTATTAATCGAGGTGTTATGACACATGATTGCGAATGGAATGATTTGATCCCAATTCTTTAACCGTCGATTATGGTACATGCGAATGTGATCTCGTAGAGTTGCGTGAAATCGTTCGAGGGCACCGTTAGTTTGAGGATGGTAAGTTGTATTGAAAGTGTGATTAGAGCCGAAGAATTTCATCAGTTGTTTTATTACATTATTCGTAAATTCGGTGCCTTGATCTGAATGGAATCTCTTTGGTACTCCGTAGTGTTGGCAAAAGTTAAGCAATTGCCGTGCTACAGTTACCGCTTCTTTGTCTGGGATCGGGTATGCTTGTACATATCTCGTAAGATCGTCTTGGAGAGTTAAAACATATTTGTTATTGCCTTCACTGATGTCCGAGTAAGAGACTAAGTCCATTGAAACGCGTTCGAAAGATTCGGTTGATTGGGAGGTTATGACCATGGGAGCTTGAAAAGATTTTCTTTGTATTTTATTACGTTGGCAGATAACGCAAGATTCGACGTAAGTTTTTATGTCATTGGTCATCCCTTTCCAAAAGAATTCGTTTCTAATTTTCCTGGTAGTTTCGACTACACCACGATGTCCTGATAGAGGTTCATCGTGATAGGTTTTCAGGATATCAGGGATATCTTCTGACTTTGGATACTTAACTTTATTTTCGCAAATTGTGATTTCGCAATCATAGTTTTCAGCCAAGTATGTTGAGATATGAATTTGTTCATTATTGACTAGTTTACAGGTGTGGTCATTTTTAAGATCTGGGACAAAAAGTTGGGAGATAGTATGTTGTTGAAGACAGGAAAGCAGAGCTTTGAAATAGCTTTCAGCATCCCATGGGTCGAAGTGATTTGGCCTAGTACAGCAAAATATAAGATTTTGTTTTTCATTTGAAATTAGGATATCCGTGCCATAAAGGTTTTTGATTTTTGCTACATAGTGCTCTACACCGGAGCACAAGCTTAAAGCTTCGTTGAATATTTCGTTTTGATCTGAGAGTTTGCAAGATGTGGGAATAAAGACATTTTTATGTCTGGGATCTAATAATCGGTCAGGTGAGAACTTGACTTTAGAGGATTCAAAACAATTGCGTTCTCTTATATCTAAGGCTGCATAATGTTCATAATTGAGTTGGAGATACTCCTCTGATGGAGAATTTGGAGTCGAGTTTGTTAAGTCAATGATGTTAGAGTTCATAACCGGAGGGCGGGAAAGAGCGTCTGCATTAGTGTTGGTTTTACCCGATTTATATACTATCTCGTAGTCGTACTCTTCGAGTTTTAATCTCCAACGAACTAGGCGGCTACCTGGGTCTTTGATGTTCATAAGCCAAACTAGAGGTTTATGGTCCGTGAGTATCTTAAACCTTCGACCAAAAAGGTAAGGTCGAAAATGCTTTACTGCCCACACTATGGCTAATAATTCGCGTTCTATAGTAGAATAATTAGACTCGGCTTTATTTAATGTACGTGAAGCATATGCAATTGGCAAGTCTTTGCTGACTTCTCCTTGTGAAAGAATTGCACCTATCGCGTATTTTGAAGCATCAGTCGTTAAATTGAATTCTCTGTTGAAATCGGGATATTGTAAAATAGGTGTCGTTGTAAGGATGTCCTTACAACTATCGAATGCGCGTTGTTGTTCTTCACTCCAAACGAATGGGACATCTTTTTTAAGAAGGCTTGTCATAGCTTTCGTGAGTTTGCTAAAATTCGGAATGAACCTGCGGTAGTAACCAGCAAGTCCTAGGAATGATTTTATGTCTTTACAGGATTTTGGGACTGGAAATTCCTTAACAGCTTTTACCTTGTCAGGATTCGGTTTTACACCTTCGTTAGAGATTATGTGACCTAGGTAAGCTACTTCTTTTCTCATGAATTCGCATTTATCTGGCTGGATTTTTAAACCATGTTCTCTAAGGCGATTAAAGACTTCAGTGAGTTTTTGTTCATGTTCTTGAAGACTAGATGCGAAAACAACGATGTCGTCAAGGTAGACGAAACAGCGTTCACCTTGCAATCCATGGAGGACACTGTCCATGGCACGTTGGAACGTGGCTGGTCCGTTTTTAAGGCCAAAAGGCATTCTAAGGTACTCGTAATGACCGTAAGGTGTATTGAAAGCTGTTTTAGGGACATCTTTAGGGTCCATCTCTATTTGGTGGAATCCTGAGGCTAGATCTATTGTCGTGAAATAGATTGAGTGACCTAGTTTATCTAAAATATCGGAAATATTGGGTAAGGGATAGCTGTCTCCTACTGTTATGTCGTTGAGTTTACGATAGTCGATAACTACACGCCACTTTTGTTTCTCTGAGGCATCCAATTTCTTTGGTACTACCCAGATAGGACTACTCCAAGGGGAGGTGCTAGGTCGAATTATGTTTTGATCTAGCATTTTCTGAACTTGAGTTTTGACTTCTTGTTGATGAACGAAAGGGAACCTGTAGGTTTTCGTATGAATCGGTATCTCTGAAGTTGTAGGGATCGAATGTTTAGTGTGGTTTGTGAATGTCAAAGTTTCGCCTTCATAATAAAATATATCTGAAAATTCGTAGATGATTTTGTCGAGAGAGTCTTTCTCTTCGGCGTTCAAATGGTCTTGCCGTATAAGTCTGTTACTAGTGCCGTTACTGTTAATCGTTTTTGATAGATTTACTGGGAATTTGAGATTGTTTAATGACTTATCGTCGTTTGATAATAATGGAGTCGCTTGAACTATGGGAATAGAAATAATTTTGTCTTCGTTACTAGAATTTACGCAAGTGATTAAGAATTTGTGGTTTTTGACTGCGACTAACGCGTTAGGAATGGAGATATCGCTTTGAATTTGTTGTTTGTTGATTACAGCGTATCCGTCTTGAATATCATTAGTAAAACATGTGATAACGGTTTCTGAGCGTTGACCCACGAACTGTTCGTTTTTATTATTGGCTAATCCTTTTTCGCCGACATAGAAGAGTTTGTAAGAGCGATCATGGATTCTCATGGATTTTGATTGGACATAGATGTTAACGTTGAATTTTGACATGAAATCGTTACCTATGATACCGTCGACTTGAATGTTGAGGTTAGCTACATGGAATTTGAATTTAGGAAAATTGTCTAGTGATATTTGAGCCGTTCCAAAACTTTGAATTGAGGATTGGTTACCCGAGATACCTACGATTGATACGATGTTCGAAACATCTAGAGGTGCCATTCCTATTTTCGCTTTATTTATGACCGAAATAGAGGCTCCTGTATCAACGAGTAGCGTGACTGGGTTTCCTTCGATATGGAATTGGCAATGTAGAAGATTTTCTGGAGGTACGTTAAGTGAGGAAATAGTAATAGGTACAGCGGGTTTGGTATATTTTGATTGAGGGTTTGATTTCGATTTTGATTTAGGTTTTGATTTAGAGTTTGATTTAGATTTGGTAGAAATGGAATTTGAATTAGTATTGATTTGGGAGTTAGTATTTGATTGAGTCGATTTTGATTCAGAGTTTGATTTGGATTTTGCATCAGATTTGGTAGAAATAGAATTTGAATTAGTATTGATTTGGGAGTTAGTATTTGATTGAGTCGATTTTGATTCAGAGTTTGATTTGGATTTTGCATCAGATTTGGTAGAAATAGAATTTGGACTAGTATTGATTTGGGAGTTAGTATTTGATTGAGTCAGATTTAGGATTTCAGTTTGAGTGCTGGCATCACAAAATTGTCTCCGATAGACTGGTCTTTTTTGTGGTGCCATTATGCGATTCTTGTTGAGCTGAAGCACGGGTGCCTGTCCCCGATGGACTGAATGAGGCAACCCATGATTCCTAAGATTACTATCTAGGGTTGGTTTAGGTTTTACCATCCTAGTTGGAGTGCCTCCGCCTCGATATCCATGTTCTGGTTCGAATTGGGGCTTGACATCAGTGTCCGGGCATTGGAGTAGCAAGTCGAAGCGGTTTCCGGAGTAGTGCCCATCTCTCCGGCCGCTTGAGAGTTTAAATTATTTACTCTAGCAGGGGCCGCAGGCCGTTGTTGAGACGTTTGTTGAACAGAGTTAAGATTTTGTCTTAGGTTGTTGTTATAAGCGCGTTTACGGCACTCCGAGATTAAGTGTCCCGGATATTTGCAATAGTTGCAAACTTTAGTATGGCTCTGTGATTGCTGTGGGATGCTATTCCTGTTTTGTGTCTGTCTAATTTCGTTCGTACGCATGCTATTATCTGTGCGGAAGTTGTTTGTTGGGTTTGGGACGCTTTTCTTATATAGAATTTGTCTAGCGTTGTTCATGTTTCTAATTTTTTCTTCTTGAATAGCCAAGTTTCCTGCGTCGGTGAGGTTAGATATAGTGTGAACCCTAAGCATTATACCTATATCTGAGTTTAACCCGTTAATAAAGACGTTTAGTGCCATTTCTTCGGTGGTGGCCACGCGGCCTTCCAATGTATTGTCTTTCGTTTCAGTGGATAATTTTTCAACGAGTTTGCTCCTACACATATCGACCCTATGAAAATAATCGGTGATGGATTCACTGGGTTTTTGAAAAAGAGATTGTAACTCTAGTTGTAAGTGTCCCAGCGTCTTTGTATGCGAGTACTTTTGAATTAAAAAACATTTTAAATCGGGCCATGTCTGAAACCGCTTCGTGTGGACGTCTGACGACCCTGGTCCCGTGATTTTGTTTAATGCGTATGTTAAAAGTATCTTAATTTGAGATTTTGATGCTAATTCAAAAGCTGAGTCACACGATCTAATGAATCGATAAACTTCTTGAGTAGGTTTGTGGGTGTCGAATTCAGGAATAAGTTGCAAAAGCATTCTGAAGTCTATATCCATTGTAGCGGATTCCGCTTCAGTTGTTTTAGAGTCGATGGACATAATGAATCGATGATCGAATAATTAAAGGAATCGAGATGAATGTTGTAGGATTAGGAAATAGAACAAAGGAGCATATAAGAATGAGCCACTTACCACAGTAACACAATAAATGTTTTGCGGATGCACATCGTTGGTTCGGCGGAGAAGATTAAAACCCTGTAGGCACCGTTTCACTGTTAGTCTTTTGTTTAATTAAACCGTAGAAACGTTATCTCCGACTTTTATTCGCGATTTTTGCATTCCTACCGGCTGCGCCAAAATGTTATGTAGTAATTAGCACAATTTACTTTTAAAATACTTTATTAGATTTAGAACTTAGTATTTACACTTTTACTAGATTTAGAACTTAGTATTACGAACTTAGTACAATGAGATGTGTCGAATTTGGATGTTGGAAGTGAAGTGACTTGCTTATTCTAATGCCACTTATTTATACTAAGAAAGGTGTGGGAATATTTAGACATATGTTGGGGATTTACATGGTCGGGAATGTAAAGTATCCATAAACTATCAGTTGTAGACAACTGAGCCACTTATCCTAATAATTTATTTAAACAAAAGTATTGTAAGAACTTAAACAGTTTTGAAAGTTAAGTACCTATAAAGAATACAAAGGTCCTTAAGATACAATACTACTTGAGAATCACGTAATGGTTTGCAGGTTAAGTCAAGTACCAAAAAGGTCCTTAAGATTAATAAATTGTATAACGTAATGGTTTGCAGGTTAAGTCAAGTACCAAAAAGGTCCATAAGATTATAAATTGTTCACAGAACTACAAACCACTTATCGTAGTGCAACTTATTTAAACAAAAAATGGTCATGTGAACTAAAAGCATTTTTAAGGGTTTTGAAAGTTAAATACTTATAAATAATACAAAGGTCCTTAAGATACAATATTACTCGAGAATAACATATTGAAGGTATAAGAAGTACGTGGGAATCACCTAGAATTAGTATTATGTAACACCCCGCTCTCGTTTAAGGTCAATGACTAATGAGTGCTGTGACTCAACTGTTTTAAAACAGTTGATTTCATTATGATAAGGGTTGGGGTATTGAAAAAGTTTTCGAAACTATCATGATTACAAACAAAATTGCACTCCTGATGTTTGCGGGACAATTGTTTGTTGTTTTATTTGTGCAGTTGCAATAATAAGTGTCATTTAAACACACACTCACTTTTAAACTCACAAGTCCATCCATAGGTAGTCGTTCTAGGCCTTATATTTTACTAGCGTTACTATTAGTAACTAGACTTTTACTAGCACGGGTTTAATACATATAAACCTTCCTCCTGAATCACTCTATCTATTAAAAAAAACCGCATCAAAATCCGTTGTGTAGTTTTAAAGATATAAGCATACATACAGACGCGGGAAGCGGGAAGCGACTTTGCTATAAACTATGTAGTGATAGTGATTATATTATTCATAAGTATATTATTTTGTTTTGCTATTTAGTTTATATATTTTTCATAGAATGTTAAATAGTAGGTATTTTAGAATTTAAGTATTGTAAATATATGCACTGTTTGATATGCAGTATGCTGCCCCACACGCACTATGGCTCCACTGAAAATCAACGCTGAATCAACTCTCGCTGTTGCAGCATATAGCTGAGTGGTGACCAATTTTGTTGTCAATTGCCAATATGTATGTTTTTTGTTTAGTTTTAAGAGATTATGTTAGCACAAAATAAATTCATTCTTTCTTTCTTTCTTTCATGAAGTGTTTTTGAAGAGCCAACTTTGGAAAATAAATCTATCGAAAAAAGTTTAATCAATCGTGTTTCTGACTATAATTTATCTAGATTATATCCATAAGTTATCTTTGTCATAAAAAACAAAACTGTATGTTTTGCGGTTATTGAGAAAAAACGATTCTTCATACATCAAAAACATTTATTACTCGTCTTAAATTACTAGCTTCCGAGGCTTCGCAAGCTGGACACAAAGTAGCCCATATGCTATTCCAGGGACTATGCCAAGTTTCATTTGAATCAGTTTGGTCGTTTGGGCGTGATTGAGTCACAAACATCTAAACATGCTCACAAACTTTCGTATTTTATTAACATACTAGCCGACCCGTGACAGACGTTGTTCTGTCAGATTTGTTGCACACCAGCGCCATCTATACCAAAATCATCCTTATTGCGTTTTTGGAACGAAGTTCCTTATCGCGCGTTGTGAAAGGGGGCTAGACGGAAAAAATTCTTACGAAAAGTTGTCACGAAAAGTTGTCACGACACTTTTTTGCTATAGTATATCTATTAATATATATCTATTAATTGTGTCGAGGTCGAGGTCGAGGTCGAGGTCGAGGTCGAGGTCGAGGTCGAGGTCGAGGTCGAGGTCGAGGTCGAGGTCGAGGTCGAGGTCGAGGTCGAGGTCGAGGTCGAGGTCGTGGTCGAGGTCGAGGTCGAGGTCGAGGTCGAGGTCGAGGTCGAGGTCGAGGTCGAGGTCGAGGTCGAGGTCGAGGTCGAGGTGGAAGTCGAAGTCGAGGTCGAGGTCAAGGTCGAGGTCGAAGTCGAAGTCGAAGTCAAAGTTGATTCCCCTTCCCTTGTCCCACGTTATTTTGTGAGAACTTCGTTCCATCCGGGTGTCCCTTGACACCTCTCAAGTTTTTTATCATTTAGGGATTGTTTTTCGAATTATTAGTTACCCCTTTATTTATTTTGATTTTTATCTACATACTACAGCAAATTTCATCTTAATCAGTTTTGTCGTTTATTTTTGATTAGGGAAGAAACATAGCAGCCTTGTCACAAACATTCGCATTTATAATATTATTAGGATTTTCTCTCTGCCGTGTTGGCCGAGTGGGAGGTATCTCGAGTTTCAATCTGAAGGTCGTGGTTTCGAATGCCGGCGTGCATCAATGGATTTTTCTTTTAGAAATATGTATATGCTCATCAAAAATACGCGCTCAATACGGTGAAGGAAAACATCGTGAGGAAACCAGTTAGTATTCTTATAAGCGGCGATGAGCTTGCAACCTGTCACGTATGGAATGCTAACTACTGCATAATGCGGGCATGTGCCTAATATAATGTTTGGACGTGCCTTTGACTACCCCCACTAGACATATTCAAAGGATTTAAGCGTCTGGAGATCTGATAGGAATGGAACTTGGGGATTACAGTCGTGATCCTATTATTTTTTTATTTTATTATCTATGTATCAGATTACAACGTCTATCTACCTACATCGTATACGATTATTATTTGAAGCGACTTCCACACGTCGATGTAACGCGCTCACTTTCTTTGAAAGGTAAACCAAAAACAATTTTCGCCAAATCGAATTAGAGCACCTGTTTTATTATTAAGGTTCAATTTAAAAGCAAACAGTACCTACTGATGCTGTACGGTGAAAAGGCAACTAATGCTACATTATATATCAGACAGCCCTACCCTTGTTATGTATTAATGATCGTTTCCTAGCTGGAATCAAAGGTGCCATGGAAATAAATGGATTTGGCTTCATCATTAACTATCGATAATTGAAGTGCTTCTAGCTTATAACTTGTTTTTTTCGTGGATCAACTGAGAACAACGTTCATCATAGTCGTCATTTTGAGAACGGAGAACTCAGGTACCTCAACTTTCAATCTGAAGGGCCATTTAAGTTCTCCGATAGTGTTATTTTCATGCAATAGAAGCGATTTTGTTTACTTATCAAAATGACTACTATGCTGAACGTTGTTCTTTAGTTAATCAATGGAAAAAACAAGTTATAAGCCAGAAGCACTTCAATAAACTTAAATATAAACTTTATCAACATATCTCACTAATATTATAAAACCAGACTAACCCCCTCTAGTCATCTTAAAAGGATCTAAGCGCCTTGAGATCTGAGAGGATGTCTTCCGTACTTGGGGATTACAGTCGTGATCTTTTTTTTATAAATCCGTAAATTTGCGAGATGTTTAGAATGTTTGGTCCAAACGATTGAACGGATTTAGATGAAACTTGAAACATACTTAGCATATGGCTAGCCCCACCCTAGAATAGCATACAGGCTAGAGAATCATGGGACCACACCCACCCAAACCTGGAAAAATATTTGGCGATGATGCAAACATTTGTGCTGCGGCGGGGATCGATCTCCTACCTCTTGCATATCAGTCAGGCACTTCCCTACCACACCACCAAAGTACTGCGTGAAGTCAAACTTACGTTTTCAGATTCAGTAGTAAATTCAGTAGTAGATTTAGTAGATTAAGTAGGCAAGAGGTTGTGGGTACTCTAACAACATTTTATTTTTTAAATAAACGGTTTATATTGAAAAAAATATTAAAATGACGATTTTTAACAACATAAAATAGAGTATTTATCTATCTCCTAGGTTAAGCAAAGGTTTTGTAACAGGCGATATTTATTTATTGATTATTCATATTTAAATAGATAAAACGGGAAATCATTGGTTGTGGGCAAAACAACCTAGAGGTACAACGCACCACAAATGTCGCTTATCAAAACGGACCATAGACAAATAATTGTATTAACTATAGACTTTAAACAAGTTTGTTTGCTATGCTATTATTGACTGCCAAAATTGAAAAGCCTAAAACCGGGGTAGGCACCACAAATAAGTCGATGACCCTAAGACCGATCGTAAAGTAAAATATCCATTGGTAACTTTGCATATTTATGCATCCACTTTACACGAGTTGTGGGTACTTGTAAATGGATGCTGTGAGTTCCCCGGAGGATGCATTCAACATGCAGTTTCCGCTTCCTCCCTTTCCTTATTTCCTCCGAACCTAGCACCTATTCTCTATTTCCGTGTGGACTTCTATACTGGATATACCGTAGGCATATATTACCTGCCAATACCTTATCTGCATATAAAATAAAAGAAAATACGATTTGCAACAACTATCCTACCGGTACAGGTACCAATAAACGCGGGTGTCTATCGTACATGATATTCAGCTTAGCTTAGTACTTACCTACTTGAGGATGTCAAAACGTTGAGGTGTGCTGCGGGTCAGGGTGAGCGGTAAAAAATGCATTCAAATTGTCCAGTTAATGTCAGAGCCCGCAGCGGGACGCGTCATGAACCGCGCCCGGTGGTTTATAGAGGATCTGTAGCCCTTATGTGTTGTCTAACAGTGTTCGAATTGCTTAAGGAGTCTAGGCTGTGTGATTGATGGCACCACACATACGTTTTTCGAGTAGACAAATCGACCGAGCACTTCTCTTTAGGCCATTATGGCGGCATAGAAAATAATAATTAATGTGAAGCCAACCTGTGTGTTTTTTGGATAACTCTAAATATTTGTATGCAAACACAGAATAAGTTTTTTAGAGTCCAAAACTATTTTAGTGTAATTTCCTCACATAAAATTCATCCCGCAAAAAGCGGTGAGTGGTTTTGGCGGTAAATAGATTCAGACTAAAGCATTTTCCGTGTCTCGGCGGAGCGCACGACGGGAGGTGTCTGCACGAACACTTGGTCAGCGAAATCAGTATGAGAAAGAACAAACTGTTAATACAATGCGATCTCAGATCTCAGTTTCAAAAATAATTACCTATGTATTAAAAACTGAAAAGATTATCAACTATTCGTTTTTCAAGTTTTTAAAAGGAACTATTGGACTATTCTCTACACAAAATAAAATCATCACAATCGGATTACCAGATAAAAATATATTATATACGCGCTTAAACATAAAATGTATATATATACATGCATCGAAGTGAGAACCTTCTTTTTTCGTTGCAATTTTTTTTTTTTTTTTTTTTTATTCATTTATTTATATGGACTTTTAAACAACATGTTTATGTCAGTCCTATAGGTAATTATAAGGAGATACAGCAAATTTAACTTAAAATAAACAATAACTTCTAATTCCTAAAGAAAGAAAAACATTTATCCAGCTAAGATACCTACTTACCTACATAAATTAATGCTGATTGCAAGTGCGCACCGAAGTATGCGCGTATTTCGTTGCAATTGCTATTGAATATAATTGAATCATAACTATAATTAATAGTTTTTTTTGTGACGGCACATTACAGACAGAACAGAAGAGGTTATACCATATAGATAGGAAATTCAAACATGTTCTTATATTAAAAAGGTACGAGTATTTATATATCTAATACCTTCTTGTATATATAAAATTTGAATCTCGAAAACGACTCCAACGATTTACATGAAATTTTGTATGCGGTATCGGGGGCGATACCTAAATCAATCCAGCTAGGTTTAATTTTTAGAAAACGTCGTTTTATCTGTGTTTTTAGGCAATACAACACCGAGCAAAGCTTTGTTATACAGGTACTAATATTAAAATCACTAGGTTCACTTTACAACGCCTTAGGAGCTCTGAGTGGGAGAAGCTACGCCTGTTCCTGTCCTACCTTGTCGACTTGCTTAAAAGCATAAAACTATACCTACAACAAGTTTGCTTGTCATGGGGCTGGTTCTTTTTTGATCAGTCTGTGTTGGCTACGAGTCACATTAGCTTTATCATCATTAGTTACAATTTATAAGCTACATTAGTCATTTGGACTGTTTGAGGAAAATATTTATTGCTAGCAGTCTGCCCTGGTTTCACACGGGTGTACTAATGAAGATAATAGGCAAATTTTTGATACCTTAGGCTTTCATTTTTTTAAATATAAAATATTGCATATAGTACTCGTTTTTATTGTAGCTTTTGATAAGTAAAATACATTTTAGGGCCTGTTTCACCATCTTCAAGTAAAGTTCTAAGTAAACTACTCGGCAATTACCAAAAACCGGACAAGTGCGAGTTGGACTCGCGCACGAAGTCTTCCGAACCATTATCTATAAAAAACTGCAAAAAACACGTTTTTTGTATGTAAGCACCACTTATATATTTATTTTATTTTGTTTTTAGTATTTGTCGTTATAGCAGCAACAGAAATACATCATCTGTGAAAATTTCAACTGTCTAGCTATCACTGTTCATGAGATGCCCTGTGACAGACAGACGGACAGCGAAGTCTTAGTAATAGGGTCCCGTTTCTACCCTATGGGTACGGAACCCTAAAAACTAACGTACCATTTCACATTTGATACATACAAACTCACAAACTTTCACATTTATAATATTATTAGGATTCATTAACATTAAATAAGTACCAGTAAGTATTTTTATTAAAACTTTCCGAGATAATCGCTAAGCAGCTTTCGGCCGGCCTTGTCACTCAAGTAATCTGTTTATTCGAACCATTTGATGTTTATCCACACAGAAAGCCAAGGGACTATTGCAGAATTTTTCATCACAAGACACAAGACAAGCTTTTATGTTCTATAATGTTGATCAGATTTATTTTCTTACGAATTCATACATTTTAATGAACATTCTACTAATCGTAGCAGTCTTAGAAAACTGCAGCGGATTCGCTACATTTTGATTCAAGCTGATTTTTAGGGTTCCGTACCCAAAGGGTAAAAACGGTACCATAATACTAAGACTTCGCTGTCTGTCCGTCCATCCATCCGTCCGTCCGTCCGTCATCTCATGAACAGAATATAATAAATATTTAAGTGGGGCTCCATTCAACAATTGTGTTTTTTTGCCGTTTTTTATAGATAACGGAACTAATTCGTGCGCGAGTCCGACTCGCACTTGAACGGTTTTTTTTATATTTGTCCCGGATAGTCCACTCATAGTTTCTGAAAATAAAACTACGAACTTTAATCATCAAAACGCCGACTTTAACCGATTAATAACAGTGCTGAGATTATTTTAGTCGACTGTAACTGAACAAAATAGCACTTGTCGTCATAGCTTGCGCACCTTTCAAAAGATACCATTATATATTTACAGGCGCGCATCAAGATTTCCACGGGAACCGCTCTGGCTGAGACGGAACAAACTCACGTTATCGAATCCACCTTTGGGTCAGAAAGGTAAGAGGTCAGATTACGCTGGAAAGCTCCAGGGAAGGCCTTTAACGAACGAACTTTCGCGCAGTCAAAGCACGTAGATAGTGCCTAATGTATTCTGATAATGGTGGCAGCCGTGTGTGCCGACCCGGAACAATTGGGTTCTGGACGCAAAGTGAAATGCTTTGATGAGAGCCGTTACAACCCTGCGGGCATGGATTCACTGGTGAGGCACAGCTTCACATGACGTTTTGTTTATTTACCTGTGCCGCTAAACTGTTTGTCACAAAGTTTTGGTCACGGGTTTGAAGCTATTGCACGTGTACGTCTGGTATGAGCTAGGAATGCCGGGCATTTCAAATTCAAATTTATTTATTTAGAACAACAAAAGAAACAGGTTACCGATGGAACGATGAGAACCGCAAAAGTTAGAAAAACTGTGTAGCAGCCTCAACGCCTGTCTCCTAGACACAGAAGAATACAAATAAAGATAAAAGTAAAATCTGTATGTGTATGTGTACGTGTGTGTGTATGTGTATGAATGTGTATGTGCATGTTTAGTCATGTTTAGTCTGTGTGCAAATTGGAGAATATTTGTTTGTTTATTCGGGTGTTTCCAGTATGTTCTCTGTTTCGTCTTAAGAGAGGGATAAAAGCCATTTTAGACATTTTAACTTACATTGATAATGTGGAAGCGAGTAGATGGAAAATTTTTTGTTGACTCTTATTCTTTCTTAAAAGAATAGTTACTCGTTCTTCTCTTTAATACATCCGTCAACATGAGGTATATCGAAACCACTGACAGTTATCCAACTAAATAAACTAGTGGGCCATTATTGTTAGTAATCCTGAAGTCACATCGTCCTAGGTGGCGACGTACCACGTCCAGCCGTAGCGGTGCGGTGTGGCGACCGTTAATTACGTAAAATTGTGACGTCATCGTAGAGCGAGACAGAGCAGGTTAAATATGCACTATGCAGTTGCATGCAGTGAATTTATGCAGGTTTAATTATGAAGGAAAGCATCTAATTAAGTTGTATAGACGCCTTCATTGTAGGGCGGATCTCAACGCAAAAATACTATGGTGTACAGTACAGCTTATAATTTTCATCATTATTATTCTGATGTCTAGCTGATAAACTGGCTTGCTACGGCTAGATTATTCCCAGTTCAGTCACTATTTCAATTCAGTAGACACCAAAACCTGTAAGTTGTTTGTAGACAATCTTTCTTAAACAATTTTTTTTATAAATTTTCTACTTCTTATGAAACATTAAGTATTTATTTAAATATTGTCTAGTATCTTGATAGATTTTTTTTACATAATTACCTCACCCTGCTCGTTCTTTCAACTTTGATTTTTTGTTTCATAATGGCTCGGCCGTAGTCACTTTCATTTATTATTTTTGATAAGTTAGTCTAATAACTTGACCAACTCTATGAAGAATTTTTTAGGGCTGCCTTAAGCTAGGTTGTGGGTTAATGATGATTTTTAAAACCGGGACTGATGTGAAAGTGTCTTCTAAAGAATGGAAGCGCTGAGCTGTTAATGCTACGTGGTCACCCATTCATTTGGTGATGGCGCTGAAGGTTGCTTATTTCGATCCTTTAAATTTATTAGTAAGTTTATTTTAAACTTGGAGAAACTTGCATAGTAGTGCGAGATATTTCTTGTGACAGAGGACAACATTTATTGCGTTAGAGGTTACCTTAAAAACAAATGAAATATAACGCAAATTTCTTCGGCCGAAGCTTTTAGAAAAGTCATCAGAACTACGATTAAAAATGTAAATTGGAGTACATTCTCAATTCCAAAGTTTAAAGTATTTTCTCACGGATAAGTTTAAATTAATGTGGACCGTCACTGGCACTTCTACGGAGGACGGAGCGGTCCCATCAATTTTTTATTAGCTTCGAGATTCTGTTTAATGAATTAAAGGGCAAGCCATTATTTAATAAAGGGCACACTATTGTCCTTTGGCGAATTGCACGACACAATTTCGCTCGTTGCGTAATTTTCTCTTCACTGAATGGCCGGTTGGTATGCAGACTATTTTCGATCCTTTTGATGAGAGAGCTAAGATTAATTTCGGGGGCTTGCGGAGCTCAAAGGAAAATTTAGAATATAAGTGCATTAATAGACGTTTCAGAAGGGCACTCCCAGTAAAAAATGTCTTTATTAAATTTTGTGAGGTTTTATGTGCATATTCGCTGGGTTTATTATGTTCGTAAAAGCTTTTGTTATGTTGGAGCAGATCTCGGTAAAACCATTCTTGCCGTGGAGCGTTATAAGGTCAGCTTTCAAAAAATGCTTTCGAAGGAGAAGATAGCATGTGTGGTATATTGGAGCGGGTATTGGTTTAAGTACATAAAATTTCGTTTCTCTAAAAGCTTTTAGATTCGATTCGAGTAATGTTATAGGTGTCTTTTACATTCATTCTTGTACAGATCGTGAAGAGTACGGAAATACCTACCTGTGATGACTGGAGCTTGAATGGCCGGTGGTAGAGCTGGACATAGGAGAGCGTGCTGGGTATGTCCCTCCCGCACCTTCCGACATTATAAACTCTGAAACAAACGAACAGTTTTTTTTTAATTTAATTACTTACATTTTAAAATAGAATTTAGTAGATAGAAAAGTATTTTCTGCTTTTGTTTTTTATTGTTACCTATTATTGCATATTTTATACTACTAATACTATAAATGCAAAAGTTTGTGAGTGTGTTTGTGTGTGTGTGTTTGTTATCCTTTCACGCAAAAACTTCTGAACGGATTAAAATTAAACTTTATACCGGTGCTATTAATAAAAATTTACTTATCCAAAGATCATCTGAGGTTACACCAAGACTTGTTAATACCAGCTTAATGTAAGCAACTCCATTTCTAATCCTCGTTTATTAATATTGAATTCGACTAGTCCAAACGTAAGCGTTGGACTAAATTTAATCCTGCGCTAGTCTACGTTTATTAATGAGACGGTACTACAGGAATATAGGTACCACCCGTGCGAAGCCGGAGTGAGCAGTTAGTATTTTATACATGATGTGTTTACACATTATACCTATTAATTTAATCAAGTTCCTCTAAATATGAACCTAATCGTATCACTGAGTAAACACGTTGTATTCACTCGTACCTACACTAAAAGACATCTCTATTATGTTTAAATTACTATCCTAATTCCTAATAATATCATAAATGCGAAAGTACTTGAAAATACATGTATGTTTGCGGGTCAAACAGGCAAAACGACAAAACGGATTAAGTTGAAATTTGCTATAGTACTCGTACATAGACAAAAAATCAGAATATCTGAAAAACAACCTCTATAAGATAAAAAAACGCAAATGAGATGATTTTGGTTTAGATGGCGCTGGTGTGCAACAAATCTGACATCACAGACAAAAAACATTCAGTCGTCATAGCAACACAGTTTTGACTAATGAATGATACATTATTCTACCAAAATTCGTAATTTATTTTAAGGAAAAAATGAAAGTTGCCTAAAAGTGATATTTTGTATTTTTTGACAGAACAAAGTCTGTCGCTGGTCGGCTACAAAATAATATTTTGAAGCGGTATATGAACTAAATTTGAGGTGCATCATGTAGGACTTACTCAACACTATCCACAATACTATCAATCCTTCTGTCACGATATCGACAGCACATTTGTTTGTTCTCACCATTTTTGTCTTAGTGTGTTCTGTGAGAGAGTTCATTTACTGGAGGCGAAAATTATCACTATTTATCTTTTTGAATAAAAATTCAGTGTTTTTTTAAATCTGTATTTTTGGACTTTAAAACTGTGAAATTACTAACAGCTTGTTCATTATAGTCAATCAAGATAGATGTGGTTTCTCCTGGAGATAACCTGTTCATTTTTATCTCAAGCTTGAGCTACAAATTCCAGCTATTTTTTTATAGTATTGGTAGTAGTAAACATACAAAATACACACGAAATAGTTGAGTTACCTAAAGACCTTATAGTCTATAGGTAGCTCAATTCCTCAAGATTACTATCAGCTGGAAGTATTTCCATTAATAATAATCATAAATATTAGTGGACATTTCACACAGCGCCATCAAATATTTTTTTTTGAATCATCCACTCCACTCCACGACTCCACTTTATTAGAAAAGAGACTTTTCTCGGCAGTGCCTGACTGCCTGGTTCTCAATGTAAAGTATGTCAAGTCCTACAGTTGCATCATCCCCGACACGTGGCACTAGTTGTTCCGGCCAGTGACGGCAGCGGCGATCAATCTACGGCCCAGCCTGAGCATGATGGATGCTGCCTCACCGCGCCGAGCCAATAGTCCATACATTTACCGAACACGTTTTTTACAAAATTGCCCATCCAACTTCGTCGCGAGCTAATGAATTATTTACTTTGTTATCGCAGTGGATTTTACTCGACGTCGGCGTGTGATTTGGTTTTGGTAGCTTGATGAGCTTTGAAATATTTTTTTACAATAACAACGTATAAACGTCATTCTTTTTAAATCAATTCATTTTTAGGGTTCCGTACCCAAAGAGTAAAAACGGAACCCTATTACTAAGACTTTGACTTCGTTTGTCTGTTCGTCTGTCTGTCACAGGGCTGTATGTCATGAACTGTGATAGTTAGACAGTTGAAATTTCCACAGATGATGTATTTCTCTTATCGCTATATCGCTCTTATCGCTATATCGCTCTTATCGCTATAACAACAAATACTACACCCATACGACAAACGTGATTCTTTTGCCGTTTATTATAGATACGATTATTATTTTTTTTACGATTATTATTATAGACGGAACCCTTCGCGCGCGCGTCCGACTCGCACTTGGCCGGTTTTTGACATTACGTGTAGTACCACTCGCGAAAGTTTTGAAAGTGAAAACTTCTGTGACGTCTTTATGGTGCCTATTCTGAACAAAATTGCAGACTGCAGATCTCAAACTGACCAATTACTACAAATCAGTTTCCAATACGAATATTACTAGCTGTCCCGACAGACGTCCTGACAAATTTCAATAGAAAAAAGCACATTCAGTTTTTCCCGAATTTTACAATTTCCAGGCCACTTATTCCATTTTTCTTAATTTTAGCGAACAAAACAAAAAAGTAAATAATTAACGAACTGCAATTCATTTTGATATATAAGGTTTTTCCAAACATACGAACTAATAAATTAAAGTACCTACATAGGTAAATATAAAAACAGCAACTGCGATTGAAATAATTTTGACCTGATTTCAATGGAGACGCAAATAATTCTCAATGAAGAAGAATATGACATACTCGGCAACAATATGACGATACATTTTCATCGCTTCCTCACCCAGCGAATGGACGAATCAACTGACATCCGGTCGTTCGCCTTTTTAAAAATATGTATGGTCATTTCATTTTTAAGAAGCGAAATACTTTTAATAAAAAAAATGTTGTTTACCTGTTTTATTATTAATATGTTTTTTTTTATTTTTCGTTTTAAAAAATATGAAGGTGACAGAATGAAGCTAAAGAAGTATGCTTTGTTTTTTTTTTTTTTTTTTTTTACACTAAGGCTTTTTGTGTCTTGCCCCTAATTAAGCAAGCTGGTACTATTTGTACCACATAATTGATAGAATACTTACTTACATACTTTTTTTTGTAAATATATATTTATTATGCATATTAACACCTAAACAGAACAAACACCTATGCTCATCACACAGATGTTTATACTGGGTGGGAGTCAAACCTAAACCTACAGCGCAGAAGGCAGAACTACCAACTGAGCTGCGAGGCCAAGCCAGTTCAAAGCCAGTTTGAAACAGGCGTGATTTTATGTATGTATGTTTTTTCATTTGATAGGAAGTCATGATGTGATGGCATATACAGTCGTTATGGGAAAAAATACAATTATAACTTTTTGGGAGCTAACCTTCCCATAATGTCACGAGTTTGAAGAGTCATTGAATCCATCGTTGTATCATCCCAAGCTAACAAGAAAAGAGGATAACAGATGTTTTGTAACGATTGCTAACCCAATCCTGATTGTTTCTCATACCGTGAACTTCTGGAATATTCTATTACCAAACAGACAATTTTTACATGAGAAACATGAAACTAATTTGTGTAGGTACTTTGTACACAATGTAGTAAGTCATTTGTGAAAAATTTACTTTAAGGGGCTCCCAGTCGCTGATTGCTCTTTTTCAAAACGAAAAAAGAAATACTTCTGAACAAGCCACATCTCCTATTTTTATAAGTATATTACTTCAGGTTCCTACCTAGATTTCTATTAAGCTGAAAACATAATAGCAGAAACTTTTCACGATAAAGATATTATTTCAAAATGATACGTTTTAGAATTTATGATCGAAATATTTTATATACCTACTATTAAAATCAACTTGTGATTTATTGTTAAAGATAGGTAATATGTAGATCTAGATTTCTATTAGAATAGATTTTTGATAAGTAATTATACATAATTTATATCATTAATTTATTCGAAAAGCTAAGGCAGACCACGCGCCGACGTGTGTTTGTCGTCATTGTAGCGGTCGGTAGGATTATTTATCGAAGTGATTAAAGATGGGTACATCTTTATTCACATATACTATACATTATAAAATAGGAGATGTGGCTTGTTCACAAGTATTTCTTTTTTCGTTTCGAACAAAAACAATCGTCGACTGGGAGCGCCTTAAGCTGTTGTCAGAAGTTCACGGATGACATAGATTATGTTATTGCAAGGTGATATGTGAAATGTTTGATTTTTTGTATGGGCTGAGTCTACCCGGTTACGACGAAAAGGGGTAAAACCGCATTATCTTGAAAACCATCATGTAGCTAATATGATTATCTATATATAGTATGCTATTGATAGTTTCGATTAAAAACAAAACTAGTGTTTTTGAAGAGCCAACTTTGGAAAATGAATCTATCGAGAAAAGTTTCACCAATCGTGTTTCTGTCTGTAATTTATCTAGATTATATCCTTAAGTTATCTTTGTCATAAAAAAACGAAACTGTATGTTTTGTGGTTATTGAGAAAAAATTATTCTGCATTCATCAAAAACATTTATTACTCGTCTTAATATGACTTTGATGGTTAGTGAAGTTATTTTATTTTCGACTAAGTATGTTACAATAGCCATAGTTGCGGGTAGAGTATCTGACGTCGGGAAAATATGATAAAAATCTATGTCTACTAATAACGATAGTTTGAAAAATAAAAGTTATCAATTTATCATTCACACACCCTTTTAAACTTTGTTCATCTAGGTCTAATATCAGTGTTTACTGTACCATGATAAGTTTATATAACAGTCTAACGAGTAACTGAAAACAAACCCGGCATATGATTGAAATTCATCATGAGATGGCAGAAAATTGAAATGATATTTTCTTAAATGTGTTCTAATATTCAAATATTACAATGATAATAGTGTGAGGGCTTTTATGAATATTCAGATAATTGGAATAGGCATTATTTAAATTATAGTTTTGATAAATTTCTATGTTCTTGAATTAAAACTATCGTGGTTGTTATACATTATAACTATAAATACAGCTCATTACCACGTTATTTCTTGTATGAAGATGTGGTAATAAGCCGTATCTATAAATATAAATAAATATTGGTATTTCACACAGCGCCATCTGGCCTCAAACTAAGCAAAGCTTGTACTATAGGAACCGGATAACTGATAGAATTCTTACATACGTTATTTTATTATTGTAAATACATACATATTATACATATTATCACCCAGACACAGAACAAAAATTTGTTCATCACACAAATTTTTATCCCGGGTGGGGATCGAACTCACAACCTACAGCGCAGAAGGCAAAGCTACTACCAACAGAGCTGTGAGGCCAGTCAAATAGTTAAAATGTTCTATGTTCTACTCAAACCTGTGTCGAAAGTCTACGCCCACTTCACAAATGACGATTATGATTACATCATTTACTCGGGCTTCAATAAAACATCAAATATAAACATTACAAAGAAACCTTCTAATAATTGCTTTTTACTAACTTCTGCCCGCGGCTTAGCACTGTGGTATACCCGGATAAAATGTAGCATATGTTAATCACTGGCTTATGTAACAAGAAGAATGTAAGAATGTTAGGCAAAAAAAAAGATGTGTGTGAAAGATGATATGGTTAAGAAAGGAGGGAGTGATGAGATGACGGCTGATAGAGGGAATTGGAAGAAGAACACATGTCATATTGTGTAGACCTCACTTTAGTGAGATTAGGGCAGGAAGATGATGATGATGATGATGAACTAACATCTATAATATAAAAATGAATCGCTGAATGTGTTGCTAAGCGCAAATCTCGAGAGCAGCTGAACCGATTTCGCTAATTCTTTTTTTGTTGTATTCGTTATTATCAGAAGGTTCTTATGGAAAAAAAAATAATTTGACAGGACGTCTGTCGGGACTGTAGTCGATGGTCGGGACAGTTAGTTATGCATAAAAATCATGTCGATCTGTTGCTCCAAAACGAACCAACACACTTTCGCATATACATATAATAGTAAAGATTCGGCAAAAACAAGTAAAATATCAATGTTTTCCGAGCTGACATCATTATCCCTCCATCCCGTCTCGATAGCAATTAGCAGTATATCACAATAACAACGTTAGCGTTTCATTTCTTAAGAAACGTAATCCGAACAAAATGAAAATTGATCGTCCCTAACAAAGATAAGTTTGAAAAGTTATGACAGTCGAGTGGGTCCCTGCTTCCGTGACGACGTAGATATAGCGGGTAAGAAAACGTTTCTGTTATCCATCGTATTACTGGTGTTTTATTGGTAGCCCTAACTGAGATGCTCTTTACCTATTTTTTAGGGTTCCGTACCCAAAGGGTAAAAACGGGACCCTATTACTAAGATTTCGCTGTCCTTCTATCCGTCTGTCCGTCTGTCTGTCACAGGGCTGTATCTCATGAACCGCGATAGCTAGACAGTTGAAATTTTCACAGATGATGTATTTCTGTTGACGCTATAACAACAAAACAACTACAAATCAGATTCCTATACGAGTATTATGACTAGCTGTCCCGACGGACGTCTTGTCAAATTTCAATAATCCCATAGAATAAAGCACTTTCAGTTTTTCCCGAATTTTACAATTTCCAGGTAACTTATTCAATTTTTCTTAATTTTAAAGAACAAAACAAAAAAGTAACAATCTGCAATTCATTTTGAATCCACCATTGACACACCATTTAAGACACACCAAGAAACACCATTGACTTAAATCTAGTGCTCCTTCAATTATAGGTACAGATTCAAACGCACGCACCTTAATTTCGAGGTTTGAATAATTTCGACTACGTTACCGAAGCTCGAAACATTATGAATACCATTAGGGCGACCGCTATTTTTACATTGGTATAGAATCAAAGTCCAGAACCACATGTCCGGGGGTCTACCTTCATTTTCCTTCACGGTTCGCACTCGGAATAACAAAAACAAGGCCATCTGCTTTACCCGAAAACATTACGAGCTTTCCATACAAATTATCAAGGCTGTAGGTAGATACGTTATTCATTCTATAATACTTAAACATGTACTGGTATTATAATGTTGTTGAAAATATATTAAGTATTTCAATTAGAAAACAATGCTATTATTCATGTTTTCCTAACACGTGAATAGCAAGACCTAATATCATTTTCAAGGTTACCATAGAAAACTAAAATTCTCGTAGGTACGTGACAATATGCCAATTGTAGTCACCATAGAAGGATATTATTAAAAACGTGTGCAAATATTTTAAATTCAGTGCATCGATCGAGAAAAGATTTTTGTGATTTTTATCTCGCCCGTTGAATGAATATGTGAATAAGCGAAATTGATGGATTTGGGGAGATACTAATCTCCACGAGATACAAACCCGAGATGCATCCCGAGAAAGTCACGGATTTTGGTTTTTGATTTTTGAAAGTGCGGATTTTGGTCTGGCGGAATCCCTGCTACATCGAAAGTGCCGTGAAGAGTTCGATGATATATTTTTTTATGGACATTAATCGCACAGCGCCATCTAGCCCCAAACTAAGTAAAGTTTGTACTATAAGAACTAGATAACTGATAAATTACTTTTTTTTTTTCAGTAAAACACAACAAAACGGAAAACATTTATGTTCATGACACAAATATTTTTGAACCCACAACCTACAGCGCAGAGAGCAACCACCAATATGCAACTTCTTGTGGTCTAAATTGGATGATTTACCCTCGTATTCAAGAACGACACTATGAAAACACTCACCCACAGTGGATGAAATCTTTATTCATAAACATCACTTTATGTATTGTGCGACACTGCATAGTGTGCTTCTAGCCAAAGTTGAGCTCTAAACGCACACGGTAGCGTGCGCCATAGTGTCGTTCTTGAATACGAGGGATAGACACCAGCAACATGTTGTTCTAAGAGGACGGCGCTATGTACCATACAGCGCATACCACGATGGAAATTCTGCACGAGCGATTTGAGGGTATGATTATTTCTCGCGGCGACGACGTGAGCTGGCCACCGAGATCGTGCGATTTAACGCCTTTTTGCTTTTGCCTTTGGCCCTATCTTAAATCACAGGTCTATGTTAAATCACTGGTCTATGTTAATAAACCGCAAACTAGTGCCTATAAAATAACGAACTTAATCCAGCAAATTAGCAAATTCAGTTTTTTGCGACAAAATCATCGAAATTGAATCTCCATAAAAGTGGCGGCGGACCTTGGGACGTTATTTTCCTTAATTAATAATGCCATACAACATTTTTTTAAATAAAAAATGAACATCACACTGAATTTATTTTATTTAGGTAGGTATTTAGAAAAAATAGTACCTATCCGCAATGAAAAAACTTTTATGTGTGATTGAAGTAGGTTAGGTACCCTAGGTTTTGAAAAGATCATAAAATACCTACAATTTAACACTTACTGCTAATGACATTGAACAACCAAGAATGATTCTGCTTATTTCATCTTAGATTACTTGATCTTGTTTAAGCTCTTTGAAGATTCACAAAGTTTCTCAAAGTTTGTGTCTAATTTATTGTTTACCATCACTTTCTTAAATTTATTTAATGTAAAATCATTTATGACTTATTTAGATTAGATTTGGTTTGAATGGATAAAATAATCTTGGTAAGTAGTTCAACAACTCAATTGACTCGTGAAATACTTCCTAGTACCTTTTTAGGGTTCCGTACCCAGAGGGTAAAAACGGAACCCTATTACTAAGACTTCGCTGTCCGTCTGTCTGTCTGTCCGTCCGTCCGACGACAGACAGACTGTCACAGGGCTGTATCTCATGAACCGTGATAGCTAGACAGTTGAAATTTTCACAGATTATGTATTTATTTTGCTGTTATAACAACAAATACTAAAAACAGAATAATATAGATATTTAAGGGGGGCTCCCATACAACAAACGTGTTTTTTTTTGCCGTTTTTATAGACAATGGTACGTAACCCTTCGTGCGCGAGTCCGACTCGCACTTGGCCGGTGTTTTACTTGTTCTTTCTGTTTTTTGAATATATAATAATGATTCTTCTTGTAGACATGATAATCTTAGAAATGTAATGAAACATACTCGTTCTCACGGTAAACATCCTCTCAGATCTCTAGAAGGATTTGTGTCCTTGACGATGTCAATGTCACTTCACATCTACTAGGCACATGCCCATATTTGGCTGTAGCTCTACATAGCATTAAGGAAAGGATCATTGAAAAAAAAGGTAGACCCAAAGCCGTGTTTGTTGCTTGATTCTTCTAGGCTTGGTCGCGAGGAACAGGCGTAGCTTCACCTAGTTCCTAAGACGTTTCAAAGTAATCCTTGTGATTTTATTGAAATAAATGATTTTTTAATATTTGAATTTGTGTTTAGCATTCAATTGCAGATCCATCACCACGTTGTATCATTATATCTACACATCAGATTTCATCTAAGTAAATTAAGTTTCTGTCATTGTTTTTTTTCTGTTGGACCTTTATTAAAACATTTTGTTACATTCGTTCATTCGTTCATTCATTCATCAATTTTTATTTATCATACAAAAAATCGGTTTCACCATCAACCGTGACTAGTAACAATTTATGTTGTCATTATCACTTAGGCCTCAGTGTCTTAATTTATTAAAGGTCTATCAAATTTATCGATCGATCCCTGGTTATTGTAAATTCATTGTTGCTTACGAGTTAATTACTATTAGTTTGAAAGCCTTATACGACTAATGATGCGAGCTCATTCAGAGTAAGAATTTAATCTCAACTTAAACGAAGGTGATTCCCTTATAACTTTCCAACACAGTTGCTAATAACGAAACTTGCGGTTAATAGAAGGGGGTAAAGGGGTGAATAAGGAGGGTGGGGGTTGTATGCCGAAATTTCGAGACGATTCAATGGTAAAAACGGCTTTTGTGGAACTTCTATTGTAGCAATTAGATTTAATGATTCCATGTAGCAGCGTTTATTGGGAACTTTAATAAAAATAATAAAATATAAATTAAATAAAATTACGACTGTATTTTCAAGTACGGTAGACACCCTCTTAGTCATTTAGACGTTGAGATCTATGAAGATGTCTAAAGGGGCACGTCCTACCATTTGCACGTGCCCAAATTTAAATATGTGTAAGTTACCAAAATAAGGTTTGAGTGTAATGCCGGTATAAATAAAAAAGTTTGTATCTGTTGTAAGTTGTCCTAAAAAGTACGTATATATTTATGTAGTTACTATATTTATTGTTAGCTGTTTTTTAATATAATGTCTACGTAAGATTTTTAAAATACTATTCCAAATATTTATGTTTTTGTTTTAATATATAAGTTATATTATTCTTATCTTCAAATATTACCTTTTAAAACAACCCAAATTCATGTGTTACGTTGTCATACTGCTCATGGGCTTCGAACTTCCAATATATTATATTGATATTAAAATAATATGGAGTAAGTTTAATGCTGATAGAAAATATTGAAGGGTGTTTTTATTACGCTACTCTGCCAAGTGCAGAATGGCATAATAAATGGAACACTCAAGGGTTTATAGATAGTGACATAGTGTAATGTATCCTTCGAACTCAGAATGGCTTTAGTACAGAATAATTCGGATGCAGTACCTCCTGGTTTAGTCATAACATAACAGATAAGAAAAAAACCGGCCAAGTGCGAGTCGGACTCGCGCATGAAGGGTTCCGTACTATTATCTATACAAATTGGCAAAAAATCATGTTTGTTGGTCGGTACGGGAGCCCCACTTAAATATTAATTGTATGCTGTTTTTAGTATAGTAGCGGGAACAGAAATACATAATCTGTGAAAATTTCAAGTGTCTAGCTACCACGGTTCTTGAGATACAGCCCTGCGACAGACAGACGGACAGACGGACAGCGAAGTCTACTAAGACTTCGCTGTCCGTTTTAGGACCCGTTTTAGTTTAGGGACCCGTTTTTACCCTTTGGGTACGGAACTCTAAAAATAACGTGTTTACAGTTTTTCTATCTCACGACGACGGTGGGTAGGGCGCATCGCCCTCACGAGCTAGAGTTGAGGCAGCGTCAAGACGCGGACGCACCCCTGCACATCTTGCGCGCCCCCGCCTCGACTCTGAGCTGCCTTCGCCTCGACGTCGCCTCGACTCTAGCTCGTGTGCGCCTACTTGTAGTTATGATGATTAATACCAAGATTGCGCAAGAAATAGTTTTTTTATTTTTTTATGAGTTTTTTTAGTGCGTAAGAGTTATCATCGTTTGTAAAGTTTGTATTAGATTGCTCTATAAAATCTCACACTGATATAGCTAATAACAAGTGGAACAACATTCTAGGCGACATACCATGGATGTAACTATTTTTATTAATAACGACATCGGAGGGAATGCTTTTAGCGCAAGCTGCGCGTACATAGGTGCATTTACATGTAAAACAGGTGAATGCTTCTCATTTAAATTCAGCTTTTTATTTTATTAAAATAATAAGGATTACTTTATAAAGCCGTAAAGTTACATTCAGGTATGTTATGACATTTTTATATCAAGTAGATATGCAGTTTTTTTCAGACGCTTTGATCCTTTGAAGATGTCTAGTGGGGGTAGTCAGAGGCACGTCCAAACATTATATTTGGCACATGCCCACATTTTGCAGTAGTTAGCATTCCATACGTGACAGGTTGCAAGCCCATCGCCGCTTATAAGAACACTAACTGGTTTCCTCACATGTTTTCCTTCACCGTTTTTAAGCACGTGTTTTTGATGCGCATATAAATTTTTCAAACAGAAAAATCCATTGATGCACGCCGTGATTCCAACCCACGACTTTCAGATTGAAAGTCGAGGTACCTCCCACTCGGCCAACACGGCTTAGACATATTTAACTAATCACGATTTATTGAAAAATAACTTTAAAAATCCTGTTTCACCGGCTGTTTCAGACCGGCAACCTGCTTCGCACAAAAATGCGTCCTTATCTGATCTTTATGAGGTCATTAAACATATTTTTACGAGGACACAGCCGTGTACTATATTACGAGTATTACAGAGAGGGAGAGCATTTCATTGGATAGTAATTCGCGGAAGTGAACCTTCATAGAAATTGACAACACACGTGCAATAACAATTTTATTGCCTTCTTTTATGTAAAAATGTTTCTATGTGATGAATGCCGAACCAGGTATTGCGGTATTTGTGAAGATTGGCGTAGACGGCATAATCGTTCTTACCATTAATAAAGCCACTAAATGGGTAGAAGACCACCTAAAAATCAAAAGATTTTGACCATTTAAATAGGCACTAACTTAACGCACGCATACCTTAATACGCATAACTTAATAGGTATAAAACGTAGCCCTTTCGTTACCGTCTCGTCCTATGACTGCGGCCACAAAATCTGACGAGAATATTATAAAAGTCAACATAAAAAATAAATGATTACAGGATAAAGTTTCACAAGTTAATTGTTGGTTTTATTAAAATTGTAAATAGTACTCGTAAGTACAAATATTTTCAACAGAGTGATCAGCTCCTAAAATAAATAGTTAAGACGAGTAATAAATGTTTTTGATGAATGCAGAATCGTTTTTTCTCAATAACCACAAAACATACAGTTTTGTTTTTTATGACAAAGATAACATAAGCATATAATCTAGATAAATTACAGACAGAAACACGATTGGTGAAACTTTTCTCTATAGATTTATTTTCCAAAGTTGGCTCTTCAAAAACACTAGTTTCGTTTTTAATCAAAACTATGAATAGCTAAACAGTTCATTTTTAAATAATTCGTTAGATAATCATACTAGCTAAGTAAATTACAGACAGTTTCTTTTTAAATTTGATGGTTTTCAAGATAATGCAGTTTTATCACTTTTTCCGTCTTATCCGAATAGACTCAACCCATACAAAACGTCAAAAATTTCACTTATCACCTTAATATTGAAAAATATATCAACTTGTGTTAACTCCATAAGGGCACTGGGTATGGGTAGACTCCCTTAACCGAAGAATCACCACTAATGTGTTCTGTAAAAGTCTGCTACAAGAATTGGCTGCTTAAGTGCCAACGGAAACTTGCCATCCATTAGCTCCTTGCGGGAACAAATTATAGCTTAACTTTTCTCGTTCGGTCAAACAAAACTGGAGGTGGGACTTATGTGCCCTTCCTCACGAGACTGAAAACAATATTGGTGACATTTCCAATATAGTTTTATCCTCTGATACTACCTAGCCTGACCACACCTTGGGTTCATTTATATGCAGTTTTAAAGAGAATTAATTTGATTAATTTGTGCGATAAAAAATAGAATTCGTGCAACATAATTACGTTCCCAAGACATATTTATTAGCACTAATCATTGTGTCTGCCCCATCTTTGAACTAGAATTATATGATAATTTTGTTTTTAGAATTTTCGTGATCAGTACATATAAATATGGATTTATTATAGTAGAGGTGGAGTAAGGGTTCTGTTAGTGGTCGGATATTATGTGCTTTATTTATAGTCAGGTTTTCGTTCATTGTTTTGACAGCTTATCAATGCTAAACAATCGATCGAGCAAAGATAATAATATCAACTATTGCGGTTTTAGTGTCGATTATTGAGCGAATCGGCAGATAAGGTCTCAGCTACTCGTAGCATAGGGAGGGATACCTACTATGTTTCAAGCAGATCAGAGCAGTGGCTAAAAAAAATCGATATAATAACATCGCGAGATATAAGTTTGGGACGAACTATTTACCTACTAGTAATAAAAAACTCAACTTTTGAGTCACGAGATTGTTCCTTCGATTCAGTTTGATTTGTCTGAGAATAGGCATGGAATTTAATTAGTATTTGGAATTATTTTAACCTGTACGATTCCACAGCTATTTTTTGCGTCCTATCTGAAAAGTTCCAAATTTAAAATTCCATTTTCCATGTTTAGTTTTCTAAAGTAGGCGACTTGTTGCTAGAATTCCAAATTGCCACTTGAATATAATTGAGCAAGACTCAATTTAGCAATAGTCGATACTGTCAACAACCGAAACATTTCAGCTGAATAACTCCTCGGAGACGGCAGGAGACCGCACTTTACACGATTGGATTCGAGGTGGACTCGACTCACCTTACTCTAACGATCGAGTACCAATCATTAGGCCGGACATGGCACTCGAATCGTGACCGAGTACACAATCTTTTATAGCTAGGAATTTAAATTTTCAATGTTTTAGCCGATTTTTTACTCGACTACAACAAAAATACGTCAGAATTTAATAAAAACTTTATTCATATTTTTAAACATTACACTCAAAAGTCACAAACGTTGTTCTGTCCTTACACTAAAATTTCCTGTGTCGTGAGACACTAGAAATATCACAACACACATAGAACAATTTTTTTGAGATTATGGATCATGGCCGCCGCGGTGATCAAACCCTCTCAAATTCAAATCTCTTGCGTCTCAGTCGGGTACTCAGACATTCATCACGCTACCTATGACATCATTTTCTAGGATGCTCTAAATTTAAAAAATACTAGCGACCCGCCCCGGCACGCACGGGTGCAAAGCTGATACCAAAATATATTACAGAATGTCTTTGTATACTCGATAACAGCATTTAAAATTTAAAAAAAAAAGTCGCGCTGATTTGAAATCTTAAAATTATCAGTGGTTCTCTAATATATTAAGCATGTTATTATACATATAAACCTTCCTCCTAAATCACTCTATCTATTAAAAAATACCGCATCAAAATCCGTTGTGTAGTTTTAAAGATATAAGCAAACATACATACAGACATACAGACGCGGGAAGCGGAAAGCGACTTTGCTTTATACTATGTAGTGATATATCACACGCGTTTGTTTACTAGAAGTCATAATAAGTTTTCACGCTATGTTCATTTTACGTTTACCCATCGGATAAAAAATAAAGAGCAGTAAAATATGCAATATCAGTAGCGTTATCTGATACAATATTGTTGACAGGAATCTGAGGAAGAGAAACGACAAGCCAAATATGTCCCTTTTAAGTTTATTTACGAAATATTTTTTTCCATATTTGCGCAAGAATACGAAACTGATCCCATGCATATCTGATTTGATCTTCATTGGTACGTTTGCGTAAAATATCTCGGGGAATTTACATAATCAGAGTCAGCGAGACGTTGTCGATGCTGAAATTCGAGGTTCGTAGTTGGAATTACAATTAAATGGTGTTGTTTTTATTACAAACTAGCAGTCCGCCTCAGCATCGCACTGATGAAGATTAAAGGCATATTTGATACCTAAGGTTACATTATTGCAATTTTTGTAGGAACCTCTAATTTTTTTTAATATAAAATATAGCTTAAAGTATGCTATATTTTACAGCATGATAATGTAGATTTTGATAGGTAGAAGCTTTTTTTAAAATTGGTATGGTAGTTTTTAAGGTTCCGTACCCAAAGGGTAAAAACGGGACCCTATTATTAAGACTTCGCTGTCCGTCTGTCTGTCCCAGGGCTGTATCTCATGAACCGTGATAGCTAAACAGTTGGAATTTTCACAGATTATGTATTTCTGTTACTGCTTTAACAACAAATACTAAAAACAGAATAAAATAAACATTTAAGTGGGGATCCCATACAACAAACATTTTTTTTGCCGGTTTTTATAAATAATGGTAAGGAACCCGTCGTGCGCGAGTCCTACTCGCACTTGGCCGGTTTTTCAGATTACTCGATACAAACAAAAAACATATTTTACTTCTTTATAATACTCGTAGCTATGTAGAATAACCTCAGGCTGTGTCAAAACTACCAAACTTGCTTCTATCAATAATACGGTTTTCTTAATATTCGACAATTGAATTTACCACAATAAAACTTTTTTTTATTATTTACCGAACAACAGATCCTACCTAACTGGAAATAGAAAATAGAATTCCTCGACGCCGATATTAATTTTACAACAAAAGGAACATTATCGCGAAAAAGCAATACCCTAACGCAATAAAACGTATGAAGCGAGTATTACTCGCATGATCACATTTCCTAATAAGTTAGATCCCACAACGTGCTCAATGTGGCGAGAACTAATATCTTCCATCTCGCTTCTGTCGCCGTCACTCCCAGACCCGCCCGACCATAGGGCTTTTCGCCATGATACCTACTTCAGTGCGCTCTCTACAAAACAGACAGACAGTTTATCGGATCTATTTTTAAATCCGTACTTTTAGAGTTGCCAGTTACAACTTTTGTTGAGGAAATTAAACTCGAATTGAATGTTGACGCCATTTTTAGGGTTTCGTACCCAAAGGGTAAAAACGGGACTATATTACTAAGACGTGTTTTTTTTTTTTGCTGTTTTTATAGATAATGGTACGAAGCCCTTACTGCGCGAGTCCGACTCGCACTTGGCTGGTTTTATTTATGTCCTGCTATGTCGTCTGCTTAAAGACGAATTAGGTACCTACACTCCACAGTTCATGTTCACAGCAAAAACACAAAAAATATCTACGTAAGTTACTATCATAAATAAATAAAGATTGGTGGACATTTCTCAGCGCCAGCTAGCCCCAAACTAAATAAAGTTTGTACTATGCGAACCAGATAACTGATAGAATACTTGTATACGTTTTTTTGCTTGTAAATACATACTTATAATACATATTAACACTCAGACACAGAACAAACATCTATGTTTATTACACAAATGTTTATCCTGGGTGGGATCGAACCCACAACCTACAGCGCAGAAGGCAGAGCTACTACCAACTGAGCTGTGAGGCCAGTCAACTAGTACCATTTCCGTATACTGTACATAATAAAATACTTACAAAATTTATTAGTACCAATTTGTACTATTATTACCTACTTATGACGATTTTTCCACTTAACCTAGTTTTCTATACTAATATTAAAAAGTGGAAAGATTTGATTGTTTGCATCGAATAGGCTCCGAAACTACTGGACCGATTTGAAAAATTCTTTTACCATTAGAATCCTACATTATCCCTGATGAACATTGGCTATAGAATATTTTCAAAATCGTTAGGGATCCGAATGAAATCTTCGATAATGTAACCCAACGTGTGAAATAAAAAACAAAAAATCCTTAGGTATATCGCGTACGCTGCGGAAATTGACAATAAAGCAAAGTGATGTACTACAGTTTTAAAGAAGACATCAATATCTACAAAAAAATCAGTGATACCATATGTCTATTAGAGATCTGTATGATAACTTCAATAATGTAACCCAAGGTGTAAAAAAATTACCCATAATATCATTATTACACCCGTGCGACGCCGGGGCGGACTGTTAGTACTTCATAATTTAACTGTTCCGAGTTATTGCTTCTCAATTATATACTCGTAAGTATAATTAGATAATCGATGTCGCTTGACTTACTATATCTTATTTAGTTTATCGACTTGTTGTGTCGCCACATCGCGTCCAAGCCCCGACAGAAAACCAGCGTCGCACCGTGCTTCGCCTACTCCTTAGGTTCGGTGCTGTGCGGCTCAATGCTGAGACGGGGACCTATTTGCCCCCACATAGCACAATTTGCTGTTGATTGTTTTTTTGTTCTCTTTAATCATTAATTGTGTTGTGCTTTTGGAGTAAATAAATGATTTTTCTTTCTTTAATACGTTTTGGTTGTAAAGTATTGGAACAATAAATTGCAAACGTGTGGATTTACAGAGCTTAAAAAAACGCCGCGTTGCCGCTGTCTCAATGCATATGGAAAAGGTACTTTCTTAGAAGCGAGCAATAAATTACAATTACTACCTCACTGTACCTACAAGGTAATTACCCCCCCCCCCCCCCCCCCCGCAGGATTTATTCACCGAATGGCTAAGGAGTAAGGAGCGCTGAGTTTATGCAGTCGGAGTTTGTCCGCTAAGTTTTATTTTCCAATCCAAATGTTCAGCTGAAACAAAGCGGACTGAATGAAGTTACATAATTATATGCGTAACGGATGCTTTTTTATATCAATGCAATAATGGGTTCACTAATGTTTCACCGACAAACGTTACGCAAATCTTCATTTCAAAACCAACGATTCGTACAGTATTAATTCCACAAATATATAATTCCGCAAATGTATAATTTCGCAACTCAACGGGTTGTATACTATTTATTTCAAAAATGTATCGTTCCGCAAATGCATCGTTTCATAACTCAACGCTTCGATTCATTTTATTTAGCAAACATTTTATTACGCAAATGTATAACATCACAACATTTTACTTCGCATATAGTTTATTCTCCAAACATATTTTTTCACAAATGTGTTTTTTTACAAATATATCATTTAATAATAAACAAACGTATAAAAAGACGTACGATACAATGTTTGAAATGATGGTGGAATACGGAGCAGAAAATAACATTGAAATCAAGCCAAAAGTTTGCATATTAGATTTTGAAAAAGCTGCCATAAATAGCTTGAAGTCAAATTTTGAGAATGTAATCCTGCACGGCTGTAATTTACATCTTGGAAAAATAATTTACAGGTAAGTTTTAATTCTATACATTTTATTATCTGACTAAATATTAAGAGGTAATCTTAAATGATTAAATTACCTCTAAAGTTAATTACATTAAACTAGTAAAATAACAGCATTTCGGTTCTGGCACTCGCCGGCCGCTGCCGCGGCACGCTCGCTTCGCTCGCTCGGCTCGTGCGGCGGGTCACGGTTCTAACCTAACCTAACCGACAGTGTCGTTAGTGGTAGTGATGTTTTTTGATTAGGCACTACATTAATAAAAGCTAGTTGATTCGAAATATTGTGCAATTTATTTTATTTTACCTCAATATTAAACCATGCATATCACATCTTAGTACTAGTAAATTAGCACGTAAATTAAGTATTTTTTTTTAGTAAAATATGTTTTCGAAAAATTGCATTTGGGAAACGTTGGTTAGCGAAGTGTTGGTTTATGAATTGATATAGCTATGATATGAATTGTTTTTGAAATAATATGTTTTGAACTGAACATTTGCGTGATGAATACTATGCGATTTGAATTATTTATGATGTGATGAGTTATGAAATTAATAGTTTTGTAATAATACGTTTGCCAAGTGAATTATTTATGTAGTGATGTAGTTGCGGAAAGTTGAGATGTGAAACGAAAGGGTTCCGAAACGTTGGTTTTGTAATGAAGAGTTTTGAAATGTTTGTCGGTAAAATGAACGGGTACCGCAATAATGATGTACTACAAATTAATAAAATCGTTTTTTATTTATTTAAATTTTTGTGATAGAAACTTAAAAGGTGTGACCAGACATTGTGCGGCATTCTAGCGCGGCATTCGCAGGACACAAGTTTTCCGCTTGACTAATTTAGACTGTAGCAGGTAGCTCGCGGCTCCCGCGAGCGCCTTTCGTCCAAACATAGTGCGGCTGCCGCGCTCGATTGCCGCGCTATGTCTGGTCACACCTTAATAAATTCTTTTGATCCGGATTTGTACGATTCACGAATGATTTATTCAGCCAAATATTACATAAAGGTTCGTTTCGAGTCGACTATTGTGGTTAAAATTTCATAATATAATTTTATTTTATTTTAATATCCCGTGGGAGTCTTTGGGATACTCTTTTAAGACTTTCTGTGAAAAATATTTTCTTAAACCAAGTTTCATACAAATTTTAACAGCGAAAATGTCTCGATATGTTTCGTTGTCCTGTGATGGTTATAAAAAACATATCTCCCGAATTGAGAACTTCCTTTTTTAGGGTTCCGTACCCAACGGGTAAAAACGGAACCCTATTACTAAGACTTCGCTGTCCGTCTGTCTGTCACAGGGCTGTATCTCATGAACCGTGATAGCTAGACAGTTGAAATTTTCACAGATTATGTAGTTCTGTGGCTGCTCTAACAACAAATACTAAAAACAGAATAAAATAAATATTTAAGGGGGCTCCCATACAACAAACATGATTTTTTTGCCGTTTTTATAGATAATGGTCCGGAACCATTCGTGCGCGAGTCCGACTCGCACTTGGCCAGTTTTTTTAATATGGTTAAAATACAATACCGACAAATACAAACATAAATTTAGGAATTACAAGCTGACCCGGCGAACTTCGTATCGCTTTAGAATTAACAAATGCTGTTTTAAGTTCCCGTTCCCGTTCCCGTTCCCATTCCCGTTTTCCTGCTTTTCTCTTGAAGTTTTTTTCTGATATTTCTTTGCTATAAACCTCACGGAGCCCGAGACCTTTCCAACGAATGCAAAACCGTGGAAATCGGTTCGTTCGTTCTGGAGTTATAGTGTCAGGAAGGAAAATCTGACTTATTTTTATATTATAGATTATTAAACTTTTGTTTTGATAATAACAGTGAAACCATACGGTGGTTTTCTTTGAAAAGTAAAGTTACTAGGCCGTTCCTTGTTCCGTCTCAACAGTTATAAGTAAATATATTTTTATGATGAAAAGTTCTTACGATCAAATATAATATGCAAGTAGATGATTATCACGTAGTAAGGTATCAATAAGTCACGAATATAAAAAATAAAATAATAAATAGGATCACGACTGTAAACCCCAAATACGGTAGACATCCTTTAAGATCTCCAGGCGCTTCGATCCTTGAAGATGTCTAGAGAGGATAGTCAGAGGCACGTCCAAACATTATATTTGGCACAGGCCCACATTTACGAATATACTCTAGGAGACGAATAGAGCAACATGTTGATCAAAATGTACCGGGAACAATGTTGTGGGACACATAATGTCAAAAACTGGAGATTACTCACGTAAAAAAATTAATTGTCAATAGAAGAAGATGAATGAAGATTCAATTTTTACGTGGGTAATTTCCGGTTTTTGAAATTATGTGTAGTGCCCCATTAACGAAAGTTTTGAAAGTGAAATAATGTTGTGGAACTTTTTACAATCCACACTACTCAGTGTTTCTAGTAATGCTGCCCAAAATGTTGTAAAATGTTGCGGGGCATGTTGTGAGACACTGTGCAACATTTCGCGAGACGTGAGTGTTGTGTTATGTTGCGCGACAAAATAATGTATCCGTGGCTTTGGTTCTACGTCTGTAGACGTGTGCATGACGTTCGCCACGTATTAAGCTGTGAAATTGAATAACATTGCCTACTTTTGCGGTTTGTGGCGAGCGTGCGTGTGACAGGGTGTGGTCACTTACTATTACTGTTTGCGGTGATAAACCCAAATTAACGGATTAGGAATTACTTATTATAATGCTTCAACACTTTTCTGGTTAGAACAACTACTCAGAATCGCTGAAAACTAGATTTGTAAAATAAAATAATGTAAAATTATTTTTCAAACTATCGTGATTGGTAGACATATCTATAGATTTTGACACGGGTCTTTGTCACGTAATTTAATAACCTTTAATTTATTTTTCCGACGTTTCGACTATGCTACAATAGCCATGGTCGCGGGCAGACTTGAGTACACTGAGCTACCGTCGAAAAGCGGAGGCAGTTGAAGAAACTACCCTCACTTGATCTTCAGAAATAAAAAGGTAATTACGTGATAAAGACCCGTGTCAAAATCTATAGTTCAAATAATAAATAAGATTACGACTTTTAACTATAAATACGACTAATAACCAAGTTATTTCTTATGTTGCTGACGTTTCGAGATAATTCAGATGCTCTTCATCACGAGCATCGTCCGCGACCGCGATCAACGGCAGGTCGGGGCGAGTAATCCCTGACTGTAATCCCCAAGTACGTCAGACAACTTCTCAGATCTTCACGCTTAGATCCTTGAAAATATTAAAAGATAGTATAGTCAAAAGCACGTATAAACATTACATTAGCACATGAGTACATTTGGCAGAAATGTATTCTGGATTTTGAATCTAAAACTGTCTATAATAAAAAAAACTGAATTAATAAAACCGCTAAGTGCGAGTCGGAGTCGTGCACAAAGGGTTTCGTACAAAAAACGGCCAAAAAAAACACGTTTGTTGTATGGGAGCCCCCCTTAAATATCCATTTTATTCTGTTTTTGACAGACAGACGGACAGACGGACAGCGAGTCTTAATAATAGTTTCCCGTTTTTACCCTTTGGGTACGGAACCCTAAAAAAATAGACAGGTTGGATGAATATCGAAAAGATGAATAGTTGCGTAGTTTTTCTGTTAAAAACAATCGAATTAATGATCACTTTTTCGATTATCGCTGATGATTAATTAAACAGTCCTAAAGGCATGTCTCTCAAAATCTGAATAATGTATCTGCCTAATGACGGGCAGGACATATAAAATGCTTTTCTGTTGTTTTCCAACGTGAATACAAATGCGCATTTCCGGCCACGCGATCCTCGCATTAAGGGAGCCAGTCAAGTGTCCCTGTCGATAAGTGAAGGAGCTTTCGAATAATAGTGGAAGTATTGATTTCCCTGCATTTTGTAGTAACCAACCCGTTTGTTCAACAATGAGTTAGTAGTCTTATCCCCATATTCTTCCAAGTTCGAAGAAATGAGGGATAATTTCTTTGAACTTTCCCACGAAAAGTACCTCATGTTTGGTATCTCACTATCATACAAATGCGTCGTACAGAAGCTGTCGAGGACTGTCAAGGTAAATCTTGAGGTACCTTGAGTTGACAGTTCTGTTGACTAAGGAATCCTCGAGGTAATTACCTCAAAAATAGTAAAAAAATATCAAATAAAACTACCAAAACACGGTTTCGAGGTCGAGTTTAGGGGAGATATTATTATGGGGATTAGTATTAGTAAAAATGAACAGCAGACAATTCGGACAGGTTTTGATACAATAACAGATACAGCAAATTCGTTTTTGAAAATTTACAAAAGACTTTATCAACTAAAGTACGCAACAATGCTTACGCCAAAAATAGAGTGGCTTTTTCCCCCAAAGATGATGAGTCAATTTCTATAATTTACCGTACAATAACCGTGGCTTGGGTGGGTTTACTGACACAATTCAGGCTAATAACAGTTTTTGTGACACTAAACACGAAAAAAGCTTTCCCCGTTTAACGGAGCGTAAATGTGTACTCCATGTTACCGCCACCCTTAAACAGACATTATTCGAGGGGTGTCGCGGGGACGTAAAATTTTGTAGCGATTTTTTTCCCTCTAATACAAAATTTGGCACAGGTCACGTTGACGGCATAACTTGTACCGCAAATATATTAAGGGGAGAAAATGAAAACTTAAATTGTGATTTGCATCAATGGAGTTTGATGTGGCAGGTACTTTCGGGCAGGTGATTGCGTTCTTTGTATACAGCTGAGAAATGTGGGGTGGACTTTTTGGAATAGGTACTTTTCCCGATGGAATTTATTTGAACTAAACTGGTCTTACAAAACATATAAATACATAATACAAATAAATTATAAGTAAAAATATAGCGGCAAGTTGTGTGTTGGCCGTGTGGGAAGTACCTCGACTTTCAATCTGAAGGTCGTGGGTTCGAATGGATTTTTCTGTTCGAAAAAATTATTTGAGCATCAAAAACACGTGCTTAAAACGGTGAAGGAAAATATCGTGAGGAAACCAGTTAGTATTCTTATAAGCGGCGATGGGCTTGCAACCTGTCACGTATGGAATGCTAACTACTGCAAAATGTGGGCATGTGCTAAATATAATGTTTGGACGTGTCTCTGACTACCCCCATTAGACATCTTCAAAGGAGCTAAGCGTCTGTAGATATGAGAGGATGCCTACTGTACTTGGGAATTACAGTCGTGGTTTTATGAAGTCTTTAACATAAGCCTTCTTTACCTACTGTTTATACCATACATTTCTTTGCAATTTTAACTTTGCAAGAGAAAAACCCAAATTTTCCTTTTTATTAATTGTAATTAGCATTATTTTGGAGCGTTACAAAGGTCGTCACCCAGTTTGGGCACAAAGCTCGCACTACAAAGGGCTTAGCCTAAACGTTACCGCCTCGAAAATTTGTTTCATTACCATCCCCAAATTTTCTTTTACACTCGTAAAATCGCCGAGAGCTCCGCTTACCAAAGAGTTTTTGAATAAAAACAAAGAGCGAATGGCAGTATCTGGTTGATAACACTTATTTCTATAAAACATTCCAACAGTTTTCAGTTTCACTAGGTAGTTAAAAATTCTTTTGTTTATTCCGTTGATGGTTCCGTGCGGTATCTATTGTAGGACGCTACTATGTGGGATTTCTAACCGCGATTTTTACATTGTTTGTGACTATTCTCTCAACGTTCAATAATAAATATTTTAAATATCAGTGGCCTTTTCACACTAAGCAAAGCTTATACATATACAGGGCGTCCCACGGATATGCCACATGAAGGGAAAGTACTCTTAATACTGTAGATGGAACATTTTACTGAAAGAAGACATTATTTGAATTTATAAAACAATTTAAACGGCATTAATATATCTTTAAATAATTACATGGTTGAACCAGGAATCGAACCCGTTACACGAGAAAAATAATTATCCTGTAGCTTTATCATACCGATCGAAAGACTTCATCATAAGGATAATTTTTTGCTAAATAACATAGTGTCAGAAATAAAAGGAAGACCATGAATTTTAACATTTGATGTGAAATTTATTAGTTCTCGATCAAAGTGTCATTTAGAGTATCTGACAGATCACAAGCATTCAAGAAAAGTGCGTTCAGTACATGAGTACAGGTAGCTTTATAGTGACTGACATTAGAGTAAAATCTGACAGATCACAAGCGTTCAAGAAAAGTGCGTTCAGAACATGAGTACAGGTAACTTTATAAGACTATCTAAACACAGTGTTTACCTGCACTCGCGGAAAAACCACAGATATTTTTATAAGATCCGAAAACGCTATTGCCCAAAGGGTATTTGAATCCACCCCAGGTTCGGGGAATACTTACGCATAGATTATTGCTTTCAAAATTACACTTGTATAATTCAACAAGGTTAAATAAAAACCTTTCGAACAAAGCGGATACGTGAGGCAAATTATTTATGTATTGCCGGTCGGTCTAATTACGCTGGCTTTTGTTCTTGCCCCGCAGTTCGGACCACACTTTACGTACCCTTCCATATTACAAGGGCCTTCGAAGAAACACTACAATAGGCGTCACAAATAAATTCAGAGTTTATGGAACAGTTGCTTTTACATTAATTTAAGTCTTGGATAAGAGTCTTGGATGTGAGATGCCAATAGTGCTACCGCACAGACAAGACCGCAGTTTTTATCCTCCGCTAAGTTACGACCGTAATGAAGATCGCCACTTATTACTTGACTGGCCTCACAACTCGGTGGGTTCGATTCTCGTTCAAGAGAACACTTCTGTGATGAACACATTGTAACACACGATGTAAGTTATAACGTATTATGAATATCGTCTCTTATCTAACAACACCGCTCAAGTCATTTTTGCTTTTTTCACACGCAGTATGGCGGAATGACGATTTGAGCGTTGTTGGCGGGAAAACTATTATTTGAATACTGGCTTATGATTAGTAGATATCCTTGAATCTGAACTGCAGTTTGACGCGTGAATTTAAAATCTATCCAATGGCATCAAAATGTCTGTACCGCCAAAAATCGACTTGAGCGGTGTTGTTAGATAAGAGACGATATGTGTTTATAAAAAATCACGTATTTGGTTCCAACGGTGTTGTACCAAATATTATGTTTGGACGTGCCTCTGAGTAACCCCTTTAGATATTTTCAAGGATCTGGGTACCTGGAGATCAGGATGTCTAACCGTACTTGGGTATTACAGTTGTGATCTTAATCATTTTTTATTTTCATTAGTACAGGGCTTGCTTAGTTTTGGCTAGATGTAAAATATAAAAAAAACCGGCCAAGTGCGGGTCGGACTCGCGCACGAAGGGCTCCGTACCATTATCTATAAAAAACAGCAAATAAAAAACATATTTGTTGTATGGGAGCCCCCCCTAAAATATTTATTTTATTCTGTTTTTAGTATTTGTTGTTAGAGCAGCAACAGAAATACATGAAATCTGTGAAAATTTCAACTGTCTAGCTATCACGATTCATGAGATACAGCCCTGTGACAGACAGACGGACAGCGAAGTCTTAGTAATAGGGTCTCGTTTTTACCCTTTGGGTACGGAACCCTAAAAATAATAGTTTTACGCTGCGTTAGATGACTACAACGGACCTGCGTATCTATGAAGCAGGATTTATGTATGGTTGGTCTAATTACGGCCGCTTTTGTTCTTGCCGGCTTGGACCACACTTTACTTTCCTGTCCAAGGGCGTAGCCAGGATTCTCTTTACGGGGGCGTGGGGCATATTAAGAAAATCCTAGACTGTGTTTTTTTAATCGTGGTTGTTAACATATAATAATAATAATAAAATAATTTATTTTTTATCTCACATGGTTGGTTATACAGACTTGGTGCTTATTTAAAGGTTAATGTTAGGTTCCCCTGTTTAACGAAAGATTGGTGCCTGAAATAGGTTTAAAAAAAGGGTCACAAGGGCCCCGCACCGCGGGTCTAAGTATATGAGTATTTCATATGATATGAGTATTATTTTTCAAACTATCGTGATTAGTAGACATAACAATAGATTTTGACACGGTTCTTTCGTGATAAAGACCCGTGTCAAAATCTATTGATATGAGTATGTCACATTAGTAGTGCAGTCTTATCGTCACATCTTTTCTTACTCTAAGCAATGTCACTAGACATTGCTTAGAGTAAGAAAAGATGGAAAAAACCGGCCAAGTGCGAGTCGGACTCGCGCACGATGGGTTCCGTACCATTATCTATAAAAACGGCAAAAAAATCATGTTTGTTGTATGGGAGCCCCCTTAAATATTATTTTTTTTCTGTTTTTAGTATTTGTTATTAGAGCAGCAATAGAAATACTTAATCTGTGAAAATTTCAACTGTCTAGCTATCACGGTTCATGAGATACAGCCCTGTGACAGACAGACAGACGGACAGACAGACGGACAGCGAAGTCTTAGTAATAGGGTCCCGTTTTTACCCTTTGGGTACGGAACCCTAAAAATGGCAGTGCCTATGCCCGTACCTCGCTACGCTCATGCTCTTGCCTTTTATATTGCAAATATGGCGATAGCTTGCGGTCCACTAACTTGAGGATGCTTTGTTTGCTTGCAAAATGTTGTTATAAGGTAATAGTTATAAAGTCTAAACGATAGAGACTGTATTTAACTTAGAAGGTTTACCTAAAATGTCTTAGAGCTATAAATAATTGACCGAGACTGTACAAAAAAAAACACTAGTAGCAATTTTGCTGACTCAAAAAACTAAATTTTAGTAATATACCAACGTTCGTATTTCGTTCATGTTAAGATCCTAATTAGCGTAAATCTTAGTGACAGTCTTATAATTGGGATAATTTAGTTATTTTTGAAATTTATTTTGTTTATTTTACAGATCCTAGTGTTATAACAGTCGACGCAAATTTATCTGTTTACTAAATCACATTATAATAATACCGCTTTTGACTTGTAACGTAATTACTGTATATACCTACTCGTTTATAAGGTCCGCCCCGGCGTCGCACGGGCGTAATAATGATATTATAGGTAATTTTTTTACACCTTGGGTTACATTATCGAATTTTTCATACGGATCCCTAATAAAACATTAAGTATCGAAGAGTTTTTTTGTAGATATTGATGTCCTCTTTAAAACTGTAGTACATCACTTTGCTCTATTGTCAACAATTTCAGCAGCGTACGCGATATAAGGATTTTTTTGGATTTTTTTCGCACGTTGGGTTACATTGTCGAAGTTTTCATACGGATCCCTAATAGTTAGACATATGGTATTGCATACTTTTTTGTAGATATTGATGTCCTCTTTAAAACTGTGGTACATTACTTTGCTCTATTGTCAATAATTTCCGCAGCAAACTGTCTAGTGGGTGTAGTCAGATGTACGCCCAAACATTATATTTGGAACATGCCCACATTTTGCAGTAGTTAGCATTCCATACGTGACAGGTTGCAAGCCCATCGCCGCTTATAAGAATACTAACTGGTTTCCTCAAGATGTTTTCCGCATATACATTTTTCAAACAGAAAAATCCATTGATGCACACCTGGTTTCGAACCCACGACCTTCAGATTGAAAGTCGAGGTACCTCCCACTCGGCCAACACGGCTAATTATTAATTTAGGTTATAGATTTAAATCCCAGCCTACTGACCCAGCTTAAACAATTTGTGTGATGAACATAGATGTTTATCATGACTGTATCTGTAAATAATGTCCACCAATATTTATTTATTTACTAGCTGTTCCGACATACTTGCTTGTCAAATTACGGAACCCTAAAATTAACAAACTAACACACATTCGTATTCATAATTATTGTCTCACGAAACTGAAATGTCAATTGTATTTTTAAAACAACAAAATATAAACAAATGAACTCAAAAACACATGAACTCTATGGTTCGATAAACTTTAATTTACTCTCCGTACCAAGAGACCCCAGTTTATAGTCTGGGAGCGCTGCAATCATACGGAGAAAAGAAGCACTACTTTATTCACACGTAATAAATATTAGAATAGCTGCAGTGATTGCGAGGACAGGTGTCGACTTGAGCTACGTAAACTGCCCCTTTATAGCCTAAGTACACGTAGAAAGCAGGCTATCCGGCGCGCTTGCCTTCTGTCTGGCACAAACTCTGGCCTCACAACTCAGTTGGTAGTAACTCTGCCTTCTGCGCTATATGTCGTGGATTCGATTGCCACCAAGGGCAAACATTTGTGTGATGACATTATGTTTGTGTGTTAATATTTATTAAAGTTTGTGAGTGGTGGTGTGTGTTTGTTAATCTTTCACGCAAAAACTACTAAACGGATTAAAATGAAACTTTACAGTAATATTATTATACATCAGAATAACACATAGGCTATTTTTATCCAGGTAACACCCGTGCGAAGCAGGGGCGAGCAGGTAGTAAATATTTACAAAAAAAAGTATGTAAGTATTATATCAGTTATCTGGCTCCCATGTGCAAACTTTGCTTAGTTGGAGCTAGATGACGCTGTGTGATAATGTCTACCAATGTCCAATAAACTCCTATACGTTTACATATGCGTGGCTTATTAGTACGCAAGAGCAGTATATCGGCTTTCTGTGTGAATGTGCCTTTATATTTGGACTTGAAATTTGCGAAGTTTGCACGTTATTTTACTGTGGCGCTCGAGGGTAGTATTTTATTGCTACTAACTTGATATTTTCTTCGATATTTTTATTTTTTGATGTAAAGCAGGTGTTAACTCAGTGAAAACAGTAGTAGTAAGCAAACAGAGCTATTTTAATGTTTTAACTACACTAATAAATTTGCTAAAAACTTAAAAAAAATAGAGAAAAATTCAGGTACGTTGAAAATAAAAATATAGGATCACAACTGTAATCCCCAAGTACGGTAGACATCCTCTCAGATCTTAGCTATGATCCCTTGAAGATGACTAGACGGGGTAGTTAGAGTTACATCCAAACATTATATTTGGCACATGCCCATATTTTGCAGTAGTTGAGACAGAGACAAACCTCTGAAATAAGTAAAAACATGTTTTAATCTTTCAGTCCTTTTATCATCCAGGCTTGGTACAGGTGTTTTATTGGGTAAGGTTACATAATATAGATATTCTTGTATAAAATAAATGTAGAGACAAGCTGTAGAGAATATAATAAGTTTGATACAGTTAAATAAAAGATAAGCAGTTAATCGACTGTTATAACGACCCTTATTTTAAGTAGATGATATTCTTACACATTTATAAACCAAACTGTAAACTGATAAACATTTCATATTTAGAGATATTTATTATGCAATATTTTGTGAAAAAGGGTTAGTCTGAGGCATGTCCTAACATTGCATTTGACACATGTCCACATTAAATAGTAGTTAGCATTTCAAGAATCTGAACTTTTTGAGATCTGATAGGGTATTTACCGCACTTGGGACTATAGCCGTGACCCTATTATTTGCATTTATTTTTAAAATTTTGTTGTGCTTTTATATTTGGATATACCTATAGAACTTTAATTTGTTGCAGCTATTCGCAATGTTAAGTCAGTACGTCACCAAAAGCGACAAGCATAGTTTGCAATAGAGAGCGTGAGTGAGAGTTGGTGAAGGTGAGCGATTGTCACAGGAGTGATGGTCGCGAAGAGCCTGAGCCCCCGCCGCCCCCAACCCCCGTTATCGATTGCCCCAGTTGAGAGCGGGCCGGAAGAAATGAGCGAGCAGGATGCAACCACTGCCCAACAGTGCCCAACTCTAGTTAATGCGTTGCACGGCTCTATTTTTGTGGTAACCCTAAAGCTAAAAGATCCATCAGAAAATATTTTAACGCATAGATGATGACTTTCGAATCTTGAGATGAGAAAATCTAATAAAGTCAGAAGCGCTAGTCTTTAGATTCACCGAAAAGTTTGAACCATCAAAGTAAACAAGTTCACAAAGTCGAGCGTGGAAGTGACATCCTGCTTATATCTGTATGAAAGGACTCGGTAATAGCTTCCTCAATCTCGGCGTCAAAGTTCTCTTAAGATGCCTTAGTTAAGGCGTTAAGGAAGATAGTAAGAGGCCTTCGGCTGGGCCTTAAAACTTGCCAAAACTTACGTAACTCGATCTCTGCGATCGGCGCCGGCGAGTGATAACTCACAATACGTCGTTAGCATAATAATCGTACAATTGACGATTAATCGAAACTTCAAAGTACTTCAGAGAGTTCGAGTACTTCAGAAAATCCGGTGTACTGTTTAACTAAAGATGAAACGCTTAGCAATTCACTGAAGAGGGTGCTGAAACTGAAAGTAATCATTTTCGTGCCGGGATGGGAAAAAGATAAATAAATATTTTCAGTTGGAAATGCAATTCGTAGGAAAAGTAAATAAATAATGAAATAAGTAGGAATTAAGCATAATATTAATTTATATTTGAATCCATTATTTATCGCGACGTTTCGACTGTTACAACAATCGTGGTGGAAGGAAGAATTAAATACGAGTTTTAAATATTGTTCTGATTGCAAAAGTAGTTTGAAAAAGACAGATCTCTAGCTTCTCGGATACTTAAATATGTCTAAGGGACGTTACCAGAGGTAAGCCTTTGGATCAAACTTCGCTGTAAGTACGTAATTCCACTGAGGCAAAAACCGGCCAAGCGCGAGACTGACTCGCAGCACGAAGGCCTTTGTACCATTATCTATAAAAAACGGCAAAAAAACAAGTTTATTGTATCTCTTTTTAGTATTTGCTGGTAGAGCGGCAACAGAAATACATGTTTTGTGAAAATTTCAACTGTTTTGCTATCACGGTTTATGAGATAAAGCCTAGTGCAAACAGACGGACAGACGGACAACGAAGTCTTTGTAATAGAGTCCCGTTTTTACCCTTTGGGTACGGAAATCTAAAATAGCAGTCAACAAATGAATTAGACAGAACAGTTGGTAGCTGATAACTCATGTGTTAAACAATTTTCTATGCAACAGCAGTAGGTATTTGCGGTCGGAAATAAGCCAAAAACGGGAATACAAATAATTATTATTTATTTTTAAATCACAAAGCCTCAGGTGGGACTAACTTTGTGGTTACATAACTCTAAAATACATGCAAATACCTAAACACTCTTACTACAGCTTTTAAAACAGAATGGTAAATGAGAAATATTTATTACTAGCCGACCCGTGACAGACTTTGTCCTGTCAAATTTTAATAATCAACTTCCAACTTTTTCCCTTCAAACCTTGTACTGATAAAATAAATTACGAATTTTGGTAGAATGCGTATCCATTCATTAGTCAAAACTGCGCTGCTATGACGACTAAATGCTATTAGTCTGTGATGTCAGATTTGTATCTATACCAAAATCATCCTTTTTGCATTTTTATATCATTTAGGGGTTGTTTTTCGGATTATATGTTCCCCCTTTTGTTTATCTTATTTTTTATCTACAGCAAATTATATCTTATTCCGTTTTGTCGTTTAGGATTGCTTAGTGCACAAACATAAACTCACAAACTTTTGCATTTATAATATTATTAGGATGACCCAGCACATGCTTGTTACTTTCGAACGTTACTTTTTATGATCATTCCGACATCGTTCATAATATTTTCCATTTCATTGCTTTATTGTAGCCGGCCATCATGCCACGTAATAAAGTAGAGGCTACTTAAAATGTTTTTATAAGAACAGCCAAATGGCGATTCGTTGTCCATCGTAAAAGCGTAGTTCATAACCCATGGAGGTTTCATAGCGAGCCTATAATCAGCAATATCGATTTTCCGATAAAACGTCCAACAAGAGAGTGTCTCCTTCGCACGCCGGTAAATTGCAAAGGAATCTGAGCCTTTCACATCCAATGATAATAAAGTGTAAAAAGAGTCGTCGTTTTAACGTTCACTTTATGGGTACTTCCCTTCGTATGGCGGGTGGGGTATACGACTGCTGTTAAACTCTTCGAATCCATTTTACTCTCTGCAATTGCATAGAGAGTTTGTGGATAGGTTACAGCTGTTTGTAATGTCACTTGCAGGGCCACGTGCGAGGTACTCTTACATTATTTATTGCAGCTGTCAAAAATCGCCAGGTAAACAAGTCAGCGACCGCAGAGCACTTAGTAGATTCGGGACCGTATCACTGAATTGAACTACATCACCTAAAAGTTTTGTCAAGTGAACGCCATTATTACAAGAGAATAGTCCGGGAAGCTATTGAAATCAAGAAGTACTCAAATTTCAATCGTGAATACGACTATAGACACTCTAATTCATGGAATCCTGTGGTCACTATGTGTGGGCGTCGCGACAGATCATCTCAGTGCGTGGATACAGTCAGTGTGGTGTGTCGTATTATGAACATAGACTTTCTATTTCTGAATACTAAGTGAGGGTAAATTCTTCAACTGGCTCAGATTCTTTGACGGTAGCTCTGTGAACTCCAGCCTTCCCACGACCATGGTTGTAACATAGCCGAAACTAAAAAAAAAAATTATGGTAATTACGAGATAAAGACCCGTGTAAAAATCTATAGTTATTATATAACCCCTTTCATTGACATTGACTCTCAAACAGCATGTTCGAGAGAGAAGTACCTCGACTTTCAATCTCGGCCATGCATCAATGATTGTTTGTTTGTTCATTAGCACATGCTTAAATAAGTACTACTGAAATAAGTAAAATTTGTCTTTGACGCACTTAAAAGTACTCAGTTACTCTACTAAGCTGTGAATTAGCAACTTATGTACCTATTTGAATAGTTTATAGTTTACTCAGACTTTCAGTACGTTACCAAGAACGCATAGACCTTAAATCCAACTTATAAAATGTATTATATAATTGAAAATTAATTACCCTGAGAAAAGCCGTATTTGCTTTATAGTATGTACGTTATAAAGCGAGACTAGAATAAATCCGTGCCCGCTCATTTCTTAATTGGATACTCAAGTTTATTTTATAGATCTGCTTTAAATAGACTTAGTTTTATGACACTGAACTGGTTAAAAGTAATGTCTCTTGACTGTAATTCAATGCCTAAATTAAGTAATCACGTTTTTTTTATTTATTAAACACACTTTTATTTATTTTTTATTTATTACACTATCCGACCCGTGACAAACGTTCTGTCAAATTTGAATAATGGCAAAAAATGTAATTTTAGACATCTTCCAATATTATCCCTACAAACCAGATAAAATAAATTACGAATTTTGGTAACTGCGTTGCTATGACGACTTATGTTTTTAGTCTGTGATGTCAGATTTGTGTCATTGCTGTAGTATGTAGATGAAAAATCAGATAAACAAAAGGGGGAACTTATAATCACTAAAAAAAACAAACACTTAATGATAAAAAAATGCAAAAAGGATGTTTTATGGATGGTATAGATGGCGCTGGTTTGCAAACAATCTGACATCAGCCGTCATAGCAACGTGCGTTGTTCTATGCGATTATTGAAATTTTACAGGACAGCGTCGGTCACGGGTCGGCTAATAATCTCTGGGCAAATACGGCTTAAATAAAAAGTATTTGACAGGGCAAATATAAGTCGTCTAGCAAGCAAGTTTCGGCTAGTTTATTTATTCAAACATTGCTTACATCAGACCTTTGGAGTATCAAACTTAATAAATAACTTGGCAACCTTCATAATTTAATTTTGTACCAACCATGAATAAATAAACGGTACTAGTAACACCTAGCTTGCTTTATCTGGCTATTTTATGTGTGTATCTAAATATGCCCTTCGCTCGTTGGGGTCGTTCCTAAGGCCATTAATATTTTACGAGTGAACTGGCGAAATGAATGCCAGAATTGGGTTAAGGAGTTACAGGGCACGGCGTGACATACAGCGTCAATTCTAATAATATTATAAATGCGAAAGTTTGTGAGTTTGTTTGTGTGTTTGTGCCTCAATCGTTAAACGAGATGAAATTTGCTGTAGATGTAGATATACTCGTAATGCCTGAATAAAACATTACTTTAAAATACGAAAAGTATCCCCAAAATAATAAAAAAACGCAAAAGGGATGATCTTGGTATAAAATCTGACATTACTCTATGCGATTATTGGAATGTGGACAGGACAACGTCTGTCGCGGGTCTGCTAGTTTAATTATAAAACAGATACCTAGGTAGGTACTAGGTACTGTTCTTTATTCATAGAACATACAACATATATGTAGTACTAGCGACCCGCCCCGGCTTCGCACGGGTGCAAAGCTGATATCAAAATATATTACAGAATGTCTTTGTATACTCGTTAACAGCATTTAAAATTAAAAAAAAAGTCGCGCTGATTTGAAATCTTAAAATTATCAGTGGTTCTCTAATATATTAAGCATGTTATCTATACTTATAATAAATCTGTAGAGAGGTCAATTCTGTACATGAAATATATTTCCAAAATAACTATCAGGGGGTGATTAGGGATCGATACTGATGTCAAAAATGCAATCAGTAAAATTTTTGTCTGTCTGTCTGTATCACTACATAGTATAAACCAAAGTCGCTTTCCGCTTCCCGCGTCTGTATGTCTGTATGTATGTTTGCTTATATCTTTAAAACTACACAACGGATTTTGATGCGGTTTTTTTTAATAGATAGAGTGATTCAGGAGGAAGGTTTATATGTATAATAACATGCTACCCGTGCGAAGCCGGGGCGGGTCGCTAGTAACCGTTATAGAAACAAAAACTACTCGACGGATTTTAACGAAACTTGGTACAATTATTTTTCATACTCCTGAGTTGGTTATAGTATACTTTTCATCACGCTACAATCAATAGGAGCAGAGCAGTGAAGGGAAATGTAGGGAAAACGGGAGAAGTTACTCCATTTTTTAAGCTTCCGTCGCGTGTGCAACTTTAATGGTTAAAGCTACACAAAAATCATGTATGACGGAAATGTTCTCCTTAAAATTATATAAAAATATACCACGACAGCATATGTCTATCTTTTATGGTTGACTCACAATAACACGTGTAACTCCCGATAGCTTAGCAGTTCGAAGCTTTCTGATTATGTGTCTACTCTTACGTTTATAACACTCTCAGTCATCCCTCATTAAAAAAGTTAACATTATTAACTATTCCATAAAAAAAGAATCATAGAATACGTGTGATACTACGCAGCCGGACCCACGTGGATAAGGGTTAATTTTAATGCAGTTACAAATCTATGGAATTGTACGAATTGTACTCCAAAAATCAGCAATTGTACTAGAAGGGGTCAAAAAAAGCTGTGAAAAAAAAACGTTTTATATAAAGACATTCTGTAGTATATTTAGTATCAGCATTGCACCCGTGCGAAGCCCGGGCGGGTCGCTAGTTATACATATAAACCTTCCTCCTGAATCACTCTATCTAATAAAAAAAACCGCATCAAAATCCGTTGTGTAGTTTTAAAGATATAAGCAAACATACATACAGACGCGGGAAGCGGAAAGCGACTTTGCTTTATACTATGTAGTGATAATGGATAGATAGATCATAACTTTAATGTTCATCATAACAAAAACAGAACATAAAAACTAATAATAAAAATAGTGTAAACAATGGGCGGCCTTAGTCTTATAGCGATCTCTTCCAGGTAACTTTTGGATGAACAGGATTTATCTTAACAAAGTGAAATGAAATAAGATCACGACTTTAATCCCCATGTGATGTTGACATCATCTCTTGAATGTAAAGGGGGTATTCAGAGCTATGTCCAAACATGACATACTTAGTTATTAGATGAAAATCTGATCAGCCGATTACAAGATATTTAGATTTAAGTAGGTGTAAAAGCGGGTATTTATATTTTTAGCAAAAATCAAATAGAACTTAAACGCCCTATAACGACATCAATAACCGAAAATTTTAAATACATATATAATTGTCATAGACAAAATGCTAATTAATTTTATTTTGAATATTATGATAATTTTATTATTGTCCGATGAACCAAGAATATTATGAAATTGAATAAGTTTCAAATAATCGTATAAGAAGCAATCATTAAACTCTTCTTGTTCACTGAATTTGATCATTAACTTGCTTGAGTTTTTTTTAATAAGTTATATCAAAATATTTTCTATTTTATTTTTACCGGCAAAAAAAGAGATCTATGATCCGATTGTAATAAGATCTGACATAAAATAGAGTATCAAAAAATATTTACGCATCGTATTCAGAACCTACTTTTTTCGACAGACAACTGTCGAAACCTGACAACTTCAAATAATAAAAGTGATTGTAACTTTGTTGTGTTTTGAATGCAGATATCAGAGAAAAACAAAATCCTTCCCATTTCACATCTGTTTGTTCGCGTCGGTTTAAACGAAGCTTAAAGTGTTTGAAGCTACTAATTGCTTTACTTATAATCTTAAATTTAAATCACACTATTCATAATTTGGAACATTGAATAGAAACAAATTTTGTAATATTTCAAGTTGAACTTTCGCATTGTTCATCTCTGCAAGATAAATTAATATTAGCATACGAGGTGAACCTTGACTAAAACGCTGAAATTACTGAATTTCACAAGGGTTTGTAGAGTATTATTTAATTTATTTCTCTGAAACGGGCAGCCAATATGTTATTATGAGTTATGTTGGGATACATAAAGGTAGGATAAACAACGGCTAAACCTTTCGATAGATTTTCAGAGTTTTCGTGCCCTGCTCGATAGGTATTCGAGACACGCGCCCGTTTCTTTGTTTCTTCCGCTTATAACGAGATACTGTGACTTCGTAGAATAAATACGAGAACACCACCTAGAAATGACACTCCGTGACATAAAAACTTAGTTTACGTGCATTCAGAATACCACTGCTTTGTTTCAGCTTGTCAGCTTGTTTCAGTTTGACTGGCCTCACAGCTCAGTTAGTAGTAACTCAGCCTTATGCGCTGTTAGTTGTGGGTCGATCCCCACCCAGAGAAAACATTTGTGTGAAGAACAGAATCTAGATTATATCCTTAAGTTATTTTTGTCATAAAAAGCAAAACTGTATGTTTTGCGGTTATTGAGAAAAAACTATTCTGCATTCATCAAAAACATTTATTACTCGTCTAAACGTAAATTGGTTTTTATAGCAAGAAGTCACGATACGGATATTTTGACAACCAAAGTTCTTTATTATCGTCGTCATCTCCCACTTGTATCTCTGGTTATACCCGTAATTGGCATCATTGTACTGTCTGATTTATACGCGAGCGAGCGTTATGAGAGTTGAAATGTATAAATCAGTTACAGTTCTGTACTCAATTATTATATACACTGTTGTGATTCTCCGCCATTACGACACCGCATACACAGATGATGCGAATATCAAACACCGCATTAGATACACGTTTTCTTATTAGGACGCTGTGTTTGCTGAATAATAATGCCATTATTAGCTCGTACCGGATAGCTTGTCAGCGCATTACAGATAACAATGTCTAGAATCTTAAGTATTATACAGATTTTAATATGAAAGTTTTTAAAAAGAGCATTACCTTTTCGTATTATATTTACACACTATTTATCTTCCTAACTTATCTTATATATTTATACAATTCTCGTGTCACAGTGTTTGTAACCAAACTCCTCCGAAACGATTTAACCGATTTTTATGTTTTATTTTGTGTATATTTGGTATGTATGATTAGTTATGATTTGATAGGTCGTAGGTTTTTTTTATGCCCTTAAATAATAAGGGTAACATTATTTAAGGACAGTTCGGGAAAAACTAAGTGTTTAAAAAAAAAAATATTATCACGACTGTAATATCCCCAATTACGGTAGACATCCTCACGTCCAAACATTATATTTGGCACATGCCTTCATTTTGCAGTAGTTAGCATTCCATACGTGACAGGTAGCAAGCCCATCGCCGCTTATAAGAATACTAATTTGTTTCCTCACGATGTTTTCCTTCACCGTTTTGAGCACGTGTTTTGATATATAAATTTTTGAACAGAGAAATCCATTGATGCACGCCGGGATTCGAACCCACGACCTTCGAAATGAAAGTCGAGGTACCTCCCACTTGGCCAACATAGCTTTTTTTTCTGTGAAATTATTGAAATTTGACGTTACTCATGGAATAGGGGAAGTTCGTTTAAAGAGTCCAGTGCAGCTTTTAAATTTCAATATTAAAAGCTTAGAGTAAAGTTAGAACCTTACTTCATCTCATCAGCAGAATTTAGCTTCCAAAAAGTTCTGTTATTGCCAACTACCAACACAAGTGCAAGTTAATTTTAAGTAAATTCATAAATATGTAATTTATAAATTCGTTTGAAATTAAATTAATATCTTAAACAAAGAGCGAGTTGAGCTGATTCTATGAGGCATTATGAAATTTAATTTTAAGCCGGGGGGTGCTAATAAGAGATTCAAATTCACCCTTGCTTATCGTTCGTAATGAGCGTTGTGTAACACGCTCTCGGGACATCGGAAACCAGAAAAGACACTAGGTTAAGGTGATAAGTGAAATTTTTGACATTTTGTATGGGCTCAGTTTACCCGGATAAGACGGAAAAAGTGATAAAAGTGCATTATTTTGAAAACCATCAAATTTAAGAAAAAACTGTCTGTAATTTACTTAGTATGATTATCTAACGAATTATATACAAATTAACTGTTTAGCTATTCATAGTGTTGATTAAAAACGAAACTAGTGTTTTTTAAGAACCAACTTTGGAAAATAAATCTATCGAGAAAAGTGTCGTGTTTCTGTCTGTAATTTATCTAGATCATATCCTTACGTATATCTTTGTTCAAAAAAACAAAACTGTATGTTTTGTGGTTATTGAGAAAAAACGATTCTGCGTTCATCAAAAACATTGATTACTCGTCTTAAATCAAAATAACCTATTTATTTATAACTAGCTGACCCGTGCCCGCTTCGCTGGGGGACAGTTTCTCATCTGGTATTCCAATCTTCAAAATAAATTATAGCCTATATGTTGCCGAGGACTAATAGCTATAAAACAAAAAAGTTTCATCAAAATCCGACCAGTAGTTTTTGCGTGAAAGCCAGACAACAGACATACAGACAGACAGACAAAAATTTCAAAATGTTTTTTTTTGGCTTGTGTTACTTGTATGAAGACCCCTAGGAGTATTTTTTTTAGTTTTTGTTCAATATACATAATTGAACTCTTCTACAGTTTTATTATATGTATAGATAGATTTTGTCAAAATAAAGAGCTGAAAGCACAGTGAGGGATTTGCTACAAAAACTACTGAGTACTTGACTACTGATTTAACTAGGATTACTGATGATGACAGATGTTTTGAGATTTTTTGGTTATAAAGTACCTACTTACTTGAAATAGGGTCAACACGCCCGGTTGTGGTGCCTACCCAAGTTTTGGTAATCTCTCTATAATTTTTTTAGAAATCTTCCCCCAACCCTCTAAAAATAGGAAGACAAATTTGTATAGGACTTTTCGCAAATTTCAAGGTCGAAAGCTGAATATTAGTCTGTCTGTCTGTGATGTTATCGCAGTCAAACCGCTGTGATTGTGATTAAATGTCATATAGAGATAGTTGAAAGTCTTGTTACGGACATAGTTTGCTTTTTTCCAAAATTTTCTTATGATTTTCAGAAATTTCAATGTTTTACGAAAAAGTCGTCATAAATCGATTTCCTAAATCTACGCGGACGAAGTCGCGTGTAATAGCTACTATTTTATACATCCAAGTGTCATATTAGTCAACACCAATTTGCATGATGTTTAAATTTAGGTTGACGTATTTAAATTACATTACGAAAATCATGAATTTAATCAAAACTATCCAAGTTTTAGAACTGTCATTCTGATGGTACGCGAATTTAGGCTTTAACGTAAAAGGATAAAAATTATATATTCCGAAATTTTAATTATTTTTCAAACTATCGTGATAAGTGGATATAACTATATACTGCCTGCGACCATGGCTATTGAAACATAGTCGAAACGCCGGGAAAATAAATTAAGACGAGTAATAAATGTTTTTGATGAATGCAGAATAGTTTTTTCTCAAAAACACTAGTTTCGTTTTTAATCAAAACTATGAATTGCTAAATAGTTCATCACTACATAGTATAAAGCAAAGTCGCTTTCCGCTTCCCGCGTCTGTATGTCTGTATGTATGTTTGCTTATATCTTTAAAACTACACAACGGATTTTGATGCGGTTTTTTTTAATAGATAGAGTGATTCAGGAGGAAGGTTTATATGTATAATAACATGCTACCCGTGCGAAGCCGGGGCGGGTCGCTAGTTTTTATATAAATCGTTAGATAATCATACTAGCTGCCTACCTAAATTAGAGACAATTTTTTTTAAAATTTGATGGTTTGAATATAATTCAGTTTTATCACTTATTCCGTCTTATCCGGGTAGACTCAGCCCATACAAAACGTCAAAAATTTCACTTATCACCTTTTAAAGGTAATTAAGTGATAAAGCTCCGAGATTTTAGTCAGTTTGTGGTAGAAGCAGAATTACCACTAGTCTGAAAATCAAACATCTATATCAAAACGGTACCTTCGTGTTTACAACATGAATCTCAAGAGCTGTCTGTACGACATAGCTTCTGTCGCATGTGCGATGCTTCCGACCGCAATGGATCTTTTACGGCGAAGGATTGTAGCCGATTTAAGGATTACAAGACAGGTGTGAATAACAAAATGTTATTCAGTGTTTTCCCATGTAGGCATTATATTATATCTATTATTAAAAAATAAAACCGGCCAAGTGCGAATCAGACTCGCGCACGAAGGGTTCCGTACCATTATTTATTAAAAAGGCCAAAAAAACTTTTGGAGTACACTATGGGAGTTCCACTTAAATATTTATTTTAATATCTAGTTAGTATATATTGTTATAGCGACAACCAAAATACATCATCTGTGAATATTTCAACTGTCTACCTATCACGGTTCTTGAGATACAGCCCTGTGTTCGGGAAAAACTGAAAGTGCAAGTGAAATTTGACAAGACAACGTCTGTTGGGACAGCTAGTATTTATCTATTATTTTATACTCGTAGCGTTTTTCTGCAATCAATCTTCTACTGTTTACGAGAAATTGGCCCAGTTTTATAGTTGTGCCCTACTTTTAACATCTGAACTCTCTACAACTATGGCTTCGACGCAATAACTATGCCCTTTATTAAAACGTGGCAGATTTCCAGAAGCTTCTGTAGAGCCAAGTTAGAAAGGAACCCAATAATTATGTATCATACGAACATTTTGACAGTCACACATTTTATTGAAGATCACCAAGTTTTTTGTTATAGAAAAAGCCGTGTTGGCCGAATGGCAGGTATCACGATTTACAATCCAAAGGTCGTGGGTTCGAATCCCGGCCGTGCATTAATACGTGCATATAACGGTGAAGGAAAACATTGTGAGGAAACTAGTTAGTATTCTTATAAGTGGCGATGGGCTTGCAAACTGTCAGGTAAGGAATGCTAGCTACTGCAAAATGTATGCGCCTTGATTGAACATGTCTCTGACTACCTCCTTTAGACATTGCAAGTATCCGAGCGCCTAGAGAGCTGAGAGGATGTCTACTGTACTTGGGGATTACAGTCCTGGTTCTATTTTATTTTGATAATCTAGTTTTAAGAGCGAGCTTAAGTTTACGTCGATTTGTACAGCACTCTAAATTTTTTTTCGACAAAGTCCTCCTTTAATGCTTTCCATTTTGTCCTGTCTTTTGCGGTAGGTCAAAGCATTAGAGAAGGCCTTTGTCGAAAGACAAGCTGAGAAGGATAAACCGGCTACCGGTTAAAATAAGTTTAATAGAATTAAAGTTTAAATGTAGGTAGATACAATAGAGTTAAGGAAATGTAAAAATTAGGTTTCAGCAATAAAGGCTTATATTATTATTATATTATTACTATTTTTTTTATTAATTTTTGGTTGCGTAATATTATTACGAAAAAAATATATGGAATTTGTAGACAGTCTTTCAGGAACATCGTGAAACCAATTATTATTCTCATAAGCGGCGAAATGCTTACCACCTGTCACTTATGAAATGCTAACTCATGCGGAATGAGGACACGCGCACGGTGTAGACTTCTGACTAGATTTTCAAATATCTAAGCAATTACGAGTATAATTACAAGCTTTTATTTAACTTGCAATGTATGTATGTAACCTATGTAACTATGTTTGTTAAGACGAGTAATAAATGTTTTTGATGAATGCAGAATCGTTTTTTCTTAATTTGACAATTTTTTTTTTAATTTGATGGTTTTCAATGTAATGCAGTTTTATCACTTTTTCTGTCTTATCCGGGTAGACTCAGCCTATACAAAACATCAAAAATTTCACTTATCACCATTCGCCGCAACCGGCGGTAAACAAACATACTCTCAGGTCTCAAGGCGCTTAGCTCTTTAAATATGTCCAAGAGGGGTCAGAGGCAAAAAACACTATGCTCAGACATACAATAGCACGGGTATGTGTGTGTGGGCATGTGCCAAATGTGCTTCTGACTACCCCCACTAGACATCTTCAAAGGATCTAAGCGCCTGGATATCGGAGAGGATGTCTCGTACTTGGGGATTACAGTGGTGATCCAATTTATTTTAACAATAGCACATAACACACCGCCTGCATATAATGTCCGTCTAAAACTATTCGCGTTATCTTAGACCATTGAAAACGTGCAAACCGTAATAGAGCACCGGATGGCAGGTCATGGCTGGATGTACAGCTTATCTTGCCACCGCAAAGTGCACCTTAAATGTTTCGCGAACATTACAACTACTCAGATAGCTGTAATAGCGTCTACGGTCGGAACAAACTACGATTAAACCAAACCGAGTGAATCGAGCGAAATATTTGTTTTGCTATTTTTAGGGTTCCGTACACAAAGGGTAAAAACGGGACCCTATTACTAATACTCCGCTGTCTGTCTGTATGTCACCTGGCTGTATCTCATGAGCCGTGGGCTGGACAGTTAAAATTTTCACAGATGATGTATTTATGTTGCCGCTATAACAACAAATACTAAAAACAGAATAAAATAAATATTTAAATGGGTTTCCTATACAGCAAACGTGATTTTTTTGCAGTATTTTTATAGATAACTAGCTGTCCCGACAGGCGTTGTCCTGTCAAATGTCAATAACCCCACAGGAAAAAGCACTTTCCGTTTTTCCCGATCTTTACGCCATCCTTATCACTTAGGGGTATGAAAAATAGATAGTAGCCGATTCGCAGACCTTGAATGCATATAAAATTTGTTAAAAATCGGTAAAGCCGTTTCGGAGGAGTAAGGTAACTAACATTGTGACACGAGAATTTTATATATAAGACTAGCTACCCGCCCCGGCTTCGCACGGGTAGCATGTTATTATACATATAAACCTTCCTCCTGAATCACTCTATAGATCTATTAAAAAAAACCGCATCAAAATCCGTTGTGTAGTTTTAAAGATATAAGCAAACATACATACATACAGACGCGGGAAGCGGAAAGCGGAAAGCGACTTTGCTTTATACTATGTAGTGATGATACAGAACCCTTCGTGTGCAAGTCCGATTCGCACTTGGGTAGTTTTCATACTTATCAACACAAAAGGTTTTACAAATGTTTGTTATTCCCCTCAGTCCTCACAACTTACATTAAGATCACTTTCATCGGAGTTATTGTTATTAAATTCCGTATTTTGAATTTGCATAAAAAAAAACATCTAAGACTCATGAAAAACCACACCGTTAAATCCTACTACACTACTTATAGATATTTGTATGTTTGTGGCTGAAACCTAACACTTTAGGATTAAAATTTGGAATATAGACCACGCTTTAGGATGAAACATGGAATATAGGCCACGGTTTAGGATGAAACATGGGATATAGGCCACGCTTTAGGATGAAACATGGGATATAGGCCACGCTTTAGGATGAAACATGAAATATAGGCCACGCTTTAGGATGAAACATGGGATAAGGGCCACGCTTTAGGATGAAACATGGGATATAGGCCACGCTTTAGGATGAAACATGAAATATAGTCCACGCTTTACTATGAAACATGGAATATAGGCCACGCTTTGGGATGAAACATTGGAATGGCCTATAGCTCTGAAATAACATATAAAGCTACTTTTTATCTGCTAACTTTACAATTTTATTGTTTGTCAGAAGCTAGTTTTAATTATAAATTTTCTCCAGTAGCTATCAGTTGTAAAAGTTTGATTAATTTTAAATCTTAATACATATTTCTGATGCTAAATATTTGGACGATTTTGGTCTTTATTGCTCAGCACCACTAAAGTTTGATCTAATAAGTTTATTATTATTTTACTAGCTTTCACCAGTGGCTTCGCCCGCGTGGTATTTGGATAAAAATTAGCCTATGTGTTATTATGATGTTAAAGCTATATAACTGTAAAGATTAATTTATATCCGTTCGGCAGTTTTTGCGTGAAAGAGTAACAAACACACACAACCACTCACAAACTTTCGCATTTATAATATTACCAGCTGCTCGCCCCGGTTTCGCACGGGTGGTTTGTGGATAAAAAGTAGCCTATGTGTTATTCTGATGTATAAGCTATATTACTGTAAAGTTTAATTTTAATCCGTTCAGTTGTTTTTGCGTGAGAGAGTAACAAACACATACACAAAACCCACTCACTCACTCACAAACTTTCGCATTTATAATATTAGTAGGAAGTAGAAAGTAGGATTAGAAAAAGCTAAGTGTAGTACTTACTCATGTAGTACGTAGACATTTGCCTTCAGGCCAGACAAGATGTCACTTCACCGAAACAAACAAGAAACAGGAAGTGTGCAAATTACTGCGGAAGGAGCCTACTTACTTTCAATGAGCTTTTAACAGAGGATTCAACTGTATATAAAAATTCCAATAAATTTCGATTCAAAACTAAGAAAAACCGGCCAAGCACGAGTTGGACTCGCGCGCAAGGCTCCGTACCATTATGTATAAAAATCAGCCAAAAAATTACGCTTGTCATATGGGCCCCACTTAAATATTCAGTTTATTCTGTTTTAAGTTTTATTTATTTTATTTGTTGATATGGCGGCAACTGAAACACTCGTACATCATATGTGAAAATTTCAACTGTCTAGCTATCACGATTCATGTAATACAGTCTTGTGACAGACAGATAGACAGCGGAGTCTTAGAATAGGGTCCCGTTTTTACCCTTTGGGTACGGACCCCTAAAAAGTATAAAGCCTTCGATTGGTGACAGACAGACGGACAGCGAAGTCTTAGAATAGGGTCCCGTTTTTACCCTTTGGGTACGGACCCCTAAAAGTACAAAGCCTTCGATTTGAATAGCTTCTCCTCTTGAACTCAGTTATAAAATAACGATGAAATAAAGATCCTCTACGATTTTTTTTGTACTTGAAAATACATTGTTGTTGTAGGTATTAACTACTAAACTACTCTGGTAACGTGACACTACAACACCCATCCTGGAACATTATACCTATAGTCTGCCCGCAACCATGGCTACGAGTATTGTAACATAGCCGAAACGTTGGGAAAATAAATATAAGGTGATTACGTGATAAAGACCCGCGTACAAATCTATAGTTAATATATCTACAGATCAAATATTCATTCACTCCTACTTTCATACAGTTCACTCACACGTTTTACACTCGGTTCTACACACCTTTTTCCCTATCCCCCCCCCCACTTTTCCCATCCCAAAGGCAACACTGAAAAACAGCGCCTTGTCCTCGGACCAGGCATAAAAGCTGAGTTGTTGCCTATTTAACAAACAGACGTTTTCTGTTCTATTAATTTTTATATTTTATTATGTTAATGTTTTTTGACGTGACAACGTCTTAAATTAGGTTGCGGCTCGGAGTCACTCATGAAAAAGTGTAACGCCCGCTCACGTCTGTTACGATGAGTCACCGAACGAGAGAGACGGAGTTGCATAGGAACGCTAAGAGCTCAATTTATTTAATTTAAATAAGTGACTTTTCTAATACTAACGTCTTATAGACATAAAGTCGAATCGACATCGAATTGAGACATAAAGTCTACAGTCTCAGGGAGGTTAGCATGAACCAGTATCGTATCGACAACGTATCGTCCAAATGCCAAAACTGTCATTTTTAGGGTTCCGTACCCAAAGGGTAAAATCGGAACCCTGGATATATTACTAAGACTTCGCTGTCCGTCTGTCTGTCCGTCTGTCCGTCTGTCCGTCTGTCCGTCTGTCCGTCTGTCCGTCTGTCCGTCTGTCCGTCTGTCCGTCTGTCCGTCTGTCCGTCTGTCCGTCTGTCCGTCTGTCCGTCTGTCCGTCTGTCCGTCTGTCTGTCTGTCACAGGGCTGTATCTCATGAACCATGATAGCTAGACAGTTGAAATTTTCACAGATTATGTATTTCTATTGCTGCTCGAACAACAAATACTAAAAACAGAATAAAATAAATATTTAAGGGGGGCTCCCATACAACAAACTTGATTTTTGCATTCCAGCGCCATCTAGTTTCATTTGATGTTACTACGTATTATAGGTACTTTTCGCGGTCTCATGCGACCGCTCGGGGTTTGAGAGGTAAGATGAAAGAGGTTTGCGATTCCGCTGGCAGGTGGCGCTATTTTACCATTATCGGTAAAGTAAGGTGGTACTTCACATGATCGAATAAAAAGTTTGAAATTGAATTATTGAATTCATGTAGTTAGGTAAATAGGTACCTAGGTAGATATTATTAATTTCCAATTAATTTCGAGTTCGAATCCTGGCCGTGCATCAATGGATATTTCTGTTCGAAAAATGTACCTAAGTATATGCGCGTTACACGTGTTTATAACAGTGAAGGAAAACATCGTGAGGAAACCTGTTAGTATTCTTGAAAGCGGCGACGGGATTGCAACCTGTCACGTGTGGAATGCTAACTACGTAGTTAGGTAAATAGGTAGGTTACGAGATATTATGAATTATTTTTTATGTTTCTAGGGTTCCGTATCTAAAGGGTAAAAAACGGGACTACTAAGACACCGCTGTCCGTCTGTCTGTTACCAGGCTGTATCTCGTGAACCGTGATAGCTAGACAGTTGAAATTTTCACAGATGATGTATTTCTCTAAAATCAGCATAAAATAAATATTTAAGTGAGACTCCCGTACAACAAACGTGATTTTTTTGCCGTTTTGATAATAGTACGGAACCCTTCGTGCGCGAGTCCGACTCGCACTTGGCCGGTTTTTACTATATAAAAAGTGTCAGTTTTGACATTTAGACGATGTCGATACGATGGTGGTTCGTGCTAAGGCCACTGATGCATAGGCGTTCATTAGGATCACGACTTTAATCCCTAAGTACGGAAGAATTTTCCTTCAAAATATCTAAAGGGGGTAGTCACATGCATGTCCAAACCTTACGTTTCAACACAATACCCACAATTTGCAGTAGTTGTAAAATGATTCTACAAAAACTAAATTTTATGTCGGTATTTGTAGATTTTTTTGCCAAAATTAATGCGAATGAGCTCTTAACTGCAGCAGAGAAAACCTACTGAAAAATTCATCGCAATAAAATATTCGCATTTGCGAGTTAGCCTCCGGTGAATTCAGTGGCTCCCTTGAATAGTCTGGTGTCTGCGATGCGTGGCTCATTGTTCCCTCTTACCTACCAACAACTATTGTTTAAGGCAACTGGACTGTAGCCCACAGTCTAGCTATATTGCCAACCGCCTAGTCAATTTTAAATGGGAACTCAACAAAAAGCTGTCGATACTCCGGGGATCGAGAGAATAGCCGGTCGTGAATTCAATTTATAATTCTGTTTGAATAGTTCATCAGTCAACTGGATTGTATATTTTGGAAGTTAAATTACTTTAACAACTGTCGCAAACAGAAATATGGCTGAATCGTAATTTGATTATTCCATATTTGTAGTTTATAAGATTTGAAAAAGACCAAGCTAGATCGATTTATCGCCCCGAAACCATGCATACTAAATTTAATGAAAATCGTTCGAGCCGTATCCGAGTTTCATATAATATAATATTTATACAAGTTATTTTTTTTTTGACATTTGACACAGCTCCATCTAGCCCCAAACTAAGCAAAGCTTGTACTATGGGAACCAGATAACTGATAGAATACTTTTTTTTGTGTAATACATAATACATACTTATTAAACATAACACCCAGACACAGAACAAACATCTATGTTCATCACACAAATGTTTATCCCGTTTGGGGATCGAACCCACAACCTACAGCGCAGAAGTCAGAGCTACTACCAACTGAGCTGTGAGGCTAGTCAAATTACTCGTTTAAAGGTATTAGATAGACAGATATATATTATGTATAACCAAATATCAACTAAGAAAGATTGAAAGATGCTTGCCACAAATAATGTTTTTTCTATTCTATTCTATATTCTACTTTGAAAAACGACGCATGCATTTTTTGGATCGATAGTCGAGGTAGTCTTGTCGCTAGGCCAATTCGGCTCGTACAACATTTCGTAAAAATCTCGATAATCATCAGTTCCATTTTCTCTGAGCCGCTGAACGGCTAACATATAGGGTTACAGTATCAGTCGCGCCTAATGGACACTTAAGAAGCAGAGAGCCTTTGAGCGCCGATGTTTTGACACCCGTTAATATAAAGGCGCAAACCCACCGCGTACTGTGCACGGGCACGCGACGCATTTAGCTGAGTGGGTTCATTTGGTTGACAACGTGAGTCTACATTTCCTCTGCTTTATGCTATACATGAATATTAACTCACAACTATGTACAACTGTAGCGCAGCACAGTTTTGAATCATACGTTTATCACGTGCGTGTACCGCGTACACAGCGTGCATGGCATTGCCAGCGTTGAACTACGTAAGCACCATATTCGAGCAAGCTACGCATGTACCAATGACATTAATTCATGCGTAGCGTGTCAGTACGTTGCAGTAGAAACAATTACATTATATTTTCTTGCAAAGCGAAGCTTGACGCACGGGCGTAACCACTCCTGTTCCTCGGTGGGTTCGCGGCCTAACCCAAGACTACGTTTTAACACGTTCAAAATAAGGGCCTCGCTATCCCAACGTGGGTAATATTACTCACAATATCGATACGAGTGGTGTATTTACATGAATTAGACTGAACCTTGAACGGAATAGCCACCTCTGAATATTTTCAGCTATGACAAATTTCTATTCCATAGAAATTAGGCCACGTTCAGATAGAACGCGAATTTGCTACCATCACCAATTTGCAGTATATAGATATTAAATCAATGAATTTACAAAAAGACATAGACATGGACAATTATTTATTCACTACTTTAGCACACACACAACATAAAGTAAAAAATAATTAAAAATAGTTTAAACTTTTTCACATACACTCAGAAAAACAAGAAGAGAAATATATATATATATATAGGTAGTGCAATGTGCAGCAGCATAAAATATTTAGAAAAAATATTTTAATTTTATTTACCCGTAATAAATAATAACAATCTAGAAAAAATGATTTCGGTAAATAAATTAAGAGCACATTCATTACTTTCATTAATTCAAGCATTCATAAATTATTTCAATTCCACGAAGACTACCAGACTGAAGAACACTATAATTATTTTACTAAAAGACCCAATTAATATGTTCGGTTGGTGTCCTAGAATATTCTACAGCATAATCAAGCAATTTGCATTCAATGAAATAAAGAAAAGGTAGTTGGAATAGTCGAAATTACTCGTACTTAATTACAAATGAAACGGAAACGCGGTCTCTTACTATGGGCCTTATAGCCTCAAGATCGCTCAACGATCTATGAAGCTAAAGAGATCTGTAAAAGAACTAAAGTCACTGACTTAGACAAAGGATTAGCAAACTGAAGGGACGTTGGGCGGGGCATAGGGGAGTGATGACGACCGTTTAGTTAGAAAGGTGTCTACGCATCTGAAATTGCAGCGTATGCGTGTGTCAACACTGCAAGTCTAGCGCGATGGCGGCGACGGGCGCGTTGTGCCAAACTTATGAAACATCAAAACAACAACAGTGGCCTGTGCACGAACATGACACTGACACTTTTACTATACAAAAAGAGTCAGTTCTGACATTTGGTCGATACGCTGTCGATACGATACTGGTTCATGCTAACCTCCCAGTTGTTGATAATTTAAATCGCGTCATCACTGTGGACGCAAAGGCGAGTTTCATATGTTTGATACTTTGCGCCCGTCTATGTGTAATTTTGATGTATAAGCTATATTACTGTAATGTTTTATTTTAATCCGTTCTGTAGTTTTTGCGTGAAAGAGTAAAAAACACACATACACACTCACTCATTCACAAACTTTCGCATTTATAATATTAATAGGATGAATTAGAAACACGACTTGATCCCCAAGATACTTAACGTTTAATACCTACGGTAGATATCTTCTCTCTGATCTCCAGGCACTCAGATCCTTGAAGATGTTTATAGGGGTTAGTCATAGGCACGTCGAAACATTACATTTGGCACTTGCCCACATTTTGCAGTAGTTGCAGTACAATTTAACATGCATATCGAAAACATGCCTAGTCTGTGAATTCACTAATACGGCACTTTCTGTTTTTATTGGTATCTGTTAAATTAGCTGAGCTTTGTGCCTGTACTTTCTAAAAAAGTGTGATGAGGGTTCGCTTTTGAGAGTCCCGAACCTAAAGCTAAACAAAAATTATACAAAACAACTTTATTTTCCTCTCTGTATAGTCCATACCTTTTTGTTAGGGACGTCGGATGAATTTCACCTGGTGCTAAACTTAGAACTCCTGTGACACGATCAAAAAACCGGCCAAGTGCGAGTGTCGGACTCGCGCACGAAGGGTTCCGTACTTATCTATAAAAAAAATCATGTTTGTTGTATGGGAGCCCCCCTTAAATATTTATTTTATTCTGTTTTTAGTATTTTTTGTTAGAGCAGCAACAGAAATACATAATCTGTGAAAATTTCAACTGTCTAGCTATCACGGTTCATGAGATACAGCCTGGTGACAGACAGACGGTCAGCGAAGACTTAATAATAGGGTCCCGTTTTTTCCCTCTGGGTACGGAACCCTAAAAAGCAATTTAGTCATCATTTTCGACGTAGAATGGGGTCATCCTACGTCTAAAGAGCTGAGTAACTACATCCTGAATATAGACTTCTATGGCAACTGATCTACACATTATCATCATTTTTTTTCCCTTTTACAAGCTTTTATTTAACTTGCAATGTTTCTATGTATGTAACTATTAACTATGTTTGTTAAGTTGGAATTTTAAAACTCAATTTTGAAGCAGTTTTATAGTAGTTATGAAATTTCGCATACTTATGTAACTTCGGTGACAGTGCAATAATATGGTGAGCTAATCTGATGTTGGAGCCAAGAGCTGCTCAGCAGACTCACAATGCAACTTCTTAGTAAATACTTCGATTAAGTAAAAACTTTGCATAAATGTCAAGTTCCGATGACAATTTTAATATGATGTGACAGGTGATAGCGATAGGTGCTCGATGGTTTAAATTATTTTACAAAAGCTTGTCATTGAACAATATTTTATAAAAGAAAACTTATTCCACCTAAGGTGGGGCCTGCACAACATCTTGATAAACATGTTGCGAAAGGATTTGGCTTATGTTTTACAACCGGCAACCTCCTGAAGTCCACCCTCTAATAATAATGATAATGTCCAAATATTAGTATTTATTTTATTTATAAGCAATCGTCACAAAACAAGATTCTCACAAACATAATCCCAACATTGTTCCCAACATCAAAAACATCAAGTTGTTTAATGTAAGCAATCAAAAACAAACATGAATTTCTACCCAATTTTGCGGAGGAGCCTTCAAAATGCAGACACGACGGCTCATAAAAATGAAGCTGTTAAAGCAAAATGCAACAGGATCTGTCTCGTCACCGTGTCGCGAGCGGCATACAACGATGCCATTAGTTTACATACAAATGGCGCAGCTGAAACATATCAGCTGGTATACTGCTGGTAAAAAAACCAGGCAAGTGCGAGACGGACTCGTGCACGATGAGTTCTGAATCATCTATAAAAATTGCAAAAAAACATGTGTTTTAGGGGAGCCCCACTTAAATATTTATTTTATTGTTTTTAATATTTGTTGTTATAGCGGCAACAGAAATACATCATCTGTGAAAATTTCAGCTGTCTAGCTATCACGGTTCATGAGATACAGCCTTGTGACAGACAGATAAACGGACAAACAAATAGACGGACAGCGAAATCTGGGTCCCGTTTTTACCCTTTGGGTACGGAACCCTCAAAAAAGAAATATGATTATAACTGTAATCTCCGGTCTAAAGTTCGATGGACTCACTCTTAGAACTCCAAGCGCTAGATTTATTTATTTATTTGACAACATATAGCTTATACCGCTCTAATACCTTATTTCGATTGGATAACTACTAAATTCGATTGATAAATTTTAAATCCTCTCTACTGCCGTCTGCGAATGTGCGCAAGCCAAAACTCTATGCGAATATAGTAACCTGCTTAGACACTCCGATACTAGAAAGCAATGGTGTGCTCAGCTTGCAGTTGAGTTTGTTTGATGTGGCAGTAAGCTGTCTGTGTTTAAATGTGGTTGTGTCTGATTACTACTTGCATCAATATAATGTTAATAAGAAAACTACTGAAGCTTTGAAGATATTCTTCCACTTAATCGCATTAACTAATTGGTGCCTCCAAAAAGTCTATCTTCGACTTATTCACCGAAATACTGATTTGAAAGTTAAGGTGATATGTGAAATGTTTAGTTTTTTGTATGGGCTGAGTCTACCCGGATAAGACGGAAAAATTGATAAAACTGCATTATCTTGAAAACCATCAAACTTTAAAAGAAACTGTATATAATTAACTTAGCTAGTATGAGTATCAGTATAACTTGGTTAGCCATTCATTGTTTTGATTATAAACGAAACTAGTATTTTTGAAGAGATAACTTTGGAAAATAAATCTATCCAGAAAAGTTTCACCAATCGTGTTTCTGTGTATAATTTATCTAGATTATATCCTTAAGTTATCTTTGTCATAAAAAACAAAACTGTATGTTTTGCGGTTATTGGGAAAAAAAGATTCTGCATTAAAAAACATTTATTACTCGTTTAAATTTTGAAAGTTAAAAACAAACAAGTTGTGCTAGTTAAATAAAAGCTCAAGTAGGTAGATGACTCCTCTATGTTAGGTATTGATTTTTATACTGAGGTAACTGTTCTCTTTGCGCTACACCACCATTAGTTTACATACAAATGGGCGTCGTTTTACATAATCCATCGTACACAATGGCGGTAATTTGTTGCAAGCGTGTGGATAAGCAAATTGATCGCAGCCTTCATATCGCAACCTGATAGCTAGCCTGATAGCTTATCGATGCGATCGCTCGCTTCATATGGGACGTTGCACTCTTTATTCACGTTGGAAATTATTATTTGGATAATTTCTCCATCGCACCCCGAACTAAGCCAGTTTCTACCATGGAAACTATATAACTGATAGAATACTTATAAAACTAATAACACCCAGGGTGCGTCTACACCGACGAGCCTAGCGCGGTAGCAGCGGACGCGATGTGTCTAAAACGAAACGCGCCATCACTGTACTGTGAACGCAAAGACGCGGTTCATATGTTTAATATTTCGCGCCCGTCGTCGCCACCGCGCTAGGCTCGGCAGAGCAACACCCAGACAGAACAAACATCTATGTTCATCACACAAATGTTTATCCTTGGTGCATATGGAATCCCCTACAGCGCAGAAAGCAGAACTACATCTGTGAGGTCGGTCAAAATATCGCAAGAAAAATTCCAACTGAAATCAAAAGATTGTTTTATGGTTTTGGCACACGCTGTACGTATAGCATCGTCGTTCGTTACCGGTGCTCTCGATTTTTATGAATTTCAAAACTGGTTTTTAGAAGGATTCCTGATGCCGTATCACATGAAAAGTGTTTTTTATATTCCATTTTTGTATTGGATTTCCGGCGATGTTTGCCGTGAGCGTAAAATAAACAATGATGGGTGCAGAAGCGATATTGCTTTAGAAAATATGAAGGCGATAATGAATATTCAGTTGTTCTACGCGTGTAAGCATTGACTTTGAATCAAAATTCAATTTATGACTGTCTTGTCTGTATAACAGAATAATTCGAATTTAAAGGTATTTATTTTTATAAAATATGATATACTTATACTTTGAGGATGGTAACATGAACTTATCGATGCTGGATAAGTTAGTTTTGTTATAAAAAATAAAAAAACAAAATTTTGTTTTGATTTTTGCGAGACTATTACTCGTACATGTATGCACGTATAAGCACTTACAACTTTAACCAATTATGATATTTTTTTATTAATTTTCATGTTAAGAGAATTTCGCATCTATTGAATTTTATAGCACGAGACTGCTGAATTGTAAATACCTGTGTACGTTGAAAACAAACTGCTAACGAACGGCAGGACGCGATTGGACCAGATATTATACAGATGTTATATATACGGAATTGTGGATCACATATTATTATTCCTAATATTTTTCTAGAGGGGACATTTTTCTCTGGAATTTTTTTTGTTTCGTATCCTGGTCGTTCGTTAGTGGTTAGACATCTTCAAGAATCTAAGTGCCTGAAGATCTAATAGGATGTCTACCGTACTTGGGGATTACAGTCGTGATTATTCTTTTCCTATTAATTTTTTATTTTTAAATTAGTTGTTTTTTGTGTTTTTAACACGTGCTCAGAACGGTAAAAGAATCATCGTGAAAAAACCAGTTAGTATTTTCATAAGTGACGATGGGCCAAACTGCAACATAAGAAATTTGAAGGAAAGAAATCATTTAGAAATAAGAATAATCAAATATTTGGCATCACTTTTTGCATCTATTCTAAATTTCTTATAATTTCTTATAATATTTGGACGTCCCTCTAACTAATACTAGAATGTATACCATGCATGAGGTTTACAGCCGTGAGACTTTTTTTTCTCTCAGATCTGAATGTAGTTGTTTAAATTATAGTTTTTTTTAATAACCAAAATGAAAATACCTCCCAAAATTCTCTCCCAAAATAACTCCCAAAATTTCGTAGCTCTTTCCGTAGCTTCGTAGCTCGACGTAGCATTTGCTACGACTGCAAGTGGCGATATTTCAGCAAACCAGACTGTCTATGAAAACTTTACTTACAGGTTACAGGAACAGGTGCTAATATACGACAGAGTTCGAAATCACGACTAAATTCGTGCAACATTGTAAAATGTCTTTAATTCAATTAAAGAGAATATATTCGTAGCTGACAAGTTGATACATGTTACTAATTACTGTGAAAATTTATATTAAGGTGTGACTAGACATAGCGCGGCATTTGAGATCGGCATTTGCAGGACACAAGTTTGCCGCGTGACTAGTTTCAACATAAAAGTAAATGTAGGCACGGCCGTCGTCTAATCATTGCGCGGCTGCCGCGATCAATTGCCGCGCTGTGTCTGGTCACACCTTTACGACAGTGCAAAATAGGCGCTTGACAAACAGGCCTAACTCTAAATTTGGCAAAAATCTTTCCTAAACAAATATTGTTTGTGGTTTCGAAATCCAAGCATTCAAATTTTTATCGTAAAAATATGCGTAGTTATTAGAAAGTCTAATTTTCAAATTGCCTAAGAAGTAAAATGCCTAAATGTCATGTCTAAAGAGCCAAATATCGTATGCCTAGATCTGAATTCGCGGTTCATCACAACCTAGGAAAAATTAAATAGGATCACGACTAATAATCCCCAAACACTGTAGACATCCTCTTAGATCTTTAATGAGATCTTTAAATATGTTTAAAGGTGATAATCAGAGGTACGTCCAAAAATTATATTTGGCACAAGCCCACATTTTGCATGTGATAGGTTGCCTCTCAATCGATTTTTGATGTGAATACTCATAGGTGGGAGTTATCAGGCTCGCACGTGCACGGCTGGCTACCTCCGATCCTGCGCCTCACTATTTTACATATAAATGGTCGCTCCATAATCCTTCCAACAATAGCTTTAATTTGTTCCGTGGCTGTGTGCAACCTACGGTTGTGTTCGTCTGAATTCGTCGCTAATGCACCCTTGGTTCGGCATTTTGGGAACAGACGCGTATTCGCATAGATTAAAAGACTTCGTACGTGTACAGGAAATCGATATTTGACGACTTTATCGTAAAACATTAAAATTCCTTTGAGAAAACTTTGGATAAAAATAGCCTATGTCTGTCCAAAGATTTCAAACCATCGAGTAACTTTCGCGTTACCAGTTAGTATTCTTATAAGCGGCGATGGGCTTGCAACCTGTCACGTATGGAAATCTTACTACTGCAAAATGTGGGCATGTGCCAAATATAATGTTTGGACGTACCTCTGACTACCCTCACTAGACATCTTCAAAGGATCTAAGCGCCTGGAGATCTTAGAGGATGTCTACCGTACTTAGGGATTACAGTCGTGATCCTATTTTTTTTATTTTTTTATGTTGTTAAAATGCCCACAACTAGCGCTCACAATAGTTACAGCCAATTTTGTTATTGATGAGTTTGTATTCTAAGTGTTCATTCAGTTCAATAGAATTGCCAGGATTAATTATTCCACTGCCCCAAAGAAGTAGCGAACAACAAATTTATTAGTCAGAGCCAGGTCAGTTAGCGAATTAATTCAGTTTCCGGCTATTAGTACGGAACTGTCAGCGCAGGTGGCGCCCTCTTACCGGAGCGCGGGATTTGCAGGAAGCGCAGCACTAATTCAACTTCTCTGTTGCTAAGTCAAATAAAGTGCGCAGGTTCATGGGAGTGTGCATCCGTTGTTTGCAATTTACCCACATTTAAATATGAAATGGGTTTTAGTCGATGACGGTCGTGACGTAGCGGGGATCGCTGCAAGGACAAAAATCCTATAATAAATGTGAAAGTTTGTGAGTTTGTATGTATGTTTGTTCCTCAATCAGGCCTAAACGACAAAATGGATTGAAATGAAATTTGCTGTAGATGTAGATATAATGTTCGAATAAAACATAGACTACTTTAATCCATGAAAACACCTCTAAAATTAATAAAAAAAACGCAAAAATGATGATTTTGGTTTATATGGCGCTGGTGTGCAAAAACTCTGATACCACAGACTAAAAACATTCAGTGTTTTCAATTCGATTATTTAAATTTGACAGGACAACGTCTGTCACGGGTCGGCTAGTTGTTAATAAATTCTGCAATTAAAAAAATCTTGTGTCACTGTGTCTGTATACAAACTCCTCCGAAGCGGCTTGACCGATTTTTATATTTGGTTAGGTCTTAGAATAGGTCGTAAAGTATATTTTGTACCGCTTTTTAAAAAGTCCAGCGTAAGGTTTGAATTAAGGTTGAATTTTGAATTTGAATTTTGAATTTGAAAAAATGTCCACCAATATTTATTTATTGAAAATAATCCATATGTACAGTAGACATACTCTCAGATCTCCAGGTGCCAGGTATGCCTAAAGAAGTACATAGTACATGATGTTTATTGCTATATGACGGCCATCACATCACAAAGTTGAACAAAACAGATATATTACGGTCGAAAAAGAGCGTTAGTCATTTTTCAAAAACAGTTACAGTTAAATAAACTGCACAAACCTCAAGTGACTACAAGTGAACATCCGTTCTATGCAAGTTGAGTTTACCAACATTTTAATTTTATTGATCTTCGTAATGTGTATTCTTGTTTATGTCTCATAATTCATTCAGCTTAAAATACCGTGTTTACCGAGTGGGAGGTACCTCGACTTTTTATCCGAAGATAGAAGGTTCGAATCTCGGCCGTGCGTCATTGGATTTTTCTGTTCGAAATAATTATATACGCACGTGATTATCACGGCGAAGGAAAAAGATGTACCAAATGAAATGTTTGGACGTGCCTCTGACGTGCCTCTGATAAAACCCTTGAGACATCTACAAAGATCAAAGCGCCTGGAGATCCGAGAGTAAGCCGTAGCTACCTTTTTTAGGGTTCCGTACTCAAAGAGTAAAAACGGGACTCTATTACTAAAACTTCACTATTCGTATGTCCGTCTGTCTGTCATAGATTATGTTGCCGCTATAACAACAAATACTAAAAACAATAAAATAAATATTAAAGTCCCATACAACAAACGTGATTTTTTTGCCGTTTTTTATAGATACGGAACCCTTCTTGAGCGAGTCCGACGGTTTTTGGTTTTATTGGTAGATTAATAAACCTTGGTCCCATTTAAATTGTATTTTGTTCCATCATAAAGCTTAAAAAATGAATATCGACTCATGCCTTTTCGATTGGTCAAACATTATCATCAGTTTTCTTTTTAATTTTCAAACGTAGCGAACTAAAATTGCATAAAGGACTCCTTGTGTATGAACTTTAAAAGAATACTTTTTTAAAAGCTGGCCTCCTGTGTTCGTTATTTTTTTTTTTTTGCCAAAAAAGTTTGCTTTCAAACGCAATTTTACTAGTTTCGCTTCATCCTTTGAGGCTATATTTTTGGGGTCACTGCCAGTGACACTTTTGACGGGCGCCAAAATCTGTACTCCAAACACCTGTCACCGGACCGACTACACAAAATCGAATATGGAATGTAACGTTGGTAAAACCAATGTTTGAAATAAATACATAAAGTTTAATAACACAATTCGTTATACCTACTAAAAAAAAATTAAAACCTTGTGTGTTGTAACAAAATAAAATAAATAGGATCACGACTGTATTTCCCAAGTACGGTAGACATACTCTAAGCGCTTAGATCCTTGAAGATGTCTAAAGCGGGTAGTCAGAGGCACATCCAAACATGATGTTTGGCTACACATATTGCAGAAGTTAGCATTCCATACGTGACAGCAAGCCCATCGCCGCTTATAAGAATACTAACTGGTTATTACTGTTGTTATTTTGATTTTGTTTTTTTTGATCATGATAGTTTTTTTAAGAAATATGTTTATTACATTATTATTATGTGGTGTGCAATAAAGCGTTTTCTATTTATTTACTTACCTATATATAAGAAAAAACTTTCATTCTATTTTGCGCACGTAATTAAACAATTCATTGGTGGCGATTCTGTTGTGTCCAAACTAAAAGTTAAAATTCCTAAAAACGATCGCTCTTATTCCTTTTACTTTAAAGTCTAAATTTGCGTAACATCAAAATGACAGTCCTAAAGTTTAGGATATTTTAGCCATTTCTCTATTTTATTTCGCATATTTTACACATCCAAGTGTCATCTTAGTCAACACCAATTTACATGTTGATTAAATTTAGCTTGACGTTTCTAAATCACTAACAAAAACTAACATTTATATAAAACTATGCAAAATTTTAGAACTGTCACTTTGATGTTACGCTAAATTAGACTTTAGCGTAAAGGAATAAGAGTCATCGTTTTTAGGAATTTTAACTTAAGCGTGGACACAACAGAATCGACACCATTCTATTTTGGGAAAGTTGAAATGGCGTTTGAATCAGAACGGATTCAATTAATACTCAAATTTGTATTCCTATTATACCAGGACAGGTAAATAGGATAAATAGCATGTTTATAATGTTAACGATCTTCATGCCGCAAACAACTTTGAAACTGCACCCTTAACACAAGTTTCTTGAGTTGCTTGTGAGTTTGCGCTTAACCGAAAATACACAAAATATCCACTACCATAAATATATAAAATACACAATAAAATACACAGCGCCATCAAGCCCCAAGCTAAGCAAAACTTATACTATAGGAACAAGTTAACTGATAGAATACTAAAATATTTTTTTTTTGTAAATACATGATACATAATAACACCTAGGCACAGAAGGCAAAATTACTACCAACTAAATTGTGAGGCCAGTCAAAAATTTTATAAAAAACCGGCCAAGTGCGATTCGAACTCGCGCACGAAGGGATCCGTACTATAAAGAACGGCAATAAAATCACGTTTGTTATATGGGAGCCCCACTTAAATAGTATATTTTTAGTATTTGTTGTTATAGCGGCAACAAAAATACATCATCAGTGTAAAAATTTCAACTATCTACCTAACACGGTTCATGAGATACAGCCTTGTGACAGACAGACAGCGAAGTCTTAGTAATAGGGTCCCGTTTTTACCATTTGATAAAGAAAATGTGTCTACGTACGCTGCACCGGTACAGCAAATCGATAACGTCAGAAACCAGTGCCGAAAGCACTGGCCTGCCGAGCAGATGGAAATGACATCTCTTTGAAGATAAAGGCGGGAGATAATTTCGCAATTTTCGTTCTGAGAGTTTAGCGATATAGGTAGGCAGGTAAGTGCGTATCTCTCATGCTCTTCTTCGAATTATCTTTTGACGGCGAGACAACTTTTGCGTTTGCGGTGACGGATTTTGGCATGCTTAAAGATCAGATGCCGTCTTATAACAGCCAAAATGTAGCGGTCGTTAGTGATTTTTGATACAAGCTGGTTAGAACTTGCTTTGTTTATTGTGTGGTACAAAAAAATAATGCTAACTACTGCAAAATGTATAATCCCAAGTATAATGTTTGGACGTGCCTCTGACTAACCCCTCTAGATATCTTCAAAGAATCTAAGCGCCTGGAGATTTAAGAGGGTCTACCGTACTTACCCTATTATATTATTAGTACAAAAAATTTTCAACACAGTTCTCTGAAATGTTTTGAAATGTCAGCAATACAAAATAAATGTTATAATTAGCTGTATTACCATTTAAAAGTTAAAATAAAAGTATTCTACAAACATCTTATTCGGCTACAAAACATGCTGAACTGTCTTGGTTTTATTAAGACTTAGATGTGACCATAAATCCTGGCCTCACGTACGAATAAATGCAAATCAAAATGGCGTCGGGTACATCTCTACGTAATGCCTTGATCACACGTACCGAGCAAACGGGCGAGACAGTGCTCTCGGCCGAGTAATCGGTACGTATAATTATAACGCTCGACTGAACGAAGCGGTGAGACAGTAACTCGGCTCCCGTTCTACCTTCTTCTAGTCTAGGGCGATATCACCCTCCAGCTACCCCGCACCATCACAATCGCTCACTCGGCAGGTCTGAACATGCACTGTCCGCCACTCGGCCACATGATTGTCGTCAAGTCAAGGACCCGGTTGTAGTGCCTACCCCGGTTATGGTCATTTAAATTTTTTGGCAAACAATAACTAAGCATAGCAAACAAACACCTAAGAGATAGATAAATACTTTATTCTATGTGGTTTACAAATCATCGTATTAATATATTTTTTTCAATTTAAAACGTTTATTCGAAAAACAAAATGTTGTTAAACTGCCCACAACCAGCGCTCTCACCTTAATTTTTTTACGATTCATCGTGTCCGAAATATAGTCCCAATAGAACTGAACTGACTAATTTCGCTTACATGATGTAAGCGAGCTGTTCTCACATGTTTTGAGATAATTGAGAGTGATGTAAGTTACATCACTGTCTCGGCCGAGAAACATTTTACTGTCTCGCCCGTTTGCTCTGTACGTGTGATCAAAGCATAAGCCGTAATATAACGTTGACCGGAATATTCGACTAACAAAATTCTTCTTGCAACCCCGACTGTACTAGACGTTTCATTTATGAAGAGAACTGATTGATCCCAATTACCAATTTGGAACTTTGATCGATGTTAGATTGGAAATTTGGATTTTCATTTCTGTAAAAGTTTATGTACTGATTTGATTCGATTTTATTGCGAAGTTAGATAGATCTTTTGATGGATTCAAAAAGTTTATCAGCTTTTGAGTTTTTTCCTACGACGGAACGAATTATATGCGTGTTTGTTGATTTCACTTAGTTTTAGCCCCGAAATAACTGATCTAATTTTGATGCGGGTTATTTTTTTGTTTTAATTATAGATTTTTACACGGGTTTTTTACGTAATTACCTTTAATTTATTACCCGACTTTTCGACTATTGCTATTGTAAAATAATCGTGTAAATAAGTTTTTTTTTTACTAATTTTAAAAATCAAGCTTTTATAAATTCTAGTACACGACGTGGCTATATAGAAGGGAAGTTCCTATAGCTATATTCGAGCTCCATCATCAGACCAGCTCACTAATACCATAATTTTATATAGTCATTGGACATTGCAGAGGTTTATCTCAATCCGACTATATACTGAGGAGTTCCGTTGTACAGCTCCTGACTTCATCATCAGATCAGCTCGTAGTTGCTCCATAGTATTGTATTATTACCGAAGTTACATAATTATGCCAAATTTCAGCTCAATCGGTTGAATATAACTGGTTCAAAATTGAGTTGCAAGATTCCACCTTAACAAACATAGTTACATACATTGCAAGTTAAGAGGCTGCCAGTCGCTGATTGCTCTTTTTCGAAACGAAAAAAGAAATACTTCTAAACAAGCCACATCTCCTATTTTTATGAGTATATTACTTCAGGTTCCTACCTAGATTTCTATTAAGCTGAAAACATAATAGCAGAAACTTTTCACGATAAAAATATTATTTCAAAATATACGTTTTAGAATTTATGATCGAAATATTTTATAATTATACCTACTATTAAAATCAACTTGTGATTTATTGTTAAAGATAGGTAATATGTAGATCTAGATTTCTATTAGGATAGATTTTTGATAAGTAATTATACATAATTTATATCATTAATTTATTCGAAAAGCTAAGGCGGACCACGCGCGGACGTGTGTTTGTCATCATTGCAGCGGTAGGTAGGATTATTTATCGAAGTGATTAAAGATGGGTACATCTTTATTCACATATACTATACATTATAAAATAGGAGATGTGGCTTGTTCACAAGTATTTCTTTTTTCGTTTCGAACAAAAATAATCGTCGACTGGCAGCGTCTTAAATAAAAGCTTTTAAAACCTATAGTTATTGTCTACTTACGATAGTTTGCATTTTTTTATAGTTTTATTTGATTTCCAGAGCATGTACTTAAATTTAATTACTTACACTAAAACAACGCCCTAAAACGGGCACTCCAAAAGCTGAACGTAAAAGATGACGAGCTTTTAAGACTGATAAAATGTATTTTGACGTGAGAAGATAAAGCCCTGTTGACCAAAATACCTTAACTTTCAATCTAAAGGTAGTGGGATCGAATCACGTGCGTGCATTATTTGGGCTTGCCTCTGACTACCCAATACCTACCAATTAGACTAGAGAGACTAGAGAGATAGACTACCAATTTCTCAGATGTCTTTGAATCTTCAGTTTGAAAATAATGTCTTCCGCACATGGAGATTACTATCGTGATCCCGTTTTTTTTTATAATATGACACGTGACCTTATTATGCAAAACGCTTTCAATGTCGTGAGGTCGTTATAATAAAAGATGGGTTTATAATCTATCCTTTGACGACCCCGCCAGCGACAGACGCGGACACGCGGACCCATATTACTTGCTATTCAATAGATTAACTTCATGGCAATACACATCACTGCCATTTTACATAAAATGCTTAAAACGATGAAGGAAAACATCGTGAGGAAACCAGTTAGTGATCCTGTAAGCGGCGATGGGCTTGCAACCTGTCACATATGAAATGCGAACTGCGAAATATGGCCATGTGCCAAATATAATGTTTGAACGTGCCTCTGACTACCCCCACTAGATATATTCAAAGGATCTAAGCGCCTGGAGATCTGAGAGGATGTCTACCGTACTTGGGGATTACAGTCGTGATCCAATTTATTATTTTTATTATATTATTGATATTGATTTTAAAAATGTTAGCCATCTTACTTTTAAAAACATTGCCTAAATAATTTTGTGTTTAAACTAAGCCGCGTACAAGATTGTTTTAAACATATAAACACAGAACAAAAAAATAGCCTATACGATATACTTTCTCTAGTAACAGCTGCGTGATTCCCAGCCTCATCAACACAACCCATCACAAGCATTATGTTAAACGCAGCTACGAAAATGAACATGTCAAAAGTTGTCAAAGCGACAGCCCTAAAACATACATTTGTCACTACGATTATGTCAAACACAAAAATAATCCCGTCATCTTTTTGGCGTGTGGCGCAACCGGCACCCCTGCTTGCAAATTTTGGGGAGGCCCCACTGCTCGTACCACAAAACACTGTCTAATGTAGATTTATACATAACGCTTCTAACTAAAACAAACTCAGAATGCTTCTATTGTCTAATGTCACTATTCGTAGTGATATCGATACGATGAGAGCCGTTTTGGCCGAGTGGGTACTTCTTATTTCAATACGAAGGTAGTCGGTAGGCGGTAGGATTCAAATCAATGGTTGTTTTCAATTGTATTCAAAAAATGTATATGAGAATAAAAAACAAGTACAATTAGAAGACACAACACACAGTTGTCTTTAATGAAGTCGTAGATGACGTTAAACAGTGTCTTCTGGTATGTTGGATGTGTTTGAAAGCAACTACAAACGCAACATCAGAAGATTATAAATGTTCTCTATAGGTGATCAAAATATGACATGTTGTCAGAAAAAGAGAAGGGCGTGTAACGAGTCAGACCTCCGTTCGAATTCACAAAAATAAATGTTGTCGAACAATTGATTTAAATCTAAATTATCAATCATACTTAACCAGAGAGAGACATATTGACTTATTAAAGGGAACTAGAAATGTAACATTTACGATAAGTTATCGTATGCCTGGTATCGAATATAACGCTTTATAAGTATTATGTTATTATACTTGTGCAGGACGACGTTTAGAATAGTGAATAGTACAATAGCTTTAATTTGTTTATGGCCAGTACCAAGGTTTAGAACAATGAAAATAGACATTAACTAAGGATCGTAAAGTTAACTTTCACAAAAGATTTAACTTTTAGAAAGTCGACTATTATGAAAAATATCTCTTTCGGCCATAAAACAATAAAATGTATCCGAACAAAGCCGTTCGGATTGTAAACGCAAACAATAAAATGTATCCTAACAAAGCCGTTTGGATTGTAAACGCCGATTTTAGAAATAAAGGGATACAATATAGAAACTTAAGAACAATACCGCCGACCTAACGGTCGTCTTTGACGATTCCCGTAGGAGGCGGGCCAATGAGAGCTCGGGATATTCGGAGAGGAAGGGGTGTAGAGATGGTCACGGGATGGGGTAGCGGGGCAGTCAGGGAGGGCCAGCCTAAGTGACAACAACGAGGAAATAAAGTGAACAAGTCGAGTCGACCAAGTGTTTCGTTCAAAGCAAGGGAAAGTCAACCCCGCCTTCCAAATAGAAGGCTTCTCTCTACACACAATTGATACCTAACGGTGACAACGAGATTGTGATTCTGCTTGGTTCGGGATCTGGAGTGAGGAAAGGTCGTGAGTTATTTTGGAGTTCATTATTCTTTAAGTTTAAAATCAGCTAGTTGTGTCTGTTATGAAGGACTTGTCTAACCTTACCTTAGTTAATAATTACGTTCTGTGTTGGAGAGAGATAATTTGAGGTTCTGTTTCAACATGAGACCCGTAACGTGATGTCCGATCAATGTGGATCTAACATACAGCATATAGTCCGAACAATGTGGACTTGGCCTACAATCTTCATAGAGTCCGTTGAATGTGGACTAAGCAATCTTCAGATAGTCCGATCATTGTGGACCCGACAATTGGAGTTTAAGTTATATGATTCGAGCAACGTGGATCTTAACTTATGAGACGTACAATGTGTCTTTTGATTGAGATGACCTGAGCTGGTGATTAACTGGATCACAAATTATATCAATTATAATTTTAACAACGGAGAGTTGGTTATTAGACATTTACTTCATAATGAACTTGAAGGTTCTATTTATTATGATTTATATTATGTATAAGTATTATATCTGACCTAAATAGGATGTTTTAGAACCGATCTAATCGATTCTTCAGCATCCGAAAGTAACCACTTATTTGAAGGCTTGACTAACACAGACACACTGACTCAGGTTGCTAAAAGATTATGCCCTCTTGTCCCTTGCTTGACTGAATTGACCGACTGAACCTATGACACCAACAGTTAATATCATTCCCACCATATTAGATAGCGACCACCGATGGTGTGTCTAAGTCTATCTCTCGGAGGAACGGTGCCCAGTTCAGTGCAGATGAGCCGTACTGTCAGTTCGGGGAGGTGAACTGATCTAAGCCGAGTATATCACATTACATTTTAGATTACTGACGGGCCTAACCCATTTATTATATACCTATATTTTATTCTTCATTACTTCTTAATCTCAATACCAGCATATCTTCTAGACTTTCCTCAATTGTATACTAAATGGTTATATAGTAGTAGATAAGTAGGCAGACAGTTTAATCATAATATCTTAAAAGAATCAGAGTTATTACCTTATCACAACGTACGGTCCTAATCAATAAAAACTAGACGATCACTTGGCCAATTTAAATAATTAAATCAGATCATAACAACTATTAGGATTAGTTCTAGTTAAGGGTTAGCTTCTCATAATATAAGTTACATTAAATTAATATTTAATTCAAAAAATTTAGTAAGATGATGAAGTCGGGCATGTAGTAGTTGTAGTATTAGTAGTGTCGTAGTGGTTAAGTTATTTAGGTTAATTTAATTAGAGGTAGATAGATTAAGGAGAGGGGGGGTGTTACAATATGGTTAGCCGTGACCAGGATATTTAATAGTGGTTTTAGTTCCAAGTTTGGTTAATCCGTAAACCAGGATTTTTAATAGTAGTTTTACTTACAAGTTGTTATGTTTCTTTAATTATTTAAGTGCGGATGAAACCGCACAATTTGTTGCCGTTAATGGATAGGATTTGATTAAACTGTATGCAATGAAAAGTTCGATCTAAAGGAAGTTACTCTATTTACGCTTATACTCACTTAAACTTTATTAGTCTCTAAACTTAGTATTCATAAAAATGCTTTGAGCTTGCGAGAGAAGGAAATACACACTTGAATTAGAGAGAGACAGAGATACTGTGTTCAGAAACAGTAATAGATATTTAGATGAGTTTTAGATTATCTAATTAAAAGATATTACTTAATATCTAGGTTGAAAATTTAAGTCCTAAAAGGTTTAAAAGTTTCACAGACGGGGGGTTGCTTGAATATATCTGTAGTTATCTAGTATTCGTAATCAAATTAGTTCTTTAAATTTAATGGGTTAAGTTGTTCTTAACTAACCAATTAATTAATTACTTATTAATCCAACAAAGAAAAGGATTATTGCAGCTAAAGATTATTATCTAGTGTCAATCATACGAAACCCATAAGTATAATCAAAATAATGTAAATGTCTAAAACGAATCTTTTTACAAACAAGTAATAATATTTAGTGACAGGAAGTACAATCATTATCGAACGTAAATAAATTAGTATTAATGTAATATTGCTTTTCACCACTAGATACGTTAAAATAAATTAGTCGTATCTACTCGATTTTACATACGTAGTAGGTAACACTACCTACCAATAGAGGGTGACTTATTAATTTAATTTACACTTACTTAAATCTATTAGCTAGAAATATTGTTCTAAGTTGGATAGGAGAACCCAAAATTCAATATTTACATAAATAGGTAGAAATTAACTATTTTATTGCCATAGCATGAGTTATCCACAGTGTTCATTATTGGGCAATTCTTTGAAACAGTCAGAGTAGATATTTATGTAGGTAAAGATCTCGTAGAGTTAGATGGCTTGTTGAAATTTCATAAGGGACGGATCCCAGGCCACTCGACACTTGTAAGAATGTTAATTGGTTCGCCACGTATTTTTTGTAAGATACTGCTTAAGCACAAACAATCTCACGCTCAGTTAATCTCAGGATGAAGGGGAAATACCTTCCTAAATATTTTTGATGGCTAGAAGTGCTTACGTAAAAAATAAATAATGTATCGTGTATTTTAAAAAAGGTACTCGGTATACTTACTAGGCGATTGTGTTTCTATTTGACCCATAAATGTGTCTATGCAAAGCTCAACCTTATAGAGGTAGATAGGTATAAGTATGTTTAGAATTAGTTGATTCTGTGAGAACGGATAACTAAGTATGAACCTATTTGACTCGAGGAATGTATGAACGAATAAACAACAGTCAGCATTTTAGGGCAGGACGACAATGAACAAAGACTAAACATAAACAATGGCTTCACTGTGAAATAAAATTATTACCATTTAGTTAATACAACAAATATTAGAATGTTTACATAGCGGGTTGATACAGAGGTTGGAAGTTGTGACACAGGTTACTAACAAGTAACAACGTAACAGATCCATCACTTCCCTGCAGAATGACAAATACCTTTAAGCTTTATAATTAGTTTGTACTTTAACTGTTTGTTTGACTGGCCTCACAGCTCAGTTGGTAGTAGCTCTGCCTTCTGCGCTGTAGGTTGTGGGTTCGATCCCCACCCGGGATAAACATTTGTGTGATGAACACAGTTGTTTGTTCTGTGTCTGGGTGTTAATATGTATAATAAGTATGTATTTACAACAAAAAACGTATATAAGTATTCTATCAGTTATCTGGTTCCCATAGTACAAGCTTTGCTTAGTTTGGGGCTAGATGGCGCTGTGTCAAATGTCCACCAATATTTATTATTATTATTATTATTAAAATATTATAAACTTAACTTTATTAACTAAACCTAAACTTTCTTGCTGTCAAGTGACACAAGAAGGTATGAGTTTAACTGCGTTGACTTATCGGAACATTTCAAGTGCACAGCGGGTGATGACAGACATAGGCCGGTATGGGAATACCTTAGAGTTGACTCAACCAAGTTAAATACAGAAATGTTTATAAATGGTTTTATTTATAGAATGGTCAATTTGTTTTTACCTTCACTAAACTTTGCATTTGTGAGTTTGATAATGACAAATATTCTGGATCTAATAAAAGGGTTTGATCAAATAATCATGTGAGAATTAAAGCGTGGACACTAAGAATTAAATGAAATTGATTTTAAATATACTATACAATTTGCTTCCAGGCCTTTCTTTTAAGTTCAATGAAAGGTTTACTGTAGATACTATCTATCATTTTTATTATTCTTTTAGTTTTCTATTTTTAATCTTCACGTGCTGTGCTCATCTACCACTTGTGTGTTAGGATAGCAGGTACCTACTTATCATGCGACCATAAGCGAGTGACGGAGGCTAGTTATGGGTTCTCAGTGCATAACTGAATTGAAACTTCATCAGAATATTTATCACATTCGCGTATATACAAAGTTGTAAATACTGAAATAGTATTTTGTATATGGTCAGGTAAACATTTCAATGGAATTCATTTTATCATATAAAGACGTATAATTTTATGCGTTTAAGTAGGTAGTAGTAGTAGGTTTAGCACTAGTTACTTCATTACGGAACGCACTTATTGTTTGTAATCGATTGCAAACTGGTAAATAAGTCGTGGGTTTGAATTCCGTACGTTTTGTTAAGTTATTAGATTGTTATTGTTATGTCTCAATAAGTATACTTAGGTATTACAGTAACTAGTTTCGAACGTAATATCATCACTCTTACAAACGTCGAATTGAATGGGGATTTCTATATATTTGATATTAAATCGAGAATTTTTAATTGAATTGATTAGAGTGCGAGAAAGGTGTATTAATTAGTAAACAGAGGCCAAAAACTTACACACCGAATAAATTTAAAATAAATATAAGAAATTACGTGTTGAAACAGGCATTAACAAGTGCTAGTATTAGTGTTTGAGTTTAAATTAGGCGTAGGAGATCAAACAGTGATTGATCAATGGCATTTTTAAGTAAAATTAGTGCAGGTAAAGCAAACTCATTTAGTGCATGAAAGGTCAGTTTGTGTTACAGCACATGGGTAAGTGTTAGATTATAATCATAGACTATTATAGATATTTTAAAACTAATAACTCACGAATTGCATTAGGAAAATGACCTATAGTACCTGTAAATACAACTTATGGTTCATGAATAAGCAGCCTCTGTAACTCAAAATTGTTCTATCTAAACACATTTTGTTTAGGAACAAGGTATATAGCTGTTAGATATACATAGATAGAATTCAAGGTAATACAACCAGTAGATGAGAACATTAGGTAGATAGTCACATTTGGTATTTCCTTGGTTTTCTAAATTCCACGTTATGTTAGTTATATTTTATTGTCTAGGTATAACTATCATATTTCAATGGGAGAATTCATCAACTATTCGGTTGTCAAGATTAAATTTAACTAGGGCTACGTATAATTGTCATAAATGACACCGGCGTGAGCCTTTAATGAGGATGTTTTATCAAATTATTGTCACATTAATAAAACGGTAGATTACATTATATACTAATGTTTTGCCTATGTCCAGGTATTATGATATAGCTAGGTGCACTATACATACATTAGGTATTTAATCAAACAGTTGATATTAGGAAAATTAATATACCTATAACATGTAAATGTTTATTTATCTCATTGTTTTCCTAAAACAAAACAATTATTTTTAATTTATCAATGGTTAGGAATTTTAACTCATACACGTTTAAAATACTTAATTTATTTATTTCATGGTTCTCCGGAAACAAATTCAATTTTATATTAGCATCGTCGTTGAAATTGATAAGGTAACAACAATGTGATAATTTTCAAGGTTCATAATGGAGAGATTTTATAAACTATTACTTCAGATAAATCAAATTATTAATTAATGATTTTTACAATCATATTTTATTTAATAATCTTTGTTGATTATTTAACTTTTAATGTTTTGAAGGTTAGATTTGATCAGATTAAATTATGCATTTGAGTTTTAGATTTGTTCATCACAACCGACTAGAGTGAAATAAGGCATACCAACGAGTATGTTACTTCAGTGATTTGAAAATAAAAAAAAAAAAAAAAATGTTTAGTTAGTCTTGAGAATTTCTAACAGTTTTGAAATTTAATAACGTCTGTCCAAAAAAAAATATATAAGTATTCTTTATTAAAATAATTTCAACTACATAACTAAATCATAATGGTGGGTTGATTATTGTAGCTTATTTAAATTGCTTGACATCATATTAACATAATTATTTATTTACAGGATGTCTAGTATTTACAGGGTGTAGAATAATATTAGATGTGAAAATTAAAATACAGAGATTATGATTATTCATACATAGTGGCGCAAAAATGTAATTTGAGTAACTACTCAATCTTAAAGAGCTTGACTTCACAAAGCAATGTTTGATCATTGCTTGCTTCTTGTTTCTTTGACAATAATGAAACGTTCTTATTGGAAATAAAATATTTGGCTGGGTATGAAGTTTTCTTTATCCCTATCTAAATAATAAATTATTATCTTCATAAAATGCTTTTTATTTACATATGGTAATCTGACATGTTCGGTAACTATACTGAAAATGTATTCCTTCTTGAACTGAACTAAGGTACTCTTAATAAGGTAAGGATCTTGGAAAAGATTTTGGTAAAGGTAATGGTTTTTAAAGGTAACAAAATCATACAAAAGAAACTCAATTGAGTTTAATGTCAAATTAAATAAATCTTTTTTTATACATGGAATCTTCGTGCTCTCAAGTTTACATATAGTTGGTGAATTGTCTGGTGGCGTAAACAACAATGATTGTGGGGAGGGGGTGTGAATAATGTTCTGTGAGTGAGGAATGAATTTAAATTTTGAAGTGCAAGAGAGATGAATGCTAGATTGGAGGTAGTGAAATATATGTGATAGAGTTTAATGGAATATTGGGCCAGATGATTCAACAAATATTCTAAATTGAGACGGTTTGATTTTAGTTGGTTTCCGATAAACGATACACTTACAAAGAACTATTATGAAGGAGAATTGGTGTTAGGATACATATTTCATCAGCGATCGCTGATTTCATGAAAGTTCTTACTATACAGATAGGCTCGACCTAAAGCACACTATACATACTCCGAGTGTTATTAACTTGTGGTTTTGAGATTGGTGCTTTGTGGGATGTTCCAAGCATGGAGAGCTATGTGTCTAACCCAAGGGGAAAGATCCTCATCTGTAGACCTTTGTAGATTACTCCTGAGGAAATGGAAGATTGATATCCAAAGCTGTTTGTGCTACAGAGTATTACAGAATTGACTTGCCTCACAACCAAGTTGTCTCATGTGATGTTGATCGGACTGGCTAGTTGGATATCTGTTTATTGATTGGTTCATCAAAAACTTAGTCACCGGTACAAAATTATAATTAATGACATCTCGGTCTAAAAACACTTACATATAGGCACACTCACGTACACACACACACACAATAGTTATCGAAACCAAATATAATCAAATTAGAAGATTTTATAAATTAAAATTACTTACACAACAAAATTTTATTAGGAGGTAAACTACTACTATAATGTAATTATAATGGTATGTTTTACGTTATGGTTACATTATGACCGTGTTGTTTTATTCTAGATAATAAGATCTTATATATAAATATATTCTTATTTACATATTATATTTTATAATTATATATATGTATACATGTATTTATGGAGAATTATATTCTATAAATATCTTTATGTATTATAATTTATTTTTGCGAAGAACTACTTTCTACTTATTGAAAATTAACTACGATATTCTATCTGCGTAAATTTTGGGGGTTGGCTGTAACGAGTCAGACCTCCGTTCGAATTCACAAAAATAAATGTTGTCGAACAATTGATTTAAATCTAAATTATCAATCATACTTAACCAGAGAGAGACATATTGACTTATTAAAGGGAACTAGAAATGTAACATTTACGATAAGTTATCGTATGCCTGGTATCGAATATAACGCTTTATAAGTATTATGTTATTATACTTGTGCAGGACGACGTTTAGAATAGTGAATAGTACAATAGCTTTAATTTGTTTATGGCCAGTACCAAGGTTTAGAACAATGAAAATAGACATTAACTAAGGATCGTAAAGTTAACTTTCACAAAAGATTTAACTTTTAGAAAGTCGACTATTATGAAAAATATCTCTTTCGGCCATAAAACAATAAAATGTATCCGAACAAAGCCGTTCGGATTGTAAACGCAAACAATAAAATGTATCCTAACAAAGCCGTTTGGATTGTAAACGCCGATTTTAGAAATAAAGGGATACAATATAGAAACTTAAGAACAATACCGCCGACCTAACGGTCGTCTTTGACGATTCCCGTAGGAGGCGGGCCAATGAGAGCTCGGGATATTCGGAGAGGAAGGGGTGTAGAGATGGTCACGGGATGGGGTAGCGGGGCAGTCAGGGAGGGCCAGCCTAAGTGACAACAACGAGGAAATAAAGTGAACAAGTCGAGTCGACCAAGTGTTTCGTTCAAAGCAAGGGAAAGTCAACCCCGCCTTCCAAATAGAAGGCTTCTCTCTACACACAATTGATACCTAACGGTGACAACGAGATTGTGATTCTGCTTGGTTCGGGATCTGGAGTGAGGAAAGGTCGTGAGTTATTTTGGAGTTCATTATTCTTTAAGTTTAAAATCAGCTAGTTGTGTCTGTTATGAAGGACTTGTCTAACCTTACCTTAGTTAATAATTACGTTCTGTGTTGGAGAGAGATAATTTGAGGTTCTGTTTCAACATGAGACCCGTAACGTGATGTCCGATCAATGTGGATCTAACATACAGCATATAGTCCGAACAATGTGGACTTGGCCTACAATCTTCATAGAGTCCGTTGAATGTGGACTAAGCAATCTTCAGATAGTCCGATCATTGTGGACCCGACAATTGGAGTTTAAGTTATATGATTCGAGCAACGTGGATCTTAACTTATGAGACGTACAATGTGTCTTTTGATTGAGATGACCTGAGCTGGTGATTAACTGGATCACAAATTATATCAATTATAATTTTAACAACGGAGAGTTGGTTATTAGACATTTACTTCATAATGAACTTGAAGGTTCTATTTATTATGATTTATATTATGTATAAGTATTATATCTGACCTAAATAGGATGTTTTAGAACCGATCTAATCGATTCTTCAGCATCCGAAAGTAACCACTTATTTGAAGGCTTGACTAACACAGACACACTGACTCAGGTTGCTAAAAGATTATGCCCTCTTGTCCCTTGCTTGACTGAATTGACCGACTGAACCTATGACACCAACAGTTAATATCATTCCCACCATATTAGATAGCGACCACCGATGGTGTGTCTAAGTCTATCTCTCGGAGGAACGGTGCCCAGTTCAGTGCAGATGAGCCGTACTGTCAGTTCGGGGAGGTGAACTGATCTAAGCCGAGTATATCACATTACATTTTAGATTACTGACGAGCCTAACCCATTTATTATATACCTATATTTTATTCTTCATTACTTCTTAATCTCAATACCAGCATATCTTCTAGACTTTCCTCAATTGTATACTAAATGGTTATATAGTAGTAGATAAGTAGGCAGACAGTTTAATCATAATATCTTAAAAGAATCAGAGTTATTACCTTATCACAACGTACGGTCCTAATCAATAAAAACTAGACGATCACTTGGCCAATTTAAATAATTAAATCAGATCATAACAACTATTAGGATTAGTTCTAGTTAAGGGTTAGCTTCTCATAATATAAGTTACATTAAATTAATATTTAATTCAAAAAATTTAGTAAGATGATGAAGTCGGGCATGTAGTAGTTGTAGTATTAGTAGTGTCGTAGTGGTTAAGTTATTTAGGTTACTTAATTAATTAGATTTATATTGTAAGGGGGGGGGGGGGTGTTACAGGCGTGAGCGTTACCATGGAAAATAATACCATCGTAATACACCCTGCGAAGATGTTACACAAGCAACTAAAAGTTGGGCAACTAATTTGACTGGCTTTGATTTTCTATATTCCTATATCCTAATCTTAATAATATATAAATTACTAGCTGACCCGTGCCCGCTTCGCTGTGCGTAAGACATTTCTAATACCATCGTGGACTTTTTTGTAGACGTTTTTAAGGTGTACAATACTGTAGTATATTATTTTGATATATCTCGTGGGGTTCAGCCAGCATTTGCAATGTAAGCGCAAAAAAATGTGTTTATTTACGACATCACATTAGAAACCTCTAAAATTATCAGTGCTTCTCTACTATATTATGCATGTATTATACATATAAACCTTTCTCCTGAATCACTCTATCTATTAAAAAAACCGCATCAAAATCCGTTGTGTAGTTTTAAAGATATAAGTAAACATACATACATACATACATACGCGGGAAGCGGAAAGCGATTTTGCTTTATACTATACTAGCGACCCGCCCCGGCTTCGCACGGGTAGCATGTTATTATACATATAAACCTTTCTCCTGAATCACTCTATCTATTAAAAAAACCGCATCAAAATCCGTTGTGTAGTTTTAAAGATATAAGCAAACATACATACATACATATTACATACAGACGCGGGAAGCGGAAAGCGACTTTGCTTTATACTATGTAGTGATAGTGATATATACTAGCGACCCGCCCCGGCTTCGCATGCGTAGCATGTTATTATACATATAAACCTTCCTCTTGAATCACTCTATCTATTAAAAAAAAACGCATCAAAATCCGTTGTGTAGTTTTAAAGATATAAGCAAACATACATACATAAAAAAGCAGCTTTAAGCAACATCAAATTTTTTTACTGATAAAAAAAATTACGATTTTTTGTAGAATGCGCATCATTAATTAGTCAAAACTGCTTTGCCTCAGTAGGTTCAACGTTTTTGGTAGATTGCGTTACTTAAAACATTTTTAATATAAAAGAAAGTCGGGTTTGTTACAACACTTATAACTCGGAACTGCTGGACCCATTTTCATGATTTTTGATTTGTTGGATTTGTCTTCGCCACGAATAGAAGAATAGCTATTAAAAAATCGGAAAGAATTAACAATATGTCCCCGACATAATGTTAATTCTAAAGCGATACGAAGTTCGCCGGGTTTGCTTGTTAGGATATAAAAAATAGAACCAACCAGTAGATTATTAATAACAACGGGTATTCATAAAATAATACCAAAAATAGGATGTAAATACTCTAATTTTTATATCGTTTTAAATGTCGTGAAATGCGATATATTGCAAAATGTGGGCATGTGCCAAATGTAATGTTTGAACGTGCATCTGATTACCCTCTTTAGACAACCTCAAGGATCAGAGCGCCTCGGGATTACAGTCGTGAACCTATTTCATTTTCGTTTCATTAGGAGCTTATTTGATTCACCCGCCAACCCCACCGGACCGGTCATTTCAAATAACATTTTAACGAAACTGTTTTAAAAATGTAAATAAAAAAATATACATATGTATAATAATAAGATTATAATTTAGTCTTATAAAAAAGGTATAAGTAGCTATTTTTAATATTAATAATAATAATATTCATTTATTGCAGACACAAGATCTAGATTTTGACTTATGATACAATTTTTTTTTATATATTATTCTAAAAAAAAACTGAACTAATTTAAAAAATAATTGCATCTTTCTGCTACATTATCAGAAAATAACATAAATTAATATTAAAAAAAAAATAGTATTCTTATTAGCGGCGGCGGGCTTGCACCTGACCCGTATAGAATGCTAAGTACTGCAAAATGTGAGCAAATGTAATGTTTGGACGTGCCTATGACTACCCATTTAGATATATTCAAGGATCTAAACGTCTTGTGATCTGAGAGTATGTTTACCATACTTGGGGATTACAGTCGTGATCCTATTATAATTATTAATATTTTATATACACAAAAAATAGCATACACATTGCAATAATGTAACCTAAGGTATCAAAAATTAACCTTTGTTTTTCATAGTACATACACCGTAACGGACTATATATTTTTTAAATAGCGATCACACCCTCTGCTGTCATTTCGCCTATTTATGAGCAAGGTGATCTTTGCGGCGCACTTTGTGCCCATATGGTAATGCCGCGTTGAAGCCTGACAGCTTGACAGAGGTGACATGCCCTGAGGTGAGGTGACATGCCCTGAGGTGAGGTGACATGCCATGTCCGCAGCCAAAATGACAAGGAATTTTAAGAGTTACTTTATCTAGGTTACTTCCTTACTTCCTAGTCACTACATAGTATAAAGCAAAGTCGCTTTCCGCTTCCCGCGTCTGTATGTCTGTATGTATGTTTGCTTATATCTTTAAAACTACACAACGGATTTTGATGCAGTTTTTTTTAATAGATAGAGTGATTCAGGAGGAAGGTTTATATGTATAAAAACATGCTACCCGTGCGAAGCCGGGGCGGGTCGCTAGTAATTTATAAAAGCAGGTTTGATAAGAAATGTAGTGATTCAAAATTAAAGTTAAAGTGATACTTCAAGTTTTTTGGCCAGTCTTCCCGGATAAGATGGAAAATGAGATAAAAACGCATTATCTTATACATATATAATATATATACATAAAGAACTATGTAGATATTATGATTGCTTATTAAATTATGTAAAAAATCATCGATTTGGAGCTACAACGAAAAGTGATTTTGATAAGCCATTTTCAAATGATTTAATTGTCTAGAAAAGTTTTCATAATCGTATTTACGTATTTAATTTGAATGAAGAAAACCCATAAGTTATCTATACCATGAATTCATGATGTATCTTATGCTAATATAAATAAAAACGATCAAAAAACCTACAAACAAATAACACCGTTTGTTGCATCTTTTTCGCAACTTATATCTTTATATGATACACCAATGCTGATCTGATATCGAATCTAGAGTAACATTCCCTGAGCTCTTTAGTGACTGATGAGATGGACCGACCGGATATTGGTTGCATATTTGCACTAATTCCGAAACACAAAATTGCCAAGGAACATAACTTAAATCTTTGTACTGTACGAACATTACGGTCTTCATTAATGGTCGCTTAAGCACGCGCAAACGTTTCAAGCAATTAGTCGGAAGTCATCCAAATTAAAACTTTGTTGTCATAAACCGTTGTTCGTCGAAAATATGTAAAGTAATTATAAATTCTGGAGTTTTCAGCTTGAAATCAATTGTACAAAGCGTTCGTTTAAAAGCCGCAAGAATCTGTCCTCGGATTTATGCGTAAAGAGGTAATAGCGTGGCTCATTGGTTTTTCACTCAGTTTCTAAACGTAGATGAATGACGCCATTTTCGGAGACAATTTTCATTTTCGCTGCGTGATAAAACTAGTCGATTGTCAGCTGTCAAGCGTGTTGTCGTCAGTGACTACTCATAATACGAGTATGACTTCTACAAAAATGATCTTGGGTAAAAATTGACGATTCTCTATCTTATATACATAAGACTAGCGACCCGACCCGGCTTCACACGGGTTTAATACATATAAACCTTCCTCCTGAATCACTCTATCTATTAAAAAAACCGCATCAAAATCCGTTGTGTAGTTTTAAAGATATAAGCAAACATACATACATACATACAGACGCGGGGAGCGGAAAGCGACTTTGCTTTATACTATGTAGTGATAACGGCCTTATTGTCACTTCACTATCTTTATTATGTGACACACTATCATGAAATAGACATTGGTAGAATCGTTACAGTAGTCACAGTAGCTAGAAAGAAGAACTGAACTGAACTGTGACTTCTCAAAGAAAACAGTCTGTAAATAATATAAATGAGAAAAAATCGTAAAAAATAGTAGTACGTTCGTTATGAGCTAGTAGTCACGTGACGGCATAGAAAGAGGTAACAAAACTTTCAATCATTCGAATACTAAAATTATTAATCCAAAAGTTTGTGAGTTTGTGTTTCGAACATAAAACATATTATAATAGTTTATGACCTGGAATATATTTTATGGGCATATCACTTTTTATCCGGGTACGAGATAAGTCGCTGACGGAATATAGTTTATTACATCGTAATCCATGATTTACCTCCCTGCCCCATCAAGCTCAGCATCAAACTTGCCAACATGTTAAAATTATCCGAGTAATATACCCAAAATACAATGGCAACAAGAATCAGTGTAAAGCTGTAATAGCGCGGGCCATTGCCTTTTCACTCTGTCCCCAAACGTAGACGGATGAGGTCGTCGGCAGCCGCCGGAGACAATTGTTACCCATCGCTCAGTGTCCCCGCTAATTGCAGATTCCCATCAGCTCTATTTGAATCTCGATCGAGAAAAGGCAAGACGATTTAAATTTTACCCCAGTAATTGCAGTATTAGAAACTACTAGCGATCCGCCCCGGCTTCGCACGGGTAGCATGTTATTATACATATAAACCTTCCTCCTGAATCACTTTATCTATTAAAAAAAACCGCATCAAAATCCGTTGTGTAGTTTTAAAGATATAAGCAAACATACATACATACAGACGCGGGAAGCGGTAAGCGACTTTGCTTTATACTATGTAGTGATTATGTAGACAATTTTGTAAGGCTTGGTTAACGGTAATTCCCGTCTTTGAATTGTCAGTGCGATGTTAATTCTACTTATAGGGACATAGACGAAGACGACGAAGGTTTTGGACATTTTAAATTTTGCCAGTCAATAACAAAGCATAACATACAAACTTCTTTAAAATCTATAGTTAAAGTATAAAGTATAAAAGTATAAAAATCTTTATTTTTCTTACAAAATTGTGGGTTACATAGTTAACAAGCTAACCTAGCTAACTCGGCGAACTTCGTATCGCTTTAGAATTAACAAATTTTGTGTTAGGTGCCCGATCCAGTTTCCGTTAAAAAGTATCCTCCTGGTTCTAAGCTACTACCCCACCAATTTTCAGCCAAATCGGTTCAGCCGTTCTTGAGTTGTAAATAGTGCAACTAACACGATTTTCTTTTATACATCTTTAAATAGATATAATTTTTTGTCTATGGTCCATTTTAATTAGTGACAGTTGTGATGCGTTATGCCTCTAGATGTGATTGACCACAACTAGATATTTCCCGTTTTGTCTATATAAATTTGAATAATGAATAAATAAATATCGCCTGTTACAAAACCTTTGCTTAACCTAGGAGATAGATAAATAATCTATTCGATGCGATGTTGTAAAAAAATCGTCGTTTTAATCATTTTTTCAGTATAAACCATTTATTTCTAAAATTAAAATGTTGTTTAAATGGTCCGTGATAGCTAGACAGTTGAAATTATACAAAAAAAACGCTATAACAAAAAAAAACTATAAACAAAATAAAATAAATATTTATGTGTGACTCCCATACAACAAACGCTTTTTTTTTGCCGTTTTTAATAGATAATGGTACGGAACCCTTCGTAAGCGAGTCCGACTCGCACTTGGCCATTTTTTTTTCTTTTATCAGTAGCAAAAAGCATACATTTCTCCCAAACAGTACGAAAACTCACAGCAATTAAATGAATAAAGTTACTGAGCAAGTTATCTCAGACGCCGGCGATCATAATCATAATACCATCCACTTGAGCGTTGTCTTGGCTCTAACATTTTACACTTTTCCACTCTTTACTTGCTGTTATCGAGAATTTCTTCCGCTCCCTCTTCCTTCCTCGGAACCACTTGAAAGGGTATTTAAGTATAAGAGATCCTTAATTGGTACAACGAATTTATTTCACTGCTATTTTACCGTTCAAATTGCCTGCCTTTCTTTTCAAGTAAATATTGCAAATATTACCCAATGTTAAAGTTCACTGAAGTAGATGGGAATATTTAGATGATGAAGCATAGGTTATTTAAGCTAGTCAAGTTCTTTATTTAAATAAAAATAATACAATTTTGCCTTGAAAATTAAATAGGATCACGACTGTTGTGTTGGTACGCTCCAAGTATTGTAAATATCCTCTAAGATCTCCAGACATTCAGATTCTTGATGTCTAAAGGGGTTTACAATTTTTATTAAGGAAATATACAACGATTCCGTACCCAAAGGGTAAAAACGGGATCCTATTATTACTAAGACGCTGCTGTCCGTCTGTCTGTCACCAGGCTGTATCTTATGAACCGTGATAGCTAGGCAGTTAAAATTTTCACCGATGATGTATTTCTGTTGCCATAACAACCAACATTAAAAACAAAATAAAATAATTATTAAGTGGGATTTTTTTACCGTTTTTTATTGATAGTGTGTGAGTCTGACTCGCACTTGACCGGTTTTATTTACTTATTGATTTGGGTATTCGTGACGAATCGAATCGACGGAAACCTATTGCTTCCAATCAAGAACCCGTCATCGGATCTCAAACGTATTCATTGCTCTTGTTTCTCCCTCGCCCCACACGGGACCGCGGAACTTTTATTTGAATCCATAGGAGCATTTAGTAGAAAACGTAGATGCGGGTGGGACCCCCATTAAAATATTTTAAGCAGGCTATGAATATGCAGGGACACGAAACTTCACGAAACGAGTAACGATTCGCACGTTTTTGGACCACTCGCTAATTACAAATATGGACGAATACTTATAGCGAATGTAATTGCTTTAACAGTACACCTATTTGCACTTTGATTTCACTTTGCTTAGACAAACTTTGCGAATGGAAATTAATTTATACCATTTTACAGCCGTGTTGGCTGAGAGGGAGGAGGTATCTCGACTTTCGGGTTCGGATCCCGGCGATCATCAATAGATTTTTCTATTCTAAAAAAATATATGAAAATATAAAATAATTATAAAAAACACGTGCTACTCCATTATAAAGACACTAAACATTTGTAATCGTAGGCAGAATATTATATTCTGTAACTATGTCTTCAACTACAAAATTAATGTAACTTCATTCCATCTTCAGAGTACCAAGTCTAGTTAGTTTTGAGGGTTTCGTACCCAAAGGGTAAAAACGGGACCCTGTTACTAAGACTTCGCTGTCCGTCTGTCTGTCACAGGGCTTTACCTCATGAACCGTGATAGCTAGACAGTTGAAATTTTTACAGATGATGTATTTCTGTTGCCGCTATAACAACAAATACTAAAACCAAAATAAAAAAAATATTTAAGTGGGGCTCCTATACAACAAACGTGTTTTTTTGCCGGACTTGGCCGGTTAACTTTTACTTACCTACTTAGCATGTTTTTGGGTCTTGACAGAGTCTCAAAGTAATTGCAGAACAGAGTTTGTTAACCTTTGTCTGCCCGCGACCATGGCTATTGTATATAACATAGTCGAAACGTCGGGAAAATTAAAGGTAATTACGTAATAAAGACCCGTGTAAAAATCTATAGTTATGTCTATAATATTTTGAAAAAGATTGAAACCTTTGTGTTTCTATAGATTAAATTTTTCCATGGCATTTTAAAACCATGGCTTTGCAACATCGAATTATAAACTTGACCACGTTCTTATAGTTGGTAACAAGATCAAGAGGTCTGAGTGCGATACGATGTAATATTAGCCATTTGTTTGAATCAGCTGGATCTATCCCCGGCCTTTTCAAGTGTGATTAGGGTAGGATTGAAGCGAGCTACCGACGTATCTATTCAATTAATGTACAAGCCTGAAGCCAGGTCGGCCAGGCCCTCAATTTATATTGCATCAGTCTGTAAATTGGCCTTATTTGTACGGTTCTCAGCTCCTTTGCCGAGCAGCGGTCGAGATTATACGGCTAAGTGAAATATTGCTCCTTGAAATGCATAGGCTGTGAGTGCACGCTGCTTCATGTTGCTTTATTTTTATTGAGGTTTATTACGAGTAGCTACTCTGGCCGAGTGGGAGGTACCTCGAGTTTTAATAAGATGGTTTTGTGCTCGAATCTCGGCTTTTTTATAATATAAATAGAATAGAAAAAAACTTTATTTGTAACAATATAAACATATCCAACGATACACAGTAGAAAATAAATCAATAGTAAATTAAAACAACAAAAAAGACTAAAGAAGAAATCAAAATAAAAATATTGTTACAAAATCGTCTCTAGTTTAGCAATGTAGATCGTGAACAATCTACGCTGATCTTCCACTAGATCCGTTTTGTGACCGAGAGAGCTTAATAAAAATGTAATATACAGACATGCTTTAAAAAATCAAAAAGAGTGAAGTACAAACGTCCTCAAAACGATGAAGGAAAACATCGTGAGGAAACCAATTAGAATTCTTATAAGCGGCGATGGGCGGAATGTGAACTATTGCATGTAGGCATATTATGTGTCAAATGCAATGTTTGGACGTGCGTCTGGCAACCCCCTTTAGATATCTTCAAGGAGCTCAGCGCTTGGAGATCAGAGAGGATGTCAACCGTACTTGGGGGGATTATAGTCGTGAGCTCGTTATTCTATTTTATATACAATCTGGGACTGAATAAATATATTTACGGCTAAAATATCAATATTTTTGTGAGCAATCGATCAATAAAAGCATCTACATCATTACGAGTATCTTTCGGTTAAGTGTTATTGTCTAAAAGTTATTATTTTGCAGAAACAAATCAAATTACCTATTCACAATAGGCTGTTTGACAGTATGAAAAATAAAGTGTTGTTGATAGTAATCTATGTAAATTATGTCTGTATAAAGCGTTATGGAGTAAAATAACTTGAAAATAAACAAGGATTTATTAAAAAACCCATAATTAAAATTATCTATTTTTAAACACCAGTCACGTGACACAAAACGGTCAGGATTGGTCGAATCAACGATGACGTAACATGCTTGTTAATATGTCATCGCCTGCCTTGAAAAACTTGACGTTTGTGTATTTGTTGACAAGCATGTAACGTCACAGAAACTAGTGCGACGCCATTTGCATAAAGAAAATGTAAGTTATTTAAATTGTCGATATTCAATTTACATTTTTAGTTCCAATACATAACAGAATAAAAATAATATTTTTTTATGGGCTCCACAGTCACTACTGAATAATCTAGAATGGTTTTCAAAATCTTGTCAAATAGCCCATTCACTGACAGATAGATAAACATGGATAATAGCGAGAGGACATACACAGAAAGCCGCAGCCCACTCACCCAAAATGGAAAGGTAATATAAATTTCTGTTTGATATTTTATTAAATGTGAAAATATGAAGCGGAGCACTCAAACTGCGCGATGGCATCTGAAAACACTATTAAAATACACTGATAAGTATAAAATTTGAACAGGAGAAGCAATCTCGGCAAATGGACGACGCTTAGCAGGCCATTTTACCATTTTCGATGCATTTCCGCCTAGAAATTACTATCATTTGTTGAAAGAGGGACGAAACCGCTAAACCGGTCGTAAAACTGTTCGTTTCATCATTTATTTTAATGTATTGTATAGCGTTGCATGTTATAGATAGTGTGACTACTATTTTTAACCTACTTAAAAAAAACTTCCTTAGTCCGGCGCTATGTATATTTTTTCACGTACTAAATATTTGCAGTGCTAGTCCAATGATGTGCAATGATCTACCGAACTTGGGGATTACAGGCGTGATCCTATTTCTTTTTAGGGTTCCAAATGTTAAAAACGGTACCCTATTACTAAGACTTCGCTGTCCGTCTGTCTGTCTGTCTCATGGACCGAGATAACCCTTTAAAAATAAATACTAAAAACAGAATAAAATAAATATGTAAGTGAGGCTCCTATACAACAAACGTGATTTTTTTGCCGTTTTTTTTAGATAATGGTACGAAATACTCCGCGGGCGAGTCCGACTCGCACTTACTCTACACTCTTTAGGTTTTCTTTAAAATAAGTCAATAGACCAAAGAGTTACCCATTGTTTTTGTCACGTTTCCTATAACACCTACTGCTTATTGGTGGAAAGAGGCCACATGTGTGGCGGATGTCATAAAAATACAAAGACCCCAATATTCACAAGGTTTTAAGTAAATGCGACCGTTTGTATAAAATTGCGTCGAACAGCAAATCTTGCTCACATCTATAAATCGGACCGTAAAAGTAAATCCGTGCAATCAAATCCCGAATGGCAAAAAAGTAAGGTTGTTTGTTTGCTAAGGTTCTTGGCTTGGTACGTAGGTACACGTATTTCCGAAACCTTTAAACTATTCTGTTAAAAATGTCCTAAAAGTGTCTTTATTAAATTGTAAGTGTACTGTCAATATTAGGGTTTCGAGTCTACAAGAAACCCTTATAGTTTCGCCATGTCCATCCGTCCGTCCATCCGTCTGTCCGCTGCTTAGCTCAGGGACTATTAGTGCTAGAAAGCTGTAATTTGGCATGTATATACATATTAGTAACTAGCTGACCCGTGCCCGCTTCGCTGTGCGTAAGACATTTCTAATACCATCGTGGACTTTTTTGTAGACGTTTTTAAGGTATACAATACTGTAGTACATTATTTTGATATATCTCGTGGGGTTCAGCCAGCATTTGCAATGTAAGCGCAAAAAAATGTGTTTAAATACGACATCACATTAGAAACCTCTAAAATTATCAGTGTTTCTCTACTATATTATGCATGTATTATACATATAAACCTTCCTCTTGAATCATTCTATTTATAAAAAAAACCGCATCAAAATCCGTTGTGTAGTTTTAAAGATATAAGCAAACATACATACATACATATTACATACAGACGCGGGAAGCGGAAAGCGACTTTGCTTTATACTATGTAGTGATGTCAACAAAGTCGTAGAATAAAATCTTTAAAAACATATTTTTTTGGGGTACCTCCCCTACACCTAAAGTGGGGATGTTTATTTTTTTCTCGCGTGCCCTATGATGTGGGGTATCGTTAGATAGGTCTACTAATATTATAAATGTGAAAGTGAGTGTGTGTGTGTGTGTGTTAGTTACCCTTTCACGCAAAAACCACAGAACGGATTAAAATTAAACTTTACAGTAATATAGCTTATACATCAGAATAACACATAGGCTACTTTTTATCCAGATAACAACCGTACAAAGCCGGGGCGAGCAGCTAGTTACTGAATAAGACTGAAAATGTGACACACACACGAACATGAATATTTTAGGGCTAAATGTGAATTATTTACATGGTTGCATGTAGGGGTAGGGCATGCATTGTGATGCGAATATGCTTCGTAACAATATTTGAGCACAGTCATGTCACAAACAAAACCGCAATACACATAGGTTAGGCGTTGTTGTCGCTAAGCCGATTGTACTTGTAGCTATTTCTACTTTGAAACAACTAACTCTGTCCACCTGAGACCGAAAACTAACAAGTTAGTACAGTTTCCTAACAATTTTATATTTCAGTTTGTTACGGAATATTAACCGAAAAGCACAAATCGAACGCAAAAAGTAGGTACTTACATTGTTCTAGATGGAGCACCTAATTGTCTTAAAAATATATTTTTTTTTACATTTTGAGTTACATTATTGAAATGTTTTACTAATAAATATAGCCTAACTCAGAGATAAAGTTGCATTATAATGGTAAAAGATTTTTTTAAATCGGTCCACCAGTTTTAAATTTATTCGTTACAAACATAAAAATACAAAAATACAAATGTTTCCTATTTATAATATCGTATGAGTTAGTGTTTAACTCTGATGACGCAGTTTTTAAGGCAGCAAACCGCTTAATAAATGTTTTTAAAGCCTCTTATCATTTTTTCCGGTCATTGACGGTCACCCATCCATTTTATGAACACGCTTAACATAAACGATCAGTTAAAAATATCTAAGCTAGCCACGTCACGATCGCTTCAAAATTTTGTGAATTGTCTTGTATTTTTGACGATTTTATAACGAGTATATTTTCAGCTCTGTACCGATATCAACGAAATCCCAAATATTAATTAATATTTCTACGTATTTTATCGCGTTATTACCTATTTATACCCGTTTGAAATATTAATTAGTATGTGTTCTGATCGCGAAAGTAGTTAGAAAAAGACTGAAGCCCCAAATCTTTCTTCGTTATATTACTTTCTTCCAAAACGTTAAATAAGAAATAAAAATATTTAAAAAAAAAATAGGATCTCCACTGTAATTCCAAGTACGGTAGACATCCTCTCAGATCTTAGATCCTTGAAGTTACTGTTACTATCTTACAAAACGTTAAATTAAAAAAAATAATAAGATCACGACTGTAATTCCAAGTACGATAGACATCCTCTCAGATCTCAGATCCTTATAGATGTCTAAAGGGGTTAGTCAAAAGCACGTCCAAACATTACATTTGGCACATGCCCACATTTTACAGTAGTACGATAAATGTTTGTTAAGAGTTTTCCACGAAAACACTCAATCCGATAGCAGACGTTTCAGATTTCAAAGCAGCTAGCGGCAGTGAAAATTTAAGCAAGCTAATACATCATGCAGTACGGAACTGTTAATTCACATAATGTGATCTACTTTGCAGGCACCGCCACGACTGAGGCGAAATTTTCCAGGGCACTAAAAGCGGTCAGGGTTACGTAGTAAAGCAATCTGAACCTAAGCGCTTGGGAACAGGGGCCATATTAAAATGTCCTCCCAATGAGCACACTTCTAAATTTAGTTAAGATTCAGTTAATTCTACAGAATCATTAGACTTGATATGAACTGCAGCTTTGAATTGAAGAGCTGGCTCACTTTACGGCGAGACCTGAGTATCCGGCTCTTTTGCATATAGAAACCGCTTTCATTTGAGTTGTACAATTCAACGTTGGTACGTTTTACACATCAGAAGACAGTAGTCTCATCAAACATGGTCGACCTTATCACTTTAAATAATGCTCTACTGAACTTTGTTATAAAGAATCAGTGTCGGTCTGTGATTGTCACTGAAAAACTAGCATAGTTTGACATTCATCAAGCTCCAGATGGTTTCTACTAGGTTTTATAGCATTCCTTCGATTGTTTTTAGGGTTCCGTACCCAAAAGGTAAAAACGGGACCCTATTACTTAGACTTCGTTGTCCGTCTGTCTGTACGTCTGTCTGTCACAGGGCTGTATTATTCATATTCATTTATTTATTGCTCCAGTTGGTTACAATGGTCTTATGGTATCACAGAGTTTCTCAACGTGGACACCGCTAGGGCACTACAATATATACTGTATCTCATGCACCGTGATAACTAGATAGTTGAAATTTTCACACATGATGTATTTCTGTTGCCGCTATAACAAATACTAAAAACAGAATAAAATAAATATTTAAGTGAGGCTTCCGTACAACAAACGTGATTTTTGCCGTTTTTATAGATAATGGTACGGAACGCCTCGTGCGCGAGTTCGACTCGCACTTTCCCGGTTCTTTATTATTGAGTGTTCCAACTATACCATCCAAGCTGTGCGTGAACAGATTCCGTGCTGCCAAAAGAGGTGTTTGTCAGATTTATTACCTACCATTTCGATTTGTTTACTCAGTTGTTCAGATCCAATTACTTGCTTCTGTACTTAATTAAAGGGACGGTTGATTACTCGCCCGCTCTGGGGCTTTGTATAATTGCTATTGTTTAGCAAATGAAGACAAATGAAACTTTAATTTAATGTCAGTGTCTCAGTCAGAAGAACTCGTCAACAACCGAGTGGTAAACTTATAGTAGGTACCAATAGTTGTAGAGTATTGTTGTGCGTATCTCTGTATTGATAGTTTTCGATTTATGAATGCAGAATTATTTTTTCTCAATAACCGCAAAACATACAGTTTTGATTAATTAAAGAACAGAAACATGATTGGTGAAACTTTTCAGAATAGATTTATTTTTCAAAGTTAGCTCTTCAAAAACACTAGTTTCGTTTTTAATCAAAACTATAAATAGCTAAACGGTTCATTTTATATAATTCGTTAGATAATCATAAATTAAAGACAGTTTATTTTTAAGTTTGATGGTTTTCAAGATAATGCAGTTTTATCACTTTTTCCGTCTTATTCGGGTAGACTCAGCCCATACAAAAAGTAAAATAAAACACTTATCACCTTAAGGCGCTCCCAGTCGACGATTGTTTTTGTTCGAAACGAAAAAATATATACTTGTGAACAAGCCACATCTCCTATTTTATAATGTATAGTATATGTGAATAAAGATGTACCCATCTTCAATCACTTCGATAAATAATCCTACCGACCGCTGCAATGACGACAAACACACGTCGGCGCATGGTCCGCCTTAGCTTTTCGAATAAATTAATGATATAAATTATGTATAATTACTTATCAAAAATCTATTCTAATAGAAATCTAGATCTACATATTACCTATCTTTAACAATAAATCACAATTTGATTTTAATAGTAGGTATATAAAATATTTCGATCATAAATTCTAAAACGTATCATTTTGAAATAATATCTTTATCGTGAATAGTTTCTGCTATTATGTTTTCAGCTTAATAGAAATCTAGGTAGGAACCTGAAGTAATATACTTATAAACATAGGAGATGTGGCTTGTTCAGAAGTATTTCTTTTTTCGTTTCGAAAAAGAGCAATCAGCAACTGGGAGCCCCTTAACATAATATTTCTTATCATTCTTATATAAAAAAATAATAACAATAAGGATCACGACTGTAATTCCCAAGTATGGTAGACATCCTTTCAGATCTCCAGACGTTTAGATCTTTTGAAGATGTCTAGTGGTCAGAGGCACGTCCAAACAATATAATTGGCACATGCCCACATTTTTCAGTAGTTAGCATTCCATACGTGACAGGTTGCAAGCCCATCGCCGCTTATAAGAATACTAACTGGTTTCCTCACGATGTTTTCCTTCACCGTTTTGAGCAATTTTCTTACAAAGCTTAATACCTACTTCAGTAGGTATCAATAAAAGTTTTAACGGAACATTATTTACGGGGTTCATCACGATTGTAAATGAAAATAGTTTTGATAAGCACTTTAATTAACCAACATTCTTCTGTATTTGTTTGGGCTCGTCTCAAGGTTTTCTCCCGTGAGGGCGGTAAGGGCTCGTGCAGACTTTTGGCAAATACGCGAAACAGTTAATATAGTCGAAATACCTATAATCCGAATTAAAATAGTTTATAGGGAAATGCCATAATACCTTGGCAACCAGACGGTAGGCTAGGTCGTGGTCGGCCAAGAAAACACTGCAGGGATGATCTCGACTCCTTCGAGAGCGCATGGTGGGAGAACTCGAAAGATAAAGATGTTTGGAAGGATTTGAGGGAGACCTTTGCCCAGCAGTGAGACGAAATAGGTTAAAAAAAAAATAGGCAAGATGACATCAAAAAGTCACTCTGTTTTTGTAGCAAGCCGTGACCTAAACAGATTATATTTAGGTTACCGGTGTTTGGGATTTCCCAATGTATTCGAAAAAGTTTTATTAAGAAAAATGTATGTGTTCGAACACGTGCTCAAAACTGTGAAGGAAATCAGTTAGCATTATTATAAGCAGTGACGGGCTTGCGACCTGTCACGTATGGAAAGCTAACTACTGCAAAATGTGGGCATATGCCAAATGTTTGGACGTGCCTCTGACTACCACTAGACATCTTTAAAGGATCTGTGAGGCTGAAGATCTGAGAGGATGTCACGAATTACAGTCGTGATCCTATTTTACATTTTTGCATTTATTATTAACAAGCTGACCCCGCGAACTTCGTATCGCTTTAGAATTAACAAATGTTGTCTTATATTCTCGTTCCCGTTCCCGTTCCCGTATTATCAAACCTAATAAAGCTCAAATTGACTCTACGTTTTAGTTAGAAAACTTTTGTGTGGGAAAAAGAAAAGGGCTGGTTTTAGTGTTTTTTCCGGCAATTATACGAACTTTTCTCACATTTTAAATTTTCCCTAGACCTCCACGAACATTTCAAGACCAAGATAAGATAAATCCGTTCAGCCGTTCTCGAGTTTTAGCGAGACTAACGAACAGCAATTGATATTTATATATATAGATTTTTTTTCGACAGGTCGTTGTCTATAAGGAGATTGAAATCGTGACCCTCTTATATTTTTTTATATTTCGCTAGCCGCCAGCATGTTACCCGAGCCCTAACTCGATTTGCCATCCACCGGTGAGAGAATACTTTTAATTGGCTGTAACTGCGTTCCCTGCAAGCGTTATTGAGTTACTTCTAGTACTTCGGAAGTCGAGCTGCAAAATAATGCTTTTACCATTCTGCCTCGCGATCCTGTTTTTTACCTAAAACTTCCGACAATCTAATCAGCTAGGCAGCAACTTTTTAACCGACGAAACAAGAGGAAGGTTTAAATTCAACATTTTTTTTTAATAGATAACGTCTAAATACCTCGTTATTTTCTTGTATTGTTGACGTTTCGATTTTTTTTGTTGCATTTTGATGTATGACCGTCCATATTTTTTTACCTGGTGATCCGACTTAGAAGATTTTTTATTGTGTAGAGAATAATTCCAAGATGGACCATCTATTTCAATTGTACTTAGTCATGTAGTCATTAGACAGCCTCACAGCTCAGTTGGTAGTAACTCTGCCTTCGGCGCTGTAGGTTGTGGGTTCGATTCCCACCCAGAGCAAATATTTGTGTGATGAACATAGATGTTTACTCTGTGTCTGGGTGTTAGTATGTATCATATGTATGTATTTACAACAAAAAAACGTATATAAGTATTCTATCAGTTATCTGGTTCCCATAGTACAAGCTTTGCTTAGTTTGGGGCTAGATGGCGATGTGTAAAATGTCCACCAATATTTATTTATTATTTATTATGTAGGACTAATTATCTGACCCGTGACAAAAGTTGTTCTGTCAATTTTTTTTTGCAATAGTCACAAAGGAAAAAGCCTTTTCAGGCAGCTTTCAATTTTATACTGATAAAATAAATTACAAATTTTGATAGAATGCGTATGCGTTGCTATGACGACTAAATGTTTTTAGTCTGTAATGTCAGATTTGTTGCACACCAACGCATCAATACCAAAATCATCCTTTTTGCGTTTTTTTTATTATTTAGGGGTTGTTTGTCGGATTATAAGTTCCCCCTTTATTTATTCTGATTTTTTATCTGAAATTTCATCTTAATCCGTTTTGACGTTTATTTTTGATTAGGGAATAAACATAGCAGCCTTATCACAAACTTTCGCATTTATAATATTGTTAGGATAGTTCTTTTTTATTTAAAAATTAAAAAAAAAATGTTTAGAGACGACTCTTGATTCGATTAGTTAAAACATTTTCGTTGGTTTTCTTTTTAGTTTTTTAATTATTACTTAAAACTTTCGACAAACCCGCAATCTCATCAACTAGTTACCAACTTTTTGTTTTGTTTTGTTTGGTGATGGTATTTTCCGCGAAAAATAATAACCCCATTAAGTATTTATAAAATAAACTGGCATAACCTTATTGTTACTGATAATATATTTTCTGTTGAAAAATATTTTACAATGACAAGCTTTTGTCAAAATCATTTACACCATCGAGCACCAGCGCGCTATGACATCATATAACATTGTCATCGGAGAAGAAAGCAAAGTTTTTACTCAATCGAAGTATTTACTAAGGAATTCCGTTGTGAGTCTGTTGAATAGCTCCTGACTCCATCATCAGATCAGCTCACTGTCACCATATTATATTGCATTGTCACCAAAGTAAAGTCTAAATAAAGTAAATTCAGTAAAGTATGAAAAATTTCAGCTCAATCGGTTGGAGATATCTGCTTCATAATTGAGTTGCAATATTCCACTCGAACAAACATTCATACATGCATACATTGCAAGTTAAATAAAAGCTTTTAAAAAGACAGAGCATTTTATTAGCCCTAATTTCGTCTGTGTAAGTTTTTAATACCTAAGTTTCATATTTTTAGGGTTCCGTACCCAAAGGGTAAAAACGGGACCCTATTACTAAGACTTCGCTGTCCGTCTGCCCGTCTGTCCATCTGTCCGTCTGTCCGTCTGTCTGTCACAGGGCTGTATCTCGTAAACCATAATAGCTAGATAGTTGAAATTTTCACAGATGATGTATTTCTGCTGCCGCTATAACAACAAATACTAAAAACAGACATACATCCCGTAAATACAAAAAACGTGTTTTTTTACCGTTTTTAATAGATAATGGTACGAAATGCTTCGTGCACAAGTCCGACTCGCACTTGGCCGGTTTTTGTGTGTGTTTTCATTTCTCGTACGAATCTCTTTTAAACCATCATAAGCTTAATAAAATTTCCTCCAAAGCAAGCACTACTTATTTATGTTAATAAAACTAAGAGCATAAAGATTTTCACAGCGTTTGTGAAAACAACAATCTTATTTTAGCGGAGTCAGGTATTTTTGTCCTTAAAACCTTTTTAGAGATTCACTTAAAAAGTGTGTCGTTTAAAAATGCTTGTTTCTGCTAAAGTGGCCGCTGTCAGCCTCTCTGCGAAGTACCTACGGAGTTCTTGAATTAAACTAGTTAGAGTGAAGTTCACCGACACAAGGTTCTAACGAACACGTGTTTTGTGATATGTGAAATGTTTAGTTTTTTGTATGGGCTGAGTCTACCCGGATAACACGGAAAAAGTGATAAAACTGCATTATCTTGAAAACCATCAAACTTAAAAAGAAACTTTCTATAATTTACTTAGCTAGTATGATTATCTAACGAATTATATAACAATTAAATGTTTAGCTGTTCATAGTTTTGATTAAAAACGAAACTAGTGTTTTAAAGAGCCAACTTTGGAAAATAAATCTATAGAGAAAACTTTTACCAATCGTGTTTCTGTCTATAATTTATCTAGATTATATGCTTACGTTATCTTTATCATAGAAAACAAAACTGTATATTTTGCGGTTATTGAGAAAAAACGATTCTGCATCCATCAAAAACATTGATTACTCGTCATCTAAGAGGATATAAGCGGCGATTGACTTACAACCTGTCACTGGAACACTAACTACTACAAAAGGTAGGCTTGTGCATAATGATCAAGCCCTTATAGTCATCTTTAAGGATCTGAGTGCTTGGAGATCTGAGTAGATGTCTACCGTAATTGGGAATTACAGTCGAAAATACCCCTTGAAGATACCTATTCTCCAGCCTTTCATTGACGTTAAAACTTCTATTATACCTTTGTTTTTTTTGAACTAGTGTGGTGAAAGATTCAATTTACAATATACATAAATATTGGGGGACATTTCACACAACACCGTCTAGCCCAAAACTAAGCAATGCTTGTACTAAGGTGACTAGATAACTGATTAAATACTTTTTTTTACGTACCTACAAATTATTATGCCGTGCAGTATTTTAAATGCATCGACAGCAAAACGTAAGCACGCTTCCACGTAAACGGGAATTCAGTTAAAATAAGTTATTTGTGCGGAGCGGCCAAAACAGGAGCGTGGAGTATTCCCCGATGTAATTACGGCGACCGGCTGAAGCTAACACAATGACCGGTGTCCGATAACACGCTCTTCCTCAGATCCCCTCAGATCTGCTACGGAGAATTACAATTCAAAGTCACCTGATGAGTTTCAATTCGACTGACTGCTTTTACAATTTGTGTTATCGGAGACAGGTAAAGAGACTATTATAAAAAGGTGAAAATTGTAAATGCTAACTCCTGCGAAATGTGGGCATGTGCCAAATATAATGTTCGGAAGTGCTTCTGACTACCCCCTCCATAAGGATCTAAGCGCCTGGAGATCTGAGAGAATGTCTACCGCACTTGGGGATTACAGTCGTGATCCTATTTTTATTTTATTTTCATAAAAAAATGTATTTTTGTTTTTTTGTGAAAAAACTACTACATCAATTTCAAAAAAATTCACATATCAAAAGCATCAAAATCAGCAAGTAACAGGCTATATTTTATTATCAAAAAAATAGAGTTTCCTACGAAAATTGCTATAATGTAACATAAGATATTTAAAATTTGTCTATCATTTTAGTATACTCATGCGAAGCTAGATAACAATAGGAGCTCTACGCTATTGAGTAATCCGCAATATGATAAAACCGGCTTCACTCGCGTATTATACCCGGATAAAAACAAGCGTACAGCTCCATAAACTTTATCTATTCCGATTTTTATCGAAATTGGTTACGCTGTTACAGTGTGATTGGACCACAAACTTCTAAACAACCAAATCTCCAAACACTCTCACAAACTTTCGCGTTAATAATTTATGTAGGAAACTAGAAAGTAGAATTTTCATTTGGTTTCAAGGGTTCCAACGGCAACGGTCTTATCAAATCTATAAGGAACGATTGCAGTCGTCATATTTGGGTCATAAATAAATTTTAGTGCACTTAGCGCCCAGCTCCACTTTGACTCGACCTCGAACCCGTGTTTTTGTAGTCTTAATTGATAAAATTACTTTGGGTTTGCCTCTGGTTGAGGATTCCTGAGCCAACTTATATGTCAACTCATGGTAACTCATAGTAATTTGAGTTGATTTCAAAAAATAAAATATGACCTATATTTGCTGTTAGTGTAGCTATTGATGGGTGAAATAATTGTTAAAATTGAACTAGTAGTTATCCAAAACAAACAAAAATATAAATACCTCCTTCTAATAGCGTAGCGTTATACTATTTTTCAAACTATCGTTATTAGTAATTAAATAGTAATTAATAGTGTAATTAAATCTAATCTCTTCTTCACAGTGTTTGTAACCAAATTCCTCCGAAACGCCTTGACCGATTTTTATATATTTTTTTAGTATGTTTGGTATGAGAATTAGTCATAAGGTATATTTCGAACCGTTTTTTTGGAAATTCCACCGTAAAGTTTGTGAAAAACTGAAAATCATTTTTTCTATGGAATTATTGAAATTTGAAACTTGAGGACAATGTCTGTCGGGACAGCTAATAAGTAGTGTAGATTATAAAGTTTTTACAAAATACACAAGAAACAGTTGAGCACATACACTATACAACAATCTCCAAAGGTCACCCTCAAAACACGAGTACCAAATAAGTATGCCAGCTAAGAGAGACATGGCGAGTGAAATTACTAGGGTGCGGACAGGTCGCCTTTCCGCTCTTCCGACGTCGACACATAATTTAGGGAGATTAAATGCCTCTCGGACCTCGGCCGGAAAGAGTCCGTTACAAAACCATAGGCCTATTAGTTCACTTCCCAGAACTTAAAAACTGGTCACGAGATCGCCGTCAATTAATTCTATATATAAGCTTTCTGTTGAAAAATATTTTTCAATGACAAGCTTTAGTATAATCATTTAAACCATCGAGCAGCGCTATCACCTGTCACATCATATAACATTAATAATAATAATAATCATAATTATGTAAATTATGTAAAGTTTTTACACAATCGAAGAATTTACTAAGGAGTTCCGTTGTGAGTGTCTGTTGAACAGCTACTGACTCCATCATCAGACCTGCTCGCTTTCACCATATTATTGCATTGTCACCGAAGTTACATAAGTATGCAAAATTTCAGCTCAATCGGTTGGGGATAACTGCTTCAAAATTGAGTTGCAAGATTCCACCTTAACAAAAATAGTTACATAGATACATACATTGCAAGTTAAATAAAAGCATGTAATTAGTGAGATCTTACCAGGTTGTATTTTAAATAAAATTACAATTATACTCACATCATGTTTATTTTGTATAATATTATAATATCTACACATACAATAATTTCTCATCTACCATCTTTTTCTCACTATTCTTGCCAACTCCTGACAACGGCTCCCCAGTTGTCGATGTTGCCAGGAATCATTGTACATTTCCCTAATAAATAATATGGTATCTGACATTAGTTGATATAGATTACACTATCTTCCGCCAGCGGTTTCGTTTGCGTAGTACCTGGATAAAAAGTATTCCTCACAGCTGTAGGTTGTGGGTTCGATCCCCACCCAGGGCAAATATTTGTGTGATAAACATAGATATTTGTTCTGTGTCTGGGTGTTAATAAATTATATTATTGTATGTATTTAAAAAAAAAAGTATATAAGTATTATATCAGTTATCTGGTTCCCATAGTACAAGATTTGCTTAGTTTGGGGCTAGATGGCGCTGTGTTTAAAGTTCGCAAATATTTATAATATAAATATTTATTTATTACAGGACATAGGCTATGTATTTTCCAAGTTTCATCCAAATTCGTTGGGTCGTTTGGGTGTGATTGAGTCACTAACATACAAACATTCATACATAAAGGGATGTCTAACGTTTGCTATGACATGTATTTCGTGATAAAAACATGATTTGTTTTAACTAAGAATACCCGCTTTTATAAATTATTAATTTAAATTCAATAATTAATTCCACGTTCATAAACGAAAATAAACAAGATAATTTTAATAGCTTTTTCATCATACCAAAGGAATAAAAGGGAAGACCGATGTATTCACCGATAATAAGTGTAGCGCCATGCAATTTGAGATTTAAATATGAATTGAATTCGTATTTACCACCACAACGCTGTTTGGTCGCCAACGAATTCGATGGGGGCTGGCATTGTTCCGACCACCTCGGACGGACACGTAATCGACGGGAGGCAAGGATTAAAGGGGGTCTAATTGTTCCCTTCCAGCTATTTACAATAGACCGAGAGCTGGGATGTCAGACTTCATGTTATAACCATGCATCTACGTCACTGTTTCTCTGTTGGTTATGTAGTAACAAAGTTAAGGTTTGTTGGTTTAAAAAACTAAAAAGTAATTGTTTTGTGAATTATACTTTATACATTACTTATTTATTTAAACACTAGCTGTCCCGTCAGGCGTTGTCCTATCAAATTTCAATAATCCGACAGGAAAAAGCACTTTCAGTTTTTCCTGAACTTTACACCACCCTTATCACTTAGGGGTATAAAAAATACCCTACGACCTAATGAATATACACAAAAAAAATAACAATCGGTTAAGCAGTTTCGTAGGAGTTTGGTCACAAACACTGTGATACGAGAATTGTATATATTAAAAGATGATTTCAACCAAAATCAGGATAGTTGGACCAAGAAACGAGACAAAAGTTAATATTAATAGACGCAAAATGAAGTGTGTCCGAGTAATCCAGCTCTTTGACTAGGCATGCGTAATTACAGTAGAAAACATGTGACAAATCCCAATCTTAATTACCTCTTTCACTGGCCGAGGCTCTGGAAGTACCCACTGCGAAGCCGAGGGCTTATTATGTTCTAGTTAACGTTAATGAAAACATACGTTTGAGAGAACTTTAATCATAACGTCCTGATTGTGTAGTATTGTATCATCAGAGGATGCTTAATAATCGTGCGAGTACATCGACATAAAGCCGCAAGCCCACCGCGGCGCACGTGCGTCAAGCTTTGCATTGCAAGAAAATGGTGAAGGAAAACATCTTGAACTAACCAGTTAGTATTCTTATAAGCGGCGATGGGCTTGCAACCTGTCACGTATGGAATGCTAACTACTGCAATGTTTGGACGTACCTCTAGGCATCTTCGATGATCTAAGCGCTTGGAGATCTGAGAGGATGTCTACCGTACTGGGGGATTACAGTCGTGATCCAATTTATTTATTTTATTTTATTTTATTTGTTTCCACTGCAACGCACGGACACGCTACGCAAGAATTGACGTCATTGATACAAGCGTAACTTGTTCGAATATGGTGCTCACGTAGCACAACGCCATGCACGCTGTGTACACGGTAAACGCAAACATGATGAACGTATTCAAAACTATGCTGCGCTACACAGTTGTACATCGTTTTGAGTTGATATTCGTGTATAGCGTGTGCGGCAGTGGCAGACCCACGTTGTCAAACAAATAAACCCACATTGCTAAAATGAATCGCATGCCCGTGCAGAGCGTGCGCCTCGGTGGGTTTGCGGCTTAATTCCGTCAATAGTTCAAGGGGTCAGTTTGAACGTTATTATCGATAGCGAGTTCAACGCGTGTGTCAAAAATGATTTGGTAGCTATATAACATACTAGCTTTTGCTGCTTATATCAGTTATCTAGTTCCCATGGTACAAGCTTTGCTTAGTTTGGGTATAGAGCTTACTGCGTGAAATCCTAATCCTAATAATATTATAAATTTGAAATTTTGTGAGTTTGTATGTATGTTTGTTCCTCAATCAGGCCTAAACGACAAAACGGATTAAGTTGAAATTTGCTGTAGATGTAGATATAATGCCCGAATAAATAATAGACTACTTTAAAAAAATAAAAAAAACATCCCAAAAACGATAAAAAAAACTCAAAAGGGATGATTTCTGTATAGATGGTGCTGGTGTGCAAGAAATCTGACATCTCAGACTAAAAACATTCTGTCTTTTCTATTCGACTGTCACGGGTCGGCTAGTGTTCAATATGTATTTTAAGTATTTTATTTCTTTATTTTCTCAGGAGTCTGTTCCAAAAGCTAATAAAATAAAACCTGCTACGCAGAACTGAATAAACAACAGGATAACGGTTTTTTTATTAAGCATAGCAACAAAAACCCAATTATGGTTCGTCACATGGGTAATGCCGTGTTTGCTCCGGGGGCAGTTCGGATTCGTTGCGTTTCCAAGATTTAATCATCTCACGATGAGAAAAAAAAGCTATGTAAAGGAATCCCTCAGAGAATTAATAAGATTTAGAGTCGTATTCTTAATCTTTGGGAGGAAAATTCGGGGAAAAGAAATAAAAAAACCGGCCAAGTGCGAGTCGAACTCGCACACGAAGGGTTCCGTACCATTACCATCTGTCCGTCTGTCCGTCTATTACCAGGCTGTATCTTATGAACCGTGATAGCTAAACGGTTGAAATTTTCACAGATGATGTATTTCTGTTGCCGCTATAACAACAAATACTAAAAACAGAATAAAATAAATATTTAAGTAGGCTAAGGCTCCCATACAACTAACGTGATTTTCATGGCGTTTTTTATAGATAATGGTACGGAACTCTTCGTACGCGAGTCCAACTCTCATTTGGCAGGTTTTTTTTATATAATGCATAGTATGCGTAATACCTACATTAATATAAAAAAATACCTAATACAAAAATACACATACGAAAATATGTAGTTACATAAGGTATTGGATAAGAAAGTAAACTCCTCGTAATGTATATTTAACAGAACGCTGAGAAATTGAATGTTGTTTCATCTGGTGGAGTAATATGTGAATTCTTAGAAATAATGCTTAAAAGAAACGAAATAATGTGATTGAATGGTTAGCACTTCAAAAATGTGCTGACTTAAAATAAATTGGTTCACTTAGAAAACGTTTGATAGACATGTTTCCTTTGGAGAGAAAAGGCAATTTAATAAACATGTGTTTTTAACCGACTTAAAAAATGAGGAGGTTCTCAAGTCGCCTGTATGTTTTTTTGTGTTTTTTACGCGATTACTCCGGTGTTTGTGGACGGATTACGAAATTATTTTTTTATTTGAACGCCTATACTTCCGAGGTGGTCCCTTTACCTCCAAGTCAACATCTGATGATGGGATCCTAGGGAAATCGAGAGAAACCTTCAAAATTTATGGGCATTGATAGTGGTTTTCAACTATAGACCTTGCCCTTCTTTTATTGGTATACACTGAGTAGAAGGCTAGCCGGGATAGGGACCCCTAGATATCGCGGTAGGAGGAGCTCCCCTCCTCAATACAATAGTTATTCTTAAACATGAAGTCGGTTTTGTTTTTAGTTTTTTAAACGTAATTATTTGTACCTACATTCAATAACATGTCAAGTCCTTATGAATGAACTGCCCTGCTATATCAGTAACATCACACACAAATGACAAGCTTTTGTAAAATCATTCAAACTATCGAGCACCAGCGCGCTATCACCAGTCATTTCACCATCATTACCATTTGCCATCGGAACTTGATATGTATGCAAAGTTTTTACTATACTAAGGAGGTCCGTTGTGAGTGTCTATTGAAAAACTCCTGACTCCATCATCAGATTAGCTCGTTGTCACCATAATTTTGCATTGTCACTAAAGTTACGTAAGTATGCAAAATTTCAGCTCAATCAGTTGGGGATAACTGCTTCAAAATTGAGTTTGAAGATTCCTCCCGAACAAACATAGTTAAATACATAAATTGCAAGTTAAATAAAAGCTTGTAAAATAGATGTTAATACGTCAATACACCTACCAGAAAACAGGTTCAATTACGAACACTGTTGTACGCCGACCTCGCGTAACAACGTATTTAAGGGACACCATTGAACTTTACCCATCGAAGTTTGTGCGCCGCAGCTAAAAGCACTTGAAAGCGATCTAGCCCCCGCTGCGTCGTGAAACTGGCATAAATTAATAACAGCGCTCAGAAACGAAACTCTTTTATAGATATCTTTGTGCCACTGACGAAATTAATAATGAGAGAGAATGTTGATGGTCATTTAACGTCATTTTTATTTTACGAGTATTTATAGGAACAAGAAATAGCTACTTTATGTAATATTAGTAAATCAGTTATAAAAAAAAACATAGTAATATTGTAGCCCATAACGCTGCAAAACTAACCTCTAAGATCAAAGTCATCTAGCCCAAACTAAGCAAAGCTTGTACTATGTGAATCAGATAGCTGATAGTGATAGAATAGGTATATTAAAAGAGCAATATGCTCAAAACATTAGGATGGCAACCGTTTATAGGAGTTAAACGATTTTTAACCCCTATTTTCCGATGACGCTGCGTTGAACGTCACAGACAGAAAAACAAAAATAAAAACCGTCTGTAACCGTTTTTATTCTATTCACGTCAATGTCTAAATTATTAGCGTACCAAATAATTTAGTATTTTTCTATTATATTTCGCATATTTTACACAATACACACCCAAGTGGTCATTAGTCAACACCAATTTACATGTTAACTAAAACATAACAAATGCGGTCATACGGTCAAATCGACGAGTTTAGCTTCTATGTGTATTCAAATCATCAGTATTATTAATTTAGATTTGACAAGTAGCTAATAACCACTATAACTTCACAACTAAGATTGGCCGTAAGACCCCTATACAAACCAACAAACACTTTACCAGTACTAGAAGACCCACCCTTTGTACTAGGGTGGGTCTCTGAACAGCTCAGATAATAATAAATATTGGCGGACTTTACACACAGCGCCATCTAGCCCGAAACTAAGCAAAGCTTGTACTATGGGAACCAGATAATTGATACTTAAATACTTTTTTTTTGTAAATACATACTTATTATACATATTAACACCCAGACACAGAACAATCATCTATGTTTATCACACAAATATTTGTCCTGGGTGGGGATCGAACCCACAACCTACAGCGCAGAAGGCAGAGTTACTACCAACTGAGCTGTGAGGCCGATCAAGATAGGTATAATGACAAAGTTGTCCCAAAAATAACTAAAAGTTAAGGCGCTCCCAGTCGACGATTGTTTTTGTTCGAAACGAAAAAAGAAATACTTCTGAACAAGCCACATCTCCTATTTTATAATGTATAGTATATGTGAATAAAGATGTATCCATCTTTAATCACTTCGATAAATAATCCTACCGACCGCTGCAATGACGACAAACACACGTCGGCGCGTGGTCCGCCTTAGCTTTTCGAATAAATTAATGATATAAATTATGTATAATTACTTATCAAAAATCTATTCTAATAGAAATCTAGATCTACATATTACCTATCTTTAACAATAAATCACAAGTTGATTTTAATAGTAGGCATCAAAATATTTCGATCATAAATTCTAAAACGTATCATTTTGAAATAATATCTTTATCGTGAAAAGTTTCTGCTATTATGTTTTCAGCTTAATAGAAATCTAGGTAGGAACCTGAAGTAATATACTTATAAAAATAGGAGATGTGGCTTGTTCAGAAGTATTTATTTTTTCGATTCGAAAAAGAGCAATCGTCGACTGGGAGCCCCTTAATGGATGTTTTAACTTTCAGCAAAATCTTCTAATATATAAAAATCTCGTGTCACAGTGTTTGATTATTATTGATGTTGATTTATGAGTTATTATGTGTATTTTTGGTCTCATAGGGTATTTTTTATACCCATAAGTGATAAGACTGGCGTATATATAGTTCGGGAAAAACTGAAAGTGCTTTTTTCTGTGCGGTTATTGAAATTTTACAGGACAACGTCTGTCGGGAGAGCTAGTTACTAATAAAAATTACAATCACTTTTACTGCAAAATGTGGGTGTTGTGTCAAACATGATGTTTGAACGACAAAACTCTGACTACCCCCTTAAGAAATCTTCAAGACCTTGAGATCTGAGAGTATGTCCATCATACTTGGGGATTACAGTCGTGATATTTCATTTATTATTTATATTTCCGTAATTTCAATCTATAATTTTGGCTGAAGAGTACCGTTTTTTCTTTGATTAGGGTATTAAGCACCATTTCTATGCAATACATGTAACGTAATATTTTAGGGTTGGAAATAATTGGATTCGAAATTGCTGCTCCTGAATACATTTTTGTATTTGACAGGATGTATTTGACTCAGTCAAATTTAATTACAGATTTTAGAAAGCCCTTGATTTTATTAAAAGCTATATTTTCTAATAAATAAATATTTTCTAAAAAGCCGTGTTGGCCGAGTGTGAGGTGCCTTGACTTTCAATTTAATGGTTTGAATCCCGGCGTGCATCAATGGATTTTTCTGTTCAAAAATTTATATTCGCATCAACACACGTGCTTAAAACGGTGAAGGAAAACATCATAAGGAAATCGTACAGGACATCGTTAGTATTCTTATAAGCGGCGATGGGCTTGCAACCTGTCACTTATGGAATGATTACCTCCGCAAAATGTGGGAATGTGCCAAATATAATGTTTAGGCGTGCCTCTGACTACCCCCACTAGACATATTCAAAGGATCTAAGCGCCTGGAGATCTGAGAGGATGTCTGCCGTACTTGGGTATTACAGTCGTGATCCTATTTAAAGTCAAGAGACGAATTATTCGTTTTTTTTTTAGCTGTTGGTAGTAACTCTGCCTTCTGCGCTGTAGGTTGTGGGTTCGATCCCCACCCAGGGCAAATATTTGTGTGATAAACATAGATGTTTGTTCTGTGTCTGGGTGTTAATATGTATAATAAGTATGTATTTACAAAAATAAGTATATAAGTATTCTATCAGTTATCTGGTTCCCATAGTACAAGCTTTGCTTAGTTTGGGGCTAGATGGCGCTGTGTGAAATGTCCACCAATATTATATATATATTTATATTTATATTTATTTATTAATCTATTAGTGCTTTATAAATTTATTTTAATTGAAACCAATTTTGAACTATTCTCTACACAATATACAAAAAAAACATTACCTCCAACAGAACCTCCTTCTTTCGCCGGTTGATAACGAAATAAACTTTCTCATCTAATATCCGCGCACTCTAAAAGAAATTTGCCTCTAATTGTTTTTTTTATAGTGATAAAATGGAAAAAAAAGAAGATGGTGTGATTACTTTTTACTGACGCTCTACTTTTTTCAAGCAAATAAATCAGAGTCTAAATAGCACACACTGTGTTGTATTTATCGTAATCCTAATTCTAATCCTACTAATATTATACATGCGAAAGTTTGTGCGTAAGTGTTTGTAAGTGTTGTTTGTAAGTGGGTGTATGTGTTTTGTTACTCTTTCAGGCAAAAACTACTGAACGGATTAAAATTAAACTTTTTTTTATTTTTTTTTTATTTATTTATTTATTTATATAGAATCAACAGCACTTTGTGAATGTAACATAAAAAAAACTTAACTAAACATACTGCCAATAACAGATTCTTACTTTTTAAACAAGGTTTTTTTTTTTTATATATGTAGTTGCTTTGCTTTTACATGAATAAAAATAAAGATTATAAACTAGACAATGTGTCAGTAGTTGACGTGCAAAATTATGAAATTACAAATAACAAAGATAAATTAAAAGATAAATTAGGTACGCGTGTGTATGTTGGGCATGAATGTGTGTGTGTGTGTGTGTGTGTGTGTGTGTGTGTGCTGTGTATGTGTACTTTACAGTAATATAGCTTAATACATCAGAATAATACATAGGCTACTTTTATATATCTTATATCCAGGTACCCCCGTGCGAAGCCGGGGCGAGCAGCTAGTAATATTATAAATGTGAAAGTTTGTGAGTATACATGTTTGTGCCTCAATCAGGCCTAAACAAAACGGATCAGGTTGAAATTTGTTGTAGATGTAGTTATAATGTCCAAATAAAACATCAAATCTGTCAGTCTTTTCTATTCGATTATTGAAATTTGTCAGGAAAACGTCTGTCACGGGTCAGCTAGTCACTACATAGTATAAAGCAAAGTCGCTTTCCGCTTCCCGCGTCTGTATGTCTGTATGTATGTTTGCTTATATCTTTAAAACTACACAACGGATTTTGATGCGGTTTTTTTTAATAGATAGAGTAATTCAGGAGGAAGGTTTATATGTATAATAACATGCTACCCGTGCGAAGCCGGGGCGGGTCGCTAGTAATTTATAAATGCAAAGAGTAGGCAGTAGTACTAATCACATAAGAATAACAGTTTAAAAATGTCTAATTCTGTCACGTATGGACATTGGACAGTAAGTTAACTACTGCAAAATAAGAACATAAGCCAAATGTAACGTTTGGAAATGCCTCTGACTACCCCCTTTAGATATAATCAAGGATCTGAATATCTGGAGGTAGCTGTGTTTTTTTAAAGAGTATACCAATCATATAAATATGATCACGACTGTAATCCCCAAGTACGGTAGACATTCTCTCAGATCTCCAGACGCTTAGATCTTTTGAAGATGTCAAGTGGGGGTAGTCAGAGGCACGTCCAAACATTATATTTGGCACATGCCCACATTTTGCAGTAGCTAGCATTCCATACGTGACAGGTTGCAAGCCCATCGCCGCTTATAAGAATACTAACTGATTTCCTCACGATGTTTTCCTTCATCGTTGTAAGCACGTGTTTTTGATGCGCATATAAATTTTTGAACAGAAAAATCCATTGATGCACGCCGGGATTCGAACCCACGACCTTCAGATTGAAAGTCGAGGTATATCCCACTCGACCAACACGGCTTTTTTAGCTACTACTCACTCGTACTAATTGAAAGTTGGCTCTGCGACGGTCACGCAGCACGTAATTGATATTATAATTGTTTATTCAGACACCTCAACGGGAAATCATTCATAAAACTCACATTGAAATTGAAATTTCCTTTAATAAAACTGTATTCCTTTCACTGTAATTCTATTTTACGAGCATGACGTCTTATAACTCGAAGTAAGAGGCAAACCGAATTGATTCCAATATTCCCTCTACACTTTTTCTCAGATATTTCTGTTCTACATTTTACATAAACTAATTTCCTTGGCAATATTGGTCTTGCGACAGTACGTAGGCACGGGCGCCTCCCTCAAAAAGAAACTCTTGGAGTGAAGCCTCCGCCGACCAAATCAAATCACTCGACCTTATCGATCACCCGAAGAAAACTTGCAACTAAATTTATTTGCGTATCTTTAGGGACGCTCGATGTGATAGTAACAGTGAATAAATTCAGCTCTAAGGACCCAAGATTGGACAGAAATAAACCGGCCAAGTGAGAGTCGGACTCGCGCACGAAGGGTTCCAAAAAAATATCTATAAAAAACGGCAAAAAAAAAACACATGTGTTGTATGGGAGCCCCACTTAATTATATATTTTATTGTGTTTTTAGTATTTGTTGTTATAGCGGCAACAGAAATACATGATCTGTGAAAATGTCAACTGTCTAGCTATCATGGTTTATGAGATACAGCTCTGTGACAGACAGACGGACAGAAGGACAGACAAACGGACAGCGAAGTCTTAGTAATAGGGTCCCGTTTTTACCTTAGGGTACGGAAGCCTAAAAAGTATCAAGCATTTAAAAGCTGAATCTTTGTATTGAGCTTGAGCTGAATGTATTGGATTTGTGCGTCTATTTAATTGTTTACTACTAAAGGGATAAAACGAAAAGACTAGCGTATGGAACTACTGCAAAACTTTAGAATTTAAAATACTAGTAGTATTTTTTTTTAAATTCTAAAGTTTGTGACATATTGTCTATAAGTTTTTGGATGTAAACGATTAATCGGATTTTCGGAAACTAGGAATATACTCATAGTCTATGTTCTGAATTTGCATAATTTTGGTCGAACCAAGTTTTCGTTCAGCGGCGATGGGCTTGCCTGTCACGTATGGAATGCTAACTACTGCAAAATGTGGGCATGTGCCAAATATAATGTTTGGGCGTGCCTCTGAACCCTCTAGACATCTTCAAAGGATCTAAGCGCCTGATGATCTGAGTACTTGTAGATTACAGTAGTGATCCTAATTTTTTCGTTCATTCTACGAATGCCATGCTCAAAATGTAAAAAAAATTTGCTTTTAACACAAAAATATGTTTTTGTTAATACTTATTTAAATTAAAAGTTTAACGGGTTATCATTTTAGGTCACAGCTCAGTTGGTAGTAACTCTGCCTTCTACGCTGTAGGTTGTGGGTTCGATCCCCACCCAGAGAAAACATTTGTGTGATGAACATAGATGTTTGTTCTGTGTCTGGGTGTTAGGTACTATGTATATTATGTATGTATTTACAAAAAACAAAAAGTAAATAAGTATTCTATCAGTTATCTGGTTCCCATAGTACAAGCTTTGCTTAGTTTGGGGCTAGATGGTGTTGTGTGTAAAGTCCGCCAATATAAAAAAAAAATGCACCTCGGTCTTGGTTTACTAAATTAAGTTTGGAGAACACGGCACCCTAAAAGGGTGATCGCGCCCTGTAAAAGGGTGACATACAGATTGATAGTATTAATAAACCAAGCTCGCTAATTGCAGTTTTTAATTATTTTAGTGGTTTGTGTTGCTCAAATTTAGGTACACATTCTACATAGTTTGATATATATATAAACAGACAAAATGCAGAGACTCTTGATTTTTTATTTACTTATATTATTGTTATTATGCCTGTGTTTAAAAACCGGCCAAGTGCAAATCGGACTCGCACACGACTCGCACACGCACACTATTATCAAAACGGCATAAAAATCACGTTTGTTGTATGGGGGGCTCCCTTAAATATTTATTTTCTGTTTTTAGAATGTGTTGTTATAGCAGCATCAGAAATACATGATCTGTGAAAATTTCAACTGTCTAGCTATCATGGTTTATGAGATACAGCCCTGTGACAAATAGACGGACAGACGGACAAACAGAAGGACAGCGAAGTCTTAGTAATAGGGTCCCGTTTTTACCCTTTGGGTACGGAACCCTAAAAATGAATAAAACAATAATCTATGTATTTAAACTAGTTGTCCCAACAGACGTGTCAAATTTCAATAATCCCACAAAAGAGTACTTTATCTTTTTCCCAAACTATATGCCACCATTATCGGTATAAAAAATACCCTACGACCTATTCTCAGACCTACTGAATATATGGTGATGGAGTCAGGAGCGTTAGTAAATATAGAGATAAAACTTTGCATACCTATCAATCTCCAATGACAATATAAAATTATGGTACTAGCGAGCTGGTCTGATGATGGAGCTCGAATGTAGCCATAGGAACTGCCTAACTACACAACATAACCACGTCGTGTTTGGGCTCGTTGGATTTGTCTTGACGAGTACTAGAGCCCTAGAATTTATAAAAGCTTGATTTTAAAACATATTAAAATAAAAACTTATTATATTTTGCTTCATACACCTGGGTGGTGGGTGGTCCTGGGTGACAGTCGAACTTACAGTGCAAAAGTCAGCAACTACCAACTCAGCTGTGAGACCAATCAAGAGTCAGGGCTAATATCGGTTCCTGGAAAGCAGGTAGAATATTGCACATTTTGGACGTTCAACTTAAAGCGCAGTTCATACAACTTCCTAATTGACTACCTGAAATTCTTGCCATATTTCTGCCATAGTTTTCAATCCTTATTTGTATGATGCCATTATGGCTATGGCATCTAACCGGAACTTACTCTACTCTTATAGTGACTATATATTTATTCTTTAAGTTGTCTATTTTGGCTTAGTTTGGGGCTACATGTCCACCAATATATACAACACTAGTTTTTAATTACCAAAAAAAATAATAACGTATTGTCAGTGTCTGTTACTAATTAAATTTAAGTAGTTAAAACTTAAATAAAAAAATAAAAAAATATCCTTAAAAAAACACAATATTTAGTTAACCGTTTATTCATACGCACCTACCACATAGCTACTCATATTTTCACGATTCTATCCATTCATAAATAGCTCGCCGTCTCCGTTGTAATTTGTGTAGTATTTTCTAGTACTGAGACCATAAATTAGTGCCAATTTTCGGTTAAAAAGAAACCTCGATAACTTTGTGATAGTGCAATAATAAATCATGCTGACAGTGCTCAGATCATAAGAAGCTTCTGCTGCAACGGTCAATTATTTTTTTTCGGTATTTTAAAACTATTATTGTATATGTATTTATAACTAGCTGTCCCGACAGACGTAGTCCTGCCAAATTACAATTTTCTTTTATAAGAACCTTCTGATAAAAACGAAGACAACAAAAAAATAATTAGCAAAATCGTTCTAGCCATTTACGCGTGATGCTATGACCAAGGGAAATAGTGATTCATTTTTATCTATAAGATAGTAAAGAAACAAATAACACATAATACATACCCTTATATTATATGTGTTTCTGTATTTTGAGGTCAAAATAAATACTAAAAACTATTCTTCTATTCTAATATAAAATTATATATAACAGAATATGTACAATATAGAGTATATACAATATACACAAGAACGAGTTAAGCCATCTAAAGACCGTTGCAAACGGTCTATAGATAGCTCAATTGATCCAGATCACTATCAGTCGAAAGCGTTCCAAAATTGAGCCCTAAAAAGTTTGAACCAAGAAATGTATAGAACCAAGGTTTTAGATTTCTCAACCCTGTATACCTACTAAGATTTTACGTCCCGAGCAAAGCTTAGTGGAATTACTATTTTCAGAACACACTTTCATATGCATAGGTAAAGTTTCCTTATAAAAGAAAACAGCTGCAGAACAAGAAAACCTATTTGGTTACCTTACATTTATTTGTAGTACCTCTGTAAGTACAATGACCTAATCTGGATTCCAAAAACAGTTTAATAGTTTAAAATAGATAACCAAGCTTAATATACCGTTTAAAAGTTAGCCGTGTTGACCGAGTGGGAAGTACCTCGACTTTCAATCTAAAGGTCGTGGGTTCAAATCCCGGCGTGCATCAATGGTTTTTTCTGTTCGAAAAATTTATATGCGCATCAAAAACACGTGCTCATTACGGTGAAGGAAAACATCGTGAGGAACCAGTTAGTATTCTTATAAGCGTCGATGGGCTTGCAACCTGTCACGTATGGAATGCTAACTATTGCAAAATGTGGGCATGTACCAAATATAATGTTTGGGCGTGCCTCTGACCACCCACTAAGACATCTTCAAAGGATCTAAGCGTCTGGAGATTTGAGAGGATTTCTACCGTACTTGGGGATTACAGTCGTGATCCTAATTAATTATTAAAAACGTGAAAAAAACTACCACGTTTCTTCTAAATACTCGTGTAAAACAATATACAAAAAACCAGGATTCTCCTATAACTGATACCCGCTTGTATCATACTTAAGGGGCACATCTGGTCATCTGGAAGAGAACGGCGAACTGATTTATTTTTCGCATCCATCACTCTGCGCTCAGCTGAAGTCTTGTCTCCCTTTCTCTTAATCGTCTGCAGTTTTGGAGAGTGACCGATTAAAATAACCACTCAGTAAAAAGTTTGAGTTTTACACATACTATTATGTATTCACTGGCACATGATTAAAGCTAGGTGCAGTTTAGCTGTACGTCCATATTGTTACCTGTCCGATTAAATTCCCAACGGGTAGAGCTCTTGTCTAATTTAGCGCTAGTGGCACAAATTCGTTTAACATTTAAATTATATTCTGCGCCCGATTCAAACAACTGTGTCCTGAATTAATAATGTCGAAAATATTTAGTGGCACACAATATCGCTAGATTTCGGATTGCAATTTGCATGTTAAACGTCAATCCGGCGGGTATGCGTTAAGCCCTATCCCTGAATATTAATGGGACCACGAGATTTTGTTTTACTTTGTAGAAATTCGATTATAATGCAAAACAGCTGACAGCGTTGACGTATATGCCTACGAATATTGTCGTGCCCTTTGTTGGCACCCTACAAGTCACATTATCATGAACTAAATAAATCTAATACCTACGAGGAGATTACGCAAGAACATGTATTAATAATAGAAAATGATAAGCCACAGGGGCATAATTTTATTACTCTCTGTGTGAAATCCATTATGAGAAAGTTTTTAATCCGCTTTAGCCGCGCTCGCAGCCTACTTAGTTTGAGCCGCGATTAAAATGTCACTTAATTTATTATGGAAACTCATGTGATAGACTGAAAATTGCGGGTAGTTTTATTACGCGAAAAACTTCATAATAATATGAGTATAATATATACTGCTAATCCTGTCTGTATGAGTTTTGTAAGCAATATAGCTGCTATCATAGTATGAAACATGTATAGGTATCTATAAGTATACAAGCTCAGACGTTGTCCTGTCAAAATTCAATAATCACACAGAAAAAAGCACTTTCAGTTTTTCCCGAAATTTATGCCACCTTAATCACTTAGGGGTATAAAAAATACCCTACAACTTATTCTCATACCTACCAAATATACACAAAAACATTAAAATCAGTCAAGCCGTTTCCGAGGAGTTAGCTTACAAACACTGTGATACTAGAATTTTATATTATTAGAGATAATAAATAAATAAATAAATTTTGGCGGACTTTATACACAGCGCCATATAGCACCAAACTAAGCATAGCTTGTACTATGGAAACCAGATAACTGATAGAATACTTATTATACTTTTTTTTGTAAACCACCAGACACCCAGACACAAAACAAACCTTTGCCCTGGGTGGGGATTGAACCCACAACCTACAGCGCGAAGGCAGAGTTACTACCAACTGAGCTGTGAGGCCAGTCAACAGATTGACTTCACTGTAGCGTTTTCATTCGAAATATGTTTAAGGGGCTCCCAGTCGACGATTGCTCTTTTTCGAAACGAAAAAAGAAATACTTCTGAACAAGCCACATCTCCTATTTTTATAAGTATATTACTTCAGGTTCCTACCTAGATTTATATTAAGCTGAAAACATAATAGCAGAAACTTTTCACGATAAAGATATTATTTCAAAATGATACGTTTTAGAATTTATGATCGAAATATTTTATATACCTACTATTAAAATCAACTTGTGATTTATGTTAAAGATAGGTAATATGTAGATCTAGATTTCTATTAGAATAGATTTTTGATAAGTAATTGTACATAATTTATATCATTAATTTATTCGAAAAGCTAAGGCGGACCACGCGCCGACGTGTGTTTGTCGTCATTGCAGCGGTCGGTAGGATTATTTATCGAAGTGATTAAAGATGGGTACATCTTTATTCACATATACTATACATTATAAAATAGGAGATGTGGCTTGTTCACAAGTATTTCTTTTTCGTTTCGAACAAAAATAATCGTCGACTGGGAGCGCCTTAACATTGATTTATGTTTGTAACCTTAGAAAGCGAAAAACATACAATTCTTTACGTGTTCTCACTTTTCTTGCCCCAAACTATCCGTAATAGTGTTTGCTCAACGGAGGGCGAGGTCAACTCCTATTTAATCTAGCGTGAATGATTTATCGATGTTTTGAATTACACTTTGGAAAATTTACACGGTCCTTTTCACTACTTTGATCACCGAAATAGCACGAAGATAAATAATCCCTGTCATATAGACTTAAGTTTTTTTCTTTTGTTTTGTTTTTTAATGTATTTCCTATTCCTTTTTACCTTTTGTCATACCACCTCCACCGGAACTCTGTCTCTTTGACGCGGAGGAGGGCGTTGCTATCTGCGACACAGTTTTTAACTCATGCAGGTATCATCGTTTCCATTTTTGTACTGTACACTTTTGTTTAATGTTCCAAATAAAGATTATTATTATTATTATATGAACATGCATCATTTAAACATATACGAGGTCTCGTAGGTACAAGTGATAGAACATAGACTGGCATTGCAGCTCAGTTGGTAGTAACCTTTTGCGCTGTAGGTTTTGGGTTCGATTCCCACCCAGGATAAACATTTTTGTGATGAACATGGATGTTTGTTCTGTGTCTGGGTGTTTCATACGTATAAAATAAGAACGTATTTACAAAAAAACAGGCCAAGTGCGAGTTGGACTCGCGCATGAAGGGTTCCGTACTATTATCTATACAAAACGGCAAAAAATCACGTTTATTGTAGGTAAGAGAGCCCCACTTAAATATTAATTTGGTTTTTAAACTAAAAGTAACGTATTAACATCAAATTAAACTAGATGGCGCTAAAAATGCAAAAATCACGTTTGTTGTATGGGAGCCTCCCTTAGATATTTATTTTATTCTGTTTTTAGTATTTGTTATTATAGCAGCAACAGAAATACATAATCTGTGAAAATTTCACTACTACTGTCTATCTATCACGGTTCTTGAGATACAGCCCTGTGACAGACAGACAGACGGACAGACGGACAGCGAAGTCTTAGTAATAGGGTCCCGTTTTTACCCTTTGGGTACGGAACCCTAAAAAGTATTTAAAGTATTCTATCAGTTATCTGGCTCCCATACAAGCTTTGCTTAGTTTAGGGCTAGATGGTGCTGTGTTAAAATGTCCTTCAATATTTATTTATCTATTTAAAGTCGAAGAATATAGCCAAAATACCTATTTAATAACAATACAAAACAAAAGTCTAATAAAAAGATAAATCTAGCAAAGTTTTTTTCTGTCTAGACCGTAGTTTCATTGTTCCTCTTAAAAAGTTTATGAAAACACAATTGTTTATCAAGAGTAAACCGTTTTAATCTAAATTAATCATAAAATTAATTAGTTAAAAAGAAAGCGGAATTCTTACAAAAAATATTTTTGCGTGTTGATCAAAATATACGTCGGTCTTAATGAAATTAGCAAAAAGTTTAACCACCTGTGTCGAGAGGGATGAACAGAACTCGAGTTGGGTTAATTCAGGTTCTAAGACTCATAATGCATTCTGATAGAACTACAAAACTATCTATTATTTGACTGAACTGAGAGCTCAGCTGGTAGTAACTCTGCCTTCTACGTTGTAGGCTATGGGTTTAATTCCCACCCACAACATTTGGGACAAACATTTGTCTGATAAGTATCATAATATGTATTTACAACAAAACAGTATTTAAGTAAGGTTAGATGGCGCTGTGGAAAAATGCCTACCAATATTTATTTTTAGTTAATGTTGACATGTATCATGTTTGTCTAAGGATTACAGTGGTGAGCTCAGTTTTTATTTCATAAATTATTAAATGTTAACTTGATTATAGAGTTCAAAGACGCCAATACTCATTTAATTAATGAGCTTCGAAAGCGGCTTATTCTGCACACAATTGGTAAAATAAAAACAAAGTAGCTAATAAGTTGATTCTGTAAGGTTCAAACGATGACGATACTGTTTAATTGATCAGCTGATCATCAAGATTGTTATCAAAAACAACTTAAGGTAGAAGTTGTAATGTCTAACTTCTTCATAACTCGGTTTAGACTTAGAAAATAACAAAAAAAAGCCCAAATTAAAATGGTCAAATAAAACAATGTCAGTTGTAACATTGATCCCTTTGGTGCTGAAAAGCTGTTTTGGAGTTATTATACTAGATTGTGTTGATAATTATTTGTCATCCTGATAATTCAAGAGGGTGTGAGATATAAAGAAATAAAAATAACTAATAGGATCACGACTGTAATTCCCAAGTACGGTAGACATCCTCTCAGATCTCCAAACACTTAGATCCTTTGAAGATGTCTAGTGAGGGTAGTCAGAGGCACGTCCAAACATTATATTTGGCACATGCCCACATTTTGCAGTAGTTAGCATTTCGTACGTGACAGGTTGCAAGCCCATCGCCGCTTATAAGAATACTAACTGGTTTCCTGACGATGTTTGCCTTCACCGTTTTGAGTGCGCATATACATTTGTCAACAGAATAGTCTATTGATGCACTCCGGGATTCGAACCCACGACCTTCAGATTGAAAGTCGAGGTACCTCCCATACCTCCCACTCGGCCAACACGGCTCTACAAAGAAACTATAGCTTATATTCCTGTAATAGTTTAGTTACGAGTGCGGAGCCTGTATTAAAGAACTGTGGGCGCGGGGACACGGTTGCTGCCTTTGCCAAAATCCACCTACTTGTTATAATTAGCCACATGTCGACTCAGGGCCGGTAATTTTTCTTGTTTCCCTAAAATTGGTACACCAAAAATGCCACGAATAAGGTACACAAGTGAATTGGGATTTGGGTTTTATCTTAATAAGTAATTTTGGAGATCGACGATCATTCATGGTAAGAGTCTGATTGTTTTTTGTAGATTATTGCAATTTTTCATTGGTATAAGTGATTTTTTTTACTTTTTGTATGGGCTCAGTCTACACGGATAAGACAGAAAAAGTGATAAAACTGCATTATCTTGAAAACCATCAAATTTAAAAAGAAACTGTCTGTAATTTACTTAGCTGGTATGATTATTTATCTAACGAATTATATAAAAATTAACTGTTTAGCTATTCATAGTTTTGATTAAGAACAAAACTAGTGTTTTTGAAGAGCCAACTATGGAAAATATATCTATCGAGAAAAGTTTCACCAATCGTAGTCGTAAAATAAAAATCGTAAACGTAAAATAAAAAACAAAACTGTATGTTTTGCGGTTATTGAAAAAAAAACGATTCTGCAATCATCAAAAACATTTATTACTCGTCTTAATACTTTCTGTTTTCAATTACTCAGCGAGGACGTTCTACGGGTGTAAAATCAAAGCCAAAAAACCGGCCAAGTGCGAGTCGGACTCGCGCACGAAGGGTTCCGTACTAATAATATCTATAAAAAACCGGCCAAGTGCGAGTCGGACTCGCGCACGAAGGGTTCCGTACTATTATCAAAACGGCAAAAAAATCACGTTTGTTGTACGGGAGTCTCACTTAAATATTTATTTTATGCTGATTTTAGAGAAATACATCATCTGTGAAAATTTCAAGTGTCTAGCTATCACGGTTCACGAGATACAGCCTGGTAACAGACAGACGGACAGCGGTGTCTTAGTAGTCCCGTTTTTTACCCTTTAGATACGGAACCCTAGAAACATAAAAAATAATTCATAATATCTCGTAACCTACCTATTTACCTAACTACGTAGTTAGCATTCCACACGTGACAGGTTGCAATTCCGTCGCCGCTTTCAAGAATACTAACAGGTTTCCTCACGATGTTTTCCTTCACTGTTATAAACACGTGTAACGCGCATATAGGTACATTTTTCGAACAGAAATATCCATTGATGCACGGCCAGGTTTCGAACTCGAAATTAATTGGAAATTAATAATATCTACCTAGGTACCTATTTACCTAACTACATGAATTCAATAATTCAATTTCAAACTTTTTATTCGATCATGTGAAGTACCACCTATTTACCGACTTACTTTACCGATAGTGGTAAAATAGCGCCACCTGCCAGCGGAATCGCAAACCTCTTTCATCTTACCTCTCAAACCCCGAGCGGTCGCATGAGACCGCGAAAAGTACCTATAATACGTAGTAACATCAAATTAAACTAGATGGCGCTGGAATGCAAAAATCAAGATTGTTGTATTTAAATATTTATTTTATTCTGTTTTTAGTATTTGTTGTTATAGCAGCAACAGAAATCCATCATCTGTGAAAATTTCAACTTTCTAGCTATCACGGTTCATGAGATACAGCTCTGTGACAGACAGACGGACAGCGAAGTCTTAGTAATAGGGTGCCGTTTTTACCCTCTGGGTACGGAACCCTAAAAAGTATTATTTTATTTGAATAAAATTACAAGAATCACTTAAAATCGTTTTAGGAGCTAGGTGAAGCTACGTCTGTTCGCGAACAAGCTTAGAATGATCAGGATAAATGATGGCATAATGTATTTTGGCACGGTATCGAAGATATCTCCATCTGCATATTCTACATGTACGTACACTTTTAAGTGGATTGAGTGAAAATATTAACAAATTGGCCTGCAGCCGGATTAAACAGTAAATTCTCATATCCTCATATTAACTTCCCCTAGCGAAGGGTGACTGGCCCTGCGGCCCGAAGGGGATGCAACCTCGGCAATTGCGTTAAATCAGGAGCACTATTGGATTAATACGCAGTATCATCCATATTCTACAATTTCAAACCGTTTTGTATTTATTTTAGACTATCCGCTCCTAAGAACCACTTTCGAAAATCATGCTACACATAACAAAAGTCCAAGAACAAGATTATTTTTCAAACTATTGTGATTAGTAGACATAACTATAGATTTTTTCATTTATTTCTCCGATGTTTCGATTATGTTACAATAGCCATGGTCGCGGGCATTCAAAAAAATACCAGCCAAATGCGAGAAAGACTCGCGCATGAAGGGTTCCGTACAAAAAGCGGCAAAAAAATCGCGTTTGTTGTATTATATGTATATGTATATAATCGCGTTGAGCCCCACTTAAACATTTGTTTTATTCTGTTTCTGACAGACGGACAGACGGACAGCGAAGTCTTAGTAATAGGGGCCCGTTTTTATAGTTTTTTTGTGTACGTGTTAAAACCCACAAGAATAAGGTTTTTACTTACCCTTCATATATTTCGAATTCGTCATTTTGATGTTGACAAATCACTTTTTCGGGTCAGTATGTAGGCCTGCAGGGTATGTATGGCATCGCTACGCTACGCCAACGCTACGCGACTGCTACGACAAGGTTATCGCACTGAATTATTAGAAAAATAATAAATTTGAAAGCTGCACTAAATTATGATAATAAACTTTACAGTTATTTATATTTTATTCAAAAGGTGAACTAAATACCGTGCGAGAACAAATGTACAAGTAATGTGCAAAATATTGAGTGAAGCTTATAAAGTTCGAAAAAACTTATCATAAGTAAGTATATGTAAGACCTCATGATGAGTTTTCTAACAGAAATTGAAAAATAAATCTGTTTCGAGGCTAAGCTTTTTGTTATTCTTGAGCATGTGAAACGTATAATGTAACAAAATAATAATGTGAATGAATGAATTTGACTCTGCTACTCAGTTTTTACTTTTGCAGTTGTCATCGTTTTTCACTTGTTTTTTGTATACCAATGTTATTTTGTTCCAAATAAATAAATTAGAATTTTGAAATTGAAATAAAAAAAAAAAAAAATTTAGGTAAAGGTGTGACCAGACATAGCGCGGCATTCGCAGGACACTGCGTGACTAGTTTAAACATAAAGGTGCGCGCGGCCGTCGTCCAATCATAGCGCGGCTAGTCGCGCGCGGCTGCCTCACATCTTTAGTCTAACTATTTCCGAATTGGAATTTTTCGTGCATTATATATAGCTTACATTTTCTTCAAAATGTTATTTATGGATATTTCACACAGCGCTATATAGACCATTTAGGTACTATAAGAATTAGATATCTGATAGATTACTATACTCGTGTATGTACCTTTTTTATGTAAATACACGTAAGTAATAATACCTTTTTTATGTAATACGGGTACAGAGTTATACTCAGTATATTTATTTAGTATTGAGTAAGCATGTCAGTTACAAGTATTTTTTCCCTATATTTCGCTGAATGTACACTGTAACCACGCTTTTGTAACTCCAGAGGATGGATGTTGAGGACAAACACCGTCCCCGAGATACAGTTTATACTAGTTCGGGGAATGATGAATGTCCAACTCGTGCACCACGGTGGTCGAAAGCATGGCTACAGTTTCTTGCCTTAGGTTAAGCAGGTCGTCTGGAAGAAATCGATTAATCGATAAGACCGCCTTTTGTAACATACATATTTGTAATTGCTTACATTGTGTTACAATAAAGAACATTTCATTTCATTTCATTTCATTTCATTTTTTATGTAAATACATACCTATACCTGTATATATTAGTTTGGGGGTAAGGGCGATGTGTAAAATGTCCACCAGTACCTATATATTTTATTTCTTTCATTAAAACAGCTACGAGAAAAATGTATCGTAAGTCGCGTACAATGTGATCAGTATAAAAATATATCAAAATATGTATATAAATAAATCTATTCATCTCATCTCATCTCCTGCTGAAATTTTTGTCATCGCGAATGATTGATCGCTCATAATTTATTACTTAGAAATAATTTTATTTTTCTAACAAACAGTCATTATTATTATGTGAACGTTATATTGAGGCCGTGTTGGCTGATTGGGTTCAATGGATTTTTCTATTCGAAAACTTATATTGTCGGCGTAGAGTGAATACCTCGTATGTCAGTTAAGAGGAGTAATAAATGTTTTTGAAGAATGCAGAATCGTTTTTCACAATAACCGCAAAACATACAGTTTTGTTTTTTACGACATAGATAACTTAAGGATTTAATCTAGATAAATTACAGACAGAAACACGATTGGTGCAACTTTTCTTGATAGATTTATTTTCCAAAGTTGGCTGTTCAAAAACACTAGTTTCGTTTTTAATCAAAACTATGAATAGCTAAATAGTTCATTTTTATATAATTTGTTAGATTGATTACATACTAGCTAAGAAAATTACAGACGGTTTCTTTTTAAATTTGATGGTTTTCAAGATAATGCAGTTTTATCACCTTTTCCATCTTATACGGGTAGATTTAGCCCATACAAAATGTCAAAAATTTCACTAATCACCTTAAAGTAAACTTTTCAGGACAACGAAAAAACGTCTTGAAAAAATGTACAAGTTTTGAAAACTAAATTCGTTAAGAGTCAAATCGTCAAATAAATGACGTTAGGAGTAGTCAATGATTGTGGGAGTGAGAACGGATGGTGCGAGTCGAAGTTTTCATGCGATTGGTGTAAAAAAATTTAATTGATCAAAAATTGAGCCACGAGGTTTTCACTCTACGCCAACGATATGCGCGTTCACACGCGTTTAGAACGGTGAAGGAAAACATCGTGAGGAAACCTCTACTGAAAAATGTGGGCTTACGCCAAACATAATTTACGTGAACGTGCTCCTGACTACCCTTTTTGGACATCTTAGCACCTGGAGATCTAGGAGTCTGTCGTGTTTGGGGAGTACAGTCGTGATATTTTTTTTTCTTTATTTGTCGAAAATTGCGGTCCTAACTAAAATGCGGCAATAATATGACGATCTCCGGTTCACAGAAAGCCAGTTAGCAGCATTATACAGCGTCAGCAAAATTGGTTCCACAGGGACTTTTGCTCCAATTATTGGCGAAAGTCGACGTCGGTATTGTTGATCGGTATAAAATACACGAGAACCCTGTCTTTGAACCTCTCCTCGAGTATATTAATGCGATAAGGGTAAACAAATTGCAATGCTTGTGGGCCTTATTACGTGCCACATCAATCATGGAACCCTCGTGTAGTGTTACGTAGAAATCGGTGCAGGTTGCGAATCTACCAGATACGATATTCGTTAATTTTTAATAAGATTCGCTTGAAAATAATGACGAAAATCCTATAATGTGAAATGAAAATGCATTATTTAATTTTACTAATTTTATAAATTCGAAAGTTTGTCTTTGTTGCCTAAACGATTTTACGGGTTTGAGTAAAACTTAGAATACACATAGCCTTTGTCATGGAATAGCATAAATATAAAAAAAAAATGAGAAATGTCCGATCCTGTTGCTTTAAGTAACAATGACACTAACAACCGGTTTCTTTGACAAAACCATATGTCGAATTTTATGTATCATTGCACGTGCTTCTGACTATCCTCTTTATCTAGACCTCTTCAAGGATCTGAATGGAGGTCTGAGAGGTGACTACCGTACTTAGATCACAATCCTTATCCTATTTTTAACCGACGAAAAACGGAGGAGGTTCTTAAGGCGCTCCCAGTAGTATATGTGAATAAAGATGTACCCATCTTTAAACACTTCGATAAATAATCCTACCGACCGCTGCAATGACGACAAACACACGTCTTCGCGTGGTCCGCCTTAGATTTTCGAATAAATTAATGATATAAATTATGTATAATTTACTAATCAAAAATCTGTTCTAATAGAAATCTAGATCTACAAATTATTACCTATCTTTAACAATAAATCACAAGTTGATTTTAATAGTAGGTATATAAAATATTTCGATCATAAATTCTAAAACGTATCATTTTGAAATAATATCTTTATTGTGAAAAGTTTCTGCTATTATGTTTTCAGCTTAATAGAAATCTAGGTAGGAACCTGAAGTAATATACTTATAAAAATAGGAGATGTGGCTTGTTCAGAAGTATTTCTTTTTTCGTTTCGAAAAAGAGCAATCGTCGACTGGGAGCCCCTTAAGTCGTCGCGCATATGTTTTTATGTATGACCCATATCTTTTTTACCTGGTAATCTGATTTCAATGAGTTCCAAGTTGGTCTCATTTAAATTATACATATGTAGGACTGACAGTTCCTTCAAAAACTAAAAAAAAACTAATATCGTCCCTTGACTTTGCGATTGGTCGATACATTTTCGTTAGTTTTCTTTTAGTTTTTTAAATTATTATTAATCATTTTAAATATTGTTACCTAAAAGATAAAACCACAAAAAATAGTATAAAAAAACGTAAGTACCGAGTAACATAGACTTGCATGTTGTAAGAAACCGCTCATCATTCTCAAAGGTTATTTTTTAGATCGCCGACAAAGGGGACTGCAGTTTATGAGCAGATATTTACAGTGAAAAATAAAGAAAAAACCGCCGTTGTGACGTCACAAGCCAATGAGCTGGAGATGAGCGACCTGGTTGGTGCAGCAAACGAGTACCCTAATAAGACTGAACTAGTGAGGGTTCAATCGCCAGGGTGAGCCTAATGTTTGTTTAATCTTCAAATATTACTCGTGGTTATTATTTAGAACAAGCGGTAATAATTGATATATTGTTTTTTTTTAACATAAACTATTTATTCACATTATTTTTGATACAATTCAAAAAATAAAAAAAACCGGCCAAGTGCGAGTCGGACTCGCGCACGAAGGGTTCCGTACCATAAACGGCAAAAATAAACACGTTTGTTGTATGAGAGCCCCACTTAAATAGTTAAATAGTGTGTTTAGTATTTGTTGTTATAGCGTCAATAGAAATACATAATCTGTGAAAATTTCAACTGTCTAGCTATCACGGTTCATGAGATACAGCCGTGTGACAGACAGATGGACAGACAGACGGACAGCGAAGTCTTAGTAATAGGGTCCCGTTTTTACTCTTTGGGTACGGAGCCCTAAAAACATGAATACATAACATAACTTCATTTTATGCTATTCCAGGGAATACGCCTTGTATATTCCAAATTTCATTCAAATCCGTTTGGTCGTTTGGGTACAATTAAGCCACAAACATGCAAACATCTTCACAAACTTTCGCATTTATAATGTACGTAGGATTCAAGAAAAATAAAATAAATAGGATCACGACTGTAATCCCCAATAACGGTAATCATCCTGTAACACCCCCCTTAAAAAACTATCTACCTATCCTAACTAAACTATCCTAATTACTAAATAACTTAAACACTACGGCATCAAATACTACAACTGCTACACGCCCGACTTCATCCTACTACTAAAATTTTTGAATATAATATAATTATATTAATTTAATGTAACTTATATTATGAGAAACTAATCCTTAACTAGAACTAATCCTAATAGTTGTTATGATCTGATTTAACTATTTAAATTGGCCAAGTGATCGTCTAGTTTTTATTGATTAGGACCGTACATTGTGATAAGGTAATAACTCTGATTCTTTTAAGATATTATGATTAAACTGTCTGCCTACTTATCTACTACAATATTCTATAACAATTTAGTATACAATTGAGGAAAGTCTAGAAGATATGCTGATATTGAGAATAAGAAGTAACGAAGAATAAAATATAGGTTTATAATAAATTGGTTAGGCTTGTCAGTAATCTAAAATGTGATATACTCGGCTTAGATCAGTTCACCTCCCCGAACTGACAGTACGGCTCATCAGCACTGAACTGGGCACCGTTCCTCCGAGAGATAGACTTAGACACACCATCGGTGGTCGCTATCAAATATGGTGGGAATGATATTAACTGTTGGTGTCATAAGTTCAGTCGGTCAATTCAGTCAAGCAAGGGTCAAGAGGGCATAATCTTTTAGCAACCTAAGTCAGTGTGTCTGTGTTAGTCAAGCCTTCAAATAAATGGTTACTTTCGGATGCTAAAGAATCGATTTAATCGGTTCTAAAACATCCTATTTAGGTCTGATAAATACTTGTACATAATATAAATCATAATAAATAGAACCTTCAAGCCCATTATGAAGTAAATGTCTAATAAACAACTCTCCGTTGTTTAAATTATAGTTGATATAATTTGTGATCCAGTTAATCTCTACAATCACCAGCTCAGGTCGTATCAATCAAAAAAGACACATTGTACGTCTAATAAGTTAAGATTCACATTGCTCGAATCATATAACTTAAACTCCAATTGTCGAGTCCACAATGAACAGACTTTCTGAAGATCGTTTAGTCCACATTCATCGGACTTTATGAAGATTTTAAGTCAAGTCCACATTGCTCGGACTATACGATGTATATTAGGTCCTCACTGTTCGGACTTTATGATGTATGTCAGGTCCACATTGATCGAACTTCCCGTTATAGGTCTCATGTTGAAACAGAATCTCAAATTATCTCTCTCCAAAACAGAAGACAAATATACACGATGATTAGACACTTCCTTCACAACAAGTCAAGTTTATGTAGTTGAATAAAATATAAAATATATAAAATAGCGAAGAACTTCAATCTATTATAATTAGAGATCTAATAGAGATCTAGTTCGTAAATTATTTTTGAAGTAATAAAGTGTTTCCTGTCTTTCCCTAACATCAGTATTGTGTACCTACACTGCAAAGCGGCCATTAAAATAAGCCGTGTTACACTTGGAAAGTTGAGAGAAGTTTTAAGACAAATCAAATCAAAATCACATAATACTGTAGATATTAAGTTATAAAAACAACAAAAACAAATCAGCAAATTCTTCCACTTACCGAAAATACGATGTCCCAACCTTTTTTAACGTTCTCGACGCAATATTTCTACAACTTCTCAAACGAACACCTAGACTACACCACACACCTAGACGCGAGACTCCTTGAAATCTGCGTTTTTGAGACACTGATTGTGCACCTTGGGCTCTCCTTACATCAATGAGGTCTAACCAGAATCACAATGTAGTTGTCACCGTTAGGTATCAATTGTGTGTAGAGAGAAACCTTCTAGTCATATAAAAACCATTTAAACTGGTACTTTAAATCAACTATAGAATTACACTCAATTATAACAATAAACTTTTATCTAATTTTAAATCACAAACTTTAAGTACTAGAAAGACTTCTCCAGGGACCTACGTAGATAATTCCTACACAGCCCAAGACTCTATTCCCCATCGATTGAATCAAATATTCTAGACAAAACCCAACTCCCAAGCTAATTTATAATTACGGCAATTTAGCATTTAGATTTGAACTTAAATTATTTGAACACATAAAATTATAGAAAACTTCTAGTTTTTTCTTTAAAACCCAGCAACCAACAAATTGAGTCCCTTTAAAAACCCTCAAGATCCCGGTAATTCCCCTTAAAATCGCGATCATTTAATTAAACAATTACCTAGCTACCCCTGTTCACACACGACCTATCCCAGCGAAAGCTCAGAGCCCAATCATCCCGTGTCCCAGTCTGAATTTTTTCGTTTCCATTCCTTACGTCCGCTTATCTTAAAAAATTCCCATTAAAAATCCCTTTCAACCAATCAATGTTCAGTTCCAACGCCTACTAGAGACGTCACCAATACACTCGCATCAGATATACTCGTATCGAATATATTTAAATAATAGTTAGTGACTAATATTGAGTAATAACTGTGCGACCTGTGCTCTTGATTTCCGCCATCTCTCACTTTTAATGGAGAATACGACTTTGTCATATTATGTACTATGCCTCATCTCGCCACCTGCGGTGCGATGCGACGATATCCACAATAATTTGACTATTACCCAGTAATAGGTATAATAACATAATACTTATAAAGCGTTATATTCGATACCAGGCATACGATAACTTATCGTAAATGTTACATTTCCAGTTTCATTTTTTGTTTATATTTGAATGAATGAAACACTTTTGTAATATTGCCATATTCGAGTGAGTGCTTGGAATAATTAATTTCTGATTTCCATTCTCGATCGATGAACTATTCTTATGTCATTGTTAATACTGACAGGTGACAAGAGACATAATTGAGTTAACTTATATAATATGTCAATAAGTCTCTCTCTAGTCGATTAAGATAATATAACCCAATGATTAATAATTTAAATTTAAATCAATTCTTCGACAATATCCATTTTTGCGAATTTGAACGATGGTCTGACTCGTTACAGCCAACCCCCAAAATTTACGCAGATAGAATATCGTAGTTAATTTTCAATAGGTAGAAAGTAGTTCTTCGCAAAAATAAATTATAATACATAAAGATATTTATAGAATATAATTCTCCATAAATACATGTATACATATATATAATTATAAAATATAATATGTAAATAAGAATATATTTATATATATAATATCTTATTATTTAGAATAAAACAACACGGTCATAATGTAACCATAACATAAAACATACCATTATAATTACATTATAGTAGTAGTTTACCTCCTAATAAAATTTTGTTGTGTAAGTAATTTTAATTTATAAAATCTTCTAATTTGATTATATTTGGTTTCGATAACTATTGTGTGTGTGTGTGTGTGAGTGTACCTATATGTAAGTGTTTTTAGACCGAGATGTCATTAGTTATAATTTTGTACCGGTGACTAAGTTTTTGATGAACCAATCAATAAACAGATATCCAACTAGCCAGTCCGATCAACATCACATGAGACAACTTGGTTGTGAGGCAAGTCAATTCTGTAATACTCTGTAGCACAAACAGCTTTGGATATCAATCTTCCATTTCCTCAGGAGTAATCTACAAAGGTCTATAGATGAGGATCTTTCCCAAGGGTTAGACACATAGCTCCCCATGCTTGGAACATCCCACAAAGCACCAATCTCAAAACCACAAGTTAATAACACTCGGAGTATGTATAGTGTGCTTTAGGTCGAACCTATCTGTATAGTAAGAACTTTCATGAAATCAGCGATCGCTGATGAAATATGTATCCTAACACCAATTCTCCTTCATAATAGTTCTTTGTAAGTGTATCGTTTATCGAAAACCAACTAAAATCAAACCGTCTCAATTTAGAATATTTGTTGAATCATCTGGCCCAATATTCCATTAAACTCTTTCACATATATTTCACTACCTCCAATCTATCATTTATCTCTCTTGCACTTCAAAATTTAAATTCATTCTTCACTCACAGAACATTATTCACACCCCCTCCCCACAATCATTGTTGTTTACGCCACCAGACAATTCACCAACTATATGTAAACTTGAAAGCACGAAGATTTCATGTATAAAAAAGATTTATTTAATTTGACATTACACTCAATTGAGTTTCTTTTGTATGATTTTGTTACCTTCTAAAACCATTACCTTTACCAAAATCTTTTCCAAGATCTTTACCTTCATCAAGAGTACCTTAGTTCGGTTCAAGAAGGAATACTTTTCCAGTATAGTTACCGAACATGTCAGATTACCATATGTAAATAAAAAGCATTTTATGAAATTAATAAATTTATTATTTAGATAGGGATAAAGAAAACTTCATACCCAGTCAAATATTTTATTTCCAATAAGAACGTTTCATTATTGTCAAAGAAACAAGAAGCAAGCGATGATCAAACATTGCTTTGTGAAGTCAAGCTCTTCAAGCATGAGTAGTTACTCAAAGTAAAATTTTGCGCCACTATGTATGAATAATCATAATATCTGTATTTTAATTTTCAAATCCAATATTATTTTACACCCTGTAAATACTAGACATCCTGTAAATAAATAATTATGTTAATATGATGTAAAGCAATATAGGTAAGTTACAATAACCAACCCATCATTATGAATTAGTTTTGTAGTTGAAATTATTCTAATGAAGAATACTTATATATATTTCTTTTATTTAAACAGACGTTATTAAATTTCAAAACTATAAGAAATTCTCAAGACTAACTAAACATTTTTTATTTTTTATTTTCAAATCACTGAAGTAACATACTCGTTGGTATGCCTTATTTCAATCTAGTCGGTTATGATGAACAAATCTAAAACTCAAATGCATAATTTAATCCAATCAAATCTAACCATAAGTTAAATAATCAACAAAGATTATAAAATAAAATATGATTGTAAAAATCATTAATTAATAATTTGATTTATCCGAAGTAATAGTTTATAATATCTTCATTATGAAACTTGAAAATTGTCACATTGTTGTTACCTTATCAATTTCAACGACGATGCTAATATAAAATTGAATTTGTTTCCGGAGAACCATGAAATAAATAAATTAAGTATTTTAAACGTTTATGAGTTAAAATTCCTAACCATTGATAAATTAAAAAGATTTGTTTTGATCTAGAAAAACAATGAGATAAATAAACATTTAAATGTTATATATTAATTTTCCTAATATAATTTCCTTAGACATAGTAGAAGCTTAAAATCAATTGTTTAATTAAGTACCTAATGTATGTATAGCGTACCTAACTAAATTACAATACCTGGACATAGGTAATACATTAGTATATAATGTAATCTACCGTTTTATTAATGTGAAAATAATTTGATAAAATATCCTCATTAAAGGCTCACGGCGGTTTCATTTATGACAATTATACGTAGCCCTAGTTATTTATTTATTTATTTATTTACAAAACACAGATCGGGTACAATCAATGGCAGATAGTGTTATTAAACCTAAATTAGGTCCGTCCCAACACTAGGCTCTCAATATAATATAATTAACCTCTAAACAACAATTCTACTCAACACAATAATGAAGATAAACACAAAAAAAAAAACTACAAATATCATCAAACCAAACAAATACAGTTAATGAGCCCACACTCACATACACCCATCGTTAAGCAACCAGCCAACCTGACAACTTCCTACCATAGTATTATTGACTTAGTCATAGATTAGGTAATAAGTAGTGCGTATTCGTAGGTACGGTGCGCGGTGTAGTGGTTACCTATCACTGTGTGTGTGCGCGTGCGCATCATATTTTGCTATTTTATTAGCCTACAACTATTTTGCCTACATCTAATAATCTACATAAAGGATGCTCCATTTTATAATTGGTTTGACAAATTGTTTATAAAGTATTTTTTTAAATTGTATTTAATGTTCTTTGAAGTAAGTGCAGTTTTAATCTCTAGCGGCAAATTATTAATAAGATGAGGAAGTATAAATTGGGATGTTCTTTTTCCGTATTCATTAGTAACATAAGGTTTAAGAAGTTTTTTTTATTAATCATACTTCTGGTTATTACGGGGTGACTTTTTTGAAATTGGATTTCTGTGCGGAAGAATTGTTCTACAAGAAGATTAAAGTTGACTTTATTATGTATAGGTATGACACCACAGTATTTAAAAAGTCCCATGGGATCCCCTGAGTATTTATTTTTGTATGTTATAAATCTGATCCAAGTAAGTTTTGTAGGTACGGCCATAACTACTCAGCCCGTATGAAACTGTACTTTCTACTAAAGCCTTATACATTGTTAACAACACATCGAATGGCACTCTGCTTTTTATTATGTAGAATTATTAGTTAAATTTAAGTAATTAAGTGTAAGTATTAGTTAAATTTAATCTTGACAACCGAATAGCTGATGAATTCTCCCATTGAAATATAATAGGTATACCTAGACAATAAAATATGACTAGCTTAACATGGAACTTTGAAAACCATGAATATACCAAATGTGACTATCTACCTAGTGTTCTCATCTACTGGTTGTATTACTTTGAATTCTACATAAGTACATCTAACACTATATACTTTGTCCCAAAACAAAATGTGTATAGATAGAAAAATTTCGAGTTAAGGAGGCTGTTTATTCCATGAACCAAAAATTGTATTTACAGATACTATTGGTTATTTTCGTAACTCAATTCGTAAGTAATTAATTTTGCAATTTCTACAACAGTGTATGATTATAATCCAACAGCCACCCATGCGCTGTAGGTATACCTACATATAAACACAAACCTTGTTTTCATACACTAAATGGGTTCGCTTTATCTGTATTGATTTTACTTTAAAATGCCATTGATCAATCACTGTTTGATCTCCTACGCCTAATTTAAACTCAAACACTAATACTAGCACTTGTTAATGCCTGTTTCAAGACGTAATTTCTTACATTTATTTTAAATTTATTCGGTGTGTAAGTTTTTGGCCTCTCAGTCCTCTCGTTTACTAATCACACCTTTCTCGCACTTCAATCCATTCAATTAAAATTTCTCAATTTTATATCAAATATATATTTTGTTTATTTTGTATATATCCCAACAATTCGACGATTGCAAGAGTGTTGATATTACGTTTGAAACTAGTTACTGTAATACCTAAGTATACTTAATTATTGAAACGTAAAAATAACAATCTAATAACTAAAACAAAATAAAACGTACGGAATTCAAACCCATGACTTATCCACCAGTTTGCAATCGATTACAAACAATAAGTATGTTCCGTAATGAAGTAACTAGTGCTAAACCTACTACTACCTACTTAAACGCATAAAATTATACGTCTTTATATGATAAAATGAATTCAATTGAAATGTTTACCTGACCATATACAAAATACTATTTCAGTATTTACAACTTTGTATATACGCGAACGTGATAAATATTCTGATGAAGTTTCAATTCAGCTATGCACCCAATAACTAGCCTCCGTCACTCGCTTAAGGTCGCGCGATAAGTACCTGCTATAATAACACACAAGTGATAGAGGAACACCGCACGTGAAGATTAAAATTAGAATATTAAAAGGATAATAAAATTTATAAATTGTATTTACAGTAAACCTTTCATTGAACTAATAAGAAAGGCCTGGAAGCAAGTTGTATAATATATTTAAAATCAATTTCATTTAATTCTTAGTGTCCACGCTTTACTTCTCACATGTTTATTTGATCAAACCTTTTTATTAGATTCAGAATATTTGCCATTATTAAATTTACAAATGCAAGGTTAGAGAAGGTAAACTCAAATTGACCATTCTATAAATAAAATCATTTATAAAACATTTCTGTATTTAACTTGGTTGAGTCAACTCTTAAGGTATCCCCATACCGGCCTATGTCTGTCATCACCCGCTGTGCACTTGAAACTTTCCGATAAATCAAAGCAGTTAAACTCATACCTTCTTGTGTCACTTGACAGCAAGAATGTTTAGGTTTAGTTATAAAGTTTTTAAAGTATAAACTAATTATAAAGCTTAAAGGTATTTGTCGTTCTGCAGGGAAGTGATGGATCTGTTACGTTGTTACTTGTTAGTAACCTGTGTCACAACTTCGAACCTCTGTATCAACCCGCTATGTAAACATTCTAATATTTGTTGTATTAACTAATTGGTAATAATTTTATTTCACAGTGAAGCCATTGTTAAGTCTTTGTTCATTGTCGTCTTGTCTAAAATGCTGACTTTTGTTTATTCGTTCTCACAGAATCAACTAATTCTAAACGTACTTATACCTATCTACGTCTATAAGGTTGAGATTTGCATAGACACATTTATGGGTCAAATAGAAACACAATCGCCTAGTAAATATACCGAGTACCTTTTTTTTAAGATACACGATACATTATTTATTTTTTTACGTAAGCACTTCTAGCCATCAAAAATATTTAGGAAGGTAATTCCCCTTCATCCTGAGATTAACTGAGCGTTTGATTGTTTGTGCTTAAACAGTATCTTACAAAAAATACGTGGCGAACCAATTAACATTCCTACAAGTGTCGAGTGGCCTGAGACCTGTCCCAAATGGAATTTCAACAAGCCATCTAACTCAAAAAAAATCTTTACCTACGTAAATATCTACCTAATCTGATATCTACTCTGACTGTTTCAAAGAATTGTCCAATAATGAACACTGTGAGAACTCATACTATGGCAATAAAATAGTTAATTTGTACCCATTTATGTTAATATTTCATTTTAGAGTTCTCTTATCCAACTTAGAACAATATTTCTAGCTAATAGATTTAAATAAGTGTAAATAGAATTAATAAGTCACCCTCTATTGGTAGGTAGTGTTACCTACTACGTATGTAAAATCGAGTAGATACAACTAATTTATTTTAACGTATCTAGTGGTGAAAAGCAATATTACATCAATACTAATTTATTTACGTTCGATAATGATTGTACTTCCTGTCACTAAATGTTATTACTTGTTTGTAAAAAGATTCGTTTTAGACATTTACATTATTTTGACTATACTTATGGGTTTCGTATGATTGACACTAGATAATAATCTTTAGCTACAATAATCCTTTTCTTTGATTGAATAATAAGTAAATGTAATGTGTGTAAAATGTGTAAATAATCAGTTAAACTGGATACCACAAATTGACGCAGTTGCCGGACGTCTTCGTAAACTGATTTGGGTTTTTTAAAAACCTTCGTCCTGTCGCTACCGTTAACCTTCTCAAAACTGTATACTACTCCTTATGCCAGTCTATTCTAAGCTATTGTATTTCAGTTTGGGGAGGTGCCTGCAAAACGAATCTTATTAAAGTCGAGAGAGCCCAACGCTCGGTACTAAAGGTCATGTTATCGAAACCATTCCGCTACCGAACAGAACTTCTTTACAGAGACTGCAAACTTATGTCAACTCGAAAATTATTTATACTACATGTCATCCTTGCTCAACATAAAAAAACCGTTGTTGACCCTGCTTTAATAGACAAAATAAGAAGCAACAAAAGAGTATTTAATGTGATAAGGTGTAACACTACTTTCGCTCGACGGCATTCATACTTTTTAGGGCCGTACCTTTACAATCAATTGAATAAAACCTTACAGTATTACCCCATGACTAGCTTTTAATGTAAAACTACACTCACAAACTGACTGCTTGACCAAGACTATAGTACGACGGAGAGTCCACTCTCTATACTGTCATAGCATTAGGTAACTTTTAATCCAATTCTATAAATCGTGCATAACGACTTTTATTAACTTCAACTGGTGCATACATAAAACTTAACAAAACATAAACGCATTCACTCAAACAAACATTTACACACGCATACATACATTTTTACCTCTTTTTTCTTTTAGTTGATTTTTCTCTAGTTTTGTTTTCTTTTACATTTACACAATTTTGTTTTCCTTGAATGTTATTTCATAATACTTTAATCTAACTATAAGCTGTGGACACTACCAATTTTAAAATGTGAATTCACCTGAACCACTGACTGGCGGAGGACCTAGGTATGCCATCATACAGGTTTTAACCTAGTTTGGGTACCTATGTTGTTCCTATATTTGAATTGTGATTTAATATAAGAAATACCTTTGTTTATCTATGTATTTAAGGACGTTTGTTGAGAAATAAATATCTTTATCTTTATCTTTAATGATTAGTTAAGGCCAACTTAACCCCTTAGATTAAATAACTAATTTTATTACGAATACTAGATAGCTACAGATCTATTCAAGCAACCCCCCGTCTGTGAAACTTTTAAACCTTTTAGGACTTAAATTTTGAACCTAGATATTAAGTAATATCTTTTAATTAGATAATCCAAAACTCATCTAAACATCTATTACTGTTTCTGAACACAGTATCTCTGTCTCTCTCTAATTCAAGTGTGTATTTCTTTCTCTCGCAAGCTCAAAGCATTTTTATGAATACTAAGTTTAAAGACTAATAAAATTTAAGTGAGTATAAGCATAAATAGAGTAACTTCAATTAGATCGAACTTTCCATTGCATACAGTTTAATCAAATCCTATCCATTAACGGCAACAAATTGTGCGGTTTCAACCGCACTTAAATAATTAAAGAAACATTACAACTTGTATCTAAAAAATACTATTAAATATCCTGGTCATCACGGCATCAAATCGTAACACCCCCCCCTTAAAAAACTATCTACCTATCCTAACTAAACTATCCTAATTACTAAATAACTTAAACACTACGGCATCAAATACTACAACTGCTACACGCCCGACTTCATCCTACTACTAAAATTTTTGAATATAATATAATTATATTAATTTAATGTAACTTATATTATGAGAAACTAATCCTTAACTAGAACTAATCCTAATAGTTGTTATGATCTGATTTAACTATTTAAATTGGCCAAGTGATCGTCTAGTTTTTATTGATTAGGACCGTACATTGTGATAAGGTAATAACTCTGATTCTTTTAAGATATTATGATTAAACTGTCTGCCTACTTATCTACTACAATATTCTATAACAATTTAGTATACAATTGAGGAAAGTCTAGAAGATATGCTGATATTGAGAATAAGAAGTAACGAAGAATAAAATATAGGTTTATAATAAATTGGTTAGGCTTGTCAGTAATCTAAAATGTGATATACTCGGCTTAGATCAGTTCACCTCCCCGAACTGACAGTACGGCTCATCAGCACTGAACTGGGCACCGTTCCTCCGAGAGATAGACTTAGACACACCATCGGTGGTCGCTATCAAATATGGTGGGAATGATATTAACTGTTGGTGTCATAAGTTCAGTCGGTCAATTCAGTCAAGCAAGGGTCAAGAGGGCATAATCTTTTAGCAACCTAAGTCAGTGTGTCTGTGTTAGTCAAGCCTTCAAATAAATGGTTACTTTCGGATGCTAAAGAATCGATTTAATCGGTTCTAAAACATCCTATTTAGGTCTGATAAATACTTGTACATAATATAAATCATAATAAATAGAACCTTCAAGCCCATTATGAAGTAAATGTCTAATAAACAACTCTCCGTTGTTTAAATTATAGTTGATATAATTTGTGATCCAGTTAATCTCTACAATCACCAGCTCAGGTCGTATCAATCAAAAAAGACACATTGTACGTCTAATAAGTTAAGATTCACATTGCTCGAATCATATAACTTAAACTCCAATTGTCGAGTCCACAATGAACAGACTTTCTGAAGATCGTTTAGTCCACATTCATCGGACTTTATGAAGATTTTAAGTCAAGTCCACATTGCTCGGACTATACGATGTATATTAGGTCCTCACTGTTCGGACTTTATGATGTATGTCAGGTCCACATTGATCGAACTTCCCGTTATAGGTCTCATGTTGAAACAGAATCTCAAATTATCTCTCTCCAAAACAGAAGACAAATATACACGATGATTAGACACTTCCTTCACAACAAGTCAAGTTTATGTAGTTGAATAAAATATAAAATATATAAAATAGCGAAGAACTTCAATCTATTATAATTAGAGATCTAATAGAGATCTAGTTCGTAAATTATTTTTGAAGTAATAAAGTGTTTCCTGTCTTTCCCTAACATCAGTATTGTGTACCTACACTGCAAAGCGGCCATTAAAATAAGCCGTGTTACACTTGGAAAGTTGAGAGAAGTTTTAAGACAAATCAAATCAAAATCACATAATACTGTAGATATTAAGTTATAAAAACAACAAAAACAAATCAGCAAATTCTTCCACTTACCGAAAATACGATGTCCCAACCTTTTTTAACGTTCTCGACGCAATATTTCTACAACTTCTCAAACGAACACCTAGACTACACCACACACCTAGACGCGAGACTCCTTGAAATCTGCGTTTTTGAGACACTGATTGTGCACCTTGGGCTCTCCTTACATCAATGAGGTCTAACCAGAATCACAATGTAGTTGTCACCGTTAGGTATCAATTGTGTGTAGAGAGAAACCTTCTAGTCATATAAAAACCATTTAAACTGGTACTTTAAATCAACTATAGAATTACACTCAATTATAACAATAAACTTTTATCTAATTTTAAATCACAAACTTTAAGTACTAGAAAGACTTCTCCAGGGACCTACGTAGATAATTCCTACACAGCCCAAGACTCTATTCCCCATCGATTGAATCAAATATTCTAGACAAAACCCAACTCCCAAGCTAATTTATAATTACGGCAATTTAGCATTTAGATTTGAACTTAAATTATTTGAACACATAAAATTATAGAAAACTTCTAGTTTTTTCTTTAAAACCCAGCAACCAACAAATTGAGTCCCTTTAAAAACCCTCAAGATCCCGGTAATTCCCCTTAAAATCGCGATCATTTAATTAAACAATTACCTAGCTACCCCTGTTCACACACGACCTATCCCAGCGAAAGCTCAGAGCCCAATCATCCCGTGTCCCAGTCTGAATTTTTTCGTTTCCATTCCTTACGTCCGCTTATCTTAAAAAATTCCCATTAAAAATCCCTTTCAACCAATCAATGTTCAGTTCCAACGCCTACTAGAGACGTCACCAATACACTCGCATCAGATATACTCGTATCGAATATATTTAAATAATAGTTAGTGACTAATATTGAGTAATAACTGTGCGACCTGTGCTCTTGATTTCCGCCATCTCTCACTTTTAATGGAGAATACGACTTTGTCATATTATGTACTATGCCTCATCTCGCCACCTGCGGTGCGATGCGACGATATCCACAATAATTTGACTATTACCCAGTAATAGGTATAATAACATAATACTTATAAAGCGTTATATTCGATACCAGGCATACGATAACTTATCGTAAATGTTACATTTCCAGTTTCATTTTTTGTTTATATTTGAATGAATGAAACACTTTTGTAATATTGCCATATTCGAGTGAGTGCTTGGAATAATTAATTTCTGATTTCCATTCTCGATCGATGAACTATTCTTATGTCATTGTTAATACTGACAGGTGACAAGAGACATAATTGAGTTAACTTATATAATATGTCAATAAGTCTCTCTCTAGTCGATTAAGATAATATAACCCAATGATTAATAATTTAAATTTAAATCAATTCTTCGACAATATCCATTTTTGCGAATTTGAACGATGGTCTGACTCGTTACAATCCTCTCGGATCTTAGCTTAGAACCTTAAAAATGTCTAGAGGGGGAAGTCAGAGACACGTCCAAACACATCTGACACATGCCCACATTTGGTAGTAGTTAGTATTCCATACGTGACAGGTTTCAAGACTATCGCCGCTATAATAATACAAGGATCATTCAATGCATAGAATCTTTTAAAAATTTCTACGTTTCTGCCATACACGCACGCATTCACTGCATATCAGCAGGTCCAAGTTTTCAAGGGAAAATGCAGCTATCTGTTTTTGTTTATAGTAGCCCGAGGCATGCGGCCGCAACGCTCCGCAAATACGAGAGATCGGGGAATTCAATCAGGCTTACAGAAGATCCGATCAAGATAGCTATAATTAAAATACCTACCTAACTTTTTACCTAAACACGGAACTAGGTAAATAAGCTCTTTGGTGAGTTTCGTAATGCGATTGTTGCTTTCTCTCGTGTTTTTTTTCTTTTGCTGTATGTCGTAGGGACTGTTTCTAGTTATCCAAAACAAAACAGTTTTTAGGGTTCCGTACCCAACGGGTAAAAACGGGACCCTATTACTAAGACTTTGCTATCCGTCTGTCTGTCACAGGGCTGTATCTCATGAACCGTGATAGCTAGACAGTTAAAATTTTACAGATGATATATTTCTGTTGTCACAAATATTTCATATTTAAGTGGTGGTACGGAACCCTTTGTGCGCGAGTCCGACTCGCACTTGGTTGGATTTTTTGACTCTTGAAACACAGTTTTTACTAGTTCGGGAGCCTATGGATTAATTAAACGTGTATTAAATAAAACAAGTTTGAAAATGAATTTGAAAATAAATAAATTTGAATTTGATATCAGCTCAGTCGATAGTAACTTTGCCTTCTGCATTGTAGGTTGTGGGTTCATTCCCACCTAGAACAATAATTTGTGTGACGAACATAGATACTAGTTCTGTGTCTGGGTGTTATTATATATCTATTATCAGGGGGGTTAGCATGAACCACCATCGTATCGAAAACGTATCGTCCAAATGCCAAAACTGACACTTCTACTATACAAAAAGTGTCAGTTTTGTTTATCGATACGTTGTCGATACGATAGTGGTTCGTGCTCAGGCCACAGTATTGCCGTGTTGGTTTAGTTGGAGGTACTTCGATTTTCAATTCAAAGGTCGTGGATTCAAATCCCGGCCGTGCATCAATGAATTTTTCTATTCAAAAAAAATATATGCGCATCAAAACATATGCTCATAACGGACCCTTCACCGTTCATCTTGATGTATTTACAAAAAAAAGTATGTTAGTAATTCTATCAGAAATCTGGTTCTCATAATACAAGCTTCGCTTAGTTTGAGGTTAAATGGCGCTGTATGAAATGTCTACCAATATATATTTTATATATTTATTTACAACAATGGGTTCACGAATACGTTTATCTAGTAGTTATTTGGTGGCTTAGGTGTGTCTTAGCGTAAATAACGCCGTAAATTCTGAAGAAAGGTTAATTGAAAATAATAGCAATGGCATGCAAAACAGTAAAGGAAAACATCGCGAGGAAACCATATTAATTAATATTTAAAACGAGTATTTATCGCGTTATTAACTTTTATTTACCCTGACAATCGATTGTTTTAATACAGTCGAAACGTCGGAATAAATAAGAGGTAATAACGTGAAATACCCATCTGAAATGTTATACCTTTAAGGTGATATGTGAAATGTTTGGTTTTTTGTATGGGCTGAAGTCACAACAAGTAGTACAAGTAGGAAAAAGCGGAAGCTGAAGTACAAGTCGGAAAAAGTGATACAGTTTTATCACTTTTTCCATTTTTTCATTATCTTGAAAACCATCAAATCTAAAAAGAAACTGTCTATAATTTACTTAGCTAGTATGTTTATCTAATGAATTATATAAAAATGAACAGTTTAGCTATTCATAGTTTTGATTAAAAACGAAACTAGTGTTTCTGAAAAGGCAACTTTGGAAAATAAATTTATCTAAATAAGTTTCACTAATCGTTTTTCTGTCTATAATAATTTATCTTCATTATATGCTTAAGTTTTTTTTGCCATAAAAACAAAATTGTATGTGTTGAGGTTACTGAGAAAAAACGATTCTGCATTCATCAAAAACATTTATTACTCGTCTTAAACGAGCAATTCTTATATTTATATCACTATCATCACTACATAGTATAAAGCAAAGTCGCTTTCCGCTTCCCGCGTCTGTATGTAATATGTATGTATATATGTTTGCTTATATCTTTAAAACTACACAACGGATTTTGATGCGGTTTTTTTTAATAGATAGAGTGATTCAGGAGGAAGGTTTATATGTATAATAACATGCTACCCGTGCGAAGCCGGGGCGGGTCGCTAGTATAAATATATAATCTGAACACATATAAGTAATCTGAATCTCGGCATGAACGATATTTTTGAAATTTAGTATCCCCTGCATACTTCGGGGGCGATAAAACGTTCTAGCTAGATTTCATTTTTAGAATACGTCGTTTTATCCTTGTTTTCGGGCAATGAAATACCGAACAAAGCTCGGTCATCCAGGTACTAATTAATTCTAAACTCATTCTGTAATTTCTTTTTCTGTTAAATAAATATTACTTTACATTACTTTAGTTGAAGCAGTAAATAAACAAACGTTCTAAACTAATTATACCGACCTGAAAGCTGTTACAACCGCAAGTTTTAATAACCGGATCGGTATCTCAGACACATAGTTAATGGAATGCAGTTCACAACTTATTTATTGTCCACTATAGAAATTCAATATCGAGGTAGCGGTAAAAAGTAATTAAAAACACGTCACTCGCAGCTTTTCATTCGAGCATATGCTGGAATGGGAATAAATCATCAATAATTTTGAACAACCATTACTCGCATCTTCACACTGTTGTGGTAAACAAAACTGATGTCAATATTATGTTATTTTGAATTATAATGAGTAATTCTGAATCCTGGCTATTTTAAAAGCTTTTATTTACTTGCAATGTATGTATGTAACTATGTTTGTTAAGGTGGAATCTTGCAACTCAATTTTGAAGCAGTTATCTTCAACAGATTAAGCTGAAATTTGGCATACTTATGTAACTTCGGTGACAATGCAATAATATGACAGCGAGCTGATCTGATGATGGAGTCAGGAGCTTCAACGGAACTCCTCAGTAAATAGTCTGATTGAGAGAAAACTTTGCATACCTATCAATCTCTAATGACAATATAAAATTATGGTACTAGCGAGCTGGTCTGATGATGAAGCTCGAATGTAGCCATAAGAACGGCCTTACACACAACATAACTACGTCGTGTTTGGGCTCGTTGGATTTGTCTTGACGAGTACTAGAGCCCTAGAATTTATAAAAGCTTTATTTTAAAAATATATAAAATACTTTTTTAAGGGATAGTTTTGATTCAAATTTTAAAAGTAAAGTGTATTTTAAACAATTCAGATCAATTGGGCATTTAAATTAATTATTGTACATACATTCTGAATCCTGGCACTCAAAACTAAATATTCTGTTAGAAAATTATGCAGTAGGTGTGTACTTCAGATCAGAATTATCAAAAAGTTACATAAAATTTTTAAGAATATTAGGATTTAACTAAGATACTGTCTTGACTTCGGAATTCTTTACTGTGAGAGAACTGAAACGCGCTTTGCCATTTCTTTAATAATTTTGTTTGTAGGAAACTTTCGTTAAAAACATTCAAATGGATATCGAATCGCTTCATTCTTCGCTCTAATCACTCAATGGCTATATTCAAAGCCTCTCATAGATTTTCTTTGCCCAAGTTTCATAAGCAAATATTATTTTGTTCTGTATCGTGTGTGATCGATACTAGGCTGTCTTGTCGGGCGGCACGTGTGAGCTATAAACCTGCTTTTACAGGGACACTCTCCGTCCGATAGGGCTCAGACTATACAAACACAGCTGGAATACTTCATATTTTAAAAATAATATTAAATAGTCATCAAAGCTCATTTGTGAGGAATTTCAAACAGGAAAACCGTTTATTTTCTGATATTTGTATATACAGCAGATTGAAGTCTACACAGGTGGGGTACCTACATTTTTTGCAACTTGTAGACAGTGATAAAGTAAACAAGAAACTTTCGTGCGTTTGTTATGTAAAAGACTGTAAATAAGAAGTAACCAAATGTACGATTTTTAAACTACAAAAATAAAAAAAAACCTCTAGCGACTGTAATCCCCATTCACCGGAGACATTCCTCTCAGATCCTTGAAGATGTCGATCAATCAATTATCAAAACACGTCCAAACAATGATTTGGCATATTGCATAAACAGTATTCAGCATCTCTAAATGACAGATCGCAAACCTATTGCTTGCAACACCGGATTTCTTACAAAGTTTTCCTTCAAAGAGATATCCTTTCTCTAATATATAAAATTCTCGTGTCACAGTGTTTGTAACTGTACAGGTTGCTTGGGTATCAAATAAAACATCTCGAATGATATATATCCATCAGACGTGACCGCTCCGCCTTGAGGCCTCGCTTTGAGTGATCCGGTGATCGTTCGGATATCCTCGTATTCACTCGCTAACGCACACGTTGATAACTTTATTGTTTTCGTATACACTACATCTACCTTTTACAAAAAGAAAATGAAATAATAATTCTAGTAACAACCTGGTAACAATAATAATTAATTCTAGTTACATCAGATCATTAAGTACAATATTTCAATCGTTAGGTAAGACTAATTTATAATATTAATTATTTAATTTTAATTAAATTAACTTTAACATATGATTTATTTAGTAGTTACATAAACATTTCAAAAATAGTATTTATTAATATCTGTGTAACCTACATTGTGTTCAAGCAAATAAACTATCTTTATCTTTATCAGACTTTCCACTTGCCTTCAACCCTTTTTTACTTAACTATATTTCTACATAGTGTTTTTCCATTAGCTTCATTTTCTGATACAACATCACTTCCTTCATCGCATCATTGCATGTCTAATTTATTTTCTTCGATTGCATCTTTGATGACTTTTCCGTCGTCGCCTATCCTTCTTCTTTCTTTTAAATCTTCATCTCTGCATCCATATCCTTCGTTTCAAGATTTGCATGTGTGTCACTGTAGGCGTACTCGCAACGTTCAATTGATCAGAGTGAATGAAGCAAAAGAAGTGTCAGGATTGTAGCAAGTGGAAAGCCGTAGTCTCTGCCTACCTCTTTAGTAAACAGGCGTGATTTTATGAAAGTATGCATAATATTATAATAATATTATTACTATGTATTAATAATAATATTACTTTTATGTATTAATACAATAATATTATTTCTTTGTTTATTTCAAAGGCAAGCAAGCATACCATTATCATTTTCTAAAGTGATTTCATAACATGCATCTATATCATAGTTCTTCATTAATTGCAATTATGTACCTCATCATGACTGTACTGTACAGACTCCATGATAATTCTTGCACGCGGTTTTGAATTAGGCCCAAATATTACCTCGAAAGGTTTATGATTACTTACCAAATTATTAGTAGCAAATATTATTATGCCATAGACGATAACATGAATGATAGAAATCTTCTAAATTCTAATTGTAATTAGTTATGTTTTAATATTTTAAATGTGCCTAATTATTTCCGTGTATGACTGTTGTCTTTTTAAAAATATTATTATTATTTTTTGTAATTTTTATTAGGTATATCATTTAATTACATTTCATATTGCATGACTTCACATAGGCAGAGTACATTGGTTTCATAATTATCGAATACCTTTAAACGGGCAATTCTAATCTGAATCTCGGTTACGGCTCCAACGATGTTCGTGAAATTTAGTATGCGGGCGATACATTGATCTAGCTAGGTTTCATTTTTAGAAAACGTCCGTGTTTCCGGGCAATGAAATATTGTCCTAGTCATCCAGGTAGATGTAATTAATTAACATCTTCTACACCTGTGTTTCAAGCAATGAATTCAAGCTTTGACTTTGACTTTGACTTTGATCTTGACTTTGACTTTGACTTTGACTTTGACTTTGACTTTGACTTTGACTTTGACTTTGGCTTTGGCTTTGGCTTTGGCTTTGGCTTTGGCTTTGGCTTTGGCTTTGGCTTTGGCTTTGGCTCTGGCTCTGGCTCTGGCTCTGGCTCTGGCTCTGGCTCTGGCTCTGGCTCTGGCTCTGGCTCTGGCTCTGGCTCTGGCTCTGGCTCTGGCTCTGGCTTCGGCTTCGGCTTCGGCTTCGGCTTCGGCTTCTGCTTCGGCTTCGGCTTCGACTTCGACTTCGACTTCGACTTCGACTTCGACTTCGACTTTGACCTTGACTTTGACTTTGACTTTGCAGTCAAAACCAATTTCTTTTTCTGTTTAGCAATACCAATTTTCGCGATCAGAAGACTTTTATTACCATTATACAATAATTCTTGGCCCACGGGGCTACCCATTCTTGACAAGAACAGCCCCTAACCCAACAGGACTAGCATCAGCGTAAACTTGTGTCTTATCATTAGAATCATAGTATCCTAATGTCTTAAGAGCATTGCTGGGCAGGCATTTTCCTCGACGTTCCTCGTTTTTCCCTGTCTCCTCCCTGGATAATGATGTTTTTAATATTTCGACCATACAATCTATGCGGACCATTGTATGCCTCTATGTTATGTTTTTCTCCAAAAACTAATTAGTTTATGAATTAGAGCCTTCTAAAATCACAAAATTTTACCAGTTTTTTCGCCCTCTTCAGACGTCCATAAAACCAATTTGACGAATGTAAAATAATAAAAGAAAAACATACAGGCAAAGCAAAATCTTTCTCTTTATTATTCTTGAAAAAATATTAAAATCGATTTAGTTTTGAAGGAGAAAACAGGAGAATACGAAATAGCGATTTCATCATTAAGAATTTAATTGGGTCCGAGGTGCCGTTGTCTCTATCACCATTCATACGTTTATACATGTCATATCGGGCACAGCGCAACAGCAATAGATTTTTTAAATACCTAAGTACCTTTTTTTTTCTATTTCTATTTTTTCTATATGTATACCTTTACGTGAAGCTCTCACGATGACCAAATAAGTTTATTTGTTTGACCCTACTATGTAAGCATTTGCTCTTATTCGAAAGAACGGGTAATAACTACTAATACTTTTTTGATTCTCACATCATGTTGGGCGTCGTCGCTTACATAAACAACGATGTCGTCAATAAAATTTACCATGTTTTCGCATGGCAACAAAATTAATTCCAATATTATTATTATTATTATTATTATTATTTTTTAATAGTATTCTCGAGTCAACTAATAAACACCGAACACTGTCAAGCCTTTACTACAAATAAAGGTGATTATAATGTCTACCCTCACTAACGATGAAATGCATTTTTTCCTTGGCTAATTTTTTCACCAACAAATCAAATCTTGAGCTTCAAGCTCAAGATTTTTTGAACATGTTACATGTTCTTGTAACTATTTTTTTTTAGGATTTTCTACTCAGAACTTGGTACTCATAGATCTCATTTCTTTTGCCGATTTCGTTGACATAAGAACATACATAAGTTATAATTAACGTGGCTATCATTTCAGATTTATATTTTTGATGGAATATCTGTATATTTTATTTTTTAGTTTATTTTTGTTTTTCAGGTACATACTTACAGCTTTTTATCTTTATCAAATACCTTTATGGTCGCAATATGTACATAAACTTACATAACACGACGTAAATGGTTAAAAACACCAAATAAAATATTTTATTTAAATACAAGTTAGGTACCTTCACAGATACATAATATATGTGTAATGAAACGACTTTGTCGTTAATCCGACCCGTTGGATAGTAAGCCTTATTAGTTTATTTTGATCTCGACAGTCTAACATAGACGCGTACCTACACTTTGGCAACGTTTCAAATCTTTAAATGATGCCAGCTAATGAATAATTGCAGGTCTCATCAATAACTATCAGAACCACTGTTTATTACACCGCTCGTACTCGACGCGGGTCAAATAACGTTGGTCCTTAACTTATTAAGTTAACTTTTTGAACTTTTTCTTTTGTATACTCCCAATAACCTACCTTGATGCCAAATATCAGGTTTCTAGGTCATCTGGAAGTAAGTTAGGTTTTTGATCTATAAAAGTCAGTGAGTGTGCGAGTCAGTTGTAAAAATACGGATTTTTAAACGTTATTAAGTCAATAACTGTTTGAGCTACATTTGAGCACATCAAAGTCGACATTTTGATGGGGAAAACTATAATGATAGTAAATCCCCTTGTTCAGATTTCTCTAAACTATTTCATATTTAGATAGGTACCGTTTGACAATTTTATCAAACTATAATTTTACCTTTCGTTCAGATTTCTCTAAACTATACCATATTTAGATACCGTTTGACAATTTTATCAAACTATAATTTTACCTTTCGTTCAGATTTCTCTAAACTATACCATATTTAGATACCGTTTGACAATTTTATCAAACTATAATTTTACCTTTCGTTCAGATTTCTCTAAACTATACCATATTTAGATACCGTTTGACAATTTTATCAAACTATAATTTTACCTTTCGTTCAGATTTCTTAAACTATACCATATTTACATATCGTTTGACAATTTTGTCAAATTATAATTTTACCTTTCGCTTAGATTTCTCTAAACCATACCGTTTGTCAATTTGTCAAACTTTAATATTACCTTCTGTTTAGATTTCTCTAAACCATACCATTAGATACCGTTTGTCAATTTGGCAAACTATCATTTCCATTCAGATTTATTTAAACCATACCATAAATGTATTTAGATACCGTTTGTCAATTATGTCAAACTATCATTTCTTTGTCAATTTGTCAAACTTTAATATTACCTTCTGTTTAGATTTCTCTAAACCATACCATTAGATACCGTTTGTCAATTTGGCAAACTATCATTTCCATTCAGATTTATTTAAACCATACCATAAATGTATTTAGATACCGTTTGTCAATTATGTCAAACTATCATTTCTTATTTTCGATTTTACAGGTACCGTTTGGTAATCCAAACTACCTCTTTTATCCAGTGATACCCCAATTAGTTTTTTGGAAACCGACAAATACAGGTGTTCGTTAAATGATTGTAACCAAAACAAATGCATAATGTATTATTTCACTTTGGATGGATGGATGGTCTATTTAAAGACAATGATAATAGTAATTATATTATATAAACGTTTCAATATTTTCTTAATATTGGGTTGAGTATTTCCAAATGAAATAAAATTAAACGTGACAAAACTATAAATAGTTTTGTTATATAACTTAAAAGTTATGGTTACAAATCGTTTAATATATTTTGTCGGAGACTCAAACCTGAGGTACCACTGTATCTATGTACATTGTACACATCTCGTTTTTCTATGCAGGCATAATAAAATGCCCACTCGTAGGTACCAACCAACGCGAAAACAGTAATTGCCTTCTTACAATATCAGACTAGGATACATACTTACTAAGTTTACTGCCTATCAAAGAAGGTAGGTGTGAATAAACGATATGAAATTCTAATGCAAAATGTATGATAACAAGTCGACCAGAAGGTAGTATGGAGGCGATAAATGCGCTCCTCTTACCTACTAGTCCGATAAGCTAGTAGAATCATTATAAAATGCACCTTAGAAAGATAATAATTAGGTACATTATCTTAGATTTTCGTTTTAGGTACATTAACTTTGATTTTTGTTCGTATTTTATTTGTAATAACAATCTAGTAAGTTTCCCATCTTTTATTTGTAAGACAAAACAGTTTCGACTCGTTGATCTACCTTTTTTTTTGTGTTTTATTTTTTGTTTACTTACGTAAATAGTTGTAACCACTGGCAAGGTCGCCACTTGTACAGGTTGCTTGGGTATCAAATAAAACATCTCGAATGATATATATCCATCAGACGTGACCGCTCCGCCTTGAGGCCTCGCTTTGAGTGATCCGGTGATCGTTCGGATATCCTCGTATTCACTCGCTAACGCACACGTTGATAACTTTATTGTTTTCGTATACACTACAGTAACCAAACTCCTCCGAAACGGCTTGACCGATTTTTATGTTTTTTTATTATATTTTTTATATCAGGGTATTTTTTATATCCCTAAGTGATAAGCACTTTAAGTTTTTCCCGTAATTCGGGAAAAACTTAAAGTGCTTTTTTCTGTGGTATTATTGAAATTTGATAGGACGTCTGTCGGGACAGCTAGTAGATACATAAATTCGTATGTTTTACTAATTTTGATTGAAGTGAACCAGATATCGTCGCCGCGCTGTGTACAACGGCAAGGGCAGGGGGAACCGACCGCCTCAATAAAAAGTTGTCGACTATTAAGGGCTTTCCGCATTACTAGTTTTTATCATGCCGGGTCAGCAACAAAAACGAATGTGCTATTAAAGTATAAACTTAATGAAGAGTAATGTTGTGTGTTTTAAGAAACATTGCCGTAACTGTCGTAAAACAAAGAATTTATTATTTTCTAATTAACATTTTCTGTCATATTAGAGAATTCTTTGCACTGACTAATTCAATCTCTTGGACGCACTTAGCAATGATATTTTAATTAAAACTTTTATCACTAAGTGTGGCTTAGAGATATAGGCATGACCTTGTTGTTTAGTGCAGTCGCGGGCATTACACTTTTAAGATTTATTGTTATTTTATGTTGAATAGGTGAATTTTGTTTTTTTGCATTAACCTATACCAAAAATGTTTTCACTCAAAGATTTTACAAAGGTCGATGACCGAAAAACTTCCGAAACGTCGCCATTGTCGCTGGTAAAAATATAATGATCACATAAAACCTGAAGCATCTATTTGTAGTTCGTAAACTATAATATATTCACCCTCGTCTTATTTTATTCTGCTTTGCTCTTATTTCAGGCATGATAACATAATATTACACGTAAACCTGTCTCATAAGATAACACTGAGGTACCAAGAATTTTCATCGGCATCGTATTGCAGCCGGCAATATAAACGCGGCGTTCCGACAGAGATGGGGATGTTTACAGTTGTACTATTTGACCTTGGTTAGAGAGAAACAACTAATGTTTCGCCGTATCTCTTTAATTTCCAAGGGTTTTATTGCATTCCCCGCAAGCTCAGACGCTTACACTTTATTGCTCTGGGATTAAAGTAATATTTGCAGCCGACTAAATGATGTCAAGACAATTTTATGATATTAGAATCTGTCTATGTTTGTGTGCAGGTCAATAGTTTGCTTCTAGTTTCACGTGTTTTAGCTCCAGTTGCATTCGTGTGGTACAAGACGCGATACCAGCACATAACTTCACAACTATTTGCAGTTATTGCATAGTTCAGCGATGCTAACTAGAAGCTCATAAAATAAGACTTAGCTGGGGAACAAATGCGTTTGTTTTACCCGCAAATGCTTTTTGTTTGAAAAGTAGTACCATTATAACATTGTATGCAGTTTTTATTAAAAGTAAGAGCTGTGTTAGCCGAATGAAAAATAAAAAAATTGAATCACGACTGTAATCCATCGTACGGTAGACATCCTCTCAGATCTACAGACGCTTAGATCTTTTGAAGATGTCTAGTGAGGGTAGTCAGAGCCACGTCCAAACATTATATTTGGCATATGCCCACATTTTGCAGTAGTTAGCATTCCATACGTGACAGGTTGCAAGCCAATCGCCGCTTATAAGAATACTAACTGGTTTCCTTGTGTGATAGGACACTTAGTTGTTCATAACAGAAAACACGTTTCTACAATAACTCATGTATGAATCCCGACACATTTCAAGCTTTTCATGAAACAGTTCAATACATTTTCAGTAACACATAATCCGTCGCAGAAGGAGAAAAATATTACAAAAAACTTTGTACGTTGAAGACACGTTCTTTTATGAAACTGAAAATAATACACGCGGAGTGAATGAGTATCAGTGCACCCATAAGTGCTAAAGTCTAGATTTTGTGTGAAGCGGTGAGCGTTATATTACGTACGTCAATTAAGTATATCATTTTCACATCATAATATATGGCTTAAATAAATACTTGAACTAGAAAACATTACGTTTTAAAAACTAGGAAGAAAACCTTCAAAAAACCGGTTAAGTGCGAGTCGGACTCGCACGGGTTCTGTACCATTATCTATAAAAACGGCAATAAAATCAAGGGAGCCCACTTAAATATTTATTTTATTCTGTTTTAGCAGCAACAGAAATACATCATTTGTGAAAATGTCAACTGTCTAGCTATCACGGTTCATGAGATACAGCGCTGTGACAGACAGGCGGACAGACGGATTGATGAAAAAACGGACAGACGGACAGCAAAGTCTTAGTAATAGAGTCTAACCTTTGGGTACGGAACCCTAAAAACGTTCCAAAGCACGGAAATTCAAGAGACGAATTTTTTAAATGTTTTATAAAGGAACTTAATAGTCCTACAGAAAGAAATACAATTTGGCCTCATCCTCATCTCAGTTGGTAGTAGCTCTGCCTTCTGCGCTGTAGGCTGTGGGTTCGATCCCCACCCGGGATAATGTATAATAAGTATGTGTCTGGGTGTAATGTATAATAAGTATGTATTTACAAAAAAAACGTATATAAGTATTCTATGCGTTATCTGGTTCCCATAGTACAAGCTTTGCTTAGTTTGGGGCTAGATGGCACTGTGTGAAATGTCCACCAATATTTATTTATTAATTTAAATTGGACTAATATAGGACTATTCTGTACATAATAAAAAAAACATCCAAATCAGATCACCAAGGAAAAAAAATAATAATCTTAAGATTACTATCTCCTAGACAGAAACAGAGACATCTCTCGACAGTCCATCGACATTCTCTCGACAGACATCTCTCCGATTTTCAGGTTCACAGATTCTTGATAATCTATTCGATATGTTATTGACAAAGATATGTCAAAAAAAAACATTTAGCACAAATCAATTTTAACTATTTATTTTTACACGGATATTTATTAAAATCATTATTATTATTTTGTATTGTTATTATTTGTATCACACAGCGCCATTAAGCCCCAAACTTTGACTACTTACGTAACCCTAAAAAAAGGTAACGTGATAAATACCCGTGTAAAAATCAATGCCATCAAAAACATAACTTGTAATAAAAGCCAAGTCTCGCAACGCAACTCAGTTCTTCTACCGTAAAAAGTTGTGAGATCCATGTAATACCAAGTCGGTTAATTTATTCAGTCCCTACTTTAAGGGTCCTTCTATGTTAAGTTATTACGTAAAGGTTACCTAATTACGGTAGAAGAACTGAGTTGCGTTGCGAGACTTGGCTTTTTTTACAAGTTATGTTTTTGATGGCATCTCATTTATTCTTGTAGATAGCCCTACTTTTTAGGGTTCCGTACCCAAAGAGTAAAAACATAATCATAATATATGTGACAGGTTGCAAGCCCATTGCCGCTTATAAGATATGAACCAGCTTTATCTCGATGTTTGCCTTAATCGCTTTGTCGAATAGAAAATTCATTGGAACGGCTGTTGGTTCGTAGGAAACGAGGGCTTTACACTTGAATGACTTTTTCAGCAAAGCAAAATATATTTTGCGCTTGTAAGATACCTACGACGCGTTTACTGTGAGTGCTCTAGCAGAAAAATAGCCTCATAGCAAAATAGAACGACAAGACGTAGAAAAAAAACCGGCCAAGTGCCAGTCGAACTCGCGCACGAAGGGTTCCGTACCATTATATATAAAAAAACCGGCCAAGTGCGAGTCGGACTCGCGCACGAAGGGTTCCGTACCATTATCTATAAAAACGGGGGAAAAATCACGTTTGTTGTATGGGAGCCCCCCTTAAATATTTATTTTATTCTGTTTTTAGTATTTCTTGTTATAGCAGCCCTGTGACAGACAGACGGACAGCGAAGACTTAGTATGGGGTCCCGTTTTTTACCCTTTGCAACCATAGCACTTATTTGAAATATTCGTTTACCATTATAATGGACACATTATTATGGATAGACATAAATTACTATTACTTTTTAGGGTTTCGTACCCAAAGGGTAAAAACGGGACCCTATTACTACTTACGACTTCGCTGTCCGTCTGTCCTATCCGTCTGTCCGTCTGTCTGTCACAGTCCAGCAGGGTCCACAACAGTTAAAATTTTCACACATTATGTGTTTCTGTTTCCGCTATAACAACAAATACTAAAAACAGAATAAAATTAATATTTTAGTGGGGCTTCCATACAACAAACGTGTTTTTTTGCCGTTTTTATAGATAATGGTACGGAACCCTTCGTGCGCGTGTCCGACTCGCACTTGGCCGCATTTTTCTTCTCAATTTCGAAGAAATTAAAGTTCCCAGTTGCTTAGACTTTGAGCAACGAGAGCTCGTACTAGGCAACGCATAGAAAGGGATCGGAAAAGTGTATGCCCGTTGAAGTGCATTTGCTATTGGTGTCGTTTCCGGCACTCCTTGTGCAATATACCTGAGCTTCACAAACACCTTAAGTGAGTTCATTTTATTTATGTATTTTGGTGACAAAACATTTCAGTTTGGCCAATTTGATAGACTTATTGTCGCAGATGACCGTTTAAAAATGAAATAATTGGTGAAATATATATAAATATTGGTGAATATCACCACACAGCGCAAACTAAGCAAAATTCAAATTCAAATTCAAAAATCATTTATTTCAATAAAATCACAAGGATCACTTTGAAAGGTGAAGCTACGCCGATTCACTCACGAACACGGCTTGGGGTCTATCTTTTTTTTAATGATCCTTTCCTTAATTCTATGTAGAGCTCTAGTGTGGTGCCGATCGAACAATGTACTACTTAAATACGTACAATAATAAAAAACTTAACTAAAGAGCTTCAGCACAAATTCAAAAAGCAGCAAAACTTGTACTATGAGAACTAGATAACTGATAGAATACTTATATACTTTTTGTTGTTTTAAATACATCATAACACCAGACACAGAACAAACATCTATGTTCATAGCACAAATATTTGTGCTCGGTGAGAATCGATTCCACAACCTAACAGCGCAAAAGACAGAGTTACTACCAACTGAGCTGTGAAGCCAGTCCAATTGTATGATGTTTTATAATTTTTGGAATTTTGCCTATACACCAAAATTGTAAGTACTTATGATAAATGAGTAATGTTACAAATAAGCATGGCTTCCAAATATTTTGCAATTGGCCTACCCCTCTGTACTATGATTGAATAGTGCCAATAAACATCTGAAGTGAGGCTAATAATATAAAATCTAATCTTTTGATTCAAGTGAGTTTTGTAGACAGGAAAGGGTGGCGTCGATCGATCTCACGCCCTCCAGATATGATTAGCGGCTAATTGAATTCCGGGGTGAGATCCACAGTTTAGTTTTCTAATTTACGAGTACTTCCTCCACTCGGCGGGGAAGGGTTGAATTTAATTATCTTCGCCGGCAGCCCTTTCCCAAAACTAACAAAAAATGTATGAAATTGTATCTCAATTAAAGAAAAGTATCATTATTCAGAATTCACAGAACACCGCTGTAGCAGACGTTTCGTAGATCTACGCTACGAGCTACGAGTTCGTAGACACTGCTTCGTTATTTTATATTGCTTTAATATGATCTTAAAATATCAGTCTTCGAGCGAATATTTTTATCGTTTAGTTTATTCTGACATAAAAATGTAGAAAATGCTCGAGAGACGATTTTTTAGGGTTCCGTACCCAAAGGGTAAAAGCGGGACCCTATTACTAGGAATTCGCTGTCCGTCTGTCCGTCTGTCACAGGGCTGTATCTCATGAACCGTGATAGCTAGACAGTTGAAATATTCACAGATTATGTATTTCTATTGACGCTATAACAACAAATACTAAAAACATAATAAAATAAATATTTAAGGGGGGCTCCCATACAACAAACATTATATTTTTGCCGTTTTTATAGATAATGGTACGGAACCCTTCGTGCGCGAGTCCGACTCGCACTTGGCCGGTTTTTTTATTTTGAACTGACATGCGATAGAAGATACTTATTACACAAAATAACCAATTGTAGTAAGTAAAGTGTTCTAACATCAAAGTGAAACTAAGTTATATACCTACTGCTTAAAATTCTATAGGCACTGTCAAATCGCATTGTTAATCGGGTGACATTTTTTGCATAGAATTCGGTGATAATCACTTTCAAGTTCAGCTTTATATTCCGTCTGCGTGCCCTCCCTCTCTGTTGCGAATTTGATAATGAAAGGGCGTTTGTGTACTGCAGAGATAATGTAAATAAGTATGCAAATTATACTCCAAGTTCCATTCAAATGAACCTTTGCAGGTTTTAAAGTTTTGCTCAAAGCCAACTCGCAGCGTCACATGTCTACCGGCTACACCCACATTAGCTTCCCCACGCTTGAATATTTCAAAATAAGGAAATGATATACAAACAGACATGAAATCATTTCGGAGAAACTTTCCCGTCAAACCTTATTTGTGAGTTGGAGCAACGGCAGCGGACCGAGAGCCAATATCGAGTCGGAGCACCTAGGTTTGTAACTTTTGAATATAAAAATACGTAGCACATCAATGTACCCGAGACGTGCAATGAGACCGTAGTAACAGAAAAGTTTTCCAGACCCATTTGATTTGTGAGCGGAATGGTGGTATTACGCTACGACGTAATGGTTGGCATGTCATTGTCGCTCCGATCGCTTTCTCGTTTCACCCGACAGTTGCCACGGAATGTAAAATATTTTCGTTGTACCCTATTCTATACCTAAGTGAAAGTCGCGCGTGATAGCGCACTGTGACGTCACCCATCAATCATTTACCGAGAGTCGCTCGCAGCGATACCGCGGAAAGCTTTAAACCACGCCATTTTTATAATGTATCACGTTTAAAACCGACTTTAAAAGGCACCCTGCTTTATTACTGAGCGAAAGGAACCGTGCAAACAAAATAGATTGATACCGGATCTTGATAACAGCGTATTGAGTTTTATTTTTCGCAATTTCATTAGGATGAGGTTATTGGTTTTATTTCATTTTACTTTCGTTGCATGATGAATTTTTACTTGTTCAAAACAATGTCTCTTATTTTGGTATGAAAGCTTTATTTTATTAATATTCTAATAGCCTATCTCAATTGTGTTAACAATAGTAGTATGTTTTTATGTTTAGGTATAGTAGGATAGTAATAGTACACAAACTGTATATTAACTTCGTGCTGGATTCAATTGTTTTATATTACACTAGCAGTCCGCCCCGGCGTCGCACGGGTGTAATAATGATTTTATGGGTAATTTTATTACACCTTAGGTTACATTATCGAAGTTTTCATACGGATCCCTACTAGTTAGACATATAGTATTTTAAACTTTTTTGTAGATATTGAAGATATCTATAAAACTGTACTACATTATTTTGCTCTCTTGTCAATAATTTCCGCAGCGTAAGCGATATAAGGATTTTTATTGGATTTTTTTCACACGTCGGGTTACATTATCGAAGTTTTTATATGGATCCCAAACATTTTTGAAAATATTTTATAGCCTATGTTCATCAGGGATAATGAAGAATTCTAATGGTGAAAGAATTTTTCAAATCGGTCCAGTAGTTTCGGATCCTATTCGATGCAAACAAACAAACAAACAATCAAATCTTTCCTCTTTATAATATTAGTATAGACAAGCATAACTTTACCTACTTGCAATAAATGCGCTTGAGTTTGTATGCGTTTGTGTGTGTGTGTGTGTGTGAGAGAGAGAGTCATGAGTCTCCTAAGAGTTAATTTCTACTACTGTACAAATGATTGGAACACTGTCCTTACTTTATTTCAAAAATGTAAACTTAAAGAACCTACCATCTGTTTATAAAAGGCCACATAAAGTACACTAAAGAGTGTTCAGGCAGAATTCGGTACATACAAATCGTTTACTGCCAGACTGTCTGCACATTGGCACTCGAGCGGAAAAAACTAGAAACGTTTACAAATTTGAACCTCCCCCATGTGCCAAGAGGTCAATGAGAGCAGCTGGCTCAGTTAACCAAACTACAACCAAGAAATCTGATCGTATCGGAATTGCAATGAAAATTTAAATAGAATCACGACTGTAATCTATCACTACATAGTATAAAGCAAAGTCGCTTTCCGCTTCCCGCGTCTGTATTCACTACATAGTATAAAGCAAAGTCGCTTTCCGCTTCCCGCGTCTGTATGTCTGTATGTATGTTTGCTTATATCTTTAAAACTACACAAAGGATTTTGATGCGGTTTTTTTTAATAGATAGAGTGATTCAGGAGGAAGGTTTATATGTATAATAACATGCTTAATATATTAGAAAACCACTGATAATTTTAAGATTTCAAATCAGCGCGACTTTTTTTTAAATAGACATTCTGTAATATATTTTAGTATCAGCTTTGCACCCGTGCGAAGCCGGGGCGGGTCGCTAGTATAATATAAAAATGAATCGCAAAATGTGTTGGTAAGCGCATAACTCAACAACGCCTGGACCAATTTGGCCAATTCTTTTTTTTTAATGTTCGTTGAAAATCAAGGATGGTTTTTACGGCGAGAAAAGTGCGAATAATTGCCGGAAAACCCCTAAAAACAGCCCTTTTCTTTTTGCCATACAAAAGTTTTCTAACTAAAACGTAAAGTCAATTTGAGCTTTATTGCTATTGTATAAAGTTCACTGTTGTCTAAGCAATGTAGGTGTGTTGTGCAATGTAAGCACGGGAACGGGAACGGGAACGGGAACGGGAACTTCAAAGAACATTTTGTCAATTGCGATACGAAGTTCGCCGGGTCAGCTTGTAGTACAATAACTTCATCTGCATAGATTTAGGAAATCGATTTTCGACGACTACATTGTAAAATATAGAAAAGAAAATTTTGGGGAAAAAAGTAGCCTATGACCGTTCCAAAACATGAAACTATCTCTAAATGAAATTGCATCACAATCGACCAAGCGATTTGGCTGTGATAACTTCACAGACAGACAGAGTTACTTTCGCGTTTATAATATTAGTATAGATAGAGTAATCCAGCTGAACTCCATTAAGCTACGCTCCTTACTCTTTCTCTCTCCAAATGCGATTTATTCGGGCTACTCGGAGCGCAGGCCGCTTACTATCTAATCATATTCCCATGTAGTAGTAAACTGATTTAGCGTGAAGTGCAGGGGTAAGGCTGGGGCGCGTATTTGCGAACTTTATAATCGCGTTACGCACGAGCCAAGGCACCTACAGCTACACTACAAAATGAAGGTTGAAGTTTCTAATGATACTCGAAGCGAGCTCGGTGCCGAAACTTTGAAAATAAATGAAATATAATAAGTTTTCTGTTGGAAAATATTTTTCAATGACAAGCTTTTGTAAAATCATTTAATCATTGAGCACCAGTGATATCACCTGTCACATCATATAACATTGTCATCGGAACTTGACAAGTATGCAAAATTTTTACTCAATCGAAGTATTTACTAAGGAGTTCTGTTGTGAGGCTATTGAACAGCTCCTGACTCCATCATCGAATCGGCTCACTTTCGCCATATTAATGCATTGTTGTTGTACGAGTACTAATGCAAGATGTTCAAAGGGGAAAATTACACTTTGCATTTGCTTTTTTGATACTTTTTTAGTAGTTTGCATTCCATTCCATATACGACATTGATTGTAATTGTAAACCCATCACCGCATATACTAACTGGTTTCTTTACGATGTTTTCCTTAGCCATTTACAAAAAAAAACTTGATGAATAAGAAATATAGCATGTTTAGTTTAGAACTTCAAGGTTCGAACCCTCTTTGTTGCATTTAATTGACGTCATTATGACGTTATTGTCAATTTATTTGGAGCTTTCTCACAATAAGTCGATAGCGAAGTTTGGACAGCGCTTGTAATGGCCCAATATATCAAAAAGGATTAGGTGTAAATGAGAGTTGCAGCTTACTGTACTTGGTAGCGACATGACTAGAATATACTGTAAAAACATTTTGAAAGTAAACCAGAGCAAACTTACTAACTTAAAATTTCTGTGACCCGATTAGATTAAAATTCCAAAAATATATTTCATAGTACAGCCAGACAAACTGGTGATAGTTTCTTGTGATGAGGCTTGTCTGGGAAGTAAAATCATAGGCTCACGACTCCAAGCGCTCAGGGGTCTAGCATGAATCACTATCGTATCGTCTTCCTATCGCCAAAAAGAAAAACTGACACTTCCACAAAAAAAAACTAACACACGACAGTCATTAGGTATACAACAGTCTTGATCCCAAACTACATACATTTTTGATCATGTCAGAAAGTACTTATTTCACTATAGCCGAGATTATACAATAGAACAAAATAAATAAGGGGTCGAAAATGGCTTGAACTGCTTCAAGAAAAGGATGGTACGGCCGTGCACTTTTTTTTGCTCGACTTGGCGAGAAAGGTAAAATAAAAATGCGAAACTAAAAATGAAGTCCAAAGGATTTAGTTTGACTCACAAAGATACCATTAACTAAAAAGTTACGATGCGGTGGGAAATTAAAAAAAAAAATCTCAAAGAGAAAAGAAATTGAGGTAAACAAAAAATTGAACTCATTTGACAAGGGTGAGTGAAAAAATACACTAATACTAAAAATACGGTGTTTAGTTAGGCAGTTCAAGAACGAAGACAAAAAAAACACGTTTATAATGAGCTTTTCACTGACTTTACGCTATAATCACATAGAAAACAGACAACAAGCACTTGCTTTTCAGCATTTACCAGCTTGTCGACAGAACTACACTTTTAATAAATAAAGAAACAAAATGCCTACATTTTGCAGTAGCTAGAATTCCATACGTGACAAGTTACAAGCCCATCGATACTTATAAATAACTGGTTGGTCACGACGTTGGAGCACGCTTATTAATGTTTTAATGAAAAAAAGCCTAAGGCATGGTTCAAAATCAACATTCAAATTAGAAGTCGAGGTACCGTTTCTCTTATAATAAATAGTCTTCTTCTTCTAACTTAAGAGCTGTGCTCTTGTCGGTGTAATTGATGCAGCTCTCTCCATCTATTTCTCTCCAGTGCCGTCTCTTTAACTTCCTTATACGACACGACAGCTATTTTCTCCTTTATCTGGCTCATGTAGCTTATTCGTGGCCTTCCTCTTCCTCTCTTCCCTTCAATCTTCCCTTCCATTATAGTCTTTATAAAACTGTCGTGCCGTATAAGGTGGCCAACCATCTTCCCTCTTCTGTTCTCAATCGTTGTTAATAGGATCCTTTTTTCCTGTATTCTACGTAAAACCTCTATATTTGCAATTTTTTCTGTCCAGCTTATCCTTTCCATCCTTCTCCAGCACCACATTTCGAAAGCTTCTAGGATCTCCCTATCTCTCTGGGTCCAAATAGTAAGCTGTTGTAAATACTAGAGGTCAATAATAAAATTTATCTACCAACTCCTCAAATAAGATAACTCTGAAAAAGACAAAAGTCTTCAACTTCTGCAGCTGACTATACCTACTAGCACTTTTGAACTTGAGCTACCTACCTTTTAGTTAGCGGTAATAGTAGGGGAGCCTACGATGCTAAATGTGGATTTACTCGTGCGTTATAGAGACCTATTTGGTTGCGAAGCGAAATTTTTGACGTTTTGTATGGGTTGAGTCTACCCGGGTAAGACGGAAAAAGTGATAAAACTGCATTATCTTGAAAACCATCAAATTTAAAAGAAAATTGTTTTTAATTAAGATAGCTAGATGATTATCTAACGAATTATATAAAAATGAACTATTTAGCTATTCATAGTTTTGATTAAAAACGAAACTAGTGTTTTTGAAGAGCCAACATTGACAAACAAAAGATCGAGATAAGTTTCACCAATCGTGTTTTTGTCTTTAATTTATCTAGATTAAATCCTTAAGTTATCTTTGTCATAAAAAACAAAACTGTATGTTTTGCGGGTAGTTGAGAAAAAACTATTCTGCATTCATCAAAAACATTTATTACTCGTCTTAAATGATAAAAATACAAAAATGTTATATAGTTTATTTAGGATCTATAGATTTTCAAAAATATAAAAAAAAACTGTTGCATGGACATACTCCAGCGCGTCAGATATTGATAGCATCCATGTCGATATAACGAGCATATAACGAGCTTTCCATCTAAAATGCAGCCACGATTAATGTGGACGGATCAGAGACGACTCGACAGCGGGACGGAAGCCAGACATCTTTTCACAATAAGACTACCCTTGATTAAAACCTGGAATAATAAGCGTCGAAACAATTTCGCGTCGTCGCACCGTCGATCCTCGGGAGCAAACTGATATTAAAATGTAAGTACGTATGGGCTAACTCTGTTGGCGGAGTTTTTTAGGTCGCCCTAAGGCCTCCCTTTTCTAAGCTAGGACCGACTTATTAACGTGCACGTAGAAGCACGGAAGCGCTCAGCTGGTAATGCCACTAGCGGCCACCCATTCCAATCCATTTTGTGACTGCGCTGGTTAAAAACGAGCAAGCAAGCTACTCGCGAATGACAAATTAATATAATTTAGGAACTTACACGTGTCGAAAATACTTAAATAGTATATTCTATTCTTCTCTCCTCTCTTGTTATTTTGATTAGGTACCATGTAATTTTTTCTTGTTTTTAGGGTACCGTATGCAAAGGGTAAAAACGGGACCCTATTACTAAGACTTCGCTGTCCGTCTGTTCGTCTGTTTGTCACAGTGGTGTCTCATGAGCCGCGATAGCTAGACAGTTGAAACTTTCACATCAGATGTGTATTTCTATTGCCGCTAAAAACAGGCCCATACCACAAACGTGATTTTTTTTTTTGCTGTTTTTTATAGATGGAACCTTTCGTGCGCGAGTCCGACTCGAACTTGGCCGGTTTTTTATTAACGTAATATTTTTCTGTAGATGTAGTCGGTTGGTTAATACCATTTGATTAAGTGTTGGTATTATCAATAAAAAAATAAAATAAAGTATTCTGTAACGATTCTTACAATGTTACAATGGCTCTCGCTCCGATTACTATTCCCGCATCCGGGCCCGCGGACTCCGGAAGACTCTGAAGTACTCATAAAACACTCATGCCGAACAGGACTGCGTGCGGTCGATGGCTTGTTCGACCATTTTATAGTTTACTTTAGTAACTACATCAGAAGCAATGTAAGTGCAAGTGTTTTGATCGCGAATAGAGTTTGAAAAGGACTAAACTAGAAGCGCTACGCTTGCATTTTTGTATATATGAGGTATTTACAACTTTAGACTACACGGAAGTTGTCACATAAACTTCGACAAACAAAATAATATACTACGTCAAATACTGGCACGATTCATACCTATCTACTGTTTTAAGACGAGTAATAAATGATTTTGATGAACGCAGAATCGTTTTTCTCAATAACCGCAAAACATACAGTTTTGTTTTTTATTACAAAGAGAGCATAAGAATATATTACAGAAATTACAGACATTTTCCAAAGTTGGCCTTCAAAAACACTAGTTTCGTTTTTAATCAAAATTATGAATAGCTAAACAATTCATTTTTATATAATTCGTTAGATAATCATACTAGCTACCTAAATTACAGACAGTTTCTTTTTAAATTTTATGGTTTTCAAGTTAATGCAGTTTTATCACTTTTTCCGTCTTATCCGGGTAGAATCAGCCCATACAAAAAGTAAAAAAAATCACTTATTACCTTAATATACCTAATTTATTTGTAACACAATACAAATTATATTCTATACTAGTGAACACCTTTGCGACAGTTTTTAGTTCCAGAGCATCCCCAGACTTTATCAACCTTACAAGAGTGCAAAGGAGTTGTTCAAAGGGCAATCCTAATAGTAGTTTATGTAACTGTCATATAAGGAAGGGTATTAAAACACGAGTGTGAGTTTATGAAACGAGCGAAGCGAGTTTCATAATAGTAACGAGTGTTTTAATACCCGTGTTATATGCAGTTACATACACTACTTTATCTTCACTAACGTCGCTATCCATTTTTAACTTTTAATTTGTATTTTAAAAACAAAACACATTGCGAAACATTAAATTCACGCGTACGTGTATTGTATTGTCACAGTGAACTTGCCGCCATTAAAATCTAACCAATAAGAAGAGCGCAGCTGCGCGCGCAGGGCCAATCAGGAGCGAGCGCGCGCTGTTTTTTTTTTTATTTAATTGGCACAAGATCTTACCAAAGAGTTTTGTGTATGTAAGTTTAGTAGTTTCACGTATAACCCAACTGTTTTCAAAAGCCAGCCTAATATCAACATTTTATACAACTTGTATGAGGATTTTGACATAAGGCTCGCCAGGTTAATTGGTCGCGTTTTATTGATGTTATAATGAGATTTTACGATATCGATGTGGATATTATACCATCATGTGAAATTGCTTAAATTGAGTGTTTTGTTGTCTGCGCTATAACAGTAGTCAAGTATTGGAAACATAAGTAGAATATTACAACATTAGTGTAGATAAAGCAAATTATGTACTTAGGTCGTAATTACAGCATACGTCACAGACTCACAGTCCCTACTCGAGACACTTTAAAGTTTGGTCGCGTGGCGCGTTACAGATCCATCGCGCAGAGGATAAATGATTGATGGCGGACCTCGAAGTATAAACTCGATTATCCGCCGAGACGCGAACAACTTACAACTTTTATGTAACGATGGATCAGGATTATTTGAAACTTTTCTCTCCAGGAAAAAATCGACTATGACAATAATGTTTGAGTTGAATATAAAACTCAAACATTATTAAAAATAATATAAAATAATATTTAATACAAACATTATATTCACACCATACTCTACATAAATATTGGTGGACATTAACAAAGCGACATCTAGCCCCAAACTAAGCAAAGCTTAAACTACGAGAACAAGGTTATTGATAGAATACTTACATACTTGGGTGGAAATCGAACCGACTAGCTGCTATGAAGCCATATAAAGTTAAAAGCGTAGGTACCTATGTCTTATTAGCAACGAAGGGCTTTCTTTCATGTATGGAATGTTAACACCTGTAAAAACTTACCAAATATGTCAAACTTCCAAACATATAATTAAAATAGAGCTGTCTCTGTTGAATAAAGTGCGAGTCGGACTCGCGCACGAAGGATTCCGTACCATTATCTATAAAAAAACGGCAAAAGAACATGAGCCCCACTTAAATATTTATTACAATCTGTTTTCAGTTTTTGTTATAGCGGCAATAGAAATACATCATTTTGTAAAAAAATATGCATTTCATCAACTGTCTAGCTAACACGTTCATGAGATATAGCCCTGTGACAGACAGACGGACAGCGGAGTCTTAGTAATAGGGTCCCGTTTCTACCCTTTGGGTACGGAACCCTAAAAACAGATCTATATTATTAGGCATCCCAAGAAAAACTCAACTTAAACTTTACGTTCTGCTCGTAAAAAGTGTATTGTGAAATAAAAGTCTGTCAAATGAAACTGGAGAGTGCGACAAAGAATACTCCAGTTATATCAATTTCACCACGATGTTGAACGAAGTAATAACATTTTTATTCCTCTATTAAAACGAAGAAATAGACGTGGCAGCCATGGAGCAAGGGACTACTTTTTTCTCGCAAACAAAAAAAACGTGGATGATAAGTTGTTAATATAACTTCTTTAATTCTAAATAATCCTACTAATCCTAATGCTACTTCCTACTAATATTATAAATGCGAATTTTTGTGAGTGGTTGTGTGTGTTTTTTACTCCTTCACGCAAAAACGATTAAAATGAAACTTTACAGTTATATAGCTTATATATTTGAATAATACATAGGCTACTTTCTATTCAGGTACCACCCGTGCGAAGCCGGGGCGAGCAGTTAGTAATATTTTTTCAAAGAGTTCGAATTGTGTAAGTTTTTATGTATGTAGAGGGTGTCTTTAGAGCCACGTTATATATAAAAAAATATTTTACTATTAGAAAGGTCCGGGTACCACGCAAAACAGTGCACAGAGCCTAGTATGTATAAAGTAGGGATAGTAACATTGGTTTTATATTAAAAAACAGTGACAACAAGTAGAATGTTTTTTTTTATCAATTAATTCTTTGTTTCAATTCCATGTACCAGGCGATTGTTTGATTTGAGATATTTTTTTATATTACTTATGGAAGATTTATATTAGACCTGCCGTTTCCGGGCCGGGCCGGAGCCTTTAGTTAGTAGACAGGCTAAGACGGGACATACAACATGTAAGTAACGTTTCAAATCCGTGCCCCGTCCGGGCCACTTACAATCTACCCTTAAGCTTTCGTCTCTATCATGGCGTACACAACGTTTTCCAAACTCTGCGATAGCTATGTATACAATGCGACCGCAGTTGGAAACTCGTTTAATGAGATTGCGAATAAAATAACCCATTATTGACGCAGGCAACAAAAGAAAGTAGGTGGATAAGTACAATATTTTATGCCCACTTTTATAATTGTTTTTATTCATTTCGTTTACGGCCTAACCTTTATAAAACCTTTATCGGTTTGATCAAAGTAGCTTTTAGTTGAAAATTAATAAACCAATTTATGAAGTACCCTTTCTTCCTTTGGTTGCAAGTTAGGTATATAAGGATGGCCCACAATAGACGCGCTGACAGTCCAGTAACGCTGACCTCGGTCTCAGAGAGAAATACTTCAGGAAAAAAAAACCGGCCAAGTGCAAGTCGGACTCGCGTACAAAGGGTTCCGTACCATTATCTATAAAAAAACGGTAAAAAATCACGTTTGTTGTATTAGAGCCGTTTGTTATTTTTTTATTCTGTTTTTAGCGGCAACAGAAATACACCATCTGTGAAAATTTAATTTGTCTAGCTATCACAGTTCATGAGATACGGCCCTGTGATAGACAGACGGACAGCGAAGTCTTAGGAATAAAAATAATTAGTAATATTACGACTGTTATCCCCAAGTACGGTAAACATCCTATCAAATATCCAAGCGCTCAGATATTTAAAGATATCTAAAGGTGTTAATCACAGGCAACATTACATTTGGCACATGCCAACATTTTGCACTAGTAAGCATTCTACACGTGAAGGGTTGCAAGCCCGTCGCCGCTGACAATCCAGTTTAGATGTAAAAAGTTTATTACAGTTGTTATAGACACCTATACGACTTCTCCGTTTGACTTGCAACCTGTCACGTATGAAATGATAACTTCTGCAAAATGGGAACATTTTGCCAAACATTATGTTTGGACGTGCCTCTGACTACCACCTTACATATTCTAGGAACTAAGCGCCGCAAGATCTGAAAGTCCACCGTACTTGGGTAATCTTATTTCATTTTTCTCCTGTAATCTACTACTACTGTCCCCTCTGACTACCTTTATTCATCTTCAAGGATCTTAGCGCCAGGAGTTCTAAGTAGATGTCTACCGTACTTAGGGATTACAGTCCTGATCTTATTTTATTTTATTTCTCCCGTAAACTGAAAACACAAGTTACATTTCCTACCAATGATCAAGTGAAAACAAAATTGCTTTATCCTAAAGAATGTTTATTTTTAGGGTTCCGTACCCAAAGGGTTAAAACGGGACCCTATTACTAAGACTACGCTGTCCGTCTGTCTGTCACAGGGCTGTATCTCATGAACCGTGATAGCTAGAGATTATGTATTTCAATTGCTGCTGTAACAACAAATTCTTAAAACAGAATAAAATAGATATTTAAGGGGGGCTCCCATACAAGAAACGTGTTTTTTATGGACGTTTTTTGTACGGAACCCTACGTGCGCGACTCCGACTCGCACTTAGCCGGTTTTATAATTTTTTCTTAACTCTTTATATATCGATCCGAAATGTCGAATTGTTTTCTAAGACATACTATGTTAATGATAATGCCAGAGGTCATAGACAAGGTTAGAGAAGGTTCTTCATAATGGGCACAAAAATTGAAGCTAAAATTAAAATAGGTAAGATTTATATGTAATTATATGAAAATCTCATCGGGATTTTTGAAAAAAAAAGTTGTGTTGGCCGAATGGGATGTACCTCGACTTTCAATCTGAAGGTTGTGTGTTCGAATCCCGGCGTGCATCAATGGATTTTTCTGTTCAAAAATTTATATGCGCATCAAAAACACGTGCTTACAACGGTAAAGGAAACCAGTTAGTGTTCTTATAAGGGGCGATGGGCTTGCAACCTGTCACGTATGGAATGCTAACTACTGCAAAATGTGGGCATGTGCCAAATATGTTTGGACGTGCCTCTGACTACCCCCACTAGACATCTTCAAAGGATCTAAGCGTCTGAAGATCTGAGAGGATGTCTACCGTAATTGGGGATTACAGTCGTGATACTATTTTTTCATTTTTCATTTATTTTTGAAAAATGTCCAAATTGTAATGTCTTGTTTTAGTTTTTTTCGATTATATTATTGATAGAGATAATATAATGTCGTTTGAACATAATATATTTTATGTTAATATCAGTATATAGATATTTACAAGCTTTTATTTAACTTGCAATGTATGTATGTAACTATGTTTGTTAAGGTGGAATCTTGCAACTCAATTTTGAAGCAGTTATCCCCAACCGATTGAGCTGAAATTTCGCACACTTATGTAACTTTGATAACAATGATATAATATGGTGACAGTGAGCTGATCTGATGATGGAGTTAGGAGCTGTTCAACAGAAACTTACAATAGAACTCCTTAGTAAATAGTTCGATTGAGTAAAAACTTTGCATACTTGTCAAGTTCCGATGACAATATTATATGATGTGACAGGTGATAGTGCGCTGGGGTGGTTTTAAATGATTTTACAAAAGCTGGCTTGTCAATCTGCGTTCGCTACACCATACGCAAACAATAATAGTCTAATTCTATTGTATAAATTTACAAAAACCCATTTATGTTGAAAGTTTACAACGTAGTAGGTGTAATTGAAACGTAAATGTTAAACCATCGCATATGACTTTACACTGAAAACTCCACTACACAAGAATACAGTATCAAGAATTAAATTAAAGCGAATCTCCAGGGAGTTTTAAATTTTAAAGCGGAAAGGGGACGGCCACAGTCCTGCTGCAAAATAATATTACTTCGCTGACTCTACACTTTCACCTGGCATTTGAAATTATAAAAAGAGTTGAATATTTCTGCAAATTCTTTTAAAATTCTAAATCAACACAGCAAGTTTGTAAACCAAAAAAACAGCTTCACTTTAAATATGAAGCAACGCTAATTCACTGCAAAAAATGTAGAAACTTGAATCTACGAAGCAAATTAGAGGGAATGGAATATAGTTTACTTTAACTTAAACTTATTACGGTCCTCGAGAAACAAGCATTGGAGGCTGCGCGGGTCAAGTGTCCAATTTGTCACCGCGAAACTTCATACTACCCCGCCCGGCCTGTTCGATTCCATTAAACTTTCAAGACCATTCGAAGCTATTTTCTTGTTCGAATCAAGATTTGCCTAATTAATTTACGAGGCTTTCATACCTTGTTAGGATTATGCTATTTATAAATTCGTGTAGTTTTCCTCTAACGTAGGTTGATTGGTGTGAGCGACCTCGCTAAGTGCGACGTAAATAAAAAGCTCAGTGGGATGCTTACAATGCTATATCATAAAAATTAAATTACGGTGAAACTTTAGCAGTAAGTGCGCGCCATTTTAGTGGGGTGATGTCGGCAAGGGGCCAGGCAGCCACATCAAAGCGACGGCGACCTCTTCTTAAATCAAATATAGCAGGTTCTTTATTTTCGGTTCAAATGCTCCGTCGTAGCGATCTTACCTGTGGTGTTCAACAATTTTATGAACACCGATGCTAATATAAACGCGAGTTGTAAACAAGGAAAAACGTCAAAGGAAGTGAGACGGTGAAGAAATTAACGTGTTCTCTACGATACTCGCCTCGGGCTAGAGATCAAGTGGCTAATTTGTCAGCAAGTAAACTTGCTCGAAGGACGATGCGATTCGATTAAACTTCTGCCCAAGTACATAGAGCAGGGCCTACCTAAACTTGTCTGTACATTTACGGCTGAAACTTAATTAGCTAACTCATCAGAAGAGTGCCCACCCGCCGTGTATGCTTCGGAATCTTTTCCGTGATTTAGTAGAGGGGTTCGAGTCCACCTATGCATTTTTCTATAGGTACATATATTATTTAAACATTTAATAGATTAAATACTAAAAATAGAATTTAAATAATTACGCTTAAAAAACTAAAAACAAAACCGACTTCATGTTTATAAATAAAAAATTTAGTGCTTTAAAATACATAATGAAAAACCCAGGGGCCCTGTTATCGGTGCCTGACAGGTGGTTTTTATTTCGGAGGGGAGACTTGGTGGTAATTGGACCACCTAGGAAGTATAGGCTTTCAAATAAATAAACAATTTTGTTAATCCGTCCACAAACGCCGGAGTAATCACAAACACACAAAAAAAAACATACAGGCGTCTTGAAAACCTCCTCCTTTTTGAAGTCGATTAAAAAGATAATTATTACATATTTTGTAGAATTTTAATATGTATTTATATTGTGTTAAAACTATCTTGTAAAAATAAATACGGCTACATAATACAACTTGTATTGCGGATGCTTCGATCGCTAAACATAATATAAATTTAATAATAACCACAGTTAAACATGGTTGCTTACCAACATAATCATAGCCTAGAAAGAAAAGTTAAAAGTAATCACTATTAAGGTGATAAGTACAATTTTTGACATCTTGTATAGGCTGAGTCTAACCGGATTAGACAGAAAAAGTGATAAAACTGCATAATCTTGAAAACCATCAAATTTAAAAAGAAACCGACTGTAATTTATTTAGCTAGTGTGATTATCTAACGAATTATATAAAAATTAACTGTTTAGCTATTCATAGTTCTGATTTAAAAACGAAACTAGTGTTTTTGAAGAGCCACCTTTAGAAAATAAATCTATCAAGACAAATTTCACCAATCGTGTTTCTGTCTGTAATTTATCTAGATTATATCCTTATGTTATCTTTGTCATGAAAAACAAAACTGTATGTTTTGCGGTTATTGAGAAAAAACGATTCTGCATTCATCAAAAACATTTATTACTCGCCTTAAAACAAGGTTTCCTTGAGCGCCCACATAAAACCCTGAGGATATAACCTTCTCTCACCTTACACAAAAATGTAATATTTTGGTGTCAAATCCATATTCTCATCATGAAAGGTCGTCTGATATATCATGAGTTTCTGCTGACTATTGAAACTGTAGATCTTGTAATTGGTAAACATTTATTATTTCTACGCCATTTCACCCTTCTCGAAATAAATAGCATCGGTGTATCTCTATCTCGTAGATTTCAGTTTAAATTTTATTTTATTCTTATCTCGTACTTGTGAGCCTATCTCTGTTCTGAGACTACTGTAGGTACTACGGATAGGCACTCAAATATTATAAAAAAAGGATTTGAGCAAGTAAAACGAGATATATGTATACTTAGATATTAATACATACTTAGATCTAATCTAACTCTACTTATCTCTATCTCTCTATCTCTACTTATCAGTTCGTACTTACTTAGCCTACGGCAATAACTCCTTTGTGCTAGGTATGTAGGTATCTACAGTACCGACTACTTCGGAAATGTTCATCTTTGATACTAGTACTAATCCGATATTGAATATAATCAGCTCTATAGAGCTGTTACAACATTCACTAAGCTCTTGAGTGACTGACGAGGCGCGGGACGGCCGGACATTGGTTGCATAGTCGTTCTAATTCGAAAACACGAAAATTGCCGAAGCACATAGCTTTGTTTGTAGTACTGTACGTCATGATTGAAATGTTGAAATTGATTACGGTTTTGCTGCAACCGCAACTATGCAAGAGTCTCACACAAGTGACTGTCTTGAACATAACTCACGAAGTATTGCAGTTGTAGCATAACACCTAAAGGTTCAGTGTGCCATTTGATATCCATGTTCTTCAGCATCGTCTAACACATCTAGAATCAGTATCGCATTTACCTGTTGAATTCCCTCTGTTTTGATAGTCACTTAAGAGGCTGCCAGTCGCTGATTGCTCTTTTTCGAAACGAAAAAAGAAATACTTCTGAACAAGCCACATCTCTTATTTTTATAAGTATATTACCTCAGGTTCCTACCTAGATTTCTATTAAGCTGAAAACATAATAGCAGAAACTTTTCACGATAAAGATATTATTTCAAAATGATACGTTTTAGAATTTATGATCGAAATATTTTATATACCTACTATTAAAATCAACTTGTGATTTATTGTTAAAGATAGGTAATATGTAGATCTAGATTTCTATTAGAATAGATTTTTGATAAGTAATTATACATAATTTATATCATTAATTTATTCGAAAAGCTAAGGCGGATCACACTCCGACGTGTGTTTGTCATCATTGCAGCGGTCGGTAGGATTATTTATCGAAGTGATTAAAGATGGGTACATCTACTATACATTATAAAATAGGAGATGTGGCTTGTTCACAAGTATTTATTTTTTCGTTTCGAACAAAAACAATCGTCGACTGGGAGCGCCTTAAGTAAAGTAACTATAAAAATATAGCTACCCAACTTTTCATTTCTATCAAGTTCCGTAATTGAAATCGTAATTTTGACAAGGGAAATTGAAATCGATTGAGTTATATAACAAAACAGCTTCTCTCAGTCTCATCTATTTTAGGAATTTATTTGTAGACTTCCAGTTAATTCATCTATTTTTATAATTCTTCTGTAGCCTTCCAGTTTTTTCTTCTATTTTGAATATTGTCTAAACTTACCTTCAGACAGGTATAGTCGATCAGGCTCTTGCGGTGGGTCACACGGCCTGTGACGCAGCGTGACGTGGAGGGATGGGCCTCGAGGTGGTACCTCAGGAGGAGCCGGTTCAGGAGGTGACTCGCATTCTCGCTCAGAGGTCGGGCCGTTTGAGTTACCTGCAGAAAATAGTAGGGTGCTCTTAGGTATCGCTTATCGGGACAGCCGTATTCTACTCATCTATAAGATTAGGAGTTTTGATAAATGTAAGCCGAAGTATTAAAACAAAAGTAGTATTCTCCGTACTTAGCTTATTATTTCTGACTAGCTGGACCCGCGACAGACGTTGTCCTGTCCAAATTTCAATAATCTCATAGAAAAAGTACTTTCAGTTTTTCGAATTTTACAATTCTTCATTCCTATTTCAGTGCACAAATGTACAACAAAGAGTCTTTAAAGAAAATGTTCCATAAAAACCATAGAGTTTTATACAAACTTGCCCCCGTTTTTCAGCTTTTAGGGGTAGAATTTCGGAAATTCCTTTCTTATCGGATGCCTACGTCATACAAAGAACGCACCCTCCAAGTTTCAGATCTCTACGATCAGCGGTTTAGGCTGTGCGTTGATAGTCAGACATTCAGGACAAAGCATTTTATATGTATAGATTAAGTGACATTGTTTCTGGAATATGTATGATACAGATAAAATGGTAGTAGCCGTAATAATTTATGAACTCGAAAGAGCTTTATATGAATAAAGACGAGTAATATTTTTGTTGATGAATGCAGAATCGTTTTTTTTTCAATAATCGCAAAACATACAGTTTCGTTTTTTTATGACAAAGATAACTTAAGGATTTAATCTAGATAAATTAAAGACAGAAACACGATTGGAGAAACTTTTCTCGATTGATTTATTTTCCAAAGTTAGCTCTTCCAAAACACTAATTTTGTTTTTACTCAAAACTATGAATAGCTAAACAATTGAATAATTAAGTAGCTAAACAGATATTTTTTATATAATTCGATAGATAATAATGATACATAAATGAAAGACAGTTTATTTTTAAGTTTTATGGTTTTCAAGATAGTGCGTTTTTATCACTTTTTCCGTCTTATCCGGGTAGAACCTTAATATTTCATAGATCAAAGATATCCCTACTATCTACGCGATGTGCACAACAAACAGGTTATGAACACGACGTGCCTCTCAATATCCACGTACCATTCACGTCAGTGCAGCTTCATTAAAATAGCTGGTGAACTCAACAATGTTGCAAAGATCAAGAGACCTGCTTGAGTAGCGATTGCATGTTTGCAGAAATGAGGCATCTGTTTACCCAAGTCTGTGTTGTGAGTCGCGGGAACTATGCGAAGCATCCTTATCAAAGGCATCCACCGCGTGCTATGCGTATTCTGTTAAACACGTAGCGCACACGGACAATTACGAAGTAGAGAAGATAAGTAGGTGTACAGGTTATTTGGAGAGGGGTAGCAGCCACCTTTACTGTTGCAGCTACCTTAGTTGGGATCAAAAATGCCTTTTCTGTCCCTTTCAAATTACGACCCTTAAAATACTCCAAATACTTCACTGGCCTTGAATCTGGTGGATATACAAAAAGTACTTATCGTAAGTACCATTACCCATTAAATCTGTGTTTTTGTAGTTTCACTATGCAAGGCCTGGATACCACCAGTATTTATAAATAGCCATAAAGTCTAATGTATTCATGATTATTTTAAACTGGCCTTACTGCAGTTGATATTACTAGCTCTAACTACTGCGTTGTTGGTTGAGTGTACGATTCCCACCGAGAACAAATGTGTGATAAGCATAGATGTCTTAACTATTAATACGGCTAATTACCATTAATAATCTCGGCAGTATTCGCCGATCTGAAACCTGGAACGCCTTCTCGAAACGTCAGCAATACAACAATGAACGTGGTAATTAGCCGTATTTTAGTTAAAAAGCATAGATGTCTGTTCTGTGTCTGTGTCTGACTTATATACCTACATACATATTATATGTTTTCATTTATTTCGATCCAATAGTATACACTTTGCTTAGTTTGGGCCATTTGGGCTAGCTATAGCGCTGTATGAAATGTCCAATAACATATTTTATACTATTTATACCCGAGCGATTTCATTCGTAAAGTGGTCAGTCTATTTAATTTAACTTATTCCAGATTATTATACTCGTTCGTACAGTACCAAAGTATAATGTTACGAGTAGGTATATATATAGGCGATACAAACCATAATATAGATACGAAATCTATATATACGTACAATATCTGATATCCGTATACTGGCTCGTTTGAAATCGATATATTAAAATATCACTAGATATTTGTACTTAAAAATGTATAAGAATGCAGCCAGTTCTAAGCCTGGAAAAAGTATGAAGGAAAGTTCTATCATAATATACATTAACAACACCGCCCCCGAGATACAGTTTATACTAGTTCGGGGAATGATGAATGTCCAACTCGTGCACCACGGTGGTCGAAAGCATGGCTACAGTTTCTTGCCTTAGGTTAAGCAGGTCGTCTGGAAGAAATCGATTAATCGATAAGACCGCCTTTTGTAACATATATATTTGTAATTGCTTACATTGTGTTACAATAAAGAACATTTCATTTCATTTCACATTTTACTGCAGATATGCATTCACCCTAAACATAGTTTAATAAAACCTACAATATCGATTCGCATCGAATATAATTTCGATGCGAATCGGTGTTACAATACGATATCGCATGAGTCACATATATTCACAATATCTATATATTTTAATATATAGTTTTGAAATCCGATATTGAAAATCGATATCTAATTCAGATACGATCCTCAGAAAAAGCTATTACCCAGTCCTACTCCCAAAATGCCACGTTCAATGTAGAACTAATCAATACCGATCTAAATTCTGTAACAATAACTGGGCTGGAATTCTGTCTAGAATAATTGACTAAATACCTCATTAACACCAAACATTTCGTGGCATGTTTTGATTACTGAATACTAATTACATTATTAACGTAATCATCATAAATTGTTACATTGATTGTCTATCACCGCAAGTTATACGATTGATTTAGATTTCAAAATCAAATAGGTACAAGCTTTTCTTGTTCAATTTAAAATTATACGAGCATAATTTTTGTCGTTCAAAAACATAGATTTGAACAAAAGTCCCAACATAATTAAAAGTACTAGTCGTATAATAAGAAAAAAATTGTTTAAAAGTACGGTAGACATACTCTCAGATCTCAAGACGCTTAGATCTAAATATAATAAGTTGATAAGAATGTCAAAAAAGGGGTAGTCAAAGGTACTTTCAAACATTATGTTTGGCACAACACCCACATTTTGCAGTAGTTATCATTCCATACGTGACAGGTTGCACTCCCATCGCCGCTATTATGAGTATAATCGCATATTTTACCATTATTATGAGAGAGGCGTGTGTTTCGTGCGTTGTTTTCGTGCACGAACTCTTCAGCGCGACGCTCCCGCCGACGAGACATAGTGCCGGTGTCACCACTAAATATTTCTTCACCTGTAACAAACATTTAGAATGAGTTTCCATCTACACGGGGCTGTGCGTGCGGAGCGGACCAAACACAGCGCTCGACATTTTCAAACTCAAATATTTGAGCTCTGTCATTGGTCCGCTCCGTATAGCTTCGCGTATGTGGAAACTCACCCTTATTGTCTAACATGCATTTAGTCAACCAGGTCAATGCACTGAAAAGGCAAAGTAAGGGTGCATGCTCAACACACCATGCTCTTTAGTAGCATGCTAGTAATGAGCAATTGCTACTTAGTAGCATGTGTATCTACGCAGTGCTAGTAATGAGCATGCTTATTTCGAGCATACTCAAACATCAACAGCCGTTTGATTTTCAAGCATGCTACCTGAGGCGCGGCTGGAGCATGCCTTTACCAAGGCGCGACAGACACGTTTTCAAATTTATAAAATCTATCTCGAACTTTTAATATCTAATAGGTACGGTGGGGTGATGAAATAAATGCTTTTCATGACATTTTATATATTAAAAGTTCGATAATCCCTATCCATGTAAAATAATACTATTTTATTTTATTCTGTACGGATACAACTGACTTGATCTTCCATTTTGATTGAGAGATTGATCATGTCTGTTAGATTGTTTGCTTTGATCGTGCTTGCTCAAAAGAAATATGCTTATTGCCAGCAAATGTGAACAGATGCAGAGCGTGCTACTTTTAAGCATGCTTAAATATAAGCATGGTGTGTCAGTACCATAAGACGGGAGCTCATGTTGTTTTTGAAATAAAGATAAAAATATGCTGGTTTTCGGAAGATGTTTTTGTTCTTTTATTAACCGAGAGTACCCGCCGTTTGTTTGCCCAAACGACCAAACGTATTTGGATGAAACTTGAAATATATACTTAGCTTTTTTCCTGGAATAGCATACATTTTATCCAGGTACCACAAGTGCGAAGCTGAGGTCGGAAACTAGTATGTATAGCTTATATACAATATTCGCTGAATGTGTTGCTTTTGTTGTATTCGTTATTATCAGGAGAAAGTTCATATGGAAAAAAAATATTTTTACAGGACGTCTGTCGGGATAATATGTCGGTAATGCAATAAAAATTACCTACCTTTAGAGTTTCTGTTTCTTTTATAGTATCGTCGGTTGGTACTCTCGTGTGGAAACGGCGAGGCTTGGCGCTGTGGACTGTTGACGAATCGGGGTATTTCTTCACCAGCTTCGGAGCCGTACATACGCCTTTGTTCGCCTGAAACAAAGTCACCTTCGTAAGCGATTGTACTACATCATGTTTATTTTTAAGAAACACTGTTTTTATTGTACAGCTTTTTTATTACAGTACCTACCGAATAAAGACTCCTTATAGTAAATCGTTATTTAAGCGCAAATTTCCAAAAAAAATATAATTTTTAAGTTATATTAGTATTTTTATACGCGGTAATGGAATTACAAACAGTTACGTAAATAATGCTAACTACTGCGAAATTTAAACATGTACCCAGTATAAAGTTTGGACGTGTCTCTGACTACCCCATTAAGACATGAAGGATATTAACGCCTGGAGATCTGAGAGTATGTCTACCGTACATGGAAATTAAAGCCGCGGTTCTGTTTCATTTTAATGAAACTGTGGCCTGAGCACGAACAACTATCGTATCGACAACCTATCGTCCAAATGTCAAAAATGACACTTTTTGTAATAATAATAATAATAATAATAAAAATATTTATTTTTCAAAAGGCTTTCACAGAAGGTTTACACTTAATGAATGGCTTAAATACTAGGTAAGGTAGGTTCTACATAATATCATCAACAATACAATGTGCAATAATTATTAGGGTAATACAATAGCAATCACCTTAATTACCTACCTAGGTAAAAACCTTGTGTTTTGAATGGCATAGATACTCTACTTTGCATCAAGCCTTGTAGTGTCAATAACATTGACTCCTCGCTCTAACTAAGTTTACACTTGTATATAGACGCGAGGGATCCTTGCTTCGGCTGTCTACTTGGGGTTAAGCTCAGAAGGTATATCTATACTTCGTAATGAGCACATTAAAAATAGTTTAACGTGCTAGAGGTCTATACTAAAACTTATAACTTAATATTATTTCAGCCAAAAATTAAAAATATTGTGTATATTCAACCTGTTTTTGAACAGTTTTTTGCTCTTGTTATTTTAGGTACCTAAGTGTTTTTGTTTATGGAAGATAAGTGAAAGAGTGCAATCTATTGTCGGTGAAAGGTAACAATCGCTTGTAAAAATCTAAGTTGGTTAAGAGACTACGGTTAGCAAATCTTCCGTTTGCTGATAATCCAGGTTTTGCAAGTAAGTGTTAACTTTATTTTTACAATCTCTATAGGTTGTGTTGTGCATAATTGTGTGTTTGTTTACTTTATTGTATAAGTGTGGTGCTAAAAAGTGTGTGTGACGATGTGCGAATGATGTTCTGCATGATTTAGTGTAATATATTTTATCCTTCCTTCTTCTACTTGATAAAATTTTATCTGGAGTATGTGAATGTTGTGTGAGAATAACTTGTTGTATGAACAGCTTTCTAACGGATAAAACTTTGCAATCTTGGTAAAGATCGGTTGTTGGATACCTATACGGACGAGAGTGAGCTACTTTGAGCACAGCTCTCTGCGCTCTTTCGAGAGGGAGCATATGTGTTTTTGCAGCTCCACCCCAAGATGTTAAGCAATAGCCTAATAATGATTGGCATAAGGCATAGTATGCAACTCTCAGTTGGGATTTGTTCGCCGCATGCCTTATGTTTTTGAAAACCGCTATTAGTTTGCGTATTCTGGTCGTTAAGGAGTTTATATGAGGCTGGTAGGACATATGCAAATCTAGTGTGACACCTAGGTATTTTATAGTGTTACATCTTTCGAGTGATGGACAGTTGCAAGCAGTTGAAATAGCATGCAGGCATGACATAGTGTGAGCCCGAATAACACGTTCAGATTCTTTAGGAAGTCCAGAATTACGAAGGCAAAAAGTTACATATTTGGTTTTTGTAGGGTTCAATGTGAGTATGTTTTGGTAGAGTTGCTTTGATACCAGATCAAAACCACTTTGAGCAAAAGTGTAGGCCTTATCCCAGCTCTCTCCCTGAAAGAGCAATACCGTATCGTCAGCGAAGGCTAACAACTTGCAGTCCGGAATGTTGAGTTCACATATCTGGTTCATATAAACTAGGAATAATGTTGGTCCGAGGATAGAGCCCTGTGGAATTCCATAAGTGACAGGTAGCTCGGTACTAACGTGTTCTCCTATTCTCACAGTTTGTAATCTCTCACTTAGGTAACTCCGCAGTAGCTCTAGTTCATTACCCCGAATTCCTAAACCTTCCAGTTTTTCCAGGAGCAACGGTATGTGCACCGTGTCGAATGCCTTCGCTAAATCAAGGAAGATTCCCATACACTTTGTGCCTTTATCAAGACATTCCACAATATAGCGATTTAGTTCTGAGACAGCGTCCGCCGTAGACCGTCCCTTTCGAAAGCCAAATTGATTGTCTGAGATGAGTTTAAATTTTTCTAAATAATTAACCAACCTGTTATTCAGCGCTTTTTCCAAAATTTTTGATAGAGCTGGCAAAATGGATATCGGTCTATAATTACTTACTGTCTGTTTGTCGCCAGTTTTGTAGATTGGCAGTATAATTGATTTTTTAAATGCTCTTGGGAAAACAGAAGTGGAAAAACTTAAGCGGCAAATATGTGCCAGCGGTGTAACAAGGAACTCTTTGTTTTGCTTAAGGATTTGAGAAGAAATATTGTCCCATCCTATAGAGCAATCGGATTTGAGGGAGTTTATAAGACTCAAGATTTCTGTTTCTTCTATATTTATGAGTCCGCAAGAGTTTGAAGGCGTTTTATGCGTATAGAGTGAGTTGTAAGTATTTGTGTTATTTGTACATATTTTTTCCGCTAAAACCCTACCAACACCTGCGAAGAACTCGTTTACTGAGTTGACAGTTTTGAGAGGATCAGTTCCTTGAATCAGGTCTTGTGGTAGAGCTTGTTTGGGTTTAAAATTTGTTAAGTTGTTTATAACTTTCCAAGTTTTTTTTACATCGTTGCCTGCTTTTTCAAATTGCGTTTGTTCATATGCTTTCTTTAATTTACGTAGAAGAGAATTGCAAAAATTTCTATATCTTTTATAAATAACTAGCAAGGTTTCATCGTCAGGGGAGTCGCGTTGTTTTAAATGCAATTTATCTCGATGCCTCATACATCTGATAAGGCCCGGAGTGATCCAAGGCTTTATAGGAGATTTCCGGCGTGACAGCTTTACCAAACGCGTATGCTTTTGTATTACTTTGGTCATAATTTCTATGAAAATATCTGTTGCAAGATTACAATCCAAGGCATTTATCACGGAAGTAAAATTAGTGGCTGAGAGATCAGCTTTTATTGCTACGAAATCTAGTCTTTTAATTACAGTCTGTGTCTTTACTTTATCGCGACAATTTTGGAGTGCTAGTAAAATAGTATTATGGTCTGTCAAACTATTTTCAATGACCAGGGTCATAGCGGATTTTTTAGTTTTTATGAAAATGTGATCGAGGCAACTTGCATTTCTTGTTGGGTATGTATGGGAGGGCAAGAGACCATGGTACGCTAATATATCCACGTAATCTGAAGACTTATTTCTTGCCTCGTCATCTACAATATTTATGTTCATGTCACCTACTAAAATTACATTTTGATATTTAGAAAGAGTGGAAATAACAGTATCTAAAGAACTAATGAAATTTTCCAAGTTTGTGTAAGAAGGAGAACGATAAATTGATATTATTGCAATAGTATTGCTGATAATTGTGACTAGGCAATTTGCGTTTTTGAATGCAGGTTCGTAGGAAATCGATTTAATATCTGATCTTATGTAGACCACTACTCCGTCATTTTGTAATAAGTTATTGTTAGTCGAAGTGGACTCATAACCATCTAAGTAGGGAAGATTGCAGCATTTCTGGAGCCAACATTCAGTTAATACAATGACGTCCGGTTGCATCTTCACACGTTTAATAAGAATTAGAAATTCATCCAGATTCTTAGATATACTGCGTATGTTTTCAGAGACAATAACAATCGAATTTTTAGATTTATAAAGGTAGGACAAACAGTCATCAGGTTTACATAAATGAGCCTCCGAGACGGTCACGCTATCTATGCTATCATGTAGTACTTCTATGTTATTCATGTTATAAAAAGAAGATTTCTTTGCATACACTGCGTGAAAACATACAGTGCGCGGGATACCCAGTGGGTAGGGAGAGTACTTACTAATAGTTTTGGGATAGCATAGCAGTGTGTGAGTCTAAGGAGGTAATAGAATGAGTAATGTTGTGACCTAACCTTGATATAATGTGATTGGTTATTATGTGAGAGTGTTGACATAGTGTTTGTTGAGTTCAAATGTAGGTAATGTAGGTACGGAGTGCAGCAAAAAGAAAGATACGTGGATGATGATTGAGAGCGAAAACTGTTCAAAAACAATACATCATTTTGGGCTGAAAAAACATATAGACAGATGATTATAAAACTAAATTTAAAGAAACAAAAAAGATAAATGTGGTTGTTAAAGTGCATATAACATTCTAGTCATGCACTGTGCTCTATATATTGTAATTGCACTTCATCCTTGATGATTATGCTTTTTGAGCCTTCTTCTTTGCGCAAATATATCAGTCCGTTTGAAGTCCAACAGAAAGCGTAGTTATTCCGCTTAGCATGCTCACGTGCTTTGTAGAAGAGGCCTTTTGCCTTGTATGTTAGGTACTCGCTGATGTACACCGGTCTCGGTACCTTTTGTATAGTAAATGTGTCAGTTATGGCATTTGGACGATACGTTATCGATACGATAGTGGTTCATGCTAACCCTGCTTCAAGCATGTTAAAAAACCATTACCAACACTTCGCCATACCCAAATATTATTATGTAATGTTCCAAAATCTGGTAAAACAATTCCATTCACTTAAATATTGTTATTTTGGCGTAATAACTTTCACCACTTTACACAAATAGGTCAGTATGAAAGTTGGGGGTGAAAACTTCGAAATTTATGATGCGGTCTGCTTTGGTGGGTAATTCTAAACAATAACAAACAAATTGTGTACTGTGGAGGCCGTAGAGCGGTGAACAGAGGCAAGCCTTTCACAGTAAGGAAAGAACTCAGCTAGCCCAGTCCGCTTTTGAGGTCTACGTCTCTATCGCCGTTATGTCAAAGTCAAAAGCTATTTCCTTCAATAAAATCACTTAAAAGCTAGGTAAAGCTTGCCTGTTAAAATAAAAATAAATAGAATCACGACTGTAATCCAAAAGTACGATAGACATCCTCTCAGATCTCCAGACGCTTAGATCATTTGAATATGGGGTAGTCAGAGACACGTCCAAACATTATATTTGGCATATGCCCACATTTTGCAGTTGTTAGTATTCATTGACAGGTTGCAAACCCACCGCCGCTTATAAGAATACTAACTGGTTTCCTCACTAAAATAATGGATGATGATGTAAATGGATGCAACAAACTTAAGTTTACCCCCACGCAATACGAACAAATGAAAGTCTGCTCGGTTTGTCTGTATTCATAGCAGCCATGAAATCAAGTGCGATAAAAATCTGTAAGTAAGAAAATAATTCGCATGGCCATCTCTCACGTTGAACTGTGATTGATTGTTGTGGACAAATTCAGTAGAGAAAACAAAGAGGTGATCGATCATGATTGACTAATGTCGATAGTATCAGTGTCTTTGTGTTTTAGTGCATTGCTAGTCGGGCAGTCCATTAATAAAATTGAAACATTCACAATAGCCTAAGGCTAGCGTACGCCACGAACGGTCTGCCATTCGTTTTGTAACAGCTCTAGAGATTGCTCTAAGAACTAGACAGGGTACGCTAAAAGCGCTTCTATTATACATTATTACAACAACGGGAATTACTCACGTAAATGATAAATTTTCAATGAGGACACCGACAATGTTTCGTTGTTTCGTTGTTGTCACTGTGAGTGCGAGACGGAAATGCGAGCAGGGTAGCGTGTTTAATGGTCCACTCACCCTGAAGAAGATTCTCTAGATGAATCGAAACATTGTCGGTGTCCTCATTGACAATTTATCATTTACGTGAGTAATTCCCGTTGTTGTAATAATGTGTAGTGCAACTCACGAAAGTTTTGAAAGGAACGCTTCTAATCTATTATGTGTATTAGTTATGTAGCGCTTAGTATCAGTCAGTCCGAGTCTCAGTCTCAGTCACGCACACAAAAGCGCGTATCTATACACATCACAACTAAAATAACTGCTTGCTGCGACATCGTGAGATATAACAACTGTATTTGACCTATATTTTAGTGCTAAATATTTTTCTCAGAGCTGTGAACTAGCTGCAGAAAAGCCTAGCTTTGGCAGGCTAAGTTGCACGCCCGCAGGCGCCGCCTTCTACTTCGCCAAACAAGTCGAGCTCAAATGTAAACGTCTCGCTCTCTGTTCCTCCTCTTAGGTATTACTACAGTTAGTTGAATGTAAGGGCATAATAACAATTATGCTTTTCATTGCTTCTGTAGCCTTCATTCAATACCCTGGAGACCAAACTGAAAATAAATAACACCCCGGTCACATTCATTCCTGACCTCTAGGATTCCCTGTGTCGTGCGTATCAGAAATTAGTACCTCAACACGCAGAACAAATATTTGCAAACATTTGTCCTGCCGTAGGAATCGTCTCTTGACCTCTAGCGTGCCATCCGGGCACTCACCCAACGTACAGAGGTTGTTCAAAAAGGTAAAGGGAATAAATCTAAGCGTGTGAAAAAGAAATTTATTTTAACTACGTTTTCATCAAAAATATATTTTTACTTATCAAATTTACACCGAAATCGATTGAAATTATCATGCAGGCAGGACCTATATTCGTTTTAGCTAACAACATTACAAAACGTAATTTAAAAATGTTTCGACAAATTGCATAAATATAGAGATGAGTTGATGATGATGTCTCAGAGCATTTCGATATAAATAGTTACTATAAAATTGGTATTCTCTAAAATCTATGATTTCATAGCCCTATGAGAATAGATTAGGTACATAGATTCTATAATAGTCACTATTAAATTGGTATTCTATAAATTTGACTGATATTCATAGCTACGAAAATCATAGATTTTTACGAAATAAACCAGCTGAACTTGCTTCTTACGTTACAACGTCCAAACTAACAATAGATTTTAGTTTTTCCATACATATCCAAAGGCAAAAACAAACACCTTGTTAATATTTACTAATCGACTCTACCAACTCGATTACCATTATGCTTCGCCGCAGAGCATGTTTCGCCATAATGTTTAATATAAACTAAAATCTGACTCACAAGTACGTAGTTGTTAGTCCACGTAACTACTTTGATATTATAATTTGCATTAGATCTGGTATATGTATCAAGAATGGTAGGTATCTTCTCAGATCTTTTGTTTGAGACTTCACCATCGATCGGCACCACACTGGAGCTCTACATTAAGGAAAGGATCATTGAAAAAAATGATAGCCGTGTTTGTTGCGTGATTCATCTAGGCTTGGTCGCAAGGAACAAGCGTAGCTTCACCTAGCTCCTAAGACGTTTGAAATTGACCCTTGATATTTTATTAAAATAAATGTAATACTAACTACTAATATATGTAAAATACTAACTTGTTCCTCTCGATGTTTTCCTTCACTTTGGAAAATAAAAAGAAATAATAGTCAAATATTGTTATCTATAAAATTCTCGTGTTACAGTGTTTGTAACCAAACTCCATACGAAACGGCTTGACCAATTTTTAAGATTTTTTGTGTATATGTGTGGTAGGTATGAGAATAGGTCGTAGGGTATTTTATACCCCTAAGTGATAAGAATGGCATAAACTTAGGGAAGAGCTGAAAGTTCTTTTTTCTGTGGGATTATTGAATTTTGTCAGAACAATATCTGTCGGGACAGCTAGTGTTCATATAGTTGTCGAAAGTCTATCACAATGCATGGGTTATTTTTAGTGTGGTAGGCCCTAAACAGATAAACTCAAATTAAGTCGTACTCGTTTAGCAAATTAAGTGAGTGCAGACGCATCAGACTGGAAATGATGATAAAGTGATTCTATTTATTTTAGGTATTTAATTTATACATTAGATTTTATGTACCTATGTAAACACATAGGTACATAAAATCTAATGTAATAAATAAACATTTATTATATCAGCACAACCAATTCCTATTCTGCTCCACAGTATTCATAACTTTGGCACTGGGTCATTCAGCGCCATATTTGGTTACCGAAACTGTATTTTTATCGTATATCAAATTAATACTTAACTATTGACCCTACAGCTCACAGAAATGTATCCTTTATTCCGTAACCGTTAGGGTTTGAAAAGTTATGGCATGTTATTCAGTCCACGTTTGCGATGCTTCCCTTCAGTAAACAGCTCAGGATTGAATATGAAAATTTAATCGACTAATTTAATCGAACAAGGATACTCGCCTTGAGACTGCCTACCAAAGAGATATAAAAGGCGTCTTAAAGGAAGATTATGCTCCTACATATGAATTCAAAATGAGAATCCAGATTGTCGTTCTACGATGTTTACTCTAATGTATTCTATTTTGGGAATTGGGCCAAATAAAAATCACCAAGTATCAAATCAAGTCACGGGCAAAAGCTACAGCAAAATAAAATAAAAACGTGTTGGTGAATGAGAATAATTTAAGTTTCTAGCATTCATTTGCAAATCGCCAAACTTTGACGAGTTACGTTGCATTTAAATGCCAGGCGAGTCTGGGGAGGTTCACCACCCTGAAAATTTGCATTTTTCAAAGTCTTTTGTGCCCAAGGTTGGATCGGGCTGCGTTTCCGCCCTATACCTACCTACATTATAAAATTGTGTAGGTCTAGAACAATGCGAAATTTTTATTCACAAAGATCGCCCGACGCCGGCGTTGGAAACTTTCACCTCCACTTAGCAGTGAATATTCGTAATAATATCAACTGCAAGTACTATTGTTATGAGCTAGATTAGCGGAGGCTTCGTTGGAGTTAATGGAAATTCATGCTGATAGTTGAAGGCTAAAAAAGCCAGAGCTGAATATCAGCGGGCAACCGTGAATAGTTATATTCGGAAACATACTCGTACCTTGCAAAATTGACCTGAATAAAAGCTTCGCATTCAAACAGGCTTTAAAAAGATTACTGAATAAATAAAAATACGAGTACCTATCCGCTGTAGCCACCATATAGAAGTGGCTTTAGTCAATGGCTCAAGTAGATATAGGAGTGAATAGAATTTCGACAAATTGACTCGCGTCATCGAATGTTTGATTTTACACTACAATACCCAGTTTTTGGATATACAGGATGTAGGTACCTACAAAAAAAATGTGTTAAGCTTAAATCCAGAGGTACAGCAGTGACACTACACTACAAGACCCAACTTCTGGATATTCAGGATGTAGGTACACAAAATGTGACAAGCGGGCAAGTTTGTGAGTTTGTTTGTATGTTTGTGCCTCAATCAGGCATAAACGACAAAACGAATTAAGCTGAAATTTTCTGTAGATTTAGATATGAAGCCAGAATAAAACATAGACAACTTTAAAATACGAAAAACATCCCCAAATTTATAGAAAACAAAAAAATGATGATTTTAGTATAGATGGTGTGCATAATATCTGACATTAGTGTTGGCTTCTATCGTCATAGCAACGTGCATTATTCTATGCAATTATTGAAATTTGGATAGGACAACGTCTGTCGCAGGTGATAAATAAATTAAGAAAAAAAGTGTTGGACATAGTTTCTTTTTAGGGTTCCGTACCCAAAGGGTAAAAACGGGACCCTATTACTAAGACTTCGCTGTCCGTCTGTCTGTCACAGGGCTGTATCTCATGAACCGTGATAGCTAGACAGTTGAAATTTTCACAGATTATGTATTTCTGTTACTGTTATAACAACAAATAAAAACAGAATAACTTAGAATAACAAACGTGATTTTTTTACCGTTTTTATAGATAATGGTACGGAACCCTTCGTGCGCGAGTCCGACTCGCACTTGGCCGGTTTTTTTATTTGAGTAATATAATTTAGGTATTGTACCTATGAATTGAAACCAAAACAGAATGTTTTTATCATTTTTCAAACTATCGTGATTAGTAGACATAACTATAGATTTTGACACGGGTCTTTATCACGTAATTACCTTTAATTTACTTTCCCGACGTTTCGGGAAAGTAAATTAAAGGTAATTACGTGATAAAGACCCGTGTCAAAATCTATAGTTATGTTTTTATCAGTTAGATATCTGGCTCTCCTAGCTTAGTTTTGGGCTAAATAGAGCTGTGTGAAATGTCCATCAACATTTAATTTATTTATACCTAAGAAAGTCAGCTTTGTTTACTGAGTTGAGCATCTATTTTTAAAGGAAGTCGGCAGAGAGCCCCGTGTTGAAAATTTGTATTAATATCATTCTTCAGGGAAAGATAATGGAATCCTTGCAGAAATTACTTGAATTAAATTTTCACATTCAATCGTCGGGCATGCCCCCGAGAGTGATCGCGCAGCCCTATTTGCCGCCATTTCTCATCACGCTGCCTTAGATATTTATGTTTGCTGCGAATTATAGCAGGTGAACGAGTTTTTTCCTTCCTTCCGAAGATTGGCTCTACATCCTTTTACCTTTATATATAGAAATACGGCTAATTACCACGTTTTATCTTGTATTGCTGACATAAATATACAATATCAGCAATACAAGAGGCAGCGTGATGAGAAATGGCGGCAAATATTATCACGACTAATAAAAAATGTGCACTGCAAAACATGGGTATTTGCCAAATATAATGTTTGGACTCTGCCTCTGACTATCCCCTCTAGACATCTTCAAGGATATTAGCGCCTGGAGATCTGAGATCATGTCTACCGTACTTGGGGATTACAGTCGTGATCCTATTTATTTTAAGATACGTTAGTGAATCGTGCTCAGGCCACAGACTGCCGCACATAAAGCTGATAAACAATTACGTCTCCTTCATTTGACCATTGTCAATTAAATCGGGTCGTGCAAAGTAATAGATCTAAAAAAAACCACTTAGAGCTATTCCCCAGGATTGCGTGATAGCAACACTTTAATTTACAAGCTCCGTTTAATTTGAACTATTTTGAGGCTCAGACTGGAATTTAAATATCTGCAGATAAGAAGCTCACGCGAATGCGACTCTGGCATTGTGGTGGGATAATCAGTGTTTCATATGCATGGGGACGTCGACCGACGCTGACACGCACACAAACACTTACATAAGCTTAGAGCAAAGCCCACTAGTTAGGCTTTCTTTTGGTGCATTCATATTAAGTTGGATTAGTATTCTATCTGTAATCTAGTCTCCATAGCTTTGTTTAATTTGGAGTTAGATGGCGTAGTGTGAAATGTGTACCAATATTTATTTATTAATTATTTGGCTCATAGTCATTTTGAATAGATGATCTTTTTATAAACGGATTAAAAAGACTGTCTTTTCTCGTTAGTGGCAGAACCAATATCTGTTATAGACTACGTGATCCTAAACTAAACGGCAATATATCTTACAAAAACAATGTACTACGCCACAAATACCTAGCGTTGTTGCGCTACGACTACATTTCGCTCTACTTTGTCTCTGGCCGCAGCCACGGAGCATCGTCGTCGGTTAAATTACGCTTTTAACGAGTAAATGCTAAGGGAAGATTTTCAAGGATTTTTGAACCGAGAAATAAATGGCTTCGATGTAAAAATAGTTTTCACAAGTGTAATCTATCCGCAAGATCGTAGTACTTCTTTTACCTTTTACGAAACCAGTTTTGAATTTCAACATTGAATTCGAGTTAATTCGTGGAATTCGTATAAATAAGTTACCACAGCGCGCATAAAATTTTGTATTAAAGTGCCTTCTCACTGCTTAATAGGAACTACATTACGCTCCAAACATACCTACGATATGAACAGAATTAAGCCGCATACTCACTGTACTTTATAGACACGTGTATGCACGGGCGTGTGCAGAGAAATTTTCAATAATCCCCATAGGTTTGCTCGAGTCGTACGCACGCGCCCCGGCTTACGCGTAATTGATGGGTCCGTGACTAATCTCTGCACTTTGCTCTGTGAAGCCCATGTTTGCTCTTCTATAAGTATTGCTATTGCTGATGCAATTATTATTACACAGAGAACTGTCAAAGGATTCTTGATTGTATACACTATACAAAAAGAATATTTAATTTTCTAAAGAAAGTTTGTTTTTAAGATGAGTAATTTTTTTTTTTTTTGATGAATGTAGAATCGTTTTTTCGAATAACCGCAAAACATACAGATTTGTTTTTTATGACAAAGATAACTTAAGGATTTAATAAAGTTATATTAAAGACATAAACACGATTGGTAGTTTTTACTCAAAGCTGTGAATAGCTAAACAGTTCATTTTTATATTATTCGTTAGATTATCATACATAAATGAAAGACAGTTTCTTTTAAGTTTGTTTTTCAAGATAATGTGGTTTTATCACTTTTTCCGACTTGTCCGGGTAGACTCAGCCCATTCAAAAAACCAAAAACTCACATTTCACCTTAAAACGTATCTATTTAGACAGATACCAACAAAAGGTAAACTTTGTGTGACTTTGGATGTACAAGGTAATCTAATTCTAATAATCCGATTCTGAAATTTATTTTACTAATGGGTAGCCTACATTATATTATTATAAGTTATTTTATATTCTGATAAAAAAAGTTTTCGCTGGTGAAACCGCGCAGATAATTTCAAATAAATTGAAACTTTTTTAATTTTATCAAGGTTTAAATATTAGGCGATACAATGTGATGTTAAGTAGGTACGTAACTAGTCATAGATATATATAATACATTATGGATTATAAATTACAAATTATACATTTATTTATGGATATATGTTATATAAATATTTCAATATTTGTACGTTTTAGTTATAGAATTATTTATTTGCTTATATTATATTTTATAAATTTTTTTGGTGTAAAATAAATCTTTTTCATTTATTAATTCACGAATAACAAATATAATAACGCGCAAGAAGAACAAACTTTATGTTGACTAACGTACCAAAACAGAAACCGCTGCTAGCAAGTATGATAAAAGTGATAATCAAATATGCACATCGCAAATCCGGCTGCTTGTCCGGCAGACAGCTCTTGAAATATTCAAATCAAGTACATAACGGTAACTAAACAGAATAACCAATTAGGGGTGCGACCTGCCTGAATTATACGCCTCATTCACTCTCATTGTTAAACTATGCCGGTTTTTATAAACAAAACAGAATAAAAAGAGTTGATTATTTAAGATGAGTTTACGTCAGACGTTGTCCTGTCCATATTTCAGTAATAGCATAAAGTAACGCAAATATCTATGACTGCTGATGTCATATTTTTTGCACACCAGCGCCATCCATACCAAAATCATCTTTTGCGTTTTTTTATCATTTTGAGGATGTTTTTCGTATTTTAAAGTAATCTACGTTTTATTCGGGCATTATATCTACATTTACAGCAAATTTCATCTTAATCTGTTTTATAGTTTAGGCCTGATTGAGGCACAAACATACAAGCAAAATCACAAACTTTCGCATCACTACATAGTATAAAGCAAAGCGTCTGTATGTATGTCTGTATGTATGCTTATATCTTCAAAACTACACAACGGATTTTGATGCGGTTTTTTTTAATAGATAGAGTGATTCAGGAGGAAGGTTTATATGTATAATTACATGCTTAATATATTAGAGAACCACTGATAATTTTAAGATTTTTAATATGAAGTCGTAAATAAACACATTTTTTTGCGCTTACATTGCAAACGCTGGCTGAACTCTACGAGATAGATCAAAATAATGTACTAAATATTGTATACCTTAAAAAGGTCTACAAAAAAGTCCGCGATGGTATATGTTTATCTCTTAAGGATAACCCACAATAATCAATTTCTATCCTTTACTTTTAACCGCGACTTTTTTTTTTAATTTTAAAAGGCCCGGCTCACACCCACACACGTATTTCAATGATTTTCAGGTACCGATTTAAAAACCAGGAATCACAATTGTGAGGATATAATGATACAAAATTACTGATAATATATTCATCTTTAATAGTAGATAATAAAAACTGGCCAGTTCTATACAACATTTTCAAAAAAATACGTTTTTACCGTCGCAAGAACCGCTGAAAATGTCGAAAAATGGGGTCTGGTTAGGTACCAATATCTTTAGACCCACAGCATATTTTTATTTGAAAATAATACGAAATTGTAGATTTTATATTTCTCTACACCGCGTGGCATTATCTTGTTTTCAAATAATTTACTTTTTCATTTATGAACAATATAAAATGCAATAAAACTTATCCATACATTTTTTCCATACAAAACTCACATTCACCTCAAGTCGGCACGTCAGTCAGCGCTCAGACGCGCTCGGGGAAGCACGTCCACGTCACATTTTTCTTCGAATTTAGGGGAAGTCTGACATAACCGGATACTGGGGTAAAATAGTGGACATGCAAAACTAATGATAACATTTGTATAATATATTGCCTTGACGAATTTGGTGCAAGCCACACAGATGAAGGTTAGGTACAATGCATGAGTTGTAAGGGCTGGGCTCATGTACACTGTACAGACTATGAAAGAGTTGGATGATTTTTTTGTAGAAGATGCGTTACATCGAGTTACGTTTCGAAACAGTATGATAATAGTTTACGGTTTTACCTTTTTGCATACGTCGCGTTGGAGCAAAATCGAAATAAGCAGATGTTTCGTATTTGATTGTTATTTTAATAAAAATATTAAATTTCAGAAAAATGTGAACCTGTTTGTGTCCCTAATTAGTCCTACTAAATAAATATAAATAATGATTTGATACATTTCTGTTTTGAAATGAAAGTTCTAAAAAGGTACCATGACCCTTAGTACGGTTTTCACCCGGCCTCCCCTATATTACCAAGCGTGTTTTTTTATACATGGATGGAAAAAATTGATACTTTATCTGAACAAAATGCGAAAAATTACCTGAATTTTCGATTACGAATATAATTTATATTTATTATCTATCTACATTTAATATTATAAATCTGATTTGTTTGTGCGGATGTTAGGTATGTTTGGATGTTTGTACCTCAATCAGACTTAAACGACTAAACGGATGAAATTGAAATTTGCTGTCGATGTAAATATACCCCTAGCTTATAAATATGCTATTTTTAATTTAAAAACATCCCCAAAACTATAAAAAGACTCCGAGTGCTGGTGTGCAACAAATCTAGCATTAATCAATTTTGACGACTGATGAATGACTGACGAATGATACGATACGCATTGAACCAAAAATGTTGAACTTAGAAGGTTCAACATTTTTGGTTCAATGTCGGTCGGTTCATTGTCAAAGGTCGGTATTTGTTATTATCAAGGCAAGGTTTATCTGGGGGCACGGTAGTGCCCCCGCCAAGTTAAGCAAAAAAGCGGCACAGTCGTACCATCCTTTTCTCGAAACAGTTCAGGTCATTTTTTGGACAGACAGACAGACATTGAAATCTCACAACTTTTTACGATAGAAGAACTGAGTTGCGTTGCGAGAATTGGCTTTTTATTTTAATTTTTACAAGTTGTTTTTGATGGCATATACTTAAGTTGTACATGATGCAAATAATTAAATATTAAAAAAATAATAAAGTGTCCTGAAAAATTGTTTAATTCGACATACTGAAAGTGCTCTTTAGTGTTTCGTAGTTTACAAAAAACCCTTATAGTTTTGCCATTTCCGTCCATTCGTCCGCAGCTTAGCTCAGATACTCTTAATACTAGAAAGCTGTAATTTGGCATGAATATACTAGTCACGCCGACAATGTGGTAGAAATAAATATATATTTTCAGATGTTTTTTTTTTCTCGCATACTCTCCATGTCTTTGGATAGGTCTTAAAAAGTATTGCGGGTTTGTGATGTCATTTAGTATAAATACAATGGAAAATATGAATTTGTAAAAAGAGCAGCTGGTCATCTCTTTTTCTGGAAAGAAAATATTATGGAAGATTATTTAGTAAAATTTTACAATAACTGTTTAATTCCAGAACTTGTTGACCCTCGCTACGCGCTGTCTATGGATCTTCGAGATCATAGCTCGCACACAATATTCAAAAGCATACCTACATATTTTATCAGTATTTCACTTTCAAAACTTTCTGTGAGTGGTACTCGAAACGTTGACGGTGATGTCATCGATTTTAGATGACAATAAGTTTTTTTATTAAAAATATATTTTTTAAATCAAGCTTTTGTAAATTCTTGTGCTCTAGTTCTCGTCAAGATAAAAATAACGAGCCCAAACGCGACGTGGTTATGTTGTGTAGTTGAGGAGTTCCGATGGCTACATCCGACCTCCATCATCAGACCAGGTATATAGATATGCAAAGTTTTGCCTCAATTCGACTATTTAGTGAAGAGTTCCGTTGAACAGCTCCTGACTCCATCATCAGATCAGCTCGCTGTCACCATATTATGTATGCAAAATTTCAGCTCAATCGATTGGGGATAACTGCTTAAAATTAAGTTGCAAGATTACACCTTATCAAACATAGATACATAAATATGTACATAAACTGCAAGTTAAATAAGAGCTTATAAAAAAACGATACTTACCGTTTTGTCATAATGTATTTTATTAGTAGGTATAGGTACCTAACAAATATTTTTTGCACAGTCAAATATTAGTAACTGTGTAGTAGCACTTTACGATTTGTAACCTGTCTTATAATATATATTAATTTTTTCTATATTTATTTTCTTTTTGTCAAGTGCAACCTATAAAATTATTAAGTACATACCTACCTATACAAATATGACATACCTATTGCACCAAATATTTTCAAGTATCAAGACTAGTGATTTAGTCTTGGTAAATGAAGTGTGAAGTAGCTTCAATGTGTGCGTTTGCACTATTCGTAGTGTGCGGCCACAGAATACGGAAAAGTACAAAAAAAGCGAGCTGTCATATTTGAAACAGCCACCTTAACGAGTATACAAAGACATTCTGTAATATATTTTGGTATCAGCTTTGCACCCGTGCGAAGCCGGGGCGGGTCGCTAGTTTATAATATTATAGGATTAGGATTGTGGAACGACCCACTGTATTTTTATAAAAAGATCACAACTGTAATCCCCAAGTACGGTAAACATCATCTTAGATTTCCAGGCGGTTGATTCTTAAACATGAACATGCCCACATTTTGCAGTAGTTAACAATAACTAAATTTCAAGTATAGGAAAAGGTACTATAACTCCCAGACCTGTGGTGGACCAGGCTTTTTTGTAAAATGACAAAATACCTACGCTTCTGCGTTGGTATTAATAGGTGCCTAAACAGTATAAAAAGCGTAGGTATTGTGGCATTCAGTGCCAATAAATATAGGTATGAATATCATAACATGATAATCATGTTTTTACATTTAATTCATGTTGCAAGCCCATCCTTAGAATACTAATATTTGCGATTTGTATCCACGAAATAAACTTAAAATACTGGATCATTAATTTTAATCTGTGAACTAGATTTAGAAGATGTTTCACGCTGATTCAAAACTGTCATAATTTATTTTACTGGCCACAAAATTTTCACGTACGACGACGAAAACTCATTAAGTCGAGTAATATTTTTTTTATGAATGCAGAATAGTTTTTTCTCGTTAATCGCAAAACATTTAGTTTTGTTTTTTATGAAAAAGATAACTTAAAGATTAAATCTAGACAAATAGTAGCCAGAAACACGATTGGTGAAACTTTTCTCGATAGATTTATGTTCCAAAATTGGCAACACTATTTACTCAAAACTATGCATAGCTAAACAGTTCATTTTTATATAATTCGTTAGATAATCATATTAGCCTCACAGCTCAGTTGGAAGTAATTCTGCCTTCTGCGCTGTAGGTTGCGGGTTCGATCCCCAGCCAAAGCAAACATTTGTGTGATGAACATAGATGTTTGTTCTGTGTCTGGGTGTTAATATGTCTAATAAGTATGTATTTACAAAAAAAAAGTATATGAGTATTCTATCAGTTATCTGGTTTCATAGTACAAGCTTTGCTTAGTTTGGGGCTAGATGGCATTGTATGTAAAGTCCGCCAATATTTATTTAAGTTTGATGGTTTTTAAGATGCGGTTTTATCACTTTTTCCGTCTGACTCGGCCCATACAAAACACCAAAAATGTTAAGCATCACCTTTAAGTTCAAACATATCACACCAAAGGCATTTGAAAAACAAACAACTTAATATTCAACACATGCGCATGTAGGTTAAACCAACTTTGCACACCGAGCCATTAATTACGTGAGCATTCTACTTTTCAAATAAAACATAATGCATTGTTAATGACCCGTTCACAATTTGTATGTACCTTTACTTACCAACTGGTGTGGTTTTGACTGAATTAAGAGATGAAATCTCAGAGTAACATTATCTACAGTGTGCGCGACATTATGAGACTAGTACTGAAAAACAAGACATTTAAGAAAATAAAATATTATTTTTGTAGGGCTAATATTTGTATAGATAAACTAGCTGTCCCGACAGACGTTGTCCTGCAAAATTTTAATAATCCTACAGAAAAAAGCACTTTTAGTTATGTTCAGTTCAATTAACAGAGGAATACTCAACTAAATACAAACTCGAGGTAATTTTATCAACTAATGCTACCCAAACACGGTTTCGAAATCGAGTCTACGTGGAGATATTTCGAGGTGACAACTAAGAATATGGAGAAATAGAGCCCTAGTTAATTACAGGGGTTAGCATGAACCACTATCGTATCGACAACCGACACTTTTACTATACAAAAATAGTCAGTTTTGACATTTGGACGATACGATGTCGATCGTCGTAAGTTCGTGTTTAGGCCACTACTGTGTGTGTGTATGTGTGTTCGTAATGTCCTTCTACCTGCATGCATCGTTCATACGTGTACAGCCGCGGCTAACAAGTTGCACTCTCAAGTTCTCTTTACGAGTAAATGAGTTGTCTTTAGCGCCCTTTCGCAACCTGAGCAACCTCGCCGACAAACGTTAGCAACATTAAACCGAGAGCCGCGGGCATTCGACCCTCCACCCTTTGTTTCTTTCAGCGCCGCTTGTACTAAGCTCTGCGGTTGGACTGTTCAACTACTGGATATGAAACTCCAATTTAAATTCAAATTCAAACATCATTTATTTCAATAAAATCACAAGGATCACTTTGAAGCGTCTTAGGAACTAGGTGAAGCTACGCCGATTCTAAGCGGCCATGCCTAGAAGAATCAGGCAACAAACTCAATTTTAAATCTTTCTGTTACGATATATTTCAGACTTTCTCTTGTCATAATCATATAGAAAAAAGCAATATCAGATTTCCGAATAAAAAATTCTTTAGACATTTTTGGTATACTGCATGCAGTTGCCAAAACTGATGACAGATTTTTTTTAGCACGCCAGTTTTGCGTTTTTTTTTTATATTTTAGGGATGTTTTTCGAATTATAAATAGCCCTGTTTTATTCTGGCATTATATTTATATCTACAGTCAGTTTTATCTTAAAACGTTTTTTCGTTTAGGCCTGATTGAGGTACAAACTGGAGTATAGGATCATATCACTAATATTTAGTCCTTATGGCCAACATAAAATGCAAAATTACGAATACAAAATCAGTGACGTTAACAGCTAGACAGTTGAATTTTTTACAGATTATGTATTTATGTTGCTGCTATAACAACAAATACTAAAAATAGAATGAAATAAATATTTAAGGGGGACTTCCATACTACCAACGTGACTACCGACGTGCGCGAGTCCGGTTCGCACTTGACCGGTTTTTATTTTATGACGTTTAAAATAAGCTATTTCAAGAAATGAATAAATTGTTAGATTGGTAAAATATGTAGTCCAGTGGCTAGAAGTTCTCTCGAGGCTATCCGAAATATACAGCGGACTTTATATAATATTAAAGCGTTATTTACTGGTAATACACATTCATATTGAAGTTGCCATTACTCTAGAACATGTTTAACAACATATTTGTTTTTGAGAGGGCTTGAAAGTTAAGGATTAAGTCAATAAGTGTCTGTAGGTTTTAGGGAAAGCTAGTAGGCTCTTGGATACATAATAAAGTATGGTAAAGTTTAAGTATAAGGTTTACTGTACGAGTAAGTGTGCTATTTGCCTCGTGGGTTAAATTATTTTTTAAACTATCGTGATAAGTAGGTATACATACATACATACTATAGATTGGTGATGCGTAAAATGTTTGTTTTTTTTTTGTATGAGATATACGCGGATAAGACGTATTATCTTGAAAACCATCAATGTCTTTTGTTTATGTAGCTATTGTGATTATCTAACAAATTATGTAAAAATTAACTGTTTGCTATTCATAGTTTTGAGTAAAAACTAAATTAGGGTTTTGGAAGAGCCAACTTTGGAAAATAAGGTCTATGTAGAAAAGTTTCACCAATCGTGTTTTTGTCTATAATTTATCTAGATTAAATCCTTAAATTATCTTTGTCATAATAAACAAAACTGTATGTTTTGCGTTTATTGAGAAAAAAAACGATTCAGGATTCATCAAAAAAAATATTACTCGTCTTAACGCGGGTTAGAATTGTACACATGTATAATATATGATATAGTTAACTACCCCGCCTTCGTTCGCGTAAAGTTATCTATATAAAAAAAACTGCTAAAAACATAAACGCTCTTAAGAGTCTCTTGTGTTTTTGGATTTTACTTTCGTAAACACAAATGACAACAACAGAATTTTCAAAATACTAAACTGTTTAATTCAAAATGATTTAATTCTGAAGCCATACAAAGATTAAGAGGGCGCATGACACGAGTATAGAACATCACATCCCCCATAACGTGCAATAACGGCAAAACGCCGCGACGAAGAAACACCGCAGGAATTTCTAAATCTTCATAAGATAATGGATCGTCTAAAGAAAGGGATCTCGCAGTCGGAACCACAGAACAAATTGCAGTACCAACATTCAGCACTATATCACTTTATATCATCTAATACCTTTAATGTGATAAGTGAAATTTTTGACGTTTTGTATGGGCTGAGGCTCTACCTGGATAAGACTGAAAAAGTGATAAAACTGCATTATATTGAAAACCACCAAATTAAAAAAAAAATACTTTAATTTAGGTAGCTAGTATGATTATCTAACGAGTTATATAAAAATTAACTATTTAGCTATCCATAGTTTTGATTAAAAACGAAACTAGTGTTTTTGAAGAGCCAACTTGGGAAAATAAATCCATCGAGAAAAGTTTCACCAATCGTGTTTCTGTCTTTAATTTATCTAGATTAAATCCTTAAGTTATCTTTGTCATAAAAAAAACATTAATTGAGAAAAAACGATAATCGTTTTTTCTCAATTAATGTTTTTTTTTATGACATTTTTTATTTCTGCATTCATCAAAAACATTTATTACTCGTCTTAAACGAGCAATTCTATTACTTAACCTCGTAGCGTTAATGAGTACAAAGCTGGAAAAAGGGCTGGGCCGGAATGGCCATGTTTGTTGAGTTAAAAAGAACTGTGGGCTTTACGAGGATATAATTAGAATCGGCTCAAACAATTTTCATGAAATTTAGTATGCAGGAGGTTTCGAAGGCGATTAATCGATCTAGCTAGGTTTAATTCTTAGAAAACGTCGTTTTATCCGTATACAGGCACTGAAATACCGAGCAAATCGCGGTCATCCAGGTACTTAAGATTAAAGATCGCACCGACTTCTCGGCGTACGTTCCGAACACACGTGAGTTTTACTCGCTTATAGTCTCAAACATGTATCCTAGTGTCAGTATTAATATTTAAGCTATCTGTAATCCAAAAGTCGCTTCGTCATTTTGCATGGAGAACTCTATGTTCGATTTTGGATTGAATTTTGGTTAGTTACTATCAGCTATGAGATGGTATGGCGGACAACACGGTCGGTCACAAAAAACATTTTTACTGTAAGTATAGGTAATGTATGGTGTACTCATGGCATAAGTACATTACTTTTGGTTAAGACGAGTAATATTTTTTTTTATGAATGCAGAATCGTTTTTTCTCAACAACCGCTAACATACTGTGTTTTTTATAACAAATATAACTTGGATTTCATCTAGATAAGTTATAGACAGAAACACGATTGGTGAAACTTTTCTACATAGATTTATTTTACAATGTTGACTCTTCCAAAACACTAATTTAGTTTTTACTTAAAACTATGAATAGCTAAACTTAAATTTAATTTTTATATAATTCGTAAGATAATTATACTAGCTACATAAATGTAAGACAGTTTCTTTTTAAGTTTGATGGTTTTCAAGATAATGCGGTTTTATCACTTTTTCCGTCTTATCCGGGTAGACTCAGCGGATACAAACAAAACAAAAAATTCAAGCATCACCGCATTTTGGATATATAGGTTTAAATAGAATTCACATCCAACGATATTATGCTCCTTTTATAAGAAGTGGTACAGGCCGATCCGAACTTTGTAGAATTCCTGACTCGTAATTAATAAAATTACTTTTTGGGAGCTTTCCTCGACTTCAAAGAATTTTACACAAAAGAAAAAAGTTAAGTAGGTAGATGAAATATTTTTGAATGATAAAAGGGAATTTAGAATATTTATACACTTAAAAACAGAGTTATTTCGCGGAGTTTTTGTTCATCAACTAATATTTAAAAAATAACTTTAGTCTTCATGATACTTCAAAAGCCTGTGGGCAGTTTAGTTCTTCACAGTCTAGTCTACTGATCTACATCAAAGAAAAACTTGTTTTTTTTTTTCAAACAAGAATTGTATACTGTAGGTTGTTGGTACTCTCGTAATAACTTCCTATGATCACTATTACCGCAATATAATGATCATAACGGCTTAAGTAAAAAGTAAGTTCGTATGAGTTAGGCCAACTCTGATACTGTAGTTTTAGGCCTTCCAAACACGGCTTGGGGCCTATCATTTTTTTTTCAATGATCCTTTCCTTAATGCTATATAGAGCTCCAGTATTGTGCCGATCGAACAAGGTGAAGACTCAAGCAAGAATAATAATTAAAAGTATTAAGGGGCTCCCAGTCGCTGATTGCTCTTTTTCGAAACTAAAAAAGAAATACTTCTGAACAAGCCACATCTCCTATTTTTATAAGTATGTATATTACTTCAGGTTCCTACCTAGATTTCTTTTAAGCTGAAAACATAATAGCAGAAACTTTTCACGATAAAGATATTATTTCAAAATGATACGTTTTAGAATTTATGATCGAAATATTTTATATACCTACTATTAAAATCAACTTGTTATTTATTGTTAATGATAGATAATATGTAGATCTAGATTTCTATTAGAATAGATTTTTAATAAGTAATTATACATAATTTATATCATTAATTTATTCGAAAAGCTAAGGCGGACCACGCGCCGACGTGTGTTTGTCGTCATTGCAGTGGTCGGTAGGATTATTTATCGAAGTGATTAAAGATGGGTACATCTTTATTCACATATACTATACATTATAAAATAGGAGATGTGGCTTGTTCACAAGTATTTATTTTTTCGTTTCGAACAAAAACAATCGTCGACTAGGAGCGCCTTAACCAAGTACGTAGAACAATAAAAGCTCCGGTCCCAGCGTTTGCTTCCCCGGCTGCCGAGCCGGTGCCGTGCCGGCTAGTGGTAAAACGCTCTTTAGATAATTATGTTGCCAGCCCCCAAATAAAATGCCTACTCCAACCCTGGCAGATTCATTGATAGAGCCCGCATTTTGGTCGTTTTGTCGTCACCGCATTGTCGGTGCAGTACTGCGAGTATAATAGTTTAATTAATGAAACCATGTACAAAATATTTCATGAGGGTCGACGGGTAATTTGATTAGATAGGAATTCAATGTTGGGACCTTTTTGATTTAGATCTGGTTTACAACAAAGGGATCCTCTAGTTAAAGTTTAGAGTAGCTAGTAAGTTTTACTGATGTTTATAATAGAGAATAAGTTTTATATTCCTGTCGTAATATTCCATCAAATAAATGTTTGTTTTATTATACAGGATGTTACAAAATTACCCGACATGTAAATTGGTGTTGACTAAGATGACACTTGATTGTGTCAAATATGCGAAATAAAATAGAGAAATCTCTAAAATATCCCAAGTTTTAGAACTGTCATTTTGATGTGACTCTAATTTAGACTATAATGTAAAAGAAATAAGATCGATCGTTTTTTTACGAAGTTTTAGGTTTAGCTTGGACACAACAGAATCGCCACCAATGTTTAGGTAAAATAAGTACGTAAGCCTTTCTGTTAAATAATCTGGTTCCCTGACATGACAGCTTTCTAGGGTTGACAAAGTTATCATTAATTATATGTTTTACGGGGTATTTTGTAACACGTTGTATGTATTAAGTATTTGTTTGTATATTATTAAATCATATATATTAAAATCGAAGGCGAATAGTGTATGTAGCTACAATAGAGGTGTTTCTTCGTATTACCACATCATAAAATATTAAAAAAAAAAATGTATTATACCATTGACACGCAAGCAGAAGATCTTGTTGACTGTCTTCAATTATACATATAAAAAGACACAAACATCTAATTACGACAAATTGAGAATGAACTTAAATAACATGTCTTCAATTATACATATAAAAAGACACAAACATCAAATTACGACAAATTGAGAATGAACTTAAATAATATGTCTTCAATTATACATATAAAAAGACACAAACATCAAATTACGACAAATTGAGAATGAACTTAAATAACATGTCTTCAATTATACATATAAAAAGATACAAACATCAAATTACGACAAATTGAGAATGTACTGGTTTATTGAGAAAACCCTACTAAATGAACTAACCAATAGATTTATTATGATGTTCCTCGATATCGCGCTTATATCCGTTCCTTCCTACACAACTCAATATTCTGTCAATAATAATGTTTGCTAGCGTGGGTATAGTCAGCGATAAAAATGTATTGCAACCTACCAATAAACTAAAGTGAAAATGAAATGGAAAACTATCAGCGTCTAGTATAACGATAATGCGTCAAAAAAATAGGATCATGATTGTAATCCCCAAGTAAGGTAGACATCTTCTCAGATCTCCAGACGCTTAGATTCTTTGAATATTTCTAGTGGGGGTAGTCAGAGGCACGTCCAAACATTATATTTGACACATGCTCACATTTTGCAGTAGTTAGCATTCTATACGTGACAGGTTGCAAGCCCATCGCCGCTTATAAGAATACTAACTGGTTTCCTCACGATGTTTTCCTTCACCGTTTTGAGCACGTGTTTTTGATGCGCATATATTTTTTTCGAACAGAAAAATCCATTGATTTACGCCGGGATTCGAACCCCGACTTTAAAGCTTATACATAAGTAAACCATCAAAAAAATTACAAGTGTATTCTAAATTTCTTTCTATAGACTCAGTTAAAATAGTAATGAATGAATACTTAATAATAAGCACCCAAAAGACATTAACAGTCCTACACCGTCCAGACCCCACACTAAGATTATCTTACGTAGTGGGTATCAGAATCTGCGACTATCTCGGCCGGCACCACAACAGCCAGAGACACTGAACAAGTATTTACAGATCATGCAAATATTTGTCCCGCCGCGGGAACAAACCCGTGCATCCAAACCTGGCACTCTTCCAGCATAGCAGGTCATCATTCATCTATAACAGACGTTGTTGTTTGGGACTTTTGCGAGTACTCTCAAAACTTGAGCCGTAGTCGATTGTAGCAGCGAAAACATAAAATCGAGGAAATAAACTAAGTTACCTACAAAGTTCTATGTTCATAACCTCAATACACTTTTATAGCCAAGTGTACTCCCAGCCCACCTGGCCGCAAAACCACCTGTCACCTGGAATCCATTTATCATAATTCCATTGAGGAAAATTTATTCGTAAAAACACATCCGCCAATAATTTTACTTTTCGAACTGGTAACTCAATTTTGGCTTTTATTTATTGCAACAATTTTTACGTATTAATTCATCAATATTGTTCTTGATTCCGAAATCCACTCAATACTTAGGCTAAATTTTCTGTCATATCCGGGTAGACTCTGCTCATACAAAAACAGAAAATATTTAAGTAGGTAGGTAGAATCACTTCAAAATAGCTTTTTTTTTTTTTTTTTTTTTTTATTTATTTACCATTTTAACATTTATTACATAATATTTGCTTATATAATAGCATCTAAAAACCACTAAGGTTTATGCAGTGCTACGCGAGATCACATCACTCAAGAAGTAAGTAAGAAAGTAGCTACAACTAAACAAGTAAACAAAAAATAAAAATTGTTACGAATCTTGGGAGCTAGGCATTTAACTTATACCTAACCTACCTAACGTGTGTAATGTGTAAAATGAATCATGAGTTAAATCAAACTCATGAAATATCTTTTTAACTTAATTTTGATATTTTTAGGTGTCAAATTGTTACGTAAGTCGGAAGGCAACGTATTGATAAGTCGAGGGACAAGATAACTGGTTGTTCGCTCGCCATAGACATTGCCTGCGCGCGGCGTACAATACAGATTCCTAGAAATAGTCCGAGTGTATACCGGGTGTTCAATTATATTTAAAAGTGATTCGTTAAAAAATTGTTCTTTCATTAATAAATAATGAATTTGAGTATGAACTGGCAAAATTTTACAATGCTTAAAGAGACCATTGTTGTTGTCATGAAACTGATTTTTGATTTTAGGCGAGACTAGTGTTTTAATAATTTTCAATTGTAGCTTATAAATGTCATCTAGGTAAGTTTTATAAGTTCGACCGTAACTACTGAGACCATACTGTATATAAGATTCTGCTAATGCGTTGTAAAGCATTAGTTTAACCTTGTAGGGAATGCGATTCCTGAGGATTGTTATATTCGCCAGGAATTGCCTGAGTTTATTACAGACGTGTTCAACGTGATAACTCCAGTTGAACTTTTGATCTATTATCAGACCAAGGTAAGTATGTTTTTCAACAATATCTATGGATGGACAACTACAATTCAAATTACTAACAGCATGCAAGCAGCTATGATCGTGGGCTACTATGTTTTGTATAGGGAAATTCTTGATATACGGAGATTTGATGATTAGTAGTTTAGTTTTGCTAGAATTAAGTACAAGGCCAGCATCGTGACACCATTTATTTAGAGCATCTAGGTCCAGTTGTAAAAGATCTCTGGCCAATTGAGGATTTTTATTAGAGATGACAAGGCAAGTGTCATCTGCAAACTGGTAGCAAGTACAGTTCTTAATGCAGTTGCTCATGTCGTTTACGTATGACAAAAAATGCAAGGGACCCAAAACTGAGCCTTGCGCCGTGCCCTCTGTTACCGATATTGGATTACTGCAGATGTTATCGATTTTAACTGTAAAGGTTCTATTATTTAGATAGTTTTCACACCAGGTCAACAGGGGACCACGTATTCCGCAGTTATTTAATCTGTTCACTAGTTGACTGTGTACTAGGGTATCAAACGCTCGTGAAAAGTCAATAAAAAGAGCAAGTACATGTTTTTTTTCATTTAAGTTTTTATTGACTTCATCAGTGAACTTAGATAAAAGACCCGAGGTACTTTTGCCTGATTGGAATCCAAACTGGTACTGATTTATTACATTGTGATTCCTATAAAAAGTGTGAATTTGCTCACAAACGTATTTTTCCACTATTTTATCTATTGAAGAAAGTAATGTTATTGGACGATAATTAGAAAAATCGTTTCGTTTACCCTTTTTATAAATCGGTCTCACACATCCAACTTTCAGCTCATCAGGGTACAAACCAGTCTTAACACTGGTGTTAATTAAGTCAGCAATAGCTGACGAAACATTTTCACCTATAATTTTAATATTAGAGACTTTAATATGGTCAGGACCTGGTGCTTTACTCGAGTTAAGGTTTTTTATTATTTTATGTACACTATCACTTGTTGCCTTTTGGAAAAAAATACTGGAGTCTAAAGGTTTACATGTGAAGTCGGTGTTAGTTAGTTTTACGTTACATCTAGGTATTATATCTTTAACTGCTTTATCAAAACTAGTCGCAAAGTTATTAGCAATATCTTCTGTTTTAAATCCTTGTGCATTAAAAGCTTTGAGTATAGCCTCATCCACTGTCAATGATACTCTTCCCATCATTTGGTTAACTACTTGATATATTTTTTTTGAATTTTTGAAATTATTATTAATTTGTTTCATATAATATTGGTTGCGTTTATTTTCTAAAACTTTATGAGTTTTATTACGAATTTTATTGTATTCTAGTTTTAATTTAACATCATATGAATTATTTTTCCAATCACAAAACAACTTATCTCTTTTTTCACAAAGCTGGGTGACATTGCTATCAATCCAGGGTATATTACATTGTCTAGATTTTTTTTTCGGTAAACAGGTATTACTACTAGTTATTGCAGTTTTATTGGCATTATGAAAAGAGTCACGAATAAATGAGTGGATTTTAATTGGAGAACTCATTACTTTAGTTTTTTTCCATTCCAACTTTTTAAGCTCACCACATAAAATGTCGTAATTAACTATTTGTTTCTTAACACCCTGTATACGCCCGGGCACAACAGGCGCATGAGCATTGTCAATGCAGGCTAACAAAATGCCTCGATGGTCTGCTAGTACGACATCGAGCACCGCCGAGTACGGATATAATGTGGGGAATCGCGCGAAAATGTGGTCAATACAAGATTTAGTGATAATGTTTAACTTATTTTCGATTCTGGTGTAATCTGAAATTCCACACATCAATCCGCGTTCACTGAGTGCTTCAAGATATGAATCTTTGTATGACGTAATCTTTTTCAGGTCAATATTAGTGTCACCGATGAGTAGGAAGTTATGTTTTAGTTCAAATTTGGATAAGCAATTACCTAGCTCCCTGACAAATAGGTTTTTATTGGTAGATGGAGGCCTATAAACTGCACACAAAACCACGTCGCGATTAGAATCAAGTTTTATGGTGCCCGTAAGACTTTCAAACGTTTTTGTTTTGAGTTGAACTGGTGTGAATTTGATATGATTACGTACGTAAATAACTATACCACCGCCTTTTTTATTTATGCGTAATTCTGAGTGCAGATTATAGCCGGGTAAATTGTACAAGTGTATAACATTGTCAGAGATGCCAACTTCGGTTAGAACTACTACATCTAAATGAAATACACAATTATGAATGACTTGTTGCAATTTGGTGAAATTTTTTGTAAGCGATCTTATATTAAAATGCAAACATGTTAATTTTAAATGACATTTAGGAGGAAGTTGATGAAAGAAACTATTAACAGAACTACAATTATAAATTTCTTTAACTTTTGTATCCATAATTTAGCTGGAATAATCTATTCAAAACTAAAACTATAACAATTAGCTCGAAGGTATATTTTAAAAAGGGGTGGATACTTTTGGTTGGTTTTTGAATTGAACTGAACACTGTTTTTCGATTTGATTAATATCGTACATGGAGCGGATGTAATGTATTTTACTAATGCCTGTTTTCCTAGCACAAACTTGGCCATTCTTGCACCATACATACTGGCATGATTTATTTAATAACTGCGCTTTAGCATTAAACAACAAAGTTTTCTGGTGCTTAGTTAAGGCCTCTCTAATGTAGACGCGTGAATCGGCGTTTTCCTTCGGGACGTCCGGCACGAGCAGTCCCACGGTGAGGCACATTTCCCTGCCAGCATCTATCCACTGTTGCTGGAGCACCTTCGTCTTCAGCTCAACGAGGATTGATCCGGGCTTATCCTTGGTTCCAGGTAGGCGCTGCGACGATTGCACATCCTTGTCTTCCACCTTTAATTTAGAGGCTACAGCTTCAACTAGTTTTCCTACCTCATTTGGCGGTATTTCGGGTAGTCCAGCAATTTCCAAAGTATTTGAGAGGGACTTTTGCTCAAAACTCTTAAGGCTCTGCTCCAAGACAGTTACTCTAAGTTCAATATTCTTGTTTTTATTAAGTAGATCATAGTTTTTATTCTCTAGTTCTTTAATTTTGTTGTCCTGCCTTTTTATGGACTGCTCCATAGTAGTTAATTGATCACTTAGGTACTCGAGCGAATTTTCAAGGGTTCCAATCTCCTCGCGGAAGGTTTTTTTCACCTCTCTACTAATATCTTGCACAAGCTTCTTGGCATCAATAAGTTGGGCATTCTCGGTGGATCCAATCTCGCAGTCCGCATCGTCGTCATCATCGGGGATGATGAACGACGACCTACGAGAAATGTTTCTTAGACAGTCTTCACAACTCCATTCCATACCAGGCGAATTCCGAAGGGTATTTAACTGTTTATTGGACAGCTTCGAACACACAGGATCGGCATGAACTATTTTATCACACCTACTGCACTCTAAACCAGGAACTTTTTTGGTAATACTTTTTTTACATTTTACACATTTTTTGATAACCATAATTACGGATAAGCGGGTAGGTAAATAGTATTGACGATAGAAACGCACGTCCTTACGCTTTGAGTGATGAACGTGAACAAAGCTAGCTAGCGTGAAAAGCTAGCGAACGTGAACAAAGCTAGCATTGTCTGTCAGTGAAATTATTTATTATTAGACTATTCTCTTTTTTCAAACTATCATGATAAGTAGACATAATTATGATTTTAAAAGTTTCGACTATGTTACAAGTTAGCCATGGTCGCGGGAAGACTCACCCTCGTATTCAAGAACGACACTATGAGAACACGCACCCACAGTGGACGAAATCTTTTTTCATAAACATCACTTTATGTGTTGAGCGGCACTATGGCGCACGATACCGTGTGCCTTTAGAGCTCAACTTTGGCTAGAGGCACACGACAATGTGCCACTAGTGACACTATGCAGTGTCGCACAACACATAGTGATTTTTATGAAAAAAGATTTCGTCCACTGTGGGTGCGTGTTCTCATAGTGTCGTTCTTGAATACGAGGGTTAGAGTCGAAACGTCGGGAAAATAAATTAAAGGTAATTACGTGATAAAGACCCGTGTCAAAATCGATAGTTAGTCTATTCTCGCTTATAGAAATCACGATTCAATATAATATTTCTTAACTACTGCAAAATGTAAGCCTGTTCAAAATATAACATTTGGACGTGCCTCTAACTACCCTCTCTAGACATCTACAAGGATCTAAGCGCCTGGAGATCTGAGAGGACGTTTACCGTACTTGGGGATTACAGTCGTGATCCTCTTTATTATTTATTAAACCAAACACGACTAGTAAGTACCATACTGATACGACATCCGGTCCACATATGAACATAGTTGATTACCGTAATCTGGCATACTTCTACCACGAATCTAATTGTACTATCCGAAACTTTTTAGATTGTTTTCACTCGAGTCTTCTACAATAAGTCCACGGACGAGCGAGGTTTATTAATTGAATAAACCTAACTGCTTGTGATGCCGGGAGGGTAATATCAGGTGCCTCCCATGCCTCGCTCGAAAAACAATAACGCGGGAACATTGCGAGCCTTTATACAAAAGAGGTGCTCAATGAAGTTGCACGCCGAAGAATTTCCATGCAATAACGGAGCAGAGTCCCAGCTTAGGTAGAAAACTGGCTTCATCATAACATAACTTCTTTGCAACATTTTGATTTAAATCATTAAGGTGATAAGTTAAATTTTTGACGTTTTGTATGGTTCAGACCATGTCTACCCGGATAAGACGAAAAAAGTGATAAAACTGCATTATCTTGAAAACCATCAAATTTAAAAAGAAACTGTCTGTAATTTACTTAAGATTAGTTGATATTTTGTCGATATGCTGTATCGAACTGCCTTTTAACGAATTCTCGCGTATGTTTATCTAGTTTCCTTATTGACCTAGTTATTCTTTGAGAACTGTGTCTCCGCCTGTGAGGATTCTTGCGAGCGCGCTCGCGGCCGGAGATATTGCGTACTTACTGGGCTAGCCTCTAATAATACACCGATACCGTTTGTGTAAGAAAAATACGGAATGAAATGGAAACTATACCGCCTTATGGTTTCCAATCTCGCCAACAATACCTACACGAGCTTATTTCCTATTTAGATCTCAGCGCTGGCTCGGTACGAATATGAGAACTTGTGTGGTCTGCTGATCTTGGATGGTAATATGAAATGTGGTAAAGAGCTATTTACATATTCTTTTATTAGATATCGCGAGCCGATACTTTTTGATGAAAGTACCTTGAAGAATAGATAAATGTTTAGATACTTTAATGTACACCAGAATATAAACAATGCAAACATTAACAAGTAATTTTCTAATAACGTACAATGGGCGGCCTTATCACTAAAAAGCGATTTCTTCCAGGCAACCTGAGCATGCAAAGAAATAAAATAAAGAAAGAATATACTCGTACAAATATAAAGAAATCGAATGTATTCCCCAAGTACGGCAAATATCCTCTCAGATCTCTAGGTGTTCAGATTCTTGAAGATGTCTAATGAAGGCGAATGATATAAAAACATGAAAAAATATCATATTTCTGAATTGATAAATTCGGAAATATTTTCATCACCTCCTTTTTTTAACAAAATACCTACAATTTACAAAGATATAAATGATAAATAATCAATATAAAACACAATGTTATTACACAATTGACGAATTTGTAAATAATAACATCTCATAAATTGATTTACCTACTAATAAATGAATGCTGTCCGAATTTGAATTTAGGAGGGGGCTGGGGAATGCATTATTAAATGGATAGATATATAGATAGATAGATAGATAGATAGATAGATAGACAGATAGATAGATAGATAGATAGATAGCGATTTATTGCATGCCATATAGCGATAAGTTTATTAAATTATAATTATTATAAACCCACTCTGTTAATGCCACGCATACCTTTTCTTTATTGTTTAGTTTATACACAACAACCTCACAATTTTTCTTTAGTAATCTGAGGATAACGTAGTGGGTTGTACATTTACTTATTTCTTCATAGTTTATACTTTATTTTATAAGATCCTAATGTATCAACTGTTTGTTGTTCCGAATAAAGTAAAATAAAGTAATGAAAAATAATCTACCCAGTATATTTTGACGTTATAATAAAAAAATTATATCCTAACCAATGTAAAACGTGTCATGACCATATTATAAATAATACCATCTCACACAAAAATGTAAACATGTTTAATCAAATAAATATCTTTATCTTTATAATATTTTAAGTCGGTTAAAAGTTACAGCTATAAATATTGGTGGACATTATCACACAACGCTATCTAGCCCCAAACTAATCAAAGCTTGTACTATGGGAACTAGTTAACTGATAGAGTACTTATATATACTTTTTTTTGTAAATACATACATATGATACATAATAAATAACAACCCGACACAGAAAAAACATCTATGTTCATCACACAAATGTTTGCCCTGGGTGGGGATCGAACCCAAAACCTATAGCGCAGAAGGCAGAGCTACTACCAACTGAGCTGTGAGGCCAGTTGCTTTGCTTATATCATCCTATGAATTAATATTATGTTCAGGACAAACATTGGTTTGGATCCTGGAGCGTTATATGTATAGTTTGAAGGATGTATCAACCTAATACCACAAGTTCGTTTACCAACAGCAAACGTCCTATATTGTAGTCAGTTCTAAGTTATAATGCTTGTATTCGTGCAGGATACAAGACTTCAACACAAACCTCGCGATATTTACTTAGCCAACTTCACTTCTAGAAATTAGTGTGGTTGTTGAGTATACCTAACATGGGTCCTACCAAAGTCACGATCGCATACGTAATGATAAATAAATAATGGTGGATAATACATATGGCCATCTATCTGTTCGAAAAAATTATATGCGCATTAAAAACACGTGCTCAAAACGGTGAAGGAAACCATCGTGAGGAAACCAGTTAGTATTCTTATAAGCGGCGATGGGCTTGCAACCTGTCACGTATGAAATGCTAACTACTGCAAAATGTGGGCATGTGCCAAATATAATGTTTGAACGTGCCTCTGACTACCCTCACAAAACATCTTCAAAGGGCGTCTGGAAATCTGAGAGGATGTCTACCGTACTTGTGGATTACAGTCGTGATTTTATATTTTTAAATAATTATAAATGCACGACCGGGATTCGAACCTTCGGATTGAAAGTCTAGGTACCTCCCACTCAGCCAGTAAGGCGAATGAGAGGTTGTTCGAAGCTAATTAAAAATTCAACGTTGAATTTTAAACCAAAAACATTTCATATATTTCAGCACCCAATGCAGAAATACCCATCAATTTCCGTTTGGTATCAATTACTGATACTGTCAGTGTGACAGTGGATACAGAAAAGCGCTCAACTACAGTAGTTATCACATCACTAGCGAGCGAGACTCATCGATCACTCAAATCTGAAAACTCATTTGTGTAGCGCAGTTGCACTGATGTTCTGATGCAACGTGACACAAGACTAAGGACCCGACAAAAGGATTTAACAAATGTCATCATCATTAATCCATAACAGTCCACTTCTGGAGACTCTCTCTCAAGACACGCCACTGAGCCCGGTCTTTGGCTCTTCCCATCCCATTCCAGCGACATTTCTAAGATCGTCACTCTACCTGACCGGAGGGCGTCCAACATTACGCTTGCCTAAGCACTTTCTCGACTAAGCCAAAAAAATGTACTTACAAGCAAGATCGAGGAAAAAATCCTATATCTCAATTGATGGCGTTAGATAATACAATTTACAATTTAGTTTTATTTAGATAATTTGGGGGCACGGCAGTGCCCCCGCCAAGTCGAGCGCGAAGCAAACACTGCCGTACCATCCTTTACTGGAACCATTTCGCCGCATTTTCAGGCCCCTATTTGAGAACCTCTGGATAAGACCAGAACGCTGAAATTTTCGTCATCCAGTAAGCCATAATCACATACTTAAAATCCAAAATTTCAAGTCTGTAGGTCATTTAGTTACGAAGATAAGCGAAAGCAAAGTTTCGCATTTTAGACAGACACTCACTCACTCACTCACTCACTCACTCACTCACTCATGATCATCAGAATAGAACTAGTACTTCCCATAAACTCAGAGAGCTGAAATTTGGTACAGAGTTAGGGTTTAATGGCCACATAAAGGGAAAACCATAAAAACTAGGATAATCGAAGATCTGGAGTACCTGGTGACCCTGATAAGATAACACAAGAGCCTAACCAAACTATTAGAGATCGACTTACCGCCTTTACAAAAAATATTCAACTACTGGACCGAATTGAAAAATTCTTTCACTATTAGAATCCTACATTATCCCTGATGAACATAGGCTATAGTATATTTTCAAAAATATTAGGGATCCGTATGAAAACATCGATAATGTAATCCAAAGTGTGAAAAAATAAAAAAAATCCTTATATTGCGTTTGCTGCGGAAATTATTGACAATAGAGCAAAGTAATGTACTTACAGTTTTAAATAGGACATCAATATATACAAAAAAGTATGCAATACTATATGTCTAACTATTAGGGATCCGTATGAAAACTTCGATAATGTAACCCAACGTGTAAAAAAAATCAAAATAATCCATAGATCGCGTACGCTGCTGAAATTGTTGACAATAGAGCAAAGTGATGTACTACAGTTTTAAAGAGGACATCAATATCTACAAAAAAGTATGCAATACCATATGTCTCACTATTAGGGATCCGTATGAAAACTTCGATAATGTAACCCAACGTGTGAAAAAAATCCAAAAAAATCCTTATATCGCGTACTCTGCGGAAATTGTTGACAATAGAGCAAAGTGATGTACTACAGTTTTAAAGAGGACATCAATATCTACAAAAAAAATCTGCGATACTAAAAGTTTTATTAGGGATCCTTATGAAAAATTCGATAATGTAACCCAAGGTGTAAAAAAATTACCTATAATATCATTATTACATCCGTGCGACGCCGGCGCCGCCGGGGCGGACTGCTAGTACGCAATAAAATTAAAGGAAAACTCTGGATAAGACTAGACTGGCTTTTATACTTACTTATACTTACAAGTTTACAAGAAGAAATAGTCGAACGATTAACTTTATTCTACTCGAACATTACACAAATTGAATAAACAAATTAACAAATTAAATAAACTAAAATATTAATATCGCTCAAAATTTGATCAAAATATAATGCATTGGATTAAGAGTGGCGGTGATACCCGCACACGTCGCTAGATGGCGCTGACTGTATTTTAAACGCGCTTAAGATTTGCTACTCATAAAAAGAAAAAAAACTGTGTCAAATAAGAAAATCTAATAAAATAAATCAATAAGCCCACGTTTCTACAAAAAGAAGTGAAATCCCACCAAAAACATTCTGTAAAAAACTAGCCAAGTCTCGATGGAGCTGCTTGTTTATCTCTAAAAAGTAATGAAATCTAGACAAAGTCGTGTCAAGTCTGAGGTTCTTTACTGCGATTTCTTTATTATTATAGAATGTTATGTGACTTGGCCGTTGAAGAGTACACAAGGGTACAAAACCAGGTGCTCCATGACACCATTGCACCAATCTGTCGCCAGAACCGCTACCCATTAACGATGGAAAATTGCCACTTAGAAAACGTTGATTCAATAACCAGTCAATTGTAGGCTTGATAAAGCTGCGTATTTCAATAATACTTATGTAAAGGCGAGCCTGAAACAAACAGTATAAAAAATACGTCTATTTTATGTTAGATCGGTGGTCGATTTGACGCTCCAAAAAGAAGACAGCAGAAGTCAGCATTGTCAATGCTGAATGCATGTGTTGCAAGATCAACAACAGCCTAAAATAAAACACTAGCGTCCAATTACCAATACCTGTATTGGCTATTATCTGTAGTTACAACAGATACAACATTACGTGTAAACAAAATTGACTTGTACCCACTAACGTATAAAGAATGTTCAACGGCCAAGTCACACAACATTCTATAATAATAAAGAAATCGCAGTAAAGAACCTCAGACTTGACACGACTTTGTCTAGATTTCATTACTTTTTAGAGATAAACAAGCAGCTCCATCGAGACTTGGCTAGTTTTTTACAGAATGTTTTTGGTGGGATACAATTTACAATTTAATTACAGTTTAGTAAGTTTAAGTCCTAAAAAAATCAAAAAATCCATTGCTTTTCAAATTTGAACTAAACTTAATTATATTGTCGTTCTCCATAGAACGACAATGCATTACCATGGTAGGTATTCGCATTTTCTTCCTTCTAAGAACTACTAGTCAACTCGAAAACTTGAGCACCCTAAACAGCTTCCTAGAGATCAGAGAGTATGTCTACCATAATTGGGTTTTACAGTCGTGATATCATTTCATTTGATACAAGTAAATACAAAATTCAAAAGCAAAACTGAAGTAGCAATAAGCTTGCAGTTGAAACCTCTAAAGCATGTAACAGTACCAAAGCTCTGCAAATTCTGATGTGCAGGCACTAATGCGATTAGTGGCATCGCCAAAGGTATGCGGCTCAGCCTAAAAAGCTGCCATTTGCAATCCGAGCCGGCTCAAAAACGCCAATCATGCTGCTCGTAAGTATATCAGTGGCTGCATTTCTGAATAGCAATGTTTGCTTTCCAGGATAATTTCTAGCTTACTGGCTTTGCCCGCTTGGAACTAGTATTTTCTTTACAATGAAGGTGTTTATTTGGATAAAGAATAAAAGTATGCACAATAAAAGCAGCCGATGCTAACGTAGTTTGGTATAAATTCTTCAAGTTACTTGGATTGAAAAAAAACTGGACAATATACCTTCCTAATATAACTTACTAGCGACCCGCCCCGGCTTCGCACGGGTAGCATGTTATTATACATTTAAACCTTCCTCCTGAATCACTCTATCTATTAAAAAAAACCGCATCAAAATCCGTTGTGTAGTTTTAAAGATATAAGCAAACATACATACATACATATTACGACTTTGCTTTATACTATGTAGTGATGAAGTTTAGTCAAGCGTTCCTGCGCGCGGCTTAGCTCACGTAGTTAAGTTCTGGTTAAGTTTCCTTATATTTAAAATATTAAATTTAACATGTATTATAGTTATAAATAAAAAAATTAAAAAGTTAAAAAAATTAATAGTTATATTATTAGGAACGTCTGGTTCTTCAACTAGTCCTAAGGACGGGAACTGGAAAGCGCAACACAGTTTTTATAATAATGCATTTTCCAGTGTTCATAGTTTTTATTCACATGTACTTATGTTTACTGAAATATAAATAAAGAATTTCTCTTATAAAAAATATCCCATATTACAATCCAATAATCAATGCAAACGTTTTAAATAAAATAAAGAAGATTTAGTGTCATGGTTACGTGCATTAAAATCGTTATTAAATTAAAAGTCATTTATCTAACGTAAGTAACTGAAGATACATCTTTCAAATAATGTACCAAATCCTCGTGTTCTTGTTATAACACAATCGATAACAAAACACTACTAAAACTTTAAAACACCTTTACCAAAAAGGGCCTTTTCGTATTATAAAAGTGTAGTCATCCGAAAGTTCAAGCCAACAAGATAAGGTTATTGTCACGTTATAGAAGGAAAAGAAGACTAAACGCGTAATACCGCAATAACATGAACCTTTACGATAGTGTTATTTGTTCGGCAAATGTACCTATTCATGCATATCTTGGTTAAGACTCGTAATACATTTTTTTGATAAATGCAGAATCGTTTTTTCTCAATAACCACAAAACATACAGTTTTGTTTTTCATGACAAAAATAATTTAAGGATTTAATCTAGTTAAATGATAGATAGATTTATTTTTCAAAGCTCTTTGAAAACACTAATTTAGTTTTTACTCAAAACTATGAATAGCTAAACAGTTAAATTTTATATAATTCGTTAGATAATTATACTAGCTACATAAATAAAAGACAGTTTCTTTTTAAGTTTGATGGTTTTCAAGATAATGCAGTTTTATAACTTTTTCCGTCTAATCCGGGTAGACTCAGCCCATACAAAAAAACAAAGATTTCAAGCCATCACCTTAAACTATGATAAACTAACTAAAGATTGAACTCGATACACGAGCGCATAGCAAAGTTTATAATTGGTTACATTATAGATTGTAAGTTTGGTGCCGGTAGCTAACGTTATAGGTAATATAATCTATATAGATAAAAGAAAGTCGTGTTAGTTACACTATTTATAACTCAAGAACGGCTGAACCGATTTGGCTGAAAATTGGTGGGGAGGTCGCTTAGAACCAGGAGACGGACATAGGATACTTTTTAACGGGAACGGGAACTTAACACAATATTTGTTAATGCTAAAGCGGTACGAAGTTCGCTGGGTTAGCTTGTTATAACTAAAGTATAAATACAACACTTTGTAGGAATATTCTCAGCTGCATGGGTAATTTATATGAAAAACTTATTAACGGTGTATTTAGTTTACTCTCGAAAACTGAAGACATAATTACAACTATACCTACCATTGGTATTCTATTCAGGAGTATGAATTACGACTTTTGACTTACACGTCGTAAGATTGTTATTTTATCGATCAGATACGACAAAAAAACAGTTTTTCATTATTTTTAATTGCAACGCTACATGCCATACATACAGGAGGCAACAATGGCCGCAAATAAAGTGAAGTTCCCGTTCCCGTCCCGTTATAATAAGTATTCTATGTCCGTCTCCTGGTTCTAAGCTACCTCGCCACCAATTTTCAGCCAAATCGCTTCATCCGTTCTTGAGTTATAAATAGTGTAACTAACACGACTTTCTTTTATATATATAGATTTAGTTTTAAATTTTATGTTATGGCAAAAAGACGATGAGAAACGTAATTTTTAGGGTCCCGTATTTTGTGTTACCATCAAAATAGAACTGTCAGTCTGAAAAAAATTATGCCGAGAAAATAAAGTGAAATTTTTTTTTGTATTTTTGAATCACGAAGCTTCTTACTAAGGAATCGCATATGCGAAGCTTCCAATCAGAACAAATGAAGTAGAACAATTTACCACTAGTGTTTTATATTTTTGGTGATAATCGATTCGAAATCAGTATTATGAACGTTCAATTTCAGTTTACGGGGATAGTACTGCACCTGTAGATCTGAAAGTATGTGACCCGTACTTGGGGATTACCTACAGTCGTGGTCCAACATTATGGGTCTACATCTATACATATTTATACCAACATCACCAAGTCGCTCCCCTATCAATTGTAACATAAACATATGTATACACACAGATTATTAAATAGAGCTGGTCCAGTAAAGTTTCACTACGGCGACTAGGATACACGATTATTGAAAAAAAAATATATGCCCTAAGCCGGGTTTTTAACCTGATTCTTCTAGGTTTGGTCGCGAGAAACAGACGTTGCAAAAAGATTCTTGTAATTATAAAAAAAACACAACTGTAATCCCCAAGTATGGTAGACATCCTCACAGATCTCTAGAGCCTTTGAAGATGTCAAGAGTAGTATTTGCAGTACTTAGCATTCCATGCCTAACAGGTTGAAAGCGTATCGCCGCTTATAATTTTATTGAAATAAATACCTTTAGACTTTGACTATGATTACAATAATAATAATTTAATGGCTGTGCTAGTCGAGTAGGATATAAGCCGACTTTCAACCCAAAGGTCCACTTCAAGTGATGGCCGTGCATCAATGGATTTTTCTATTGGAAAAATGTATATTCTATAATATTTATGAATTAAATGTTATTTCTAAATATAAAGGCACAACATCTATATTCAATCATCATAATTAAGCTCAATTTACATTTATAGTTTACCCGCTGCTTCGCCTGCATTGTACCCGGATAAAAAAGCCTTTGTTTAAATCCCCAACCAGACATTTTAAATAAAATCATGGCTCGTTGAGATGATGTTCTATAATGTCAAGGATTTTATATGCAAATTTACAATAATTGTAACATATTATTTGATTTTTAATGATATATTATAATAAGTTTTCTAACGTGACGTGGGATGTACCTAATAAGCCGTGTTGGCCGAGTGGGATGTACCTCGACTTTCAATCTGAAGGTCGTGGGTTCGATCCCGGCGTGCATCAATGGATTTTTCTGTTCGAAAATTTATATGCGCATCAAAAACACGTGCTTACAACGGTGAAGGAAAACAGCGTGAGGAAACCAGTTAGTGTTCTTATAAGCGGCGATGTTTTTACGTGCCTCTGACTACCCCCACTAGATCTTCAAAGGCTCTTAGCGTCTGGAGATTTGAGAGGATGTCTACCGTACTAGGGGATTAAAGTCGTGATCCTATTTTTTTTTTTATTTTTTTTTTATTGTGTTACAAACAAACATCCAAACATTCGCATTTAAAATAGTGAGATTAATAGTGACGTAGACCTGGTATAGATACATTGCTATTCCTCCGTAACCCCGCCGCCCCCCTTCCTAATGATGCCACTTGTTAGGGCTCTACGCGGACCTTCGACCGTGTCACTCAGTGAATAACAAATTTTAAGTTGATCTGCTACAAGCCGCTACGGCGTAGCTCGTATCGTAGCATCTGCTCGCCTACTCGTTTATAATAGGATCGTGATAACATGCAACAGGAAATACTTGTGACCATTATCCTTTGTATTGCGTATGTGTTCGGGATAGGGATAGAGCTTTAGAGATATCAAGCGGTCATTGACTTTGAAAAAATCATAAAGTTGACTTGCATTTTTATAGAACAAACTAGCCGACCCGTGACAGACGTTGTCCTGTCAAATTTCAATAATCGAATAGAAAAGACTGAATGTTCTAAGTCTGTGATGTCAGATTTGCACACCAGCGCCATCTATACAGAAATCATCCCTTTTGCTTTTTTTATCGTTTTGGGGATGTTTTTCATATTTTAAAGTATCTGCATCTACAGCAAATTTCAACTTAATCCGTTTTGTCGTTAGGGCCTGATTGTGGAACAAATATACATACAAACTCACAAACTTTCACATTTATAATATTGTTAGGATTTATTCTTAGAATAAACTAAAAAATATTTTTCTGTTAACATACGAGTAACATTGTCATTGTTGTCGGTGAAAATCTTTAAGCTGTATTTTTTTATAATGATTTAACTAATAAGAACTGCGATACTGCTGGCAAATTAAGTTAATCAACAACATTGATAGTTACTCTTATATCATCGTGTTATTTTCGTAACAATCCATTTTGATCATCCAACTATCAAAACTGACACTTTTTGTATTGTAAAAGTATCCGTTTTGATATTTGGACTATACGTTTTCGATACGATAGTAATTCATGCTAAGCTTAAAAAAACAGCCGTTTTACTATTGTTTGAATTTTCTTTGGCCGGGGAGTTCGTCAAATAATCTCCACTGCAAACTGGAGCTTATCTACTATCAGATATAGAAGTAAAATTGCCGTGGCTGTTAACTCACTGTCAAACTGTTTGGTGGCGTGCGCCAGCAGGGACGCAAAGACGTGGTCAGCGAGCGGTGGTGGCTGAGGTGGCCGATCGTCATCACTGCTACTGTATCTTTCACCACCCCACTCTAATGAACGCTGTCTCCTGACACTGCCCCCGGGGGGTAGAGCGCCGGATAGGCCGGACAACGAGCCGGCCTTGGCCCGCCGCCCCGGCCGCTCCATCCGAGTCGTGCTCATCTCATTCTACTGCATCTGTCGACAAAAAAAGTAAAATACATAACAAAATCAGCCACATTAGAGTCCTGAGGGGTTACCTGTAAGTAATATTAAAATAGTACTACTCACGGTATGAAAATGACAAGCCTAAAGTGAGTTTATACCTACGTGGAGCTGTTCGAACCAACGACAGTATTCGTAATTACCTTTAATTACTTTCCCGAAGTTTCGGCTATGTTACAATAGCCATGGTCGCGGGCAGACTGGAGAATCTATTGTGATGAGGATCTATAATTATGTCTACTAATCACGATAGTTTGAAAAATAATAAGACAGTGTTCAAATATTCGAGTTTGAAAATGTTATGGGGCTGTATGTCGACGATTACAGCTTCGCAAAGCTCCGCCTAGGTAGAAACTCACCTTTATACGAGTTCGTATAAGTAGTAAGGGGGCAGAACTGACTTATATATACCATACTAGCGACCCGCCCCGGCTTCGCACGGGTAGCATGTTATTATACATATAAACCATACTCCTGAATCACTCTATCTATTAAAAAAAACCGCATCAAAATCCGTTGTGTAGTTTTAAAGATATAAGCAAACATACATACATACATACAGACGCGGGAAGCGGAAAGCGACTTTGCTTTATACTATGTAGTGATGCTGATATACAGCCACCATAGCCTATATCAAACCTTGTAACTACTTCGCAGGTCATAAGTACTCCGTACATACACTATGATGCACTACCTTGTTTCATATCATGCCCGTAATTTCACCAGCAACAACACTTTAAAGATGTTTCATAATTTTACCAGAAGCCAACCTCTTTATCGATGCCGCTGAACGGCAGAAATAAGTAGGTTGGTAGTTCTTTCTAAGTCAATCCGCTTCAGAACAAAAAATGGTACATAAATACTGGCTGCCCGCGACCTAGAGGCTATTGTAACATAGCCAAAACGTCGGGAAAATAAATTAAAGTAATTACGTGATAAACGCTGTTAGAAAAGTAAAAATAAAGGTTTAAGGTTTCAAATTTTTATTTCTAAAAAGAATTCTATTTACTTAATTAGTTACCTAACGTAAGTATAAAACATAGAGATAGGTACGAGTCGGAATGATACTCGTATTATTTCAAAAAATGTTCAAATTAGCTAGGTACTTACAAAAAATAAAGCCAATTTAACCTAAATCATACTCGAGATGTTATTCCGATACTAGAATGCTTTATTGAATTCATCGCGTGCTCGTTACCAACTGGTACTGGTACTTGTAGAAACGGAACTCCGTTTCTACAAAGAAAATGTCAAAAGCAATTCTAGTTTGTATTATGAATCGACTCGTAAGCGATGTAATCCCCCGGTCAAACAAAACGAATCGACGTGATATTTTATCAAAACGGTGCCAGCACTGTGAGCGGAGAAGAACAACTGTAATAAAGAGCCTACAAGCCATTTGGTTGGACCCTACATAAAATGATGGAAGCCGGCGTGCGTGTCGAAGCCTTAATCCGCGGGATCGCGCGACAAAGATTGTTGAGTACACTAGCTTCTGCTGTATTGACTAACCTTACTCATCCATTCGCAACTCTTTTGAGTAATTACTCTTTATTTCTTTACAATTACTTAAATTATGTATGTAAATTATGTATGTATAGTATAGCCGTGTTGGCCGAGTGGGATATACCTCAACTTTCAATCTGAAGGTCGTGGGTTCTAATCCCAGCGTGCATCAATGGATTTTTCTATTCAAAAATGTATATGCGAATCAAAAAACACGTGCTTGTTGATGAAGGAAAATATCGTGAGGAAACCAGTAAGTGTTCTTATAAGCGGCGATGGGCTTGCAACCTGTCACGTATGGAATGCTAACTACTGCAAAATGTGGGCATGTGCCAAATATAATGTTTGGACGTGCCTCTGACTACCCCCACTAGACATCTTCAAAGGATCTAAGCGTCTGAAGATCTGAGATCTGTCTACCGTACTTGGGGATTACAGTCGTGATCCTATTTTTCCTAATTAATATAGTATGCAGTAGTACCTGAAAAAACATAACGAAGCATTATTGTGTTACCCCAGCAAACTTCAGCAGGAGGCTACCTATTCAGCGATGGTATTCTTCTAACCCGCATCAAATATAAGTATGTATAATCACTACATAGTATAAAGCAAAGTCGCTTTCCGCTTCCCGCGTCTGTATGTATGTATGTTAAACTTTTGCATTACTGACTGACTGTCTGACTGATCTATCAACGGACAGCCTAAATCACTGAAACTTGAAATTTGAAGGGTGTATTCTTTTTGATGACTAAAAAAATAAATCCTGAAATTTAAGTGCAGGGTTGAAATCTGTTTGTAAATAACATCACGTGAATGAGGGTTTTCAATAAATTAATTGTATCATTGGAACTTTAACCTACTTCTACCTTCAGAAGAGGGCGTTGATATCTGCGACACAGTTTAATACTTATACTTTTAATGTACCATTGTTGTTTTCGATTCAAAATAAACGATAAATAATACAAATATACGATTAAAAACTGATATGCATTATGAAATGCATATAAAACTAGAAATAAGTTACTTAGTAATATTAATTAGAGAAGCATATCCTAGCCGATACGACCTAAAAAAAAATATATATATAATATAAGCAAATAAACAAACTAGTAACTAAGATTAATTGTAGAAGGGTCAAATAAAGGCTTTTTTATTTTTATTTTTTACTTCTTTTATTTATGCATTACTAGCCGACCCGTGACAAAAGTTGTCCTGACAAATTTCAATAATTTATTGACAGCAAAATCTCCATTTACAAAATGATCCGCCATTTATTGAATTCATTTGTTACAAAAAATGTGATAAATGAAGAACCGCTCTACCGATTTTGTGCTAACTTCACATAAACCATTTACTAAATAGTCCAAACAAAGCCTAAACATGTGGTTTGGATAGGTGAGCCCGTTCTTGAGTTATAACATTACAGCGAAAAGTTTTAAATGGCATTGATTTTTATATATTTATACTAGCGACCCGCCCCGGCTTAGCACGGGTGCAAAGCTGATACCAAAATATATTACAGAATGTCTTTGTATACTCGTTAACAGCATTTAAAATTTAAAAAAAAAGTCGCGGTAAAAAGTAAAGGATATAAATTGATTATTGTGGGTTATCCCTAAGAGATAAACATATACCATCGCTGACTTTTTTGTAGATCTTTTTAAGGTTTACAATATTTTGTACATTATTTTGATCTACCTCGTAGAGTTCAGCCAGCGTTTGCAATGTAAGCGCAAAAAAATGTGTTTATTTACGACTTCATATTAGAAATCTTAAAATTATCAGTGGTTCTCTAATATATTAAGCATGTAATTATACATATAAACCTTCTTCCTGAATCACTCTATCTATTAAAAAAAACCGCATCAAAATCCGTTGTGTGGTTTTAAAGATATAAGCATACATACAGACATACATACAGACGCGGGAAGCGGGAAGCGACTTTGTTTTATACTATGTAGTGATAGGTTATGAAAATGCATAGTTTTTGAAAGTGTACGTTATTTACAGTATACCGTTGTTATCAGAAATGCTCCAGCTTCTCTCGCGTCTAGTGCTCTTATTGACAAAGCGTTCTGTAAACACAGTACAGCCACAGTTGATTTCATCTCGAGAACAATCGTTTCCGATAATTCGAATATAACGAATCGGCAAATTGGATTTTCAAGTGCGCTTGAAATATCAATAAGTTATTTATGAGTCTTTATTTATAAAGACTTATTGAAAGAAACGTTCATGCTTAATTTTAATATTCAATTCGCTATTACCCGGGACTTACTAATTTTACCATGGTTATGGCAACCCTCATTGCATTTGAAGTTAGTTTTGTTTGACACATTAGCAGGTAGGTTAGGCACATAATAAAAAATCTATACTTATATAATAAAAAGAGGCTAGATGGCGCTGTGTGATAATGTCCACCAATATTTATAATAATTATTTATCTGAGTGACTTCCAACGATCACGGTGATAAGTCAAATTATTGACTTTTTGTATGGGCTGAGTCTACCCGGATAAGACGGAAAAAGTGATAAAACTGCATTATCTTGAAAACCATCAAAGTTAAAAAGAAACTGTCTGTAATTTACTTAGTAGTATGATATACTAGTATGATTATCTAACGAATTATATAAAAATAAACTGTTTAGCTATTCATAGTTTTGATTAAAAACGAAACTAGTGTTTTTGAAGAGCCAACTTTGGAAAATAAATATATCGAGAAAAGTTTCACCAATCGCGTTTCTGTCTGTAATTTATCTAGATTATATCCTTAAGTTATATTTTTCATAAAAAACAAAACTGTATGTTTTGCGGTTATTGAGAAAAAAACGATTCTGCATTCTTCAAAAACATTTATTACTCCTCTTAAAGACACATTGTACCAGATCATAGAAATAATGAGCATTCCTTTACAATTTTCACCAAACAAACTAGGTACAGATCTCCCGAGCTCTTAGCATTAGTAACAACATAACGTAAACAATGAAAATAAAAAATGAGTAAAAACGGAAATAGAGTAGTGTAAAGGAAGCAAGAATTTATTAACGCTGCGACACAGGCGGGTAAACAGGGAATCTGCTTTATATTAAACCGAGCGGCCATCAGACGCGCTATTAGCCCACGCCAGCGGCAGCGCCAATGCCTACGAGTCTCGTAGACCTGCCACTATTTCAATTTAAACTAATATTATAAACTAGCTGACCCGTGCCCGCTTCGCTGTGCGTAAGACATTTCTAATACCATCGTTGACTTTTTTGTACACGTTTTTAAGGTGTACAATACTGTAGTACATTATTTTGATATATCTCGTGGGGTTCAGCCAGCATTTGCAATGTAAGCGCAAAAAAATGTGTTTATTTACGACATCACATTAGAAACCTCTAAAATTATCAGTGTTTCTCTACTATATTATGCATGTATTATACATATAAACCTTCCTCTTGAATCACTCTGTTTATTAAAAAAAACCGCATCAAAATCCGTTGTGTAGTTTTAAAGATATAGATAGATAGATAGATTAGATAGATTATAACTTTATTGTTCACCATAACAAAAATACACAACAAAAAATGATATAAAAACAGTGTAAACAATGGGCGGCCTTATCGCTAACAGCGATCTCTTCCAGGCAACCTTTGGATGGACAGGATAGAACTTAACATAAAAAAGACGGTGGTTAAAAAGCAAAAACTAAGATGAATACAAAAGGAAGATATCTACTTAAATATAATATATAATATGTATATATATATATATATATACAAACAAATAAAATACATAGATAACATATATAACATAAATAATATAAATAACATAAATAACATAGAATATACATAACTACTCACATATCAATAGGTAAATATAATGTCATACAACAAGTCTAGAGTGAAGAAAGTTATAAGCAAACATACATACAGACATACAGACGCGGGAAGCGGAAAGCGACTTTGCTTTATACTATGTAGTGATACTAAAGTAACTACATAAAATCACGCCTGTTTCCCAGAGGGGCAGAGATCACGGCTTTCCACTTGCTACGATCCTGATTTAATTAGCTTCATTCACTCTCATCACATTCCTTATGCTCGTCGGTTTAGAGTACTCTTGACTTGGCCTTTTTTCAAAACGTCACCATGTATGTATGAATGCTAAAGTAACTCTGTCTGTCTGTCTGCCAACCCGATTGTGATGAAATTTCAGTACAGGTTGCAAGTCAAAGATTTTTACACGGGTGTTGAATTTTTACAAGAACGGGTTGTCACTCGGTTTACGCTATTTTAAACCTTAACGTGAACAGAATATTGAATTTTAAAATCAATTAGAAATCTGTCATTTTATGTTACTAACAACATTGCCACCTATTAAATTACAAGCGTCCATATTGAAAGACCTTTTAGTTGTAAGGTTTATGATTAGTTCATAAATTTCCATCTTGGACATTTTTAGACTTTCTCATTACCGTTTTAAAAACTAGAAATAAAACCGAACAAAATGTTTCGTACAATTAAAAAAAAAATAGGATTTCTACTGTAATCCCCAAGTACGGTGACATCCTCTCAGATCTCCAGGCGCTTAGATCCTTTGAAGATATAGGGGTAGTGGGGGTAGTCAGACGCACGTCTAAACAGGCACATACTCACATTTTGCAGTAGTTAGCATTCCAATTAAGTCAAGAGATTAGTTTTTTGAATTTCATAAAGGAACTATTAGTCCTAAGTAAACATAATTTAACTGGAACCAACTTTGGATTATACTCTACTCAATAAAAAAAGAATCATTCTATCGGATCATCAGATAAGAATATGCATGGTTATACATGGTGAAACCGAGGATTTAAACATTTGTAAATCGTATGTAGGAATTATACTGTTAATAAATATTGTTTCGTTGTTATTTTCACATAAAAAAGCAACAAAAAATACATAAGATAATATAAACCTACGCGTCGACGTACGAAGCTCATTTTTTTGTCGATTCAAAAATCGAAATCGGTCGAACAATTAAGGGCCCATCTACTCGCACCTAACTCTACGCCTACCGACGGGTCTCTAATGAACCACTTCTGTTTATTCTGCCGATACGAAATGAGAAATGAGTGCAGTAAACCTTAACAATTCCACTGTCGGTACCGAATGCAACCTACTTCATTATTTGTTGGTATTAAAAACAATTTTTACTTATTTTAACTATAAATACAGTTAGTAACCACGAAGAGCATCTGAATCGTCGCGAAACGTCAGGAATAAAATTAAAAAAACTGACCAAGTGCGTGTCGGGCCACGCGCAATGTAGGGTTTCGTAGTTTACACAGCTAACGTTATATTAGTAATTTGAAATGGTATTTGTACTACATTTTTATTACTATTTCTACTGTTCATGGTTTATTTATTGTCGTTGTGAATTTATTTGCAAAAAATGGTATATGTTATTAGTTACCTAGTTCCTATAGTACAGGCTTTGCTTAGTTTAGGGCTAGATGACGCTGTGTGAAAAGTCTACCAATATTTATATTTCAACTAGCAGACCCGGCCACGCGTTGCTGTGTCAACAGTTAATAAAATAATATTGCGACTATAAATTGAGATGTAAGCTATCCTATCTTTCAAGTTGGATCAAACTGAACACGGTGTGCAAAGTTTCATTAAAATCGATTAAATATTAAGGAGTCCATCGCGGACAAACAACGTAACGCGTAATTTATTTATATTAAGATTGATAACACCCTGCAAATACTTTTTGTTCAGATTGAAGCCTCGATTTTTGGGTTCTTTCAGGAAAAAATACAAAACAACTTCTCTTCGCTTTTATTTTCACAGAACTGATTGTGGTGAAAATTTCAAAACTATATTCCAAAAAGGTTTTCGTAAATAATTATAAAAAAGGTTTTGTCGTGCACACTTTTTGCCCTGACACAGTTTTGACTCCACTTTAAGATATACCTATAAAATAACTACGTGCTTATGTAGAACTTTTTGTTAAAGATGGCAATTTGTAGAGTTATTATCGTATAACTTGAGTGTGTAATAAAAACCATCAAGCACCTACGCTAAAACTGCAGACGCAGTATATGTAAAAGGTAGACATTGAATTTATGTTTACAGTTTTTTTAATCGAATTCAAAAAAAGGATTCTCAATTTCGGTTGTATTTTTAGGATTTCGTAGTCTACAAGAAATCCATATACGAGTAGTTTCGCCATATCCGTTCGTCTATCTGTCCGTAGCTTAGCTCAGATATTTTCGTATGTGAAAATAACTTTTTCAAAAACCTAATTCTATAAGACAGGTTCACAGATGCAAGAAAATATTCACGGACAACAAACTTCCAGAAGCATAAAGACAGTTTTGAAAAAAAAAAACCGGCCAATTGCGGGTCGGACTCGCGCACTAAGGGTTCCGTACCATTATCTATAAAAACGGCAAAAAAATCACGTGTATTGTATGGGAGCCCCCCTTAAATATTTATTTTATTCTGTTTTTAGTATTTGGTGTTATATCAGCAACTGAAATACATAATCTGTGAAAATTTCAACTGTCTAGCTATCACGGTTCATGAGATACAGCCCTGTGACAGACAGACGGACGGACGGACAGACAGACAGACGGACAGCAAAATCTTAGTAATAGGGTTCCGATTTTACCCTTTGGGTACGGAACCCTAAAAAAGGTACATCCTCATCCGGTAGACACCACATTTTGCACACACCACAGTAGTTAGCATTCCATACGTGACAGGTTGCAAGCCCATCGCCGCTTATAAGATTACTAATTGGTTTCCTCATTATGTTTTGTTTTTTTTTTTTAAAACGTAATTATTGTAAAAGTGTGTATTCTCAGTTTCTAAATATAGTTCGTATTTTTGAACTATTTAGTTCTAACAGTGATTTCAGTCTTCTCACGTATAAAATAAGCGTCAACCCATTGGGACGGGACAGGCGTGTGAATTACTGCCCGAACGCGCTCGCGTTTCTGTATTAAAACTGCATATTGTACGATGTCTTCTTGGTACGAGTGGTACGTGTACGTTGCATGAAGACAAGACTTAATACAAATAAATATACAGGAATTATTATAAGATCACTTCCGGAAAATGAAGCAGAATCATAGTTGCGTTTAAAAAAAACCGGCCAAGTGCGAGTCTACTCGCGCACGAAGGGTTCCGTACTTACACAACACGTTTATTGTATGTGAGCCCCACTAAAATATTTATTTTATTTTGTTTGTATTTGTTGTTATAGCGCCAACAGAATTACATCATCTATGAAAATATCAGCTGTCTAACTATCACGGTTCATGAGATACAGCCCTGTGACAGACAGACGGACAGCGAAGTCTTAGTAAAAGAGTCCCGTATTTACCCTTTGGGTACGGAACCCTAAAAATCAACGATAATGTCTCGACAACTCCAAATTTAGAAAGACAGCTTTAAAATTGGGATAGTTTTAATACAATTAAGGATTTTCGTAATGTGATTTAGTAGTTAACGTCAACCTAAATTTAGTCAGCATGTAAATTTGTGTTGACTAATTGTGACACTTGGATGTGTAAAATATAATCACTAAGGGTAGATTTATATTAGACCGGGACGTGTCCGGGGCGTGCCGTGTCTGGGCCGGGCCGGAGCCTTTAGTTAGTAGACGGGCCCGGACAGGACAAGGATCAGGCTATGTTTAATATAAATTGCTTCATACAAAATGTATGTAACGTTTCAAATCCATGCTCCGTCCGGACCACGTACACGGCACGCTCCGGACACGGCCCGGAAATCTACCCGGTTCTATCTAATCTATAATCTATATAATCTATCTGTTTTACAAAAATTTATTATATTATATGTTCTCTTGTTCTGACAAGAGAATTCTCATTTGTTGTACATTGTAACACCAAAATAAATGGTCAGTGAATAAATCTGAACTAAACTATATTCATTATATCTAAATTATAGAATTTATTTATGAAGCATTTATCTAAGCAGTTAAATAATATTAAAAAATAAATATTGGTGAACATTTACACAGCATCTAGCCTCAAACTAAACAAAGCTTGTGGGAACTAGATAACTGATAGAATACTGATATACGTTTTTTTGTAAATACATACTTAAAATACATATTTACATCCTGGCACAGTACAAACATCCATGTTCATCACACAAATGTCTGTGGGAATCGAACCCACAACCGCAGAGTTACTACTAACTGCGCAGTGAGGCCAGTAAGTTAAGGGGCTCCCAGTCGACGATTGCTCTTTTTCGAAACGAAAAAAGAAATACTTCTGAACAAGCTACATCTCCTATTTCTATAAGTATATTACTTCAGGTTCCTACCTAGATTTCTATTAAGCTGAAAACATAATAGCAGAAACTTTTCACGATAAAGATATTATTTCAAAATTATACGTTTTAGAATTAATGATCGAAATATTTTGATACCTACTATTAAAATCAACTTGTGATTTATTGTTAAAGATAGCTAATATGTAGATCTAGATTTCTATTAGAATAGATTTTTGATAAGTAATTATACATAATTTATATCATTAATTTATTCGAAAAGCTAAGGCGGACCACGCGCCGACGTGTGTTTGTCGTCATTGCAGCGGTCGGTAGGATTATTTATCGAAGTGATTAAAGATGGGTACATCTTTATTCACATATACTCTACATTATAAAATAGGAGATGTTGCTTGTTTAGAAGTATTTCTTTTTTCGTTTCGAACAAAAATAATCGTCGACTGGGAGCGCCTTAAAGCTTTGATATTACGAGAAGCAACTTTTAAAAGCTCATAATAAGATTTTCAGTTAGAAGTGAAACACAATTTATATACGAACATGATCAAAAACTTAAATCGCAACTTCTCAAACGTATTCACATCACGTATGGCGTCGGGATCGCCATCAGGTCGGCCACGTGGCTACAAATGCAATCACTGCTTTTGGACGAAACATCGGAAAACAAAGTCTATCTACACTACTATTAAAAGGTAAATTTGTATTTTAGGGTTCCGTTAAACGGGACCCAATTGCTAAGACTTCGCTGTCCATCTGTCTGTCCATCTGTCTGTCACAAAGCTGTATCTCATGAACCGTGGTAGATAGACAGTTGAATTCGTTATATGTACTACTACCGTGAATTGTTTCACACCTCCAATACTAATCGTTAAACTAGTAGGGGGACACTTGACTCTGACTAGCTTAATATTTCTCAAACGGAAGGTAATCGAAAGGTGTCTTCACAAACCCTTAATACTTTTCGGAAATCTATCTAACGATACCCAATCACACCACAAGGTACGCGAAAAAAAACATCCCCACTTAAGGTTAGGGGAGGACCCCAAAAAAAAATAGTTTTTCAAGATATTATTCTACCACTTTGTTGACATTACTTATATGTATAATATATCTACTACATGCCAAATAACAGCTTTCTAGCACTAATAGTCTCTGAGCTAAGCTGCGGACAGACAGACAGATGAACGGACGGACATGGCAAAACTATAAGGGTTTCTTGTAGACTACGAAACCCTAAAACATAGCATCTAAACATAAACATCCTCAAAAATTTTCGGATTTTTAATATTAGTAAGATAAAAATGAATTCAAGGTAAACCATTAAATGTGAAATCGATCTACTTCACTTTCAAATTAGTTGCAGATATTCATACATCTTGCCACAAGTTATGCTCGAAGGCATCCGAATGTCCTATTGCAATTTCCGCATTGATTTAGCTTCAAGCTTCAATGGCTTATCTACATAATGTACTTTATGTACATACATACATTGCGGTTATGTACGTGACGTATTGTATCAGTAAGGATAGATGAACTGGTGCGGAATTAGTAGTTAATTAATTTACGGTGTGCCTGTATAATTAGATATTGAATACGCAAAATTTTGTACCTAGTGACACGTGTAGGTCATACCTTGTCATAGTCGGATCATCTATATATCTATACTAGCTTTAAACTAGATTTATTAGTAGACTCTTACTAGCCGTGTTGGCCGAGTGGGAAGTACCACGACTTTCAATCTGAAGGTCGTGGATTCGAATCCCGGCGTGCATCAATGGATTTTTCTGTTAGAAAAATTTATATGCGCATCAAAAACACGTGCTCAAAACGGTGAAGGAAAACATCGTGAGGAAACCAGTTAGTATTCTTATAAGCGGTGATGGGCTTGTAACCTGTCACGTATGGAATGCTTACTACTGCAAAATGTGGGAATGTGCCAAATATAATGTTTGGACGTACCTCTGACTACCCCCACTAGACATCTTCAAAGGATCTAAGCGTCTGGAGATCTGAGAGGATGTCTACCGTACTTGGGGATTATAGTCGTGATCCTATTTTTTTTTTCTTACCAGATTTTTCAAATTTTCTTGCGACTAATCGTTTTTTTTTTCTTAACAAGTACACGCGGTAGAGCTGCAGGAAGATGTTGGAGTAGAAACAGCGCCAAAAATCGACAAGTTTGGATAAAAAACTTAAGATGATAAGTGAAATTTTTGACTTTTAGTATAGAATAATACGGAAAAAGTGATAAAACTGCATTATCTTGAAAACCATCAAATTTAAAAAGAAACTGTCTGTAATTTACTTAGCTAGTATGATTATCTAACGAATTATATAAAAATTTACTGAGAAAAAACGATTCTGAATTCATCAAAAACATTTATTATCTACTCGTCTTAAGAAAAACCGACAAAAATACTTAAAAATTACAAAAAAGGTTTGACGTCTTTATCGTCCTATCTCTATATCAAATTTTATTACAATCGGTCCAGCGGTTTTTCCGTGATAACGTCACAGACAGACAGACAGAGTTAGTATAGACAGACATCATGGCGTCGGTCGATTCATTCGTTTGTTGTCAAGTTCTGTTAGCTTTATAGTCGTGAATTTGAATGAAATAGATATATTAGTTTAGGTATACCAGTTGTCTACCTACGCTTCTATTACAAAATCCCAAATTATACACTAAAGCTGTCTATTAGCAAATTAAACAAACTTTATTAGACGAAAACTCTACGAAAAAGCTTATGCGACTATTATAATTATCCAAAAGCCCTGGGCATGAATATGCTCCCACTCATCCTCTCAGTAATACGAGTATATTATATTATTTCTATATAAAACCAGTATGAAAATTAAAATTAATAAATTTACAAATTATGTTTACAAAATATTATGTATAAAATATGCGAAAAGCATTTAAATATTTAGTTAAATTTGAAACGATTCAAAATGATCCTAGTAATTTCAATGAATAAAATTTAATTTGAATTATTTTCATTCTATTTAGCGTTCGGCACTCGTTTTTAAAGTATTCTTTGAGAAACATGCCATCATTAACTTACTCATAATTCAGTAGGTCTCAAATAGTGTCGCTAGGAAATTGAGACACAGTGTATCGAAATTAGCTGAGCCATTCCATGCCACACAACACAACGTGTGAACGCTGAATAATTTTTTTTGTCTAATACATACATTTTTTATTTTTATACATATAATGGTGGCGATTCTGTTGTATCCCCGCTGAACCTAAAATTCCTAAAAACGATCGCTCTTCATCCTTTTATGTTAAAGTTTAAATAAGCGTAACATCAAAGTGACAGTTTTAAAACTTAGCATAGTTTCAAATAAATTTACGATTTTCGTAATCGATTTAGAAACGTCAAGCTAAATTTAATCAACATGTAAATTAGTGTTGACTAAGATGACACTTGGTTGTGTCAAATATGCGAAATCAAATAGAGAAACGGCTAAAATATCCCAAGTTTTAGGACTGTCATTTTGATGTGACTCTAATTTAGACTTTAATGTAAAAGGAATAACATCGATCGTTTTTTTACGAAATTTTAAGTTTAACTTGGACACAACAGAATCGCCACCATTATATATTTTTTTATCGAAAATGCTGTAGCTAAGTATAATTTTATTACTTTAAATAATGTTTTACAGGTCATGTTTTGATAATAACTATATCTGGAAAAGCTATACCAGTCGTGTTTCGACCTTGAATTTCGAAAAACAAAACCCTAGAGTTATCTACGTCATTCAATAAAAGCTTTACTAATTAAAAATATTGATAAAAACACAAAATCAAAATGACAAAATGACCAGAATACAAAACGGGTACAAATAATGGATTAAAAAATAATAATAGCTTCACGACTGTAATCCCCGAGTACGCTAAGCATCCTCTCAGATCTCCAGACGCTTAGATCCTTTAAAGATGTTTTTTTTTATTATATTTGACACATGCCCACACTTTGCAGTAGTCAGCATTCCATACGTGACAGGTTGCAAGCCTATCGCCGCGTCTTTTAACCTATGTAAATCGCTATGTTTGTTTTAGATTCTCTATAGGTTGAACCTTATACTGGCCATTTTTACAAGCTGCGCTTCAACTAGCTAGCATTATATTAACAAGCTCGATATTCAACGTGGCATTCGTTTTAGTAACTACCCACTTTAGCAGAACTTTTTAACGACTAAGCATCGTATATCCGCAACTAGTTCTACTTACAATAAACTGGCTAAACTTATTTTAATGTTGGTACTAAGAGCAATAATGTTGGCTAATTAAAGTTTGGGAATCTATGGCGTATGGTTAACTTGTAAAGCCGTGTTGGCCGACGTGCCTCTGACTACCCCCACTAGACATCTTCAAAAGATCTAAGCGTCTGGAGATCTGATAGAATGTCTACCGTAATTGGGGATTACAGTTGTGATCCTATTTATTTTTTTATTTTATTTTATGGTTAACTTACGGTTTATTGTATCTAGTCAGATTCTGGACTTCGGACATCGGACAAAAAAATAAAAACGTAAGATCAGCTAACAAGCTCTTAAGACGAGTAATAAATGTTTTTGATGACGATAAAATCGTTTTTTCTCAATAACCGCAACATATACAGTTTTGTTTTTCAATGACAAAGATAATATAAGGATATAATCTAGATAAATTATAGACAGAAACACGATCGGTGAAACTATTCTCGATAGATTTATTTTCCAAAGTTGGCTCTTCAAAAACACTAGTTTCGTTTTCAATCAAAACTAAGAATAGCTAAACAGTTATTTTTTATATAATTTGTTAGATAATCATACTAGCTAAGTAAATTATAGACAGTTTCTTTTTAAGATTGATGGTTTTCAAGATAATGCAGTTTTATCACTTTTTCCATCTTATCCAAGTAGACTCAGTTCATAAAAAAAAAACAAACATTACACATATCACCATAAGGCTTTATCACCAGGCTCACCTATCCAAACCAAATGTTTAGGCTTTGTTCGGACTATTTAGTAGATAGTTTATGTGAAGTTTGCACAAAATCGATAGACTTTTTATCTAGGTACCACCCGTGCAAAGCCAGGGCGAGCAGCTGGTATAATATATTTATATGTCATTTAATCCACGATGATTGATCAGATGAATCTCAGACATATAGGTATTTACATTAATATGTTGACAAATCTAATCTGCATGACTATTGAACGGTGAGGCGGCGTAATTGGATAGAATTCGATAGGGTGAGTTTACCCAGTTCATCATCAAATGTACAAATAAAATAAAATAAAATAAAAAATAAATAGGATCACGACTGTAATCCCCTAGTACGGTAGACATCATCTCAGATCTCCAGACGCTTGTATCTTTTGAAGATGTCTAGTGGGGGTAGTCAGAGGCACGTCCAAACATTATATTTGGCACATGCCCACATTTTGCAGTAGTTAGCATTCCATACGAGACAGGTTGCAAGCCATGGCTGCTTAAAAGAACACTAACTGGTTTCCTCACGATGTTTTCCTTCACCGTTGTAAGCATGTGTTTTTGATGCGCATATAAATTTTCGAACAGAAAAATCCATTGATGCACACCGGGATTCGAACCCACGACCTTCAGATTGAAAGTCGAGGTACATCCCACTCGACCAACACGACTTTTGTACAGTACATATTATATCAAATACTAATAAAAACCCGAAGTATTTTATCAAATAGAATACAAACCAAGTGCGAGTCTGACTCACGCACCAAAGGTTCCGTAGAAACTTGTAATTTGATGGTTCGTCCGTCACGGAAGTTAGGTGCTGAATATTTATACCGTTTTGAAGTAAAAAAAAATATCATGTCCCTATCTTTCTACCGTACTAAGGATAGCCTTTTTTCATGTACATGCAATAATATTCTAATGGGCATATGGTGAAAATCTTTTATATTATTTACAAATGACCAGTCCCGGCTTCGCAAGAGTCCAATTTACAAAAAAAAACGTCACATTTTTTATCGAGGTGTTTGTACACAAATACTACCCGTAGATCCCACTATTCTAGTGGATTTTGCAAATTAAATCTTTCATACAAACCTTGACCTGAAAATTTCGAAAAAAACAAAAAAACGTTCTCAAGTGATGAACTTTTATACATGCAGCAAATGATTTTTTTCATGTAAAATTGTAAAAATATTTTCTAAACTACAGGATAAACTTGCCCTATGTATGTACGTATACAATACTTACATAGTTCATGTTACCTATATATATAGGCAATGGAACTATGACGTCCACTAATGTAATCCAGTAGCAGCTAATCTGATATCGAGCCGAGGCAGGCACGGACTAGATGCACAGATTCGATTAAAGTAGCTATCTCACTCCTAGAGGTCGTACATGTTTATACCTCCTTTATACCCAGACTTCAAAAAAAGAAGGAAATTCTAAATTCAAATGCTGTTTATGATGTAAAACCAACCGGTCAAACCAGCTGTTGGCTTAGAGACGCGTCGTAACGGCATGCGCCGCTGTGAACTACACGCGGCTACTCGAACTAGATGAGTTGTGTGTTACTGCCGAAGAAGTGCCGACCGCGTCCGATCCAGTTCACACTTTTTGTACTAAAATAATTTCGATGTTTTTTCGTTTACCCTTGGAGCTATTGACTGGTCTCACAACTCAGTTGGTAGTAACTCTGCCTTCTGCGCTGTAGGTTGGGGGTTTGATTCCCACCCAGGGCAAATATTTGTGTGATAAACATAGATGTTTGTTCTGTATCTGGGTGTTAATGTTAATATGTATAATAAGTATGTATTTACAAAAAAAAGTATTTAAGTATTTAATCAGTTATCAGGTTCCCATAGTACAAGCTTTGCTTTGGGTCTAGATGGCGCTGTGTATAAAGTCCGCCAATATTTATTTACTACGCACAAGCAAAGCTAACAAAAATCCTTGCTAATAATGACCTAGCTAATTCCATATTAAGCTATGCCCAACGCCGATTTAATTGGGTTGCGTTTAATCCCACATTGCAACTGAGTATAATTTCCTTTTCTAATGTACTAGCTCTCGTTTTTTTTGCCACGTCCTCATAACCCACAATTTCACTACACACACCTTTGACAAAATATAATTTTATTTATTTGGAACCAAAACAACAATAGCACATTAAAAGTAGAAAACGATGACATTTGCAGAAGTATAAATACTGTGTCGCAGACATCAACGCCCTCCTCCAAAGGTAGGACACAGTTCCAATTATTATAAGCATAAAAATCAGAAGTTTAAAATTACAATTTATTGAATGTATTTATAGTATATATATTAAGTGTGTGTGTGTGTGTGTGTGTGAGAGAGAGAGGGTCGTCTTATAAGATAATATAAAGTTAAGTTATAAGTTTTTGACAAGAACTGAGTCTCAAGTGGATAATGACAAAATAGATTGTCACCAGTCAATTATCATAATTAGTAGTAATTATTTTTTACGCGGCTTTTTGTCACCTTTAATATATTTTCCCGATGTTTTAACTATGTTACAATAGTCATGGCAAACTAAAAACATAGTCGAAACTTTGGAAAATAAACTACGAACCGTATAAAAATTAGTAGTTACCAGTTAGAATGTATGGTGAGACCGATATTTTGTATGAAGAATGATTATCTCAAGGAGGATCGAAATTCAAATAGTTCACTCTGTTAACTCTCTAATAAAAAAAAAAAAAAATTTGATCACGTCTGAAATCCCCAAGTACGGTAGACATCCTCTTAGAGCTCCAGGCGCTTAGATCTTTGAAGATGTCTAGTGGGGGTAGCCAGAGGCACGTCCAAACATTACATTTGGCACATGCCCACATTTTGCAGTAGTTAGCATTCCATACGTGACAAGTAATATATACGTAACTAGCGACCCGCCCTGGCTTCGCACGGGTAGCATGTTATTATACATATAAACCTTCCTCCTGAATCACTCTATCTATTAAAAAAAACCGCATCAAAATCCGTTGTGTAGTTTTAAAGATATAAGCAAACATACATACATACATATTACATACAGACGCGGGAAGCGGAAAGCGACTTTGCTTTATACTATGTAGTGATATATATTATAAATAGTAGATAGTAGGTACATGTCCTTAATAAGTTTAAAAAGTCCTAATGTATTTAGGTACCATTCAAATATATAAAACATTACCAATCGACTAAATGAAGACGAATAGGTCCCCGAGATCCGACACAACCGAATACAAGATTTGAACAAGGGAATTGAGTATTTCTTTTTTAGGGTTCCGTACCCAAAGGGTAAAAACGGTACCCCATTACTAAGACTTCGCTGTCCGTCTGTCTGTCACAAAGCTGTATCTCATGAACCGTGATAGCTAGACAGTTGCCGCTATAACAAAAAATACTAAAAACAGAATAAAATAAATATTTTAGTAGGGCTAACATACAACAAACGTGTAATTTTGCTGTTTTTATAGATAATTGGTACGGAACCCTTCGTGCGCGAGTCCGTCTCGCACTTGGCCGGTTTTTTGTATATAATTTCACGGTGGGTAAGTACGACTAGCTACAGTACATAGCACACGCAAGCAGATAATTCAATTCTAGCGTAAACACATGGCCCGCTTCCGAATTTCCTTTGAGAGATGGGCCGTGCGGGCCGGCACGTCTCTTAACTTCGGAATTCCAATTTTGAAAAGTTTCCCAACAAGGGCCCAATATTGACAGCCACTGTCAGAGGGCCACTCAGAACACCCATTCTTGTTCAACCAAATAAGTTTGGCGGAATTGTGTCATAGCGGATAACGCTTATACTCGCACTGAAGATTCTCGTGAAGAAAGCTAGTATTGCGTTTGATATTAAAAATAAAAATACTGTAATCCCCAATTACGGTAAACATCCTCTCAGATCTTCAGACGCTTAGATCCTTTGAAGATGTCTAGTGGGGGTAGTCAGGGGCACGTCCAAACATTATATTTGGCACATGCTCACATTTTGCAGTAGTTAGCATTCCATACGTGACAGGTTTGATATTAGAATTCTCTTAATTAGGTATCTAAAAATAATATTGTAATTTACCAATAAATACTTAAGCTTAAAACTCATAGATTACGTTGTAGTTCCAAGCGATCAAAGAAATAAGAGCTTATTATGATAAATTATTAATTATATACGTCTTTTCTAATTTGATTTAGTGAGCTGTAATATTAAAAAGAAAACTCAAGCGCCATCTATAAAATTTATTTCAAACCACACTGTAAGCTGTTCGTTCGACAACGCCATCTTTCGGGTGGCGGTTGAACCGTAATCTACCCTCCCCAGAGCAACGTTAGAACCTCAAAACCAAACCCTGCACGTCGCTAGTGGCGTTATTTCGTAAAACCGTACAGTTTATTAACCGACGCAAACAAGAGGTTCTCAATTCGACGCATATATTTTTTTTATGTGAATAATCTCAAAAAATGCTAGACCAATTTCATGCCAATTCACCAATTTTTTATTGCATTAGAATGTTACATTGTTTCTGAGTAACATCCTAATAATATTAAAAATATGAAAGTTTGTGAGTTTGTATGTATGTTTGTTCCTCAATCAGGCCTAAACGACAAAACGGATTAAGTTAAAAGTTACTGTAAATGTAGATATAATGTCCGAATAAATAATAGACTACTTTAAAAAATTATAAACATCCACAAAACGATAAAAAAATCAAAAGGGATGATTTTTGTATAGATGGCGTTGGTGTGCAACAAATCTGGCCTAAAAACTTTCAGTCTTTTCTATTCGATTATTGATATTTGACAGGACGTATGTCACGGGTCGGCTAGAAGACTATATAGAAGAAAAAAAAAATTGAATTCTTACTAAAAATTTAAATAATATAATCAAATGTGTGCCATAAAATTTATTTTTACACGCGTTCGAAGCTAGGGCGGACTGATAGTATTTTATAGATAGCAAACACTATTTCACGATCTAACAACTATGCCACAAACGGTGCTTCATAGTCGTATATCAAATAAACGTCGAACCCAACAAAGAATCGAAATATTGGAATAAAAATAGCTGGCTAGCTGGTAAAAAAAATTAAAAGAGTGATTGATAGACTCGCTTTGATCAAAAGCGAAGGTAAGAATTTCGTATGTTGATGGAGCAAAATGCCAAGTAACTCTATTTGTATTTGTATCGGGGCTTTACCAATCCTTATTTGCACATCAAGTAATATTTGTAGGTCATACTGCATGAATAACATTCTGCATAAAATAACGTAGTTAGTAGTTAGTATTCTGATAAGCGGCCATACGTGACAGGTTGCAAACCTGTCACGTATGAAATGCTAATTACTGCAAAATGTGGGCATGTGCCAAATATAATGTTTGGATGTACCTCTGACTACCTCCACTAGACATCTTCAAAGGATCTAAGCTCCTGGAGATCTAAGAATGTCTACCGTACTTGGGGATTACAGTCGTGATCCTATTTTTTTTTCTTTTTTTTTATAAAATTACGTCGATTGATTTAAGATACTACATAGTATTTATAAGTTTACTAGCCGACCCGTGATAGACTGGTGTATAATCAACTTTCCGAATGAAAAACAAATATCGAAAATAATAATAGTATCTAACAAAAAACTTAAAACCGACTTTAAATTCCTAATTATATGATACAAATTTTGGTGTTTTGTGGGGTATTTTAGATAATAAGTATCATTTAACAAGTAGTCGGCTAGTATAATAATCATCACTACATAGTATAAAGCAAAGTCGCTTTCCGCTTCCCGCGTCTGTATGTATCTATGTTTGCTTATATCTTTAAAACTAAACAACGGATTTTGATGCGGTTTTTTTTATAGATAGAGTGATTCAGGAGGAAGGTTTATATGTATAAAAACATGCTAACCGTGCGAAGCCGGGGCGGGTCGCTAGTATCGTTTATAAAACTTAAAAGTTCTTAGTCGGTATAGACACTTTAAAGTAAAAAAAGTTATAGAAAGAAGAAAGAAAGAAAAAAACCAGCCATGTGCGAGTCGAACTCGCGTGACAAAACAAAAATATGGTGACAGCAAGCTGATCTGATGATGGAGTCAGGAGCTGTTCAACGGAACTCCTCGGTAAATAGTCTGATTGAGTTACAACTTTACACAACTATCAATCTCCAATGACAATATTAAATTATGGTACTAGCGAGCTGGTCTGATGATGGAGCTTGAATGTAGCCATAGGAACTGCCTAACTACACGACATAATCACGTCGTGTTTAGACTCGTTGGATTTGTCTTGACGAGTACTAGAGCCCTAGTATTTATAACAGCTTAATTTTAAAAATATATTTAATAAAAAACTTATTTTGTCATCTGAACAGTAAGGTCGCCGTGGTCATGACTTTAATTTTTTGCAGTCAGACTTTTACAGTACCCGCTTCCAATTACAATAAATAAAAAAAACTTACTAATTTTCTTTGAGAACGAGTAATTCTACCCTAGGGTGAAATTAACTTTGCTCTAGATTAGAATATAGCATAGGTATAGGTACACAGCAGAGCAGGCACATATAACGTTGACGGCGTTGATTTACGCCAGATTAGATTAGACATGCCCCTGGCTACGTTTTGGGTGACTTGAATAAATCATGTAATAAAAACTTTAGGTGAAATTTTTGTTGTGGCAAAACAAAGATATTTTTAATTAAATTCAAGCTTATGTTTTAAAAATCGGCCAAGTGAGAATCGGACTCGCGCACGAAGGGTTCCGTATCATTATATATAAAAAGCGGCAAAAAAAACAAGTTTGTTGTATGGTGCCCCACTTAAATATTCATTATATTTTGTTTTTAGTATTTGTTGTTATAGCGGCAACAGAAATACATCATCTGTGAACATTTAAACTGTCTAGCTATCACGGTTTATGAGATACAGCCCTGTGACCGACAGACGGACAGACGGACAGCGACCCGTTTTTACCCTTTGGGTACGGAACCCTAAAAACAAATATATTGTGGATCAAATGGCATAACATATACATTTTCTGCCAAAAACTACCACAATATGCAATATTTGGCAGAATTCGTATATTTATGAACTCGAGAGCATCAACGCTGCTACTTTTCAAGAGGAACAAAAAACTGTCTAACTTTTTACCGAAAATTAAATCAAACTGAAATTTTCAGGAAAAATATTAAATTATGTGCCACAAATCATCATAATACCCAAAATTGTGTAGCTCATCTCCTTTTAGTACTTTTTGTTCAAGCGCAGATGTAGTTTGAACATTTCCAGCGCATTTTATGCTCCACTTCACAGTATAATTTGAGGTGTATGGTAATTAATAGTTTTTTTACAGTTAACATCTGATCAGATTCAAATTTTGAGTGAATACTATTTAAATCAATTCATTGAGCGAAGTTCGGCTTGCAACCTCTCACGTATGAAATGCTAACTACTGCAAAATGTGGGCATGTGCCAAATATAATGATTGGACGAGCCTCTGACTACCCCCACTAGACTTCTTCAAAGGATCTAAGTGTCTGGAGATCTGAGAGGATATCTACTGTACTGGGGATTACAGTCGTGATCCTATTTTTTATTTTTTTGATCGATGTCTAAATAAATAGTGAGTAGAAAGAAAATAAAAAAACCGTTTCTATTAAATTAAAATAACTATATAATATTATATAAATTAATCCTCTTATAGACCAGACATAATGCTTTCTCATTATCAATGCTGACCTATTAAAATCCAATTCTATAATTATCAGCCTCGATAAACAATACCTTACAAAATATAAAAGCAATTAACTAAGATTAATCAGAGACTAAAATAGACAGATAATGCTCCATTGTACACAAAAAACAAAAAAAACAAAGTAAATCAAATAATGTCAAGAGACTTACATCAATATAATCGACCACCATTCGACCGATGATAATTTGTCTCTGTCATACAGTTTTAAGAATTACTGACCCAGTTTTATGAATCCACCATATTGGTTAACTTGCTCGATTTATATATCTTTATTTGAAACTAGAACATAACATACGCGTACATACATCACGAGTAACTGATTGCTTTGTGTTGTTTCAATGCGAACTGCTATGAAATCTATTTCTGTTGGTATAATATGTACAGTGACCAATCATTGTAATGGTGTTTCAATTGTAAAATATAGAAGTTTCGGATATAGATATATAAATAGTGAAGAAACCAGTTCTTATAAGCGGTGATGGGCTTGCAACCTGTCACGTATGGAATGCTAACTACTGCAAAAATGTGGGCATGTGCCAAATATAAGGTTAGGACGTGCCTCTGACTACCCCCACTAGACATCTTCAAAGGATCTAAGCGTCTGAAGATTTGAGAGGATGTCTACCATACTTGGGGATTACAGTCGTGATCCTATTTATTTATTATATTTTTAGATACATCGGCAATAGTAGAGTTCAGTCTGGATATTGTTTGCAACGGTCTTTAGATAGTTTTAAATTGAAATACGGCTAATTACCACGTTATTTCTTTTAATGCTGACGTTTTGAGACAATTCAGATGCTCTTCTTCATCATGAGCATCGTACGCGACCAACAGCAGATTGACAAATACAATAAAAACGTGGTAATTAGCCGTATTTATATTCAAAATGATTAACAACCACGTTAGTTTTAAGTCATTAGATTGCTTAACTGGTTCTTGTGTATTTTGTAAATATTCTGTAACGTACTATGTGGATATTATGTTAAGATTATAATATAATATATTATGTTAAGATATTATATTACTTTAAATAGAAGTCTTACTACGCCATAATAAATGAATATATTGTAATGCCTGAGATATCATTTTAAGTTTTTTGCACGCGTTAAAATGCATGTACATTTTCCGAATATTAAAATGGAGTACAAACTGGGATCGAACCTACAATTTTCGAATCAAAATTCGAGTTAGACGAGAGTCTCACGAGACTAAAACGACACGCAAGATGTTCCATACGTTGATTCGAATCGTTTATTTAGCAAAAGACGCCGCAAAAGCAAACGAAGTAGCAGGCGTGGTCACTGGTCAGTGGGACGTTCTCGAAGCTAAGGCCCTATCTTAATTAATCTCGGGCCAAGCCACAGGCTTTATTACACTCTTCACGCTTGGTTTAACAGCTTTTGGAAATCACTCGATTCGAAACGTCTGCTTGAATGATTCTAATGGCCATTTAATTCGGAATTTTTCATCTGTTTTCGCTACCTATTTTTGAAACTTGAATTATAATCCGTGAATACTTGAATAATGAAATTATAATCCGGTTTGTGTCACTTGATTTTATTCTACTGAAGATTTAGAGACCAGTCATAAACATGCTATTTTACCATTTCCTATTACTTCCCATCAGTTCCTCTCAATTTATTAGGGTCTCATGGTCTGACAAGGAACCCTTATAAGATCATTTAGTCCGTCAGTCCCTTTCATTGGTCTGTGCGCCTCAGACAATTAGATTCATATCTCTAAAGTTATAATATAACATGTAGTAATTTGTATATGCATTTATAAAAGAATACGCTCATCAGCAAGAAGTATTTAGACAAAATAACGAAAGCTGGAAATCAAACATTTCCACCTTATCCCACAGAGTTAAGTAGGTTCATCTGAATGTCACCGCAAAAGATTTAGGTAAAAGAGCTTATTTTGGCAGGGCCGACAGCGCGATAGTGTTAGACCCATTACAGGCAAATTATGGGCCCCATTATTGTCCGTGTCCCGAGTCGTGGCCGTGAGTTACTCGCATTGGGCCAGTGGGTTTCACGAAAGGTATCCTTTCTGGGCTCAGTGGTATATCAATTGCATACGTTAACGTGCAGCTTATCTGTTGTAAGTGGCTACGCCGTAGCTTTGCATCGGCTACGAGGAATTATGCTACGAAATTTTGAGCGTAATGAATTTGTAAGTATGATGAATAGGTCTGTCGATTGAGTGAGATCATAATCTTCTTATAAATTCCAAATTAAGACAGCAGGCTTATTTTATACCATTTATTTCTGGTTTTCGAGGAAGATGCTATTGAATTTGCTATTGTGGGAAGTACCCCGACTTTTAATCTGAAGGTCGTGGGTTCGAATCCCGGCGTGTATCAATAGATTTTTCTGTTCGAAAAAATTATATGCGCATCAAAAACACGTGCTCAAAACGGTGAAGGAAAACATCGTGAGGAAACCAGTTAGTATTCTTATAAGCGGCGATGGGCTTGCAACCTATCACGTATGGAATACTAACCACTGCAAAATGTGGGCATGTGCCAAATATAATGTTTGGTCGTACCTATGACTACCCCCACTGCACATCTTCAAAGGATCTAAGCGTCTGGCGATCTGAGAGGATGTCTACCGTACTTGGGGATTATAGTCGTGATACTATTTTTTTTTTAATGCTATTGATTTTGGTTTTACAAAAGCAAAAACTGACCGAGGCTATAAGCTTACCTCGTTGAGTTTGGTATCGTAAAGTTTTGTATTCTAAAACTAGGGAGGATGCAGTACGAATTCTGCTGCGACAACTTCCGTGCCAGTATCGAGGTCCGGAGCAATAATGACAGCAATAATTTGACCGTAATCGGCCACACGCCCCTTTGTAGTCGCCTTGGGATCTGATTTTAAGCTCGCTCTATTTTGCGCATCAGTGGACAACTATCTAAATCAGGCAGGATAATTGCCACTTCTGCGTCGTTAGCTTAATAAATGCCGGCGCTGTTTCAGTTTTATTCTGAACTAGCGACCCGCCCCGGCTTCGCACGGGTCCAAAGCTGATACCAAAATATATTACAGAATGTCTTTGTATACTCGTTAACAGCATTTAAAATTGAAAAAAAAGTCGCGGTAAAAATTAAAGGATAGAAATTGATTATTGTGGGTTATCCCTAAGAGATAAACATATACCATCGCGGACTTTTTTGTAGACCTTTTTAAGGTATACAATATTTTGATCTATCTCATAGAGTTCAGCCAGCGTTTGCAATGTAAGCGCAAAGAAGTGTGTTTATTTACGACTTCATATTAGAAATCTTAAAATTATCAGTGGTTCTCTAATATATTAGTCATGTTATTATACATATAAACCTTCCTCCTGAATCACTCTATCTATTAAAAAAAACCGCATCAAAATCCGTTGTGTAGTTTTAAAGATATAAGATACATACATACAGACATACATACAGACATACATACAGACGCGGGAAGCGGGAAGCGACTTTGCTTTATACTATGTAGTGATATAAACCTTCCTCCTGAATCACTCTATCTATTAAAAAAAACCGCATCAAAATCCGTTGTGTAGTTTTAAAGATATAAGATACATACATACAGACATACATACAGACATACATACAGACGCGGGAAGCGGGAAGCGACTTTGCTTTATACTATGTAGTGATAGTGATGCGGATAAATTACAAGGTTTAGTTTTGTAAAGTTTGCGAGTTACTGCGTTACACAGAAAGCGGGTTGTCTGCGCCTATGAGGGAGTGATGCAAACATCCTGATAATATTATAAATGCGAATTTTTGTGATAAGGCTACTATGTTTGTTATCTAATCAAAAATAAACGACAAAACGGATTAAGATTACATTTTCTGTAGTATGTAGATAAATAATCTGAATAAATAAATGGGGAACTTATAATCTGAAGAACCACCCCTAAATAGTAAAAAAATGCAAAAAGTATGATTTTAGTATAGATGGCGGTGGTGTGCAACAAATATGACATCACAGACTAAAAACATTTAGTCGTCATAGAAACGCAGTGTTGACTAATGAGTGATACGCATTCTATCAAAATTTGTAATTTATTTTATCAGTACAAGGTTTGTAAGTAAAAAATTGGCCAGATATTGCTCTTTCCTGTGCGATTATTAAAATTTGACAGGACAACGTCTGTCACGGGTCGGCTTGTTAAGAATAAGAATATATATATTGAGAAGCTTCTTCGTGAGTAGGTATCATATTAAATAATAAGTGCATGGGTTTATGACAGGCCTCACAGCTCAGTTGGTAGTAACTCTGCCTTCTGCACTGTAGGTTGTGGGTTCGATCCCCACCCAGGGTAAATATTTGTGTGATGAACATAGATGTTTGTTCTGTGTCTGGGTGTTAATATGTATAATAAGTATGTATTTACAAAGAAAATATATAAGTATTCTATCAGTTATCTGGTTCCCATAGTACAAGCTTTGCTTAGTTTGGGGCTAGATGGCGCTGTGTGTAAAGTCCGCCAATATTGATTATTATTATTTATTATTATTATTATAGGTATGAATATATGACACGTTTTTACAAGCTTTTATTTAACTTGCAATTGTATGTAATGTATGTAATGTATGTAACTATGTAACTATGTTTGTTAAGGTGGAATCTTGCAACTCAATTTTGAAGCTGTTATCCCCAACCGATTGAACTGAAATTTCGCATACTTATGTAACACCGGTGACAATGCAATAATATGGTGACAGCTGATCTGATGATGGAGTCAGGAGCTATTCAACAGACATTTACAATGAAACTCCTTAGTGAATACTTCGATTGAGTAAAAACTTTGCATAGTTGATAAGTTCCAATGACAATATATATGATGTGACAGGTGATAGCGCGCTGGTGTTCGATGGTTTAAATGAATTTACGATTATTGTGCAAGTTCATACAACCTTCGATTAGATTTAATGTTGATTCTCTACAATCTTTTTTAAACTAAATGTATAGAACACCATTCATTGATATTCCAATAAACAAACGCTAGCATACTTTTTGTGTAAATGCAGTTTTAGGACCAAGTTTTGAAGCAGCCGCGAGGCTGTTCACTTAATCAGGAAACGGCTAATGAAGAAAGAGGTTTTTGTTAGTAAAAGTACTATCTTTAGCACCCCCAAATACTTCATTTGTTTATTCTTTGAGCTTATGTTACAAGTTTAGATGTATTCAATCCATACCACAGCTTTACTTCAGTGAGTTTACTAGGTTAACTAGGTATTTTAAAAGTATGTACTAATATTTAATGAGTTGCCATTCTACGAGTATCGATAAAAGCAATCAGCAATCAATTACAATCGTTCCAAAAATAAAGATATAGGGAATACTGTGGGGTCAGGACTGAAAAAACTACTTATATAATTGAAATGAAATAAAATACACCACTATAATCCCCAAATACAGTAAACATCTACTCATCCCCATATTCTCAGTTGTAACCTCGACTCTACCTTGACTCAAGCTCTTTCAAGGTCCCTCGAACTTAAATCGATATTTTGGAGGAGGAGATTTTTATTAAACAAACCGTCATACGTATCAAGGTACATCTCAAGGTACCTTGAGTTGACAGTTCTGTTGACTGAGGAATCCTCGACATGAGGCAAACTCGAGGTAATTTTATCATCCTACCAAAACACGGTTTTGAGGTTGATTCGAGGTTGATATATTTCACTAAGAATATGGGGATTAGATCTCCAGGTACTCAGATCCTAGAAGTTGTCTAAAGGGGGTAGTCAGAGGCACGCAACATTACATTTAATTGATGATTCTTCTTGAGAAAAGTTGTCTGCCAGATGGCGAGCTTATGAAGTATTGGGCGTGGATGATTTAGTGACATCGTTAATGGGTCCAACTTCGTCAAAGTTTCGTCGGTCCCGTTCCCGTGACTGCTCGGGTGTTAAGGTGATATATATATTTTTTTTAATTTGTATGGGCTTAGTCTACTCGGATAAGACGGAAAAAGTGATAAAATCGCATTATCTTAAAAACCATCAAACATAAAAAGAAACTGTCTTTTAGTTATGTAGCTAGTATGATTATCTAACGAATTTTATATAAAAGAACATAAATAGTGTTCTGAAAGAGCTAACTTTGGACAATAAATATATCAAGAAAAGTTCCATCAATCGTGTTTCTGTGCTTATCTATATTAAATCCTTAAGTTATCTTTGCCATAATAAACAAAACTATATGTTATGCGGTTATTGAGAAAAAAACTATTATACATTCATCAAAAAAATATACCTCGTCTTAATAGGCCCCACTTCGTCAAAGTTTCGTCGGGCCGTGATTGCTTTGGGCCCTTTTAACTCGCCACGGATGTAAATCTATCAAGAAAAGTTCCATCAATCGTGTTTCTGTGCTACATTTATCTAGATTAAATCCTTAAGTTATCTTTGCCATAATAAACAAAATTGTATGTTATGCGGTTATTGAGAAAACTATTATACACTAGCCGACCTGTGACAAACGTTGTACAGTCAATTTTTTTTTTGTAATAATCACATAGGAAAAATCAACTTCAGGCAGCTTCAAATTTTTTCCCTACAAACCTTATACTGATAAAATAAATTACGAATTTTGGTAGAAAGCGTATCATTCATTAGTCAAAACTTCGTTACTATGACGACTAAATGTGTTTAGTCTGTTATTTCAGATTTTATGCACACCATCGCCACCACCATCTATACCAAAATCATCCTTTTTGCGTTTTTTTATCATTTATAGGTAGTTTTTCGGATTATTACTTCTCCCTTTATTTATTCTGTTTTTTTATCTACATACTACAGCTAATTTCATCTTAATCCGTTTTAACGTTTATTTTTGATTTGGTAACAAACATTGCAGCCTTATTACAAACTTTCGCATTTGTAATATTATTAGGATTCATAAAAAAAATAAACCTCGTCTTAATGGGCCTCACTTCGTCAAAGTTTCGTCGGGCCCGTGACTGCTCGGGGCCCTGTTAACTCGCCACGAATGTGTCCCACCAATTATGTATTCAGAGTGATGTACACGGTTATTATGTGTTAAGTAGTATTGCGTACCTATTTAATGGTATTAAGGTGTTGGTTGACCCATCAAATTAAGACTTAATTTATTTAGGACAAAGTTCGAATAGTGAAAACTGGCTATTTAAGTTATTGACTTACAGAGTGATATTGGATAAACGAGTGGAAACCATCGTGAATTAGTCTAGTGACTATTTTTGTATGGATTCGATATAGCGAAAAATTACTATTTTTGTTCAGGCAACCTTTGCAAAAGTGCTAAATTCTGAAGTTGAAAAATTCGTTTTTTTTTCGGTTTACGGTTTAAACTAGAAGGTCAGACTAGACGAAGGTTCTAGTTTTAGTTTTCAAAAGTAGTCATATTACAACCTATATTGCCGTTGAATCATAAAAAAAAAATAGGATCACGACTGTAATCCCCAAGTACGACATCCTCTCAAATCTCCAGGCGCTGAGATCTTTGAAGATGTCTAGAGGGGTTAGTCAAAGGTACGTCCAAACATTACATTTGGCACATGACCACATTTTGCAGTAGTTAGCATTCCACGCGTGACAGGTTGCAAGCCCGTCGCCGCTTACAAGAATACTAACTGGTTTCCTCACGATATTTTCCTTCTTATATAAGCATGTGTTAATGCGCATATATTTTTTTCGAATAGAAAAATCCATTGATGCGGCATGCAACACGGCATTTATAAAAGATGGTTTTGAAAAATATTATTTTTCTACATAAAAAAGTATTTATTTGAATCCTACCAACATCAAGCACTTCGATAATACTTGCCATTGAATACTCGGCGGATTCAAATTCATGTCCCTTTCAGCGCATGAATGGTGAACTTTCTTGTTGAGTGCATAGCAACTTTGCATTGAATATTGTTTACTAGATATTGCCTATGACTTTACTCGCATGTATTAAATGTAACACTAAAACAAAAAAACCGGCCAAGTTCGAGTCGGACTCGCGCACGAAGGGTTCCGTACCATTATCTATAAAAACGGCAAAAAAAATCATGTTTGTTGTATGGGAGCCCCCCTTAAATATTTATTTTATTCTGTTTTTAGTATTTGTTGTTAGAGCAGCCACAGAAATACATAATCTGTGAAAATTTCAACTGTCTAGCTATCACGGTTCATGAGATACAGCCCCTGTGACAGACAGACAGACAGACGAACAGCGAAGTCTTAGTAATAGGGTTCCGTTTTTACCCTTTGGGTACGGAACCCTAAAAATGGAACTATTATTTTACTACTATATAATTTAAAAAAAAAACAATGAAAATTTTGAGTAAAGAGTAACCTATGTCCGTTCAAAAATTAAACAAACTCATATGAAATTTCATCACAATCGGCCCAGCGGTTTGGCTGCGATAACGTCATAGACAGACCGAGTTACTTTTGCAATTATAATATTAAAAAATAAAATAAATAGGATCACGACTGTAATCCCCAAATACGGTAGACATCCTCTCAGATCTCCAGGCGCTTAGATCCTTTGAATATGTCTAGTGGGGGTAATCAGAGGCATGTTCAAACATTATATTTGGCACATGCCCACATTTTTCAGTAGTTAGCATTCCATACGTGACAGGTATATTATTATTATAGATAAAATATTTTATTGTCAGACGAGTCTGCAGCGATTCTATTACGTAATCAATTTTTAGAGGATAACTTCAGAATATACAACACAATAACATAGTTAAGGAATAATTCATAAGCAGAGGTGGCCCAATACACTAACGGAAAATAATGGCAAGCTCAACGCAATGTTAAGGTGGTGTTCATTGACGGCGACCAAGACCACGACATTAAACTAAAGGGCTTCACACACAGCAGCTATAATAATAATAATAGATTTTTACACAGGTTTTTCTCATTAGATAGATATAAAGATATATAAAAGATATAAAGATATTTATTTCTCCACAAACGTCCTTAAATACATAGATAAACAAAGGTATTTCTTATATTAAATCACAATTCAAATATAGGAACAACATAGGTACCCAAACTAGGTTAAAACCTGTATGATGGCATACCTAGGTCCTCCGCCAGTCAGTGGTTCAGGTGAATTCACATTTAGATAATACTTTATTGTACACCAGAAATAAACAAGCAAATCATTAAACAAATAATTTTCGAATTACGTATAATGGGTGGTTTCCATAGTACAAGCTTTGCTTAGTTTGGGGCTAGATGGCGCTGTGTGAAAAGTCCACCAATATTTGTATTTATTTTATTAAGTAATTGACTCACGTAATGAGTCTGCTCGCGACCATGGCTATTGTAACATAGCCGAAACGTCGGGAAAATAAATTAAAGGTAATTACGTGATAAACACCCGTGTAAAAACTATAGTTATATCTACTTATAACGATAGTTAGAAAAATTAGCTGCTATTATCAATAATTACATTATAAAACCGACCAAGGGCGAGTCGGACTCGCGCACAAAGGGTTCCTTACCATTACCTAAAAAAAGATTTAAAAAATCACGTTTGTTGTATGGGAGCCCCTCTTAAATATTTATTTTATTCTATTTTTAGTATTTGTTGTTATTGCGGCAACAGAAATACATCATCTGTGAACATTTCAACTGTCTAGCTATCACGGTACATGAGATACCTACAGCCCTGTGACAGACAGACGGACAGACGGACAGCGAAGTCTTAGTAATAGGGTCCCGTTTTAACCCTTTGGGTACGGAACCCCAAAAAAGCATCTCTGATGCGCAGAGTGCGGGACAGTCGCAACAGCATCCTGTGGACTGTAGCAGAGTTCTTGACAATCTGTAAGTGTCTTGTGCAGAGGTTGATCAGTGAAGGAAGCTATTTCCTAGACTGGTTATCTTTGGCTCATCGCCTCTGGGTAAAGCGCCAATTTTATTTTATTTTGTGTTTTACTCTCTTATTTTGTAGTCTGAAATTATTATTTTATTAAATACAAGCTGACCCGTGCACGCTTCGCTGGTCGACAGATATTTTCACATCTGGTATTCCAATCTTCTAAATAAATTATAGCCTATATGTTGCCGAGGACTAATAGCTATAAAACAAAAAAAGGTTCATCAAAATCCTACCAGTAGTTTTTGCGTGAAAGCCAGACAACAAACAGACAGACAAAAATTTCAAAATGTTTTTTTTTGGCTTGTGTTACTTGTATAAAGGCCTCTAGGAGTATTTTTTTTAGTTTTCATTAAATGTACAGAATTGAACTCTTCTACAGTTTTATTATATGTATAGACAAGCTGACCCGGCGAACTTCGTATCGCTTTAGAATTAATTCCCGTTCTCGTTCCCATTAAAAAGTATTGTATGTTCGTCTCCTGGTTTTTAACTACCTCCCCACCAATTTTCAGCCAAATTGGTTCAGCCGTTCTTGAGTTTAACCCTCGTATTCAAGAACGACAGTATGAGAACACGCGCCCACAGTGGACGAAATATTTTTTCATAAAAATCACTTGTGTTGAAAAAACACTATGTGTTGAATACGAGGGTAAGTGCTGTAACAAACTCGACTTTCTTTTATTTAGTAGATATAGATTTTGGCTAAAATAAACCATTGTATTATTATAGCAATTCGAAGAATGATTTATTAGTATGATTGCTACGAGTATTTGGGAGATCTTGATGATTTTATGAGTTTTATTTTTCTAAGGATGCCTATATCTCCTTTCGGAGATTGTATACTTGAAGATTTTGTTTGAAATTGATTTCATTTTATGCTAAATGATGCTGTTGCGAAAAACTGTGTTTTAATGATTTCAATCGACTGCTTACGCTGGTTGTCGTATTTATTTAATGATTTATGTGTTCTATCAGTTATCTGGTTCCTCTAGTTCAAGCTTTTCTTAGTTTGAGGCTAGATGACGCTGTGAAAAATGTCCGCCAGTATTTTATTTCTTATTTATTAATCACTCAAGGATTAACTTAAGCAGTCATTTCAGGATTTTCGTCCTTCCTACTCTGATTATGACCCCCCTTTACTTTTTCTAAACCCAACGGCATTTTAACTCTAACAAATCGTGGGATTATTTTGTTAAGACGAGTAATCAAAATTTATGATGAATGCGGAATCGTTTTTTCTCTATAACCGCAAAACATACAGTTTTGTTTTTTTATGACAAAGATAACTTAAGGATATAATCTAGATAAATTATAGACAGAAACACGATTGGTGAAACTTTTCTTGATAGATTTATTTTCCTAAGTTGGCTCTTCCAAAACACTATTTTCATTTTTACTCAAAACATATACATCACAAATACATCAATAGCTGAATAGTTCATTTTGATATAATTCGTTAGATAATCATACTAGCTACATAAATAAAAGACAATTTTTGCCGTGTTTGTGTTTGTTTGCCGAGTGGAAGGTACCTTGACTTTCAATCTGAAGGTCGTGGGTTGGAATCCCGGCGTGCATCAATGGATTTTTCTGTTCGAAAAATATCACATGCGCATCAAAAACAAAACGGTGCAGAAAAACAATGTCAGTAAACCAGTTAGTATTCTTATAAGCGGCGACGGGTTTGCAACCTGTCACGTATGGAATGCTAATTTCTGCAAAATGTAAGCATGTGCCAAATTTAATGTTTGGACGTGCCTCTGACTACCCCCACTAGACATCTTCAAAGGATCTATACGTCTGGAGATCTGAGAGGTTGTCTACCGTACTTGGGGACTATCGTGTTTTTTTTTTAATTTTATGGTTTTTAAGTAAATGCGGTTTTATCACTTTTTCCGTCTTATTATAGTTATTTCAAGCATCACCTTAACAAGCGTCCGACTCAAAGCACTTAGCCGTAAATAGTATAAAGGTTGTTACTTGAGAAGATAAAGCCATTAGATTATTAATTTAGTTTCCAGCTAACCATCGTTAGGGAAACTGGTTGTAAATCTATCAGATATAAGACATGGCGTGTGTGGTTATAAATTATGTATCTCACGTAGGTAGATACCAAAATGTATTCAATAGATTCAGTGTTGCCGTCTGCGGTATCTGACAGTTGATTATGATAGATAATAAATACACAAAGGGGCTAATAAAAATTCACGGTGTGAAAGGTGTGAAGATAAAAATAAATAAATAGGATCACGAATGTAATCCCCTAGTACGGTAGACATCCTCTCAGATCTCCAGACGCTTATAGAGCCTTTGAAGATGTCTAATGGGGGTAGTCAGAGGCACGTCCAAACATTATATTTGGCACATGCCCACATTTTGCAGTAGTTAGCATTTCATACGTGAAGATTGAAGATTGAAGATGCACTTAAAAGTATATCCTTTTTTTTTGTTGCCTTTTAGGGTTCCGTATCCAAAGGGTAAAAACGGGATCCTATTACTAAGACTTCGGTGTCCGTCTGTCTGTCCGTCTATCTGTTAATGAACCGTGATAGCTAGACAGTTGAAATTTTCTACTAAAAACAGAATAAAATAAATATTTAGGTGGGGCACCTATACAACAAACTTGTTTTTTGCTGACCACCATTTAAATCACTACATAGTTTAAAGCAAAGTCGCTTTCCGCTTCCCGCGTCTGTATGTATGTATGTATGTTTGCTTATATCTTTAAAACTACACAACGGATTTTGATGCGGTTTTTTTTTATAGATAGAGTAATTCAGGAGGAAGGTTTATATGTATAATAACATGCTACCCGTGCGAAGCCGGGGCGGGTCGCTAGTTATATTAATAAAACTTAAAAAAAAACGAATATCTCCCCTCGACTTTTCGATTGGTTGAAACATTTTCGTATCTATGCTTTTTAGTTTTATAAACGTAGTTATTTAAAATTGGGACCTACTTAAAACCAATTTAAGAACTTGACATTGACAACAGAAGCGCTTGATTGAGTTTACACAAGCCGTGACATTTACAACAAAGTTATAAAAGTAGTTAGTCTAAGCTAGAATAATTTAGTGCTCAAAACGGTGAAGGAATACAGTTATTAGTATTCTTATACGGCGATGAGCTTGCAATCTGTCTGGAATGTGAACTGCAAAATTCGGGCATGTGCCAAATATAATGTTTAGACGTGCCTCTGACTACCCCCTCTAGAGATCTTCAAAATAGCTAAGCGCCAGGAGATCTGAGAGGATGTCTACCGTACTTGGGGAATACAGTCGTGATCCTATTTATTTTTTATTTATAATTTAATTCACTAGGTATTTATTTTTCCGAAAAAATACATTTACATAGGTATATACTTTTTTACAACTACCTACTATCCTATACTTAGCATACGAATTATTATTATTAAGGTTAGGATTTCATTTTGATTGCTCACTTTGATCTTGTTTTTCTCAATATTTACTAAAGCTTTGATTTTAACTGAAAACTTGAAGCATAAGTTACTTTAGAGTTTTATTTAAACAGAAACACAATTAGTTTATTATATTATTAGTTAATTAATTATCACGACTGCAATCTCCAAGTACGGTTGATATCCTCTCGGATCTCCTTAGATCCTTTGAAGATGTCTAGTGGGCGTAGTCAGAGGCACGTCCAAACATTACATTTGGCACATGCCCACATTTTGCAGTAGTTAGCATTCCATACGTGACAGGTTGCAAGCCCATCGCCGCTTATAAGAATACTAAAACACGTGCTCAAAACGGTGAAGGAAAAAATCGTGAGGAAACCAGTTACTATTCTAAGAAAGATTTATCATTCAAGGTAAAAAAACATTTTCATTGTCTGCACTGTTGGTTTGGTACAGTCTCTATAATACCAATAAGTCGTGAGTTGTTCTACACGCCATCGTAAAAATTTACACATCAGAAAGTAATAAAATTGAAGTCCTACGACCTCGAACGACCTTTTAAAATCGCGTCTGTTGTAACGTTCTTTGTTATCATAAAAACTGTTTATGAACCTTCTCAAACAATCTAATGTGTTTCCTTATTTTTTTAAGCTTTTGCAAGCTCATATTTTTTTAAGCTTTACTTCACCGTAGGTTTGTAGGGTCGAATCTTGCAACTGAATTGAATATTCAGTTTATCTTCAAAAAATGTGCATCGCATATAAGATATAATTTATAAGGATATAAGACGTTTTTGATTCATCGCAAACTTATACAAATGAATAAATTTATTTGACAAATATTTTAGTAGGTACCAGGTAAAACAAAAAACCGGCCAAGTGCGAGTCGGACTCGGGCACGAAGAGCATCTATAAAAAAACGGCAAAAAAAATCACGTTTGTTGTATAGGAGCCCCACTTAAATATTTATTTTATTCTGTTTTTAGTATTTGTCGTAATAGCGGCAATAGAAATACATCATCTGTGAAAACTCAAAAAAAACTTGTAAGATAAGATCCTAAGTGCTAAGATCCTTTTAGATATCCAAATGGATGGTCAAAGACATTCGACTATCGACCACATATAGCCCAATAAACGACTAATGGCTTCATTTCTTCAAAAATTCAGTCAAATCGTTAACAAATTAATTATTTAATAGTTACTTGTTATACAAGAGTGCAAAGTTGCTTTTTAACCGCGTGTTCAATTTTGATGACCGAGCAAGCGAAGTATTCTAAAATAGAATCACGAGCGCAGCGAGTGATTCAAAATAAGAATCCTGAGCGTTAGCGAGGGAATCAAAAGAGCACGAGGTGAAAAATCTTTGCACTCGAGTGCAACACGTAACTTTTCATTCCACCTCAGCGAGGAAATTACTAAATGCAAAAAAAAAACGTTTACAATCACAAGATAGGTACTTTTATTTCAGTTTAGGTATTAACTACTACATTATGACAAGTAAGTATTACAGAATAATCTTAATAATGACGTGAAAAAATGCCGCGTAAAGAACCGCGTACAAAGCAAATTGAAAAAAGAACACCAAGAAGGTTCCGAGTCTGTGTTTTTAACAAATTAAAAAAAGTTGTATGATATATTCGGCACCATAGAGGTAGCAGTAAATAGGTTTAATGATTTTTTTAATTCACAAACTTAGTGCACACGGTGTTCTAAATTCAATTTACTTTATCCTCTAGAGAATAAAAACGGCTTTTGCACTCAGATAATGAAGAGCAAAAATACTCTTTCCGAGATGGTGGGATGAAAAATATATTTCAAATACTTGTTAGCCTATTAAGTCACTGGTTTTAGGGTTTTACCAAAGGGTAAAAACGGGACCCTATTACTAAGACTTCGCTGTCCGTCTGTCTGTCTGTCTGACTGTCCGTCTGTCTGTCACAAGGGTGTATCTCATGATCCGTAATAGCTAACCAATTGAAATTTTCACAGATGATGTATTTCTCAAAAAATAGCATACAATAAATATTTAAGTGGGGCAACAAACGTGATTTTTTTGCCGTTTTTATAATAGTACGGAACCCTTTGTGCGCGAGTCCGACTCGCACTTGGTCAGTTTTTTTGATCAGATATTACAGTCAGGATAAGTTATAAGACACTTTTTGAAACACCTAGTATACATACTGAAACGTTCTTCGTGTAGGGCCAAAACTGATCAGCTTAATCAAGGCTCCGTCAATCAAGCAGATCGTTACCTAAACGAGCAGTAATCTTCTTTCGCTGACCGAATCCATTTGAACCTAAGTGTACGTTCAGTGGTTTTGGCCGATTGATGAGCTCGAGCAGACTTAAGTGGTTCATAAGATAACAAGGATGGAAATAATTCGGCCTCGCAATATTTTCATAAGCAATTTACGCGCAAATATGTTTTATACCATACCTACTTTAAAAAGCTTATTTTATTCACGCAAAACAGTGATTAAAAAGGCCTTTTATTCACTGTTTTGTTTTTATTCACTATTTTGGTGTTTGAATTTGGAACACAAAATATATCCGGTCTCTATTTCAATGCTTACACAAACTCCTTGCACTGAGATTCGAAATTCAAAACTCTTTGGTGCAAATAAATTCTCGAGATTTGATTGGTCGATATTTGCGACAAGGAGTTTGGCATTAGATTAAATAAATATTCTCGTAGTCATGGTATAAAGTATAGTATGCAACTCCTGAATAAAGTACGAATTTATATCGAGGGCCATGAATCACTCGCGTCGTTCAGGATTCTAACAGTTGAATCACTCGCTGCGCTCGTGATTCAATCATTAGAATCCTTCACTTGCTCGTGACTCATCTACGGCCCTCGCTTTAAATCCGTCCTTTATTCACTAGTTGCATAATATATTCTCGGAAAACTAACTTGAGGTGACTGACAGGTTAGGTGGTTCATATAATTAATAAGATTGCGTCATAAATTTAATTTTAAGACACGGTTTGGGCAGATTATATTGAACTCGTGCAGATAGAAACTCATTCCCCTGTTGCGAACTAGCTTACGCTTGCGGCTTTGCTCGTGTGGTACCAAGATATAAAGTTAAGTGTTTGCTTAAGGTGATAAGTGAAATTTTTGACGTTTTGTATGGGCTGAGTCTACCCGGATAAGACGGAAAAAGTGATAAAACTGCATTATCTTGAAAACCATCATATTTAAAAAAATATGTCTTTAATTTAGGTAGCTAGTATGATTATCTAACGAATTATATAAAAATGAACTATTTAGCTAGTCATAGTTTTGATTAAAAACGAAACTAGTGTTTTTGAAGAGCCAACTTTGGAAAATAAATCTATCGAGAAAAGTTTCGTGTTTCTTAATCGCTTTTATTTTTTTAATGTATTTATTTACTTACAAAAAAAATGTGTCCCTCTTACTTCCCATAGCTTTGTTTAGCTTAGGGCTAGGTAGTACTGTGTGAAAAATACTTAATATGTTTCTACAGTACATCGTTATGAACATTTTTATGATTCAACCAAATTATGACTTTTACTCGAAATGTATGAAATTACGAACGTGTATGATGAGTTTGAAACGTTTTACGCGAATTCGTCAAGAAAAGTGATTTGGAAGTTCTGAAACTCCAGCTATTAGCTTATATGAAACATTAAAAAGTTCGCAAATTGGACGTGTCAGGTCATATCCGTCCTTCTAGCGAGAATAAAATAATGTCACATTTTGAATTAAAATGTTCGTTCAAATTGAAAAGTCTTGTAAACTACGTAAAGGCCTGTTCCTCGCGACTAAGAATAGAAGAATTAAATAAAAAAATAAAATAAATAGGATCACGACTGTAATCCCCAAGTGCGGTAGACATCCTCTCAGATCTCCAGACGCTTAGAGCCTTTGAAGATGTCTAGTGGGGGTAGTCAGAGGCACGTCCAAACATTATATTTGGAACATACCCACATTTTGCAGTAGTTACCAATCCATACGTGACAGGTTGCAAGCTCGTCGCCGCTTATAAGAACACTAACTGGTTTCCTCACACTGTTTTCCTTCACCGTTGTAACAACGTGTTTTTGATGCGCATATAAATTTTCAAACTGAAAAATCCATTGATGCACGTCGGGATTCGAACCCACGACCTTCAGATTGAAAAACGGGATCCTATTACTAAGACTTCGCTGTCATTCTGTCCATCTGTATGTCACAGGGCTGTATTTCATGAACCGTAATATCTAGACAGTTGAAATTTTCACAGATTATGTATTTCTGTTTTCGCTTTATCAACAATTACTAAAAACAGAATAAAATAAATATTTTAGTTGGGCTCCCATTTTGCCGTTTAAATGGTAATAATGTTAATAATGGTACGGAACACTTCGTGCGCGAGTCGGTTTCGCGCTTTGGCCGTTTTTATTTATAAAATAGTGAAAATTTCATACTGCCGTATAACCAAACTAGGTAGGTTTAATGAAGGCATTATAACACCCAGACAGAACAAACATCTATTTTAATCTCACAAATGTTTGACCTGGGTTGGAATCATCAAACTTCTACCAACTGAGCTATAAAGCCATACATAAAACACATACATTAAAATACCCGCACACATTATAAGCGTCAATGTTCATCAGGTTGATAAACTAAATTTCGTCATATTTATTTGCTTATAGTAAATAGGATCAAAGACCCGGTTGTAGTTATTATCCCGGATTTCAGTTTTTTTTTGTTTTGTTTTTTTTCCCTGTCATTTTCAATTCTGGCAGTCTATAACTAAGAATAACCTCAGTTGGTAGTAACTCTGCCTTCTGCGCTGTAGGTTGTGGGTTCGATCCCCACACAGGGCAAATATTTGTGTGGTGAACATAGATGTTTGTTCTGTGTCTGGGTGTTAATATGTATAATATGTATGTATTTATACAAGCTTTGCTTAGTTTGGGGCTAGATGGCGCTGTGTGTAATGTCCGCTAATATGTATTTATTTCATATGTTTAAACTCTATAATTAATACAATTCTTTGTCTATGGTCCGTTTTTATTAGTGACAGTTGTGATGCGTTTTACCTCTTTGACTTGATTGACCACAAATAAATATTTTTCCGTTTTGTATATTAAATATGAATAATTAATAAATAAATATCGCCTGTTACAAAACCTTTGCATAACCTAAGAGATAGATAATTTTTTTATTCTATTTTGTTTAAAAATCGTCGTTTTAATATTTTTTTCAATATAAAACGTTTATTTAAAAAAAAAAATGTTATTAAAATGCCCACAACCAGTGCTCTCACCCTATACTTGTAACAAAATCATATTATTATATTTGCTAGAAGTCGACAGAAATGAAATAAGTAACAACATACTGTATAAAGGCTCCCTTTATTTATTTTGTAATATTTATTATGATTACAATTTCCGTTTTCGGGTCGATGAACTATTTGCGATGTGTGTGAGTTTCAAGTCCCTATCTTAATATGAAGCATTATTCTTCTAGAAGCTCGTTTAGGTGTGCGATGGATGGACAGACGGACAGCGTTGCTCTAACAATAAGAACCTTACGGAACCCTAAAAAACATGTCAAAAGTTGTGACTGTCATCTTTTAACTGAAAAATAAATCGTTAATTGTATTGAGACCGTATCTTGATCTGTCGAAATTCCATTTTTAACCGACTTCAAGAAGGAGGAGGTTATCAATTCGCCTGCATGTTGGTTTTTTTTGTGTGTTGTTACGCGATTACTCCGGCTTTTGTGGACGGATTTACAAAATTATTTTTTTATTTTAAAACCTATATTTTCGAGGTGTCCCATTACCACCTAGTCAGCATCTGATGATGGGATCCCAGGGAAATCGAGAGAAACCTTCAAAATTTATGGGCATTGATTGTGGTTTTCAAATATAGACCTTGCCCTTCTTTTCAACTTTTTAGTGTTAGTTTAAGCATGTACATTATGTATGAGCTATATATAGTTTTGAAGTAGGTTTTTTTTTATATCTTTATATTATATGCTAACCAGCCGACCCGTGACAGACGTTGTCCTGTCAAATTTCAATAATCGAATAGAAGAGACTGAATGTGTTTAATATGTGATGTCAGATTTGTTGCACACCAGCGCCATCTATACAGAAATCATCCCTTTTGCGTTTTTTTATCGTTTTGGGGATGTTTTTAATATTTAAAAGTAGTCTATTATTTATTCGGGCAGTATATCTACAGCAAATTTCTACTTAATCCGTATTGTATTTTAGGCCTGATTGAGATACAAACATTATGTATGTTTGACAAACTCACAAACTTTCACATTTATAATATTATTAGGATTACTGCACGTGCCAAATGTAATGTTTGGACATCCCTCTATCTTGCCTCTTTATTCATTTACAAAGATCTGTTGGCCGAGTGGGATGTACCTCGACTTTCAATCTGAAGGTCGTGGGTTCGAATCCCGGCGTGCATCAATATTTTTTTCTGTTCGAAAATGTATATATATGCGCATCAAAAACACGTGCTTACAACGGTGAAGGAAAACATCGTGAGGAAACCTGTTAGTGTTCTTATAAGCGGCGATGGACTTGTAACCTGTCACGTATGGAATGCTAACTACTGCAAAATGTGGGCATGTGCCAAATATAATGTTTGGACGTGCCTCTGACTACCCCCACTAGACATCTTCATCTAAGCGTCTGAAGATCTGAGAGGATGTCTACCGTACTTGGGGATTACAGTCGTGGTCCTATTTATTTTTTATTTTATTTAGATCTGAGCGTTTGAAGGTCTAAGTTTATGTTTGCTTTTAGTTGGGGATTACAGTCGTAATCCTATTTCATTTCATTTTACCATTTCTATGCCGGGTTTTACACAATATGAGATACAACAATGGGCCACTGATGACCATAAAAATAGAGAGGAACAAAACACTAGCTATTTCGAAAACACAACCATTGGTAGAATTCGCGGTATGCTGCGAATTGGAGCTATGCACTGCAAGTAGCTTTTAGCATTCGTTTGAAAGCTCAGGATTGGGGTTCTGGATAATTCCTAACACCGGTTTATCAATAGTTTGTGACAGGCGATAAAGATAAAGATAGTTTATTTGCTTGATCACAATGTCAGTTACACAGATGTTAATAAATAATATTTAGATTAAATTATGTTCTATTAACATAATTAAAAAAAACTAATAATAACGTTTTAAAAACTAATAAAGCGTGTAAAAAGAAAACCGACGCAAATATTTCAACCAATCGCAAAGTCAAAAGACGATATTCGTTTTTAGGGTTCTGTACCCAAAGGGTAAAATCGGGACCCTATTACTAAGACACCGCTGTCCGTCTGTCTGTCACAGGGCTGTATCTCATGAACCGTGATAACTAGACAGTTGAAATTTTCACAGATGATGTATTTCTGTTTCTGTCCAACAATAAACACCATAAACACAGAATTAAATAAATATTTAAGTGGGGCTCCCACACAACAAACGCGATTTTTGTTGTCGTATTTTTTATAGTTAATGGTACGGAACCCTTCTTGCGCGATTCCGACTCGCACTTGGCTGGTTTTTAGGGTTCCGTACCCAAAGGGTAAAATCGAAACCCTATTACTAAGACTTCGCTGTCCGTCTGTCTGTCCGTCTGTCCGTCTGTCTGTCCGTCTGTCTGCCCGTCTGTCTGTCCGTCTGTCTGTCCGTCTGTCTACCCGTCTGTCTGTCCGTCTGTCTGTTCGTCTGTCTGTCCGTCTGTCTGTCTGTCCGTCTGTCTGTCCGTATGTCTGTCCGTCTGTCTGTCCGTCTGTCTGTCCGTCTGTCTGTCCGTCTGTCTGTCCGTCTGTCTGTCCGTCTGTCTGTCCGCCTGTCTGTCACAGGGCTGTATCTCATGAACCGAGATAACTAGACAGTTGAAATTTTCACAGATGATGTATTTCTGTTTCTGTCCAACAATAAACACCATAAACACAGAATTAAATAAATATTTAAGTGGGGCTCCCACACAACAAACGCGATTTTTGTTGTCGTATTTTTTATAGTTAATGGTACGGAACCCTTCTTGCGCGATTCCGACTCGCACTTGGCTGGTTTTTAGGGTTCCGTACCCAAAGGGTAAAATCGAAACCCTATTACTAAGACTTCGCTGTCCGTCTGTCTGTCCGTCTGTCTGTCCGTCTGTCCGTCTGTCTGTCCGTCTGTCTGCCCGTCTGTCTGTCCGTCTGTCTGTCCGTCTGTCTACCCGTCTGTCTGTCCGTCTGTCTGTCCGTCTGTCTGTCCGTCTGTCTGTCTGTCCGTCTGTCTGTCCGTCTGTCTGTCCGTCTGTCTGTCCGTCTGTCTGTCCGTCTGTCTGGCCGTCTGTCTGTCCGTCTGTCTGTCCGTCTGTCTGTCCGTCTGTCTGTCCGTCTGTCTGTCACAGGGCTGTATCTCATGAACCGTGATAGCTAGACAGTTGAAATTTTCACAGATTATGTATTTATGTTGCTGCTATAACAACAAATACTAAAAACAGAATAAAATAAATATTTAAGGGGGGCTCCCATACAACAAACGTGTTTTTTTGTCGTTTTTATAGATAATGGTACGGAACCCTTCGTGCGCGATTCCGACTCGCACTTGGCCGGTTTTTTTTAAAGTTTTATTTAGAACTTAATTTTATTAATCATACATAAATATAATTTGAATGGGATAAATTTTTGGTTTGGGACAACATTGTTTTAGCAACATGAAAGCCCCCACATTCGTAAGTAATTCTACAGAAATTTGCAATAAATACGATGTATAAATAAGTAATTTTTATTTATACATCGTATTTACGTTACATTTATTATGTTATGGGCAATTCTAAGTTATTTCACTTTCAAAACTTTGTTTTAAGTCAACAAACGCGCTCATATTCCGTTATTTTTTTGTCATCGTTCCTGTTAAAGCAAGGATGTCGTCACGGTGAATAAATTGCCATTACGTATTTATAAGGGTCCATATTGTGGCTTTAGGACCTTAAAAAATCAAATTGGATAAATTTGAACATTAATTTCACGAATCGTTTGGTGAATGTTACTTTTGCCAAAATCAACACTCACACATGAATACACAATATACTTTGTTTATACCAAGAATCAAAACTTTTCAAATTAGATTTTTTATTGACATTTTGATAGTGTTTTTATTATTTTTTTGCAAAGACTTTTTTAGGGTTTTTCTTATTCAAACTAAAGACAGAATGGTTTCAGAAAACCACACTGTTATCGTTTAATCTCCAAATTTAAATAATTTAGCAAACAATCACCACCAACCCAAAAATAGATTTATTTTGTATAAGACTAGCTGACCCGTGCCCGCTTCGCTGTGCGTAAGACATTTCTAATACCATAGTGGACTTTTTTGTAGACGTTTTTAAGGTATACAATACTGTAGTACATTATTTTGATATATCTCGTGGGGTTCAGCCAGCATTTGCAATTTAAGCGCAAAAAAATGTGTTTATTTACGACATCACATTAGAAACCTCTAAAATTATCAGTGTTTCTCTACTATATTATGCATGTATTATACATATAAACCTTCCTCTTGAATCACTCTATTTATAAAAAAAAACCGCATCAAAATCCGTTGTGTAGTTTTAAAGATATAAGCAAACATACATACATACATATTACATATTACATACAGACGCGGGAAGCGGAAAGCGACTTTGCTTTATACTATGTAGTGATAATGCATTTTTATTACATCTACCGTCTTATCTGGGTAGACTCTGCTCATACAAAAAAGAAATTCGCAATAACACCTTAAGCCCGAACAGATATACGAGCACAATCAAATACTATACCTAGAGACCCAATTAGTAATCTTATCCGAGTCTCGTATTAAAACAATGTACGGAACAAAGCACAAATGGAATGGGGTTCAATACCTTTAATTTAATTGAATCTGTCGGCGGCAAACACGGGTAATTTTACGGAGCTGAAAATAACAGGCCTCGAACCAACGTGACACACGATACCGAACGCTACATCTTAATAAGGTGGCAACGTAACACGTTTATGCAAGCAGATTACAGAGCTGCGATCACCCTTAATAACCGTAATGTTGGCCGAAGAGAACCGAGTGGACTACCTTAGCCTAGGGGGTTCAATTTAATTCAATTCTGTGGGGCTATTTTGTACAAACATAATGATCATGTTATGATATTCATACCAATATTTATTGGTACTGAATGCCATTACACCTACGTTTTTTATGCAGTTTAGGCACCTATACCTATGCTTCCAATACAATACCAACGCAGAAGCGTAGGTATAGGTGCATAAACAGTGAATAGTTACTATGAAAAGTGTACAGATTAGGTATTCGCATTCAACATCATAACATGATAATCATGTTTTTACAAAATAGCCCCACAGAATTGAATTAAAGACAGACATTTATTCAATTGACATTTATTTTTTATTTATCGTATGATTTATGTGTCAGTTTTGACATTTGGTATATTTGATTTTGATACGATAGTGGTTATTACTCAGGCCACTGGCCTTTCAATTCAAAGATCGCTGGAATCCCGATAGTGGATAGTTTATACAACTCTTGCTCAAAACGGTAAAGGAACAAAACCGGCCAAGTGCGAATCGGACTCGCGCACGAAGGGTTCCGTACCATGATATACCATGGGTGCCTTTAGATTTACTATTTTAAGGATCTGAGCGCCTACTATTTTAAGGAACTTGGAGATAACAGTCATAATATTGGTTCGGACGTACCTAAATAGAACATAGTCTAAAAAAGGTTATAGCAATAAAACTCCTCAAAGCATTTTATTCAAGTAAATTCGCGGAAATCAAAAGATTAAACTTTTAATGACTCCAGTGTTAATATCTGTAACGGATCCGCTTTATTTACGAGGAATTCGCTGAGTTTCCCAACTCTCGGTGTTATCAAGAGTTGGGATTATTATTTAATAGGAGATAGCCGAACTAAAAACCATAATTACAAGGATTTACGAAGTACTGATTGAATTAAAAGTACTGTAAAACTTTTGATTCAATAGATTGTACCGGAATGATTTAAAATATAATTAAGCTACACGATTTCACGGAACATTGGCCCTGCGGTCATTACATTTAATGAAGTGAAGTTTGCTCATTTAGAATTTGTAAGTATGAACCCACCATCAAAGCCCCACTACAAACATAGATATATAATACACTCGAACTAACCCTCGTATTCAAGTACGACACTATGAGAACACGCACCCACAGTGGACAAAATCTTTTTTCATAAACATCACTTTATGTGTTGAGTACTGAGAGTGACTGATGAGTGAGAGCACTATGGTGCACGCTACCGTGTGCCTTTAGAGCTCAACTTTGGCTAGAGGCACACGACAATGTGCCTCTAGTCACACTATGCAGTCGCACAACAAATAAAGTGTTTTTTATGAAAAAAGATTTCGTCCACTGTGTGTGCGTGTTCTCATAGTATCGTTCTTGAATACGAGGGATAGCCTACTATTAAATTGCATACCTATTTTGAATGACGTATACCTACCTACTACTGCAAAATATGAGCGTGTCAAATTTAACCTTTGGACATCACTCTAACATACACTCTTTAGACATATTCAAGAATCTAAGCGCCTTCTTATAGTCATGTTCCTATTTCTTTTATTTGCATACATTTTGTTCCAGTTTCAAATCAGTATAATATTGTAATAAAAAGCGTTTACATCGGAAGCGCGCAGCGACAGCCACTCGCATCCTTCACGAGCCTAGCAAAATAAATCAGCGAACAAACACAAAGAGCAAAGTGTTTACCATAAAATCGTGTACACGTCCCTAAATCATAACACAATAAAATTTATAGCAAGCGGAAGGTCCGGCCTCAAGTGCAGATAAATCAAACACATTTTCTTCAAGCGCCTGAAATCCACATTCATTATAGAAAGCAGGGTTTTTATGAACTCCCTATCTATTCTTGTTGAGACAATCTAGTCGAATCGTCAATATCTAGTATAGTTCTCGTCATAATACGTGTGATTCGCTGTAATACTGGTACCTACAAAGGTATGGTTAAAAAAATATATATTTGACATTGACATTCCTATTGACTCATTCATATTTTGGCAGGTTTTTGACACTAAAGTGAACCTATAAAGTTTTGCGAGACGGCAAAATAAATAATACCGACCACTGCTCAGACCCTTAATATAAATAATAAAAATAAATAAGTTTATTTTCGAGTGAATCACGGTTATGCGACTGCAAAAGTCTTCAAATTGAAAAAAAAAACACTTATCTTGGTCACATATTGACCACAAATAGGGATGTTCATAAATTATGAATCTATTGTAACTTTTTTGAGTTACTATTTTATCGTGTGTACAAATTTTACACACTGATTATAAAGGTGTGACCAGACATAGCGCGGCATTCGCAGGACACAATTTTGCCGCCCGACTAGTTTAAACATAAAGGTAAAAATGCGCGCGGCCGTTGTTCAATTATAACACGTCTAGTCGCACGCATCTTCCGCGCTCGAATGCCGCGCTATGTTTCGTCACACCTTTATAATTATACGAATTTTATATGGAAATTTTGTGGGTACCGGTTAGAGTTGGCAAGCCTGCTTTCTATGTGAGCGCCAAAAATCTTTCCGCAGAATATAGCAGTGACGACGTTATTTATCCTCCTTTTGTATCTGTTGCTGTTAATGTCAGAGGTGAAGTGATGGCTAGCATTAACTGGTGAATTTGGCTAATGATACTAAAAAAATGGATTATTAATCTTTCCCTATTCTGATAAATAGTGGGAGACTAAATCCATTCATAAAATTATTTTAACAGACCGACTGAACGTGGCCTAACTACTAAACTAACAGCGATGGGCTTGTAACCTAACGTATGAAACGCTAAATGTAGGCAGGTGCCAAAAGTACCTGTCTACCCCCTTAAGACATCTTCATGTTTCGACCAAACATATACTAGAAAGACAGAGATTCACACAGATTTGACATAGACTGCAACACATGACATCCACAAGTTGGTCCCATGGCACACGTTTTTTATCCTCGTTTATTAAAATTAATACAGCGACGAGGGCTTCCCTTGAAAACTTTATGGAAGGCTGTTTATACTGCTTCATATTTAATGAGAACGCTTACTTTCCAAGGGAATATAATTGCCACTAATTCTATCGGTTCTCGCGGGTCATTGTTTTATAATATTTGAATACCTTTATTAAATTTGTGAGCGCCCTGCGACCGACGAAACCATAATGTTAGCAATTTGCGTTGAATTAGTGAGGCTTATAATATTGATACAATCTCTTTCGCCGAGACAATGATGGCCGCAATGAGTTTTAATTTAGTCGTTATTCTTTGTTTGTTGGAATGAGAATTAATTCTGTAGAAGGAGATTGGGATGGCCGCCACAATTCAGCTTTTAATTATTATCAGGAAGGTCCGAGCGCTGCGCATTGCCGCTTCGGGGATGTTGGACAAACAATATTTGCAGTCCGCAGTATCTCAAGGTATTAATGAGAATTTCAGATTTCTCGAATCCTATCAATGGCTTAAATTAAATTAAATTGGATCACGAATTTAATCTTCAAATACGGTAGAGGTACTTCAGTACTATCAGATATTAAGGCGCTTGGATCCTTGAATATGTCAAAGGGGGTAATCAGCGGCACGTCTAAACATTACATTTGGCACATGCCCAAATTTTGTAGTAGTTAGCATTCCACATATTTTTTTATTATATAGTTTTTTATGTTAAAAGTGCAAGTCAGCAGGATCATATTAACCACTGCAGCCAGTACACGGAAAATGTTTAGCCTGATTATTTTGATACAGGATTATTATATATATCTATGAGTAATAGCTTGATGAATCCTTCTTTATTAAAACGAGTAGTAAATGTTTTCGATGAATTCAGAATCGTTTTTTCTAAATAACCGCAAAACATACAGTTATGTTATTTTATGACAAAGATAACTTAAGGATATAATCTAGATAAATTACAGACAGAAACACGATTGGTGAAACTTTTCTCGATAGATTTATTTTTCAAAGTTGGCTCATCAACAACGCTAGTTTCTTTTTGAATCAAAACTACGTATAGCTAAACAGTTCATTTTTATGTAATTCGTTAGATAATCATACTAGCTAAGTAAATTATCGACAGTTTCTTTTTATGTTTGATGGTTTTCAAGATAATGCAGTTTTATCACTTTTTCTGTGTGATCCACCACCACCAACACCACCACCAAAATCACATACACCTTAAAGAATGAGTATTAATAATCTGTACATCTAAATAATAGATGCGAGCATTTTTTACGTGTAGGTATCTACCTACACCGACTTATTCCTAGAGATACCTATCCCTCCTATTATTTCGCATAATTAAATATACTGCTAGCTTCTCGATGTCCATTTAAGATGATAAGTGAAATTTTTGACGTTTTGTATGGGCTGAGTCTACCCGGAAAAGACGGAAAAAGTGATAAAACTGCATTATCTCGAAAACCATCAAATTTAAAAAGAAACTGTCTGTAATTTATTTAGCTAGTATGATTATCTAACGAATTATATAAAAATAAACTGTTTAGCTATTCATAGCTTTGATTAAAAACGAAACTCGTGTTTTTGAAGAGCCAACTTTGGAAAATAAATCAATCGAGAAAAGTTTCACCAATCGTGTTTCTGTCTGTAATTTATCTAGATTATATCCTTAAGTTATCTTTGTCATGAAAAACAAAACTGTATGTTTTGCGGTTATTGAGAAAAAACGATTATGCATTCATCAAAAACATTTATTACTCGCCTTAATAAGAACCCGTGAAATAAACTGATCATTCTTGGCCGCCAAACAAACCGCTTGGAATATTCCGGCCTCCGATGCGAATGGAAAGACGCGGCCAAGCCGCTTGATACGCACGTAGCTTTGTATAGGGCTGTTTTAAGACTAACTTTTTAGGGTTCCGTACCCAAAAGGGTAAAAACGGGACCCTATTTCTAAAGAATTCGCTGTTCGTCTGTCTATCTGGCTGTATCTCATGAACCGTGATAGCTTGACAGTTGAAATTTTCACAGATTATGTATTTCGGTTATAACAACAAATACTAAAAACAGAATAAAATAAATATTTAAGTGGGGCTCCCATACAACAAACGTGTTTTTTGCCGATTTTATAGATGGTACGGAAATCGTCGTGCGCGAGTCCAACTCGCACTTTTAATATTGTTTTGCCGGTTTTTAATATTGTTTACTGATCGGTGTATAGATAGAAATGTTCCTACCTGAAAGAGATAAAGATGTTCTGTCGCCCCTTTACATTATTTTGTGCTCAAGCAACGAATATTTAATGCCTTAGGTGTAGGGCGCGCATTTTACTTCTGGAAATCTTTATTATAATACAAGTTTTTTGTTTATTATAGGCTGTGATATTTCAGACCTGAATGTGTTATGAATATTTGCTCGAGCGCGTAATAATTCTCGAAGTTTTGGTATAAATAAATATAGGAAATCTCTATCTACAGATAGATCAGAGAATTATATTAAGAAGTTAGATAAACCATTATATAAGCTTGAAACAACCCTCTATATAATAGCATAAGCTCCTACCATAAACAAAGCCAGTCTGCCAAAGTAAAGTCCTTTTAACCAAAACTTCTTTGAAAATAATAAATAAAATTAACAAAAATGTACCCGTAACTTTGTCGCACGGCACAAAATAAATAATTTATTAAGGACAAGTTAACAAGGGTCTCATAAAGAAGGCAAAAGGTCGGCTATTTGTTTCCAGCAAAGGATGGCTCACCCCACTTTGTTATTTAGAGTTTGTGAGAGATGCAGGGTAGCTGACGCTCTGCTGCCCACAAAATAACCTAAATACCATTCAGTTCGAGACAAATACCATCCGACATGCGTAACAACCTGATATTTACACTTGGGTACAAAATTGTGGAGATGTCATAATGGTGAGAGTTTGACAATTTTGAATAATTATTTTACTGGCAGAACCGGCCACGCATTAATGTGGCTAAGAGTATTTTTATATTACACTACCCGTGACACAAATTTCAATAGTCGCATAGAAAAAAACACTTTCAGGAAACTACAAATGTTTTCCTTAAAAACCCTTTCCTGATAAAATAAATTACGAATTTTGATAGAATGCGTATCATCCACTAGTAAAAACTAGGATTAGGATTGTAGTAAACTATTCAAGGTATGAGTATATAAGTATGGTAGGAGAACATCAGTCATGGGGACCACCATGTTTTTTTTTAATATTGCGAATATAAATTGAGATGTAAGCTATCCTATTTTTCAAGTTGGATCAAACTGCACACGGTGTGCAAAGTTTCATTAAAATCGATTTAGTAGTTTAGGGGACCATCGCGGACAAACCACGTGACGCGTAAATTATATATATTAAGAAGATTTATATATTTTGATTCTCAGACATAGGCCTGAGTATGTGAGTTCGCATGCAACTCACCGCTATGAAACCATTTGAAATTATAAAACACTAGCTGTCCCGACAGACGTTGTCCTTTCAAATTTAAATAATCCCACAGAAAAAATCACTTTCAGTTTTTTCCGAACTTTATGCCACCCGTATCCCTTAAGGGGTATAAAAATACCCTACGATTCTCATACCTACCAAAAAAAACATTAAAATTTGTCAAGCCGTTTCGGAGGAGTTTGGTTAGAAACATCGTGACACGAGAATTTTATATACAGTTTGGTTAAGGTGATTAGTGAAATTTTTGACATTTTGTATGGGCTGAGTCTAGCCGGATAAGACGGAAAAAGTGATAAAACTGCATTATCTTGAAAACCATCAAATTTAAAGAGAAATAGTCTGTAACTTACTTAGCTAGTATGATTATCTAACGAATTTTATACAAATGAACTGTTTAGCTATTCATAGTTTTGATTAGAAACGAAACTAGTGTTTTTGAAGAGCCAACTTTGGAAAATAAATCTATCGAGAAAAGTTTCACCAATCGTGTCTGTTATTTAACTAGATTATATCCTTTAGTTATCTTTGTCATAAAAACAAAACTGTATGTTTTGCGGTTATTGAGAAAACATGATTCTGCATTCATCAAAAACATTTATTACTCGTCTTAAACAGTTCTTCCACTGTATAGAAAAAGTTGAAGTTACAAATAACAAATAGCGTTCCTATTCATAGTATGGCCTTGACTATTCCTTAGTCATAGTTAGCTTACACAAAGAAAGTCGGTTGTACTTTATAACAATACTACCCATAGCCTATTTTAGTAGCTACTTCTTTAGAGGTACATTTTAGGTGATCACTTAGGGTGAGAGCGCTGGTTGTGGGCACTTTAACAACATATTAATTTTCAAATATACGGTTTTGAAAATGTGATTAAAACGACGATTTTTAAACAACGTAGAATAGATAGATTATTTATCTCTTAGCAAAGGTTTTGTAATGGAAGATATTTACTTATTAACTATTCATATTTAAAAAGACAAAACGGGAAATCATTAGTTGTTGTCAATCAAATCTAAAGGTATAACGCATCAGGTCACGAATCAAAGCGGACCATAGACAAAGAATTGTATTAACTAAAGACTTTACACCAGTTAGTTTGCTATGCTTAGTTATTGACTGTCAACATTGAAAATGCCCAAAGCCGGGGTACCACAACCGGGTCTATTACCCTACTTAGAATTAGAACTTTTCATTAACTAAATTAGTTTTGTGAAACCATTTTCGGTTGGTAGAAATAATAATAGTTGGTTTCTTTTCTTATTTTATTTACTTTTGTTTGGTTTTTTAAGTTTTTTTAATAAGCCAAGCTTTAAGATTTTAATTATTTTTATTTTCTTAGTTATTAAAAAACCTTGTATTTAAATTATCCAAGCTTTTGTTTACTTCAGCGATATAAACCGCATTATTTGCAATAAAGCTCTGCAAAAGATTTCATAACAAGATTTATGAAGATACGAGTAAAATAAAAACTTTTTTATAAAAAAAAAAACTAATTAACGTTCCATGAGGAGCAATGACCTACAGATTAAAGCTGTGTTCAAACAGCGTGCGATACTATAGTACAAAATAAAACAAACAATAAAAATATATATATCACGACTGTAATTCCCAAGTACAGCAGACATCCTCTCAGATTTCCAGACGCTTAGATCCTTAAAGATGTCTAAAGGGGTTAGTCTGAGGCACGTCCAAACATTATATTTGGCACATGCTTACATTTTGCAGTAGTTAGCATTCCATACGTGACAGGCTGCAAGCCCATCGCCGCTTATAAGAATACAACACACATAATATGAATATAGTTAGTACACATACGCCAAAACAATAATAAGGTGACAGCAAGCTGATCTGATGATGAAGTCAGGAGCTGTTTAACAGACACAACGGAACTCTTTAGTAAATGCTTTGATTGAGTTAAAAGTTGCATTCTTGTCAAGTTCCGATGACAATATTATATGATGTGTAATAAAATTAAATTTTAAAATATATTTCATGAGTTTCATTTAACTCATGATTAAATATTACACACGTTAGGTAGGTATGAGGTAAATGCCTAGCTCCCAAGTTTCGTAATAATTATTTTTTATTTACTTGTTTATTTGTAGCTACTTACTTCTTGAGTGATGTGATCTCGCGTAGCACTGTATAAACCTTAGTGGTTTTTAGATGCTATTATATAAGTAAATATTATGTAATAAATGTTAATTGCACTGCTGCTATGATTTTACAAAAGCTTGTAATTCAAAAATGTTTTTCAACAGAAAACTTATTACTAAAGCTAATTAGATTTTGCGCAACATTCTGCAACGAAACTAATGCATATAAATCAACGCAATGAACCTGTCTAAATTCACGCAAAATATAAGGATATTGTATCACGTGCTATGCATTATTTATATAGACATCTTCATGCAGGCGACAGTGTTGGTACAATGCCTGAATTATAGCGGAAACGCGACAACTTCCGCCGAGGCCCCGGTGCAACGCGTATACAGCTTGTCGTATCAATGCTTCGCCTGTATCACTGAAAATGCCTTTAATTTAAAATGAGCTTTATCGCGCAGGCTGATGGTTCAATTTGGCTCGGATACAACCCCAAAAAATCGTACTGGTTTAACCAAGTTTGGTCTGGCTGCCAGTTATCGCTGACATTCTTATAATTGACGATGGATTTGCAACTTGTCACTTATGGAATGCAAAATATGAGCATGTGACAAAATCAATGATTTAACGCACCTCTGACTACCTCCTTTATTCTCTTCAAGGATCTGAGTGTTCGGAGATCTGAGAGGATGTCTACCGTTCTTGATGATTACAGTCGTGGAATTTTTTTTAAATATTTTTTTCTGTATGAAAATCCAATTTTTTCCTTTGTATTTAGTTCATTATCGGCCATTATTGAGTCCTCTATTGCCTGTAGTATTGCAATTACTACGGAATTTCTGAAAAATCCATGTTTAGTTTTTTCGAATCGATACAAAAACAATCAAAAGTTGATCCTCCAGGATTAAGCAATTTGGTTGTGTGTAAGCTTGAGGTTTCTTGAACCTTCAGTATTTGGAAGTCGTCTCAATATACCCCGGTATATATAGATTAATATATATATATGTACAAATATGTACTTGCCATCCCCGCATAGACCTTGCGGCACACAACTCACCACATTGCTCACCCCTACTGCCTCGCATTCTCAAATTTTAGCTATTTGCTCAGCGAGTCATGTTTACAGAACGCTATGATGATTGCTTTGCTTCATTATATTGAGCAATATATGAAGTAGGTACTAGTAGAAATCTCGCGACTTCGTTCACGTGAATGAATGTATTTTCAAACAGACTTTAACCCCTTAGCTTTTGACTGGCCTCACAGCATAGTTGGTAGTATCTGGTTAAATATTTGTGTGATAAACATAGATGTTTGTTCTCTAGCTTTTATCAGCGACTTAGTCCGCGTAGATTCAGAAAATCGATTTTTAACGACGTTATCGTAAAATATTGAGATACCTGAAAATCAAAATGTTCTTTTGGTTTAAATGTAGCCTATGTTTTTCTTAAAATTTAAACTAACTCTATATGAAATTTCATCACAATCAGCTAAGCGGTTTGGCTTTGATAACTTTACAGACAGTCAGACAGAGTTACCTTTGCATTTATATACCTATATATATTTAGATCATGAAACGCAAATATTAGGTTTTTTGCGTAGGCGCCACCAAAAAGAATATTATAATTACATTAATTCACATTACGAATTTTAGGCACTTTTAAAAAAAGTAAAATAAATACTGCAGACTGAATATGACAGGTAATTAACTAAAATATAAATGGACGAAAAGAAAAGAATAGGCTACTGGAATAGATACTGTTTTCTCATAATGAGTAAAAAATTGTTATAGGTAAAGTTTATTCCAATAATTGATGTATTTGTGTCACACTACTGTTACAGGACTACAATGCATACATTTAAATTACTTATTATTTAATTTTGTAAATTACAATAAATGCTATGATGAAATACATAGATTACTAGTGCCATCTATACAAAAAAAATCATCGCTAATGAGTATTTTTTTAACTTCGTGGATGTAGTGCGGGTCTTAAAGTAGCTTATTTGTTATCCTAGGGTATAATCTACATCGACTGCTCACCTTATTCCAATCCGTTGTATAGGCCAGATTGAGGCCTTAACATACAAACATCCTCATAAACTTACTTATTTATAATATTATTATGATCAACAGCGGCTTTTAACAGTTACGCCATCTTTACTTTAGAAAAATGTACCTACAGAATATAATTTTGTAAACAACTTATTTAAATATTTTAAATTTAATTCTTCCAACAATTCCGCTCAAGGCTTATCAGACCGCGAAAAGGCAACGAACGTGGTAGTATGAAAGGATTTTATCTTCAAAGGTGTGCTGTTACAATGGCGGTATTACGCAAACGTGAGTCAAGAATTTACCCTAGACGCCTTTGCTCTTGGTTATATAATGAGATGTAAAACACACAGACATTTGTAAGTAAAACGTGAGACTGCATTTATGTAGAAAGCAGGTAAGGTAGACATCATTTCAGAACTCTAGGCGCTTAGATCATTATTTATTTATTGAAATTGTTGTATAGGTGGGTTGTATGCTATAAGCATTTTCTGCCTGCCAACCTCATGAGTAACAAAAAAAGAGGTTGGCGTGCTAATACAAGTTAAAAAAGAAAGGGAAGAGGAAAAAAAGGTTTTAAATGTTTAAAAAGGTCCAAAACATTACATTTTATACATGCCATTATCACACAGTACCATCATCTAGCCCCAAACTATGCAAAGCTTGTCCTAGATAACTGATAGAATACTTATATTTTTTATTTTATTTCTGTAAATCCTAATCCTAATCCTAATAATATTATAAAAGCGAAAGTTTGTGAGTTTGTATGTATGTTTGTTCCCCAATCAGGCCTAAACGTCAAAATGGATTAAGTTGAAAATTGCTGTAAATGTAGATATAATGAACGAATAAATAATATACTGCTTTAAAAAATGAAAAACATCCCCAAAACGATAAAAAACTCAAAAGGGATGATTTCTGTATAGATGGCGCTGGTGTGCAACAAATCTGGAATCACAGACTAAAAACATTCAGTCTTTTCTATTCGATTATTGAAATTTGACAGGACAACGTCTGTCACGGGTCGGCTAGTATTTTATATTTGTTAGCATTTTATACGTGACAAGATGCAAGCTTGTCGCCGCTTATAGCCGCGTATCATATTTGGTACATTTGCAGGAATAATATGCTATTCATGGACATAAGGTATGTACGAGTATATTCCAAGTTTTATCCAAATTCGTTTTTGTTTGGGCCACAAACATAACCGCTACCTATGTGCAGATAAGTTTGGGCATACAAATATTTTAAGTATGAGCTTTATGCCGGAGCTATGAACTAAAACTGTTACTTACAATGCCAGCGTACCATTGGTGCAAATTAAATATTTCTTTAACAACATTTACTATATAATATTACAACTAGTGAATACCACCTTATTATATTCGAGCTAACATCAACCCTCTTTGCTTAGAGGTTGATTTTTGGGGATTCTTTTCTTATTGCACCCCTCGAGTGAGGCTCGAAAGGGGGGGGAGGGGTTCGGCAAAATCACGAAATATAACAAGGGAGGAGGGGGGGGTGTAGTAAGATATCACGTGTATTTATTTTGTCAGCCTTTCTGTCCAAACATTTATATCATGGTCCATAACTTTCTAGAATAAAATTAGATTATACTATAAACCAGTATTTAAAGATAATATTCTAAAAAAATTAAGATTTTATGTAGAGGAGGGGGGGGGTAATTTTAAACCTCACTACGTATCACCAAGGGGTGGGGGGGTTATGCTAAAAAAAACATCACGTGATTAATGGACGGCCCCATACAACAAGAAAAGGCATTACCATTCTCTAACTTTCAGCTTACTACCAGTCGTAAGCCTTCCCAAGATACTGGGGACATTGCCACGCTGGATAGCAATGCTGAAATATAATCAAATATTACCCATGTTAAATTTGGACACAACCCCAACCGCATCAACGTACATAGACTGTTGTATCGTGGGTATGTCGTAAGTAAATGAACATAGAAATCGATTTACGTAAAAGCTTTTTAACATGATCAGAATATCATGCAAGCTCGCAACATAGTGTTTTTATGGTCAACCACCAAAATAATACATTGATATTGATCCAAAACGTCCTTTACCAATATCATACAATATGTAAACTGCCAAATATATTATTGTTACGATGGCAACATCCTACGACAAAATGAATATACGGCAATATCGGTCGCTGTCAACGAGAAGGAAATATCCAAATCAATACTAAGAATCCGGCCCCAAGGGAATTGATAAAAATGCGTCTTTGATTTCCTACGAGTTTGACCGTATGCCAATAATTGGTAAAATCGCAAACGTCTCGTAAATGCGGGCACTAAACACACGAGACGGTTTCGAAGCAGCGGTTTGATATCTCCCTATCTACGAGTACTGTACATACCCTCAGCTCACGCCAGATTGTTTACTGTTCTTCTAATTCAAAGCGAGAAAAAGCTTGCAACAATACGAGTATAAGCCTACCTAATTGTTAGATCACTGGGCTAAGCTTTCTCACAATCTTCACCGTAGAATAACGCTTAGTCTCTAGAAACCGCCACGTGGAAACCTACCCTAACCTCATACGTAGCACGACCGGAACGAGAGTACTAAATAATTCACGTGAGTCAGTCACGCCCACGGCTCTGAAAAGGGTATGAACCACAACGTTTAATGACTAATAAATGAGTCTATTGAGACGGTGTATTACCACCCTTTGAAACCATTGATTGTTTTTCGGTGTACCAAAATGTTGGAGCCATTGTTACCCGTCCATATCTCCAGTTTCACAAACTTATAAAACTATCATTAATGTGACCAGTGATGGCCTTTTAATATAATCGTATTCCAATACTGAGTTTGATAAGTTATTTTAACTGAGTCCGGAACCAATGGAAATGTAACTTTGAACTTGTTCGTCTGATGTTAACCTCAATTTTATGGTTTTGCTCTAATTATTTAATCGATTAAATGACGTCGCATTTTCGTCTTCTTCTGTCACTGCCATAGTATGTTAGATTTACATACCATACTACCCTCATAAATATCCATGTAATGTAAGAAGGATAATTTATTACCCACTTGGAACGTTTGCATTGGTGACGTACTAGTGATGTATTTATTGCTTGTACGAGCTAAAAAAGCCTACTGTAGGAAGAGCGGAAACGTGTTGTGTGTGTCAGCGCTTCCGCTCTTTCACCTTTTATTACTTTAAGATTACTATAAGCTTGCACCTTACGTTGATAATTACTACCAAAAATTTATTTTAAAGAGACTTCAGAGAGAGCCGTCGCATTCTTTATCTAATTAGTTACATGTACGAGTATATACACAATGTTTTTGTAAATAAATGAATTAATTTAAAAGGTGTGTCCAGATATTGCGCGGCAATCCGCGCTATGTTTGAACGACAGCCGCGTGCGGCAGCCGCAAGCTACCTGCCGCGCTTAAACGATGTTATTTGTTCGTTCGCACAGCACACACATGCCGCGCTCGATTGCCGCCCAATGTCTGGCCGTTTACAGTAACCGAACTTTTTTTTTATTTTTTATTAATTTACACAAAAAATGGCTTTACCGTCCAAACCGAACTTTAGATATTACCTTCTTTCTTCTGTAGTAGATAGGCATCATATTTGATCCTAAACGGTGCCTGGCTCAAATATCGATCACAAGGTTTGGATAAAGTGATGGTAGCCCAATTTTGTCTCTTCGCAGTTCATTTTACCAACAAAATTTCCTTGTCAAGCCCATAGCATATTGGTAAACATGGCTTTAGTTCATTTTATCCGCGCCCTTATTGAACGCTAAGGGGCTCTCACAATATCCTCAAAGGTGGCCTCAATTAACTTACAATTAAATTAGCGTCACCCGATCCTCCGACGGTAAATAAATTAAGACAGAGCCATTAAGCCGCCTTGAATTTATTTCCTAATCTATTAGTCAAATAGGTGAATTGCGTTAGAAGTCGTGCTCGATATTCGTATGTAGGTGAATGTGTTTATCTCGAAAGCTCTTACACATGGCGATATTTACTCGCCCGACAGATCTGTATTGTCCTCACAGCTTTAACAATATAAGTTCCACATCATTGCATCGCTTTAAATAAATATTGCTTTAATTAAATATAGAGATTTCAAAAAGTACAATACAAGAAAAAACCGTTCAAGTGCGAGACGAACTAACGGGTTCCGTATCGCTAAATATAAAAAACGGCAAAAACTTACGTTTGTTGTATGGGAGCTCCGCTTAAATATTTATTTTATTTGTTGTCATAAACAACAGAAATACATCATCTGTGAAAATTTCAACTGTCTAGCTATAACGGTTCATTAGATACACCCTTATGATAGACAGACAGACAGATAGACGGACAGAAAAGTCTTAGTAATAGGGTCCCGTTATTACCCTTTAGGTACGGAACCCTAAAAGTAGTTAATTACGAATACAAAGTTCGAAAAGCTTTTATTGAAAAAGTCTGAACAAAAACTGAGCTCGGTCAGTTCAGAATACAAGCGTAATTGTGCAATTATTTGTTTCGAGATAGGGTTTAGAAGAGGTTGAATAAGTCGCCAGGAGGCTAATAATTCAAGGCACGTAGTCGAAAACTAAATTATCCGATGTAGTAGTGCGGCAGGCTGCCAACTCCCATCATATTAAGGCGAGATGATAATGAACGCGGTTCTGTTGCTATTTTTCACGGCTCGTGCTCGGTCGAGTTCACTTTGATATACAACAGTACACTTTTTCAATGCACGTTTAAGGCGCTCCCAGTCGACGATTGTTTTTGTTCGAAACGAAAAAATAAATATTTGTGAACAAGCCACATCTCCTATTTTATAATGTATAGTATATGTGAATAAAGATGTACCCATCTTTAATCACTTCGATAAATAATCCTACCGACCGCTGCAATGACGACAAACACACGTCGGCGCGTGGTCCGCCTTAGCTTTTCGAATAAATTAATGATATAAATTATGTATAATTACTTATCAAAAATCTATTCTAATAGAAATCTAGATCTACATATTACTTATCTTTAACAATAAATCACAAGTTGATTTTAATAGAAGGTATATAAAATATTTCGATCATAAATTCTAAAACGTATCATTTTGAAATAATATCTTTATCGTGAAAAGTTTCTGCTATTATGTTTTCAGCTTAATAGAAATCTAGGTAGGAACCTGAAGTAATATACTTATAAAAATAGGAGATGTGGCTTGTTCAGAAGTACTTTTTTCGTTTCGAAAAAGAGCAATCAGCGACTGAGAGCCTCTTAAGGCGAGATGATAATGAACGCGGTTGCTATTTTTCACGGCTCGTGCTCGGTCGAGTTCACTTTGATATACAACAGTACACTTTTTCAATGCACGTTTAACATTGTAGACAGGCGCTCTGTGAAATTTCATGCTTTCGGAAAAAATACTACGTTTTCTCAAAGAAAATGTTGTTACCTAGCTTTTGCATAGTCGGTGCTTCTTTTTCTTCTTTATTTCCACTTGATGTAGCAGAATGTTCAATAATTTTCAGGGTTCCGTACTTCGTGAAAACGGAACCTTTATAGTATTACTAGTTGTCTGTATGTCCTGTCACCGCCAACTTTTTCTTAATCTACTAGACGAAAGTAGTTAAAATTCGTATTTTTAGTAGAATATGAATTAGGTGATCGAATAGTATAAATAGAAGAATTTTGATTTTAGTGGGTAAATTTGAGAGAGACACATTAATCTAAGAGAAAAGCTTTGTCAATTGTATCATTGTGATTATAATCAAATGAAAGGGTTTATTTTCAACTGAAAATATATTAGATATTTTCATAACTTTTTTATATCCAAGGTTAACTAAACTCGTAGTTGACTGGTTTTCTTATTTCAGATAGTATACAAGTATAATGTACTTTTGAAACAACGAAATTCATACATTTAATGGCTTCTCACAACACATGCTAATTGGGAAACTGAACATCTAAACGCGTCGTAAACAATTCGTTTTCGCAAATACTCGATTCCGCTTTGAGTTATCAAACTGTGTCATACACAGAATGTTCAAACGAGTACCGCTGCAAGACATTTCCGATATTCCGCAATCCTCGAAAGCCACATCGAACGATTCTAAAAGCTGGGTAGGCTCTAAAGCGCTCACAATCGAAACTAAACTGAGCGGGAACGGAATCCTAAGGCACACCGCAAACGGGCGACCGAGCACAGCCACTTTTCAACGCTTATTTTTAGTCGTAGTCGTTTTGTAGTCGTAGCGAGTGGCCGCCACCGGCTACACGTGTGCGGCGCGCCTATACAAATATATGAAAACTACAGGAAATATGCAGATGTGGGCGTTTTGTGGTTGTGGCTTGAGGCCCGTGTGGGGGCAGCCTAAGCACGATTACCCGGTGGAGTATTTCGGAACAATTATTACGACACTTCTGTTATGTCACACTGAACATCGAGTACAAACTAAATGAAATACAGAATCCTAATCCTTATTATATCCTAATAATATTATAAATGCGATAGTTTGTGAGTTTGTATACATATATATTTGTGCCCTAAGCTATCCTAAACGACAAAACAGATTAAGATGAAATTTGCTGTAGTATGTAGATAAAAATCAGATTAACAAAAGGGGAAATTTACGCAAAATGGATGATTTTGGTATATATAGATGGCGTTGGTATGCAAAAAACTATACATCTCAGACCGTTAACATTCGAGTTGTCATAGCGAGGCATCCTACCAAAAAGGTTGAATCCTACTCGGTACCTAAAGTCGGTATTCGAAATTATATTATGTTTTCAAAAAAATCTGACATTAATTTGACTACCGAATGATACGCAACCTACCATTATTCGTAATTTATTTAATTAGGTCAAAGTTTAATATAGGGGAAAAAAGGAAATGTTTTTTCTATGTGATTATTGAAATTTAGGCAGGACAACGTCTGTCACTGGTCGGCCAGTAATATTATAAATGCGAAAGTTTGTAAGTTTTTTTTTATGTTTGTGCCTCAATCAGGCCTTAACGACAAAACGGATTAAGATGAATTTTACTGTTATACATTTTACTGTAGATGTAGATATAATTCCCGAATAAAACATTGACTACTTTAAAATACAAAAAACGATTTTGGTATAGATGGAGCTAAAAAATCTGACATCAGTGTTGACGTCAGTCATGGCAATGTGCGTTACTCTATGTGGTTATTGAAATTTGGACAAAACAACGTCTGTCGCGGGTCTACTAGTTAGCCACGTATTGGCAACTGCATTAAGTAATGATAAATTAACTTCTTCGAGAAAAGGATGGTACAGCCGTGGCGCTTTATTGCTTGATTTGGTGGGGGCACTGCCGTGCCCCAGATATAGCAAATTTCGAATAAAATAAGACATGATAAACATACACAAAATTAACTATAGATTTTGACACGGGTCTTTATCACGTAATTACCTTTGTTTTTTGTGGGTGTCTCGATAGACCATCTCAGTGCGTGGATACAGTCAGTGTGGTGTGTCGTAATGTGAACATGGACATTTCTATTTCTGAAGACCAAGTGAGGGTAGTTTCTTCAACTGCCTCCGCTTCTCGACGGTAGCTCCGAGTAGTCCAGTCTGCCCGCGACCATGGCTATTGTAACATAGCCGAAACGTCGGGAAAGTAAATTAAAGGTAATTACGTGATAAAGACAAAATCTGATCCGTGTCAAAATCTAGAGTTAAGTCTACTAATCACGATAGTTTGAAAAATAATATACACAAAATTACCACTAATAACTTAAGAACTCGCCAACTCGGTATTAAAAGTCTGAATTGAACACTTGTCATCCGCTTTAAAAGTTAAATTACGGAGTTTCCGACTAGACTGAATAAAACATAAGTCTTTTAGCAGAGCTAATGAGCTGGTTGTTTTTCTCGGTGACTGCATAAGTTGTGAATGAATGTGGGATCAGTGGGACCGCGGGTGTCGGATCAAATCGCACTTCATTTGTCCGCGTCAGACCGCCGGCCGAGTGATGGATGAATGCTTGCCGCCCCGAGCCTGCCTTTTAATTGATACCCTCATTTTCGGACCTTGGACTATGCGTTACTATGGGTCAAAGACCCGGTTGTGGTGCCTACCCCGGTTATGGGCATTTTCAATTTTGGCAGTCAATAACTAAGTATAGCAAACTAACTTGTTTAAAGTCTATAGTTAAGGCCCTGTATGTCGACGATTGCTCTTTTTCGAAACGAAAAAAGAAATACTTCTGAACAAGCCACATCTCCTATTTTATAATGTATAGTATATGTGAATAAAGATGTACCCATCTTTAATCACTTCGATAAATAATCTTACCGACCGCTGCAATGATGACAAACACACGGGGCACCATGGGCGGCGCGTGGTCCACATTTGCTTTTCGAATAAATTGATGATATAAATTATGAATAATTACTCATCAAAAACCTATTCTAGTAGAAATCTAGATCTACATTATTACCTATCTTTAACAATAAATCACAAGTTGATCTTAATAGTAGGTATCAAAGTATTTCGATCATAAATTCTAAAACGTATCATTTTGAAATAATATCTTTATCGTGAAAAGTTTCTGCTATTATGTTTTCAGCCTAATAGAAATCTAGGTAGGAACCTGAAGTAATATATTTAAAAAAAATAGGAGATGTGGCTTGTTCAGAAGTATTTCTTTTTTCGTTTCGAAAAAGAGCAATCGTCGACATACGGGGCCTTAATACAATTCTTGGTCTATGGTTCGTGTTTATTAGTGACAGTTATTATGTATTATAATACCTCTAGATTTGATTGACAACAACTGAGGATTTCCGGATTTGTCTATTTAAATATGAAGAATTAATAAATAAATATCGCCTATTACAAACCCTTAGCTTAACCTAAAAGATAGATAAATACTCTATTCTATGTTGTTTAAAATCGTCGTTTTAGTCATTTTTTCAATATAAACCGTTTATTTGAAAATAAAAATGTTATTAAAGTGCCCACAACCAGGGCTCTCACCCTACCATACGTACCAGACCAAAACACAGAGAATAGCTAAAAACCCCAATTTCCCAACTCATCATAACATAATACTCAGATAAACTATTACTTTTCGCAGAATCATAGATTTTTACTCAAATACAGTTTATTGTAATTTGAGTATACTAGTTTATAGAGTTAGAGTTACTAGTATACTAGAGAGTTCTATAGTTTTTAGGATTCCGTACGGGTAAAAACAGGACCCTATTACTAAGACTTCGCTGTCCGTATGTCTGTCCGTTTGTCCGTCTGTCCGTCCGTCCGTTTGTCTGACACAGGGCTGTATCTCATTAACCGTTATAGCTAGACAGTTGACATTTTCATGGATGATGTATTTCTGTTGCCGCTATAACAATAAATACTAAAAACAGAATAAAATAAATATTTAAGTGGGGCTCTCATACAACAAACGTGTTTCTTTGCCGTTTTTTATATTTAATGGTACGGAACCCTTCGTGCGAGAGTCTGTTTCGTCCGTTTTTTTTAAAGTATCTCTGTAAATAAAATAATTTTGTTTAGTTAACATCAAAAAAGATTATATTACTTTATTTCTAGTTTGTTTGTTATGGCTGATGGAAATAATTTGTTTTGAAACATTTTATACGTCCAATTTTATTAAACTCGGAAAGAGTAATCACTACATAGTATAAAGCAAAGTCGCTTTCCGCTTCCCGCGTCTGTATGTAATGTATGTATGTATGTATGTTTGCTTATATCTTTAAAACTACACAACGGATTTTGATGTGGTTTTTTTTAATAGATAGAGTAATTCAGGAGGAAGGTTTATATGTATAATACATGCATAATATAGTAGAGAAACACTGATAATTTTAGAGGTTTCTAATGTGATGTCGTAAATAAACACATTTTTTTGCGCTTACATTGCAAATGCTGGCTGAACCCCACGAGATATATCAAAATAATGTACTACAGTATTGTACACCTTAAAAACGTCTACAAAAAAGTCCACGATGGTATTAGAAATGTCTTACGCACAGCGAAGCGGGCACGGGTCAGCTAGTAACCTAGATAAATAAATATGACTAGAGTTTTGAAAAGAAATAAAAATAGATGGGCTTGCAACCTGTCACGTAAGGAATACTAACTACTGCAAAATGTGGGTACGTGCCAAATATTATGGTTGGACGTGCCTCTGACTACCCCCACTAGACATCTTCAAAGGATCTAAGCGTCTGAAGATCTGAGAGGATTTCTACCGTACTTGGGGATTACAGTCGTGATCCTACTTTTTTTCTATAAGGTATTGTTAGTCTAGTACTTATTCTCTATTCTCTGAATTCAAGTCGTACTGTAGGTGGTACATATTGTTATGATCTACCATGAAAATAACAAAATAGAGGGTGCAAAACTTTCCCAGCCTCGACGACATCAGATAAAAAGTAAAAAGACCGATTTATTCACTTTAAAAGGCACTTTAAGCTATGCAAGCTACGATATCTACGAGCATGCTACAAACATAAATAAGTGTTATAGTATTGCAGAAGCGCAACTCTTTTTCAAAACGTTCCTGAACTGAATACGCACTCCGTTGAGTTTCAGCGTGAATGGTAGAATTAGCCCACTTTTTGTAGTACTTTTTGTACGTAGAGCATTCTAAAAGCAACGTTCAAATTTCATCGCCATTTACAAGAATGTCAACTGGTTTTCTTCGCTGTTTTTTAGCTCGAACATAAATTTATCGAACAGTTAAATCAAACAGTGCAAGTCCAGGGACCTTACCACCGCTATACGTTGTAACTTTCGCACAGCAAGTAGTATTAATAATAAAATAAATAATAATATATATTGGCGGACTTTACACACAACGCCATCTAGCCCTAAACTAAGCAAAGCTTGTACTATGGGTACCAGATATCTGATAGAATACTTATATACCATTTTTTTTGTAAATACTTATTATACATATCAACCACCCAAACATAGAACAAACATCTATGTTCATCACACAAATATTTGCCCTGGGTGGAGATTGAACCCACAACCTACAGCGCAGAAGGCAGAGTTACTACCAACTGAGCTGTGAGGCCAGTCATTACTTTATTGTTTTTATATTACTTTAAGAGATTGTGGTAAGCCCTTAGGTCTAGAAACTTTGGATCAAAAGACAAGGCGCCTCCGTCTATAGAAGCATGGGTCGGAATCTGTAAGTGCATCTTAAAGTTACAACGGTCATTAGTTTCTGCTTAATGCCTGAGTTCCTCTTCTAGTAGGCCACCAGTGCTACGGCTACGACGTAGCAACCGTAGCACGTAGGAGGAAATGAGAGTTGCTTGCCGACAAGCGTAACTTCTGTAAGTTTTAATTGCTAGTAAGCAATTTATGACACTAGTTTATATAAATTATTTTTTTTCATTATTCACTTTATCAGTGGCGTTATTTATATCATCTGACTATGAATAAAAAAAAAAAAAATAGGATCACGACTGTAATCCCCAAGTACGGTAGACATCCTCTCAGATCTTCAGACGTTTAGATCCTTTGAAGATGTCTAGTGCGGGTAGCCAGAGGCACGCCCAAACATTATATTTGGCATATGCCCACATTTTGCAGTAGTTAGCATTCCATACGTGACAGATTGCAAGCCATCGCCGCTTATAAGAACACTAACTGGTTTCCTCACGATGTTTTCCTTCACCGGTGTAAGCACGTGTTTTTGATGCGCTTATAAATTTTCGAACAGAAAAATCCATTGATGCACGCCGGGATTCAAACCCACGACCTTCAGATTGAAAGTCGAGGTATATCCCACTCGGCCAACACGGCTTGTTTATATCATATGACTATGAAAATGAGTACATAATTTAGTCCGAGACTTACTCGATGAGTAAGTATCTCCCGTAAGATAATCCCACTAGGGAGTAGTCAGAAGTAAGACCTAAAAGTTTATTTTTTTCTTTTGTAAGAATACGTTTGTTGGGTTTGGGCCCTATCTCGGCCATCCGTGAACTCCCTCTCATTTGCGTAATGTGATTACAAAAGCACATCTTGCGAGATAAAACGAAACCTCCCCACCTAAGTAATGAATTTTCCAGCCTCATCGGAGGAACTCAAAGCCAACATAATTGTGAGGAAAACGGAAATATGTCGGAATGTTTTAAACGGACTATTAAAAACCTATGCCTTCGTCAACTGAGTCGTGTTTCTAAGTACAAGACAGTTTTATAACCACTCCTTTGTTTTACTGGCTAAGTTCATTACTGATTCATTCTGAGTTGCTCTGCCGGGGTATGACCAGTAGGAATAGAATGATCACTCAAGAAAACTATTTGTCTACGGAAGAGAAGACACACACTACATTTAGATGTAGAATGTAGTTAAATTTTTTCAATAAGACAATAAAATATTTGTGATGATTTATGTTGTTTGTATTTCATTTTTAAAAGTATCTTAATTTGAAATAAATATAGTCGCTAGTATTTCATTTTTAAAAGGATGATCATAATTTGAAATAAATATAGTTAGTAGGGGTTCAATGGGCATTTCTGGACAAAAAAGTCCAGTTATCCCCATTGCACACTCAATGCGCTGCCAAAACAATTCCTAGACTAAAACAATTTTACAAGGGAAATGTAGAAACTTTTATTTTTATATCAACTAGCTGTCCCGACTAGCTGTCCTGTCAAATTTCAATGATCCCATTTAAAAAATTCTTACTTATTCCCAATCAATATCCCGGTTGATTTTCCCAAATTATCTTTTACAAAAACCTCGTCCTGGCAATATTAAACAAATCAAAAAAAGAGGTATCCATATTGATGCAATCGTTCCGAAGTTATGCGCGTACATACATTTCGGCGGTTCATTTTTATTTATATGGATTACAGTTACTACGCTCAATCGGTAATTTAATTAGACAGAAAAAAATATATGTCTTCTTCTCTAAAAAAAAAAAGACGTGTGGCACTCGGAGACTGCCGCGGTAAAGCTATTGCATAACATTTTTTATCAACTTATGTATTTATAATTATTTATTTATTTATTTTATTTATCCTTTTTTCCTTTGTTTTTCTTTGATATTCAACTTTTTGAGCGTGGTGACCGATAAGAAAAGAAAAAGAAAAAAAAAAATTGCGGGGGAAGAGGGGGATTAGGCATGCGCAGTAACGCCGATACAACCAATGCCACCTATTGGCGAGTTGCTAAACTAAAGAGACAAGCGTGATATTTCAAAAAGTCATTAAAAGTTCTGCTATTCATCGATAGATGTCAAAATCTTTAACCTACCTATTTACCTAACTACGTAGTTAGCATTCCACACGTAACAGGTTGCAAGCCCGTCGTCGCTTTCAAGAATACTAACAGGTTTCCTCACGATGTTTTCCTTCACCGTTATAAGCACGTGTAACGCGCATATACATTTTTCGAACAGAAATATCCATTGATGCACGGCCAGGATTCGATATTTACCTAACTACATGAATTCAATAATTCAATTTCAAACTTTTTAGTCGATCATGTCTGTGAAGTACCACCTATTTACCGATAGTGGTAAAATAGCGCCACCTGCCAGCGGAATTGCGAACCTCTCAAACCCCGAGCTTTCGCATGAGACCGCGAAAAGCACCTATAATAACGTAGTATCATCAAATGAAACTAGATGGCGCTGAAATGCGAAAATCACTCTAGAGTCCGCGCCACCACTCAAGTCCGCTAGACGCGGCGTCGCAATCGCCTATTATAATGATGCCAGTAAGATAGCCATAATTTACCCCTTACACTAAAAGGGAGAGCGAACTAATGTTTACATTTTAAAACTATTTACTACTAGCAGTTCACTTCGACTTCGCACAGTTGTAATAATGAAGAATATAGGCAATTTTTTTATTTTTTTGGTTACATTATTGCTATTTTCGTGGGATCTCTATTTATTTTTATTTATTGTACTTACATTAATTTTAGACAGACAACGGAAGAGACTTTGTTTTATACTATGTAGTGATGTTATTCGCTCCTAATAAAGCTTTTGATAGATTAAATATTTTTTTAAATTGGTCCTATATTTTTTCAGTTTATCCGGTACAAACAAAAATATAAAACTAGAAATTTTATCTCTTTGTAATAGTAGTGTAGTTATGTAGGAAAACAATGAAATCAACCTAGTTTCACGATATAGGTAAATTTTATTAAATTATTTTTATACAATAATTATGGTCTTCATCATTTATTACTTGCATTCCAGACATATCGCTGTCACTTGTCTCTTGAAATTCACTGCCATGATCAGAATCAGTGTCGCTATCACTGGCTGTTGATATTATGAATTATGAATCTTTCTATTTCTTCATCTACCAGTCCATCATTTTTGAAATATTACAATTCTTTTTGAAGTGATTGCTGCCACTCTTCCTTCTTTCGTAATTCGAGATACCATTTTCTCTGAAACACCTAAAATACAAAATAATTTAATTAGTGTTTTAATTTAGTCATATTTTACCTATTGTTAGACAAAAACTTATACTCTGGTATCCCTAAAATTTACCTGTCATGGCAGCGACTCTTTTTTGTATATTTTTTAAAGGGATCAAAACGACTTTATTCCTCTGCTCTAACTCACAAAACTCTTTTACTTTATGAATCATTTCACGAGCTGCACTTTTCACCAGTTTACGCGACATATTCACGCACATTTCAAGAAAATATTGGGAAAAACCATGGACGCTAATTTCATCGAGCACTCTGACATGAGATAAAATGGCGTTGCTGTCAAATTTAGTTTTGGTTTTCGTCGCAGGACATGAGTGGTGGCGAGGACTCTAAGCAGGCATGACATGAGTCATAGGGATGTAATATTGATTGAAAAAAATCTATTAATTAATAATCGATTTTTTGTCCCTACAAATAAATCGATTTTCCAAAAAATCGAATTATATGGTTCGGATCGCTTTCGGAGAGACGATCGATGGGTCGGTTCCCGTTTGTGAAGCGACTATTGGTCGGATCACGTTCGGAAAAACGATCAATGGTTCGGTTTGCGTTCGGAGACAAGACCGATGAGTCGGTTTCCGTTTGGGAGGCGACTATATGTAGGTTCACGTCCGGGAAAATGGCCAACGAACGATTCGGTTCGCGTTCGGAAAACTTAGTTTACAAAAATCGATTTATATGTGTAATTTACATAATCGATTTTTTAAAAATCGATTTTTTGAAATCCAAAAAGAGAAATCTCTAACATTCACACTCACGCATATTGCGTGAGTGTGAGTGTCTCGTAAAATTTTGTGTAAATTTTCGTTACGAAATTTCTGGATTCGGTCTCCACGCTCAAGGCCCGCGATAGAAGCTATGCAATAGCTTAAAAACTTTACAAAAAATATTTATAATATCATTAAGAGATACGAGTTTCAGCGTCTTGAAGTTTGAATTATCACAGCTTAAGACCTCCACGCGTGTACAGACGAGCAGTTTAACAAAACTAAGATAATTAAAATTTAATATGCGTAAATAGCGTAATAACCAGTTAGAACCTGTTTTGTCTGGCTATATTTAGCTAATCCTAAAAATATTATAAATGTGAAAGTTTGTGAGTTTGTATGTATGTTTGTGCCTCAATCAGGCCTAAACGACAAAACGAATTATGTTGAAATTTGCTTTAGATGTAGCTATAAAGCCCGAATAAAACAAAGACTACTTTAAAATATGAAAAACATCCCCAAAATGATAAAAAAACGCAAAATTTATGATTTCGGCATAGATGGCGCTGGTGTGTAACACATCACAGACTTAAAACATTCAGTCTTTTCTATTCGATTATTGAAATTTGACAGGACAAGGTCTGTCACGGGTCGGCTAGTAAATATTTATATATGAGAACGTAAGCATTTACATGGTAAACTGTAGATGATTGAGGTGATGCTTGTAATTTTTGTTTTTTGTATGGGCTGAGTCTAACCGGATAAGATGGAAAAAGTGATAAAACCGCATTATCTTGAAAACCATCAAACTTAAACAGAAACTGTCTTATATAAAAAATAACTGTTTAGCTATTCATAGTTTTGAGTAAAAACGAAATTAGCGTTTTGGAAAAGTTAGTTATTAAAGTTTTACCAATCGTGTTTCTGTCTATAATTTATCTAGATTAAATCCTTAAATTATCTATGTCATTAAAAAAAACTGTATGTTTTGCGGTTATTGAGAAAAAACTATTCTGCATTCATAAAAAAAATATTACTCGTCTTAAGATGGTATCCAATTCTAAAGCAATAACTTTCAATCTTATGAAAATCATAACATAAAGACGTACACGAAAAACAGTATTTTTGTTGTATTTTTACGATACATCTTAAAATAACGGACATCACGATCAGAACAAATCATATCTTCATAAATAAAATCGAAACATCAAATGTTAAATCACGAATGCCAAATCCTACTGTACAAAGAATAGAATAAAGGCTTTGACTTTGAAGCTTATATAAAACAAGACCTGTACAAAAGAGTGGACTTAGCACAAGTTTGGCTCTACGCGTATTACATCGATAAAATCAAAAAGTATTTCGTATCACGACTAAGGACCTTGACTTTAATATTTAAGGCCCTGTATGTCGACGATTGCTGTTTTTCGAAACGAAAAAAGAAATACTTCTGAATAAGCCACATCTCTATTTTTATAATGTATAGTATATGTGAATAAAGATGTACCCATCTTTAATCACTTCGATAAATAATCCTACCGACCGCTGCACGTGGTACTGATCCATGGGCGGCGCGTGGTCCGCCTTTGCTTTTCGAATAAATTAATGATATAAATTATGTATAATTACTTATCAAAAACCTATTCTAGTGGAAATCTAGAACTACATATTACCTATCTTTAACAATAAATCACAAGTTGATCTTAATAGTAGGTATCAAAGTATTTCGATCATAAATTCTAAAACGTATCATTTTGAAATAATATCTTTATCGTGAAAAGTTTCTGCTATTATGTTTTCAGCTTAATAGAAATCTAGGTAGGGACCTGAAGTAATATATTTATAAAAATAGGAGATGTGGCTTGTTCAGAAGTATTTCTTTTTTCGTTTCGAAAAAGAGCAATTGTCGACATACAAGGCCTTAACTTCAAATAACTCTATCTCTCTCATGCTCACGCTAACATGAAAGCCTTCACAAAGCGTACAAGATTCGTAACAGTGTTCTTCAAATTTATTCACCGTCCATTAATATACGTCGTCGGACAGACGTGATAGATTACTGCACACGCTTACCTACGCGATGCCTAGGTATAGACTTAAATATTCAGGTGGAAAATCTTAGGAATCGCTTAATATCTACGCTTCTTACTCGTATTTTTACCCAACCTTGTATTTTTATGAGTTGGTGTAATATTAGCAAGTGACTATTTGATTTAAGACGAGGTATGTATTTTTTTCTCAATAACCACAAAACCTACAGCTATGTTTTTTGATGACAAAGATAACTTAAGGATTTTATCTAGATAAATTATAGATAGAAACACGATCAGTGAAACTTTTCTCGATAGATTTATTTTCCAAAGTTGACTCTTCCAAAACACTATTTACGTTTTTACTCAAAATTATGAATCGCTTAAGAGGCTGCCAGTCGACGATTGCTCTTTTTCGGAACGAAAAAAGTAATACTTCTGAACAAGCCACATCTCCTATTTTTATAAGTATATTACTTCAGGTTCCTACCTAGATTTCTATTAAGCTGAAAACATAATAGCAGAAACTTTTCACGATAAAAATATTATTTAAAAATGATACGTTTTAGAATTTATGATCGAAATATTTTATATACCTACTATTAAAATCAACTTGTGATTTATTGTTAAAGATAGGTAATATGTAGATCTAGATTTCTATTAGGATAGATTTTTGATAAGTAATTATACATAATGTATATCATTAATTTATTCGAAATCACATAAATATACTATACATTATAAAATAGGAGATGTGGCTTGTTCACAAGTATTTCTTTTTTCGTTTCGAACAAAAATAACCGTCGACTGGCAGCGTCTTAAGAGTCCATTTATATAATTCGTTAGATAATCATACCAGCTACCTAAATTCAAGACAGTTTATTTTTGTTAAGTTTGATGCCCATAAAAAAAATACAACATCCCATAAATGATAAAAGAACGCATTAAGGATGACTTTGGTATAGATGGCGCTGGTGTGCAAAAATTTTGACATCCGCGTTACTCTATGCGCTAATCTAAATTTGGACAGGACAACGTCTGTCGCGGGTCTTCTAGTACACAATAATGTAAGGCTAAGGGCCTGTTTCACCATCTTCAAGTAAAGTTCTAAGTAAGCTACTCGGCGATTACAAAAAACGAACGTACCATTTGACATTTGATAGTTTTGACATTTTCATACATTCACTTAGCGCTAACTGGAAAATAACTAATCAACACTTTTCTTGAAGATGATGAAACAGGCCCTAAAACGTATTATTTCAAGGATATGTGCATGTTGGTAGACAATAATTGTTTCGTATCAAAAGCTCTCGTTTATACAGCAAAACGTCAACGCCTTAGTAAACAGTTAACACTCGTAAAGTTTCCTACGTTTTTACTGCGGCCCCGACAAATTACAGGGGGAAGCAGCTGCAAGTTGTAAAAAGTTCTCACAGTAAAATAATGTCTACGCGCCACCTCTCTCCGAATACAATTATGGCGAAAACGAGCAAACGTAGATACAGTTCGGTACAGTCACCGACTCACCACAATCAAATAACCTTGCAACGCTGTGCATAGTAAGTAAAAGTGAAGATATATTTAGTTCAGTTCATAGATATTTATTCTCTAAAAAGATTTTAAAAAATACTTTACATGAGAATTTGGTTACAATATTACCTAAAATATAAGTAAAAAGTAAGCTTTATAAATGTGACACGTAAATACATAATTTAAAAGTAGGGTCATAGACCTGGTTGTGGTGCCCCGGCTTTGGGGTTTTTTTTAACTTTGGCAGTCAATAACTGAGCATAGCATACAAACTTGTTTAAAATCTATAGTTAATACAATTCTTTGTCTATGGTCCGTTTTGATTCGTGACCTGATGCGTTATACCTTTAGATTTGATTGACCACAACTAATGATTTCCTGTTTTGTATATTTAAATATGAATAATTAATAAATAAATATCGTCCGTTACAAAATCTTTGCTTATGAGATAGATAAATACGCTACGTACAACTACCGTGTTGCATTAATTGAACAATAAGTACATTCAAAACAGTACACTTCTCACCGCAACAGAGGGAACTGACAAAATGACTTACAGAATCTAAGCCTAAACACTGAAAGTTGAATAAATGAAAGCGGTTATCGCAAATTATTTAACTGCAAAATTCGGCACAAGGCCAACTGAGTGTACGTTGAATTTCACTGAACTATTCAGGTCGAGGAAACCGCAGTAGCTCAGTTGTTCGCAGCTCTTACTTACGCGGTTTAAAAACTGCGAAAGACTGCGTGACGTAAATGTGTACATCCCGTGTAAGTCCACAACATTGAAGGAGATCATCGTGAGGAAACCAGTTGGTATTTCTAATATAATAAATAATATTATAAATATGAAAGTTTGTGAGTTTGTATGTATGTTTATTCCTCAATCAGGCCTCAACGACTAAACGGATTATATTGAAATTTGCTGTAGATGTAGATGTAATGCCCGAATAAATAATAGACTACTTTTAGGTATGAAAAATATCCACAAAATGATAGAAAAACGCAAAAAGGATGATTTTGGCATAGATGGCGCTGTTGGCAACAGATCTGACATCTTAGACTAAATTTGATTATTGAAATTTGACAGGACAAAGTCTGTCACGGGTCGGCTAGTTTCTAATCAAAGTCAAAGTCAAAGTCAAAAATCATTTATTTCAATAAAATCACAAGGATCACTTTGAAACGTCTTAGGAACTAGGTGAATTAAGCGACGATGTATTTGCAAACAATTACATTTATGGAATGCTAACTTCTGCACAATGTGGGCATGACGTGCCTCTGGCTACCATTTGTCAAATACAAGAATTCCTCGTGATTCTATTTAATTTAATTTATTTTTATTTTCAGGCTATAGTGTGATAAATTCTGCGTTTGCCAGACTATAAGGTTTATTTTGCATCATTGCATGTTTACAGACAATTATTTCTTGGTAAATAAATACTGAAAAGTTAACTGGAAAACGTCTGAAGAAAGTGATTTCACGATTGTTACGAGTATATCGAAATACTAAAAGGAAAAATGAACCAATGAATCGAACTTTTTGGAGTTTATTTTGTGATTCATTGATACTTAAAAAAGACGTGTGGCACTCGGAGACTGCCGCGGTAAAGCTATTGCATAACATTTTTTATCAACTTATGTATTTATAATTATTTATTTATTTATTTTATTTATCCTTTTTTCCTTTGTTTTTCTTTGATATTCAACTTTTTGAGCGTGGTGACCGATAAGAAAAGAAAAAGAAAAAAAAAAAATTGCGGGGGAAGAGGGGGATTAGGCATGCGCAGTAACGCCGATACAACCAATGCCACCTATTGGCGAGTTGCTAAACTAAAGAGACAAGCGTGATATTTCAAAAAGTCATTAAAAGTTCTGCTATTCATCGATAGATGTCAAAATCTTTAACCTACCTATTTACCTAACTACGTAGTTAGCATTCCACACGTAACAGGTTGCAAGCCCGTCGTCGCTTTCAAGAATACTAACAGGTTTCCTCACGATGTTTTCCTTCACCGTTATAAGCACGTGTAACGCGCATATACATTTTTCGAACAGAAATATCCATTGATGCACGGCCAGGATTCGATATTTACCTAACTACATGAATTCAATAATTCAATTTCAAACTTTTTAGTCGATCATGTCTGTGAAGTACCACCTATTTACCGATAGTGGTAAAATAGCGCCACCTGCCAGCGGAATTGCGAACCTCTCAAACCCCGAGCTTTCGCATGAGACCGCGAAAAGCACCTATAATAACGTAGTATCATCAAATGAAACTAGATGGCGCTGAAATGCGAAAATCACTCTAGAGTCCGCGCCACCACTCAAGTCCGCTAGACGCGGCGTCGCAATCGCCTATTATAATGATGCCAGTAAGATAGCCATAATTTACCCCTTACAC